>CM046819.1:532507-1732507 GCA_025617385.1 Murraya koenigii | reverse complement strand
CTACGCAAGTGCATAAGCCCATAGAGAGTGCATTCCAGCAAATCCTTCTCGATACATAACAGTTCTCTCCCACGCCACATTTGGTATAACTGCTGAACAATTGTTTATTCCCAAGAATACCACAGCCATGTATATCGAACCAACTATATTGAAAAAGTCCTGCTGGATATTTCTAATAGATTTAAGAAAAAAATAAATAGAGTTAGGCATTTGCAAACTAATATTTTCTTCCGACAAAAACAAATGAAACTAGAGCACTTGAGTTGATGATCAGGAGTTAAAAGTACTTTTAGGTTTATTTAAAAACAAAGTTATGGGATACTATCAATTCATAAATTTGTGCACCACAAAACAATGTGATGTTATCACTAAATATATGAAGCTAAATTACCTTCTAAGGTCAGATAGAGGAGCTAGAAATTCAAAACATAAATTTTGATCAAAAGTGCTCAGTAGACCTTCAGAAGAAGCAAGGTCTACAATAAATATTTTTAAAAAAATGCGGATAACCCCTTGTGCAATTTAACAGACAATAGTTCTTTTTTCTTCGGTAAATATATAATTAGTAATGAACTTACAATTTCTGTCCATGGTCCCAAAAAAGTACACGAAAAAGTAAAGAATCTGTAGCTGTGTGCATGATAAGCAATAAATTGAATGAAGGGCTTCTCCAATAAGACAAATGCAGTTTCCAAGCAAGATTTAAATTGCCCCCAAGCATTGCGTGCAAAGCGCGTTGGAAAATGCAAATCTTTTGAACGAGGAGGCAGATTATTCAACTGCTTCACAAGCTCTTTGTTGTTCCTACAAGCAGTGCACCATCATGAAACACATAAAAAGATCATAAGCGACTGTTGTGAAGTATAATAGGTTCTCTGAAAAAAAGAAGCCTATTTGGTGCATGTTTATATATATATAGGCCAACTGATCGTTCAAATCCTATTGTGATGTTTATAAGCATAGA
This sequence comes from Murraya koenigii, assembly GCA_025617385.1. NCBI lineage: Eukaryota > Viridiplantae > Streptophyta > Magnoliopsida > Sapindales > Rutaceae > Murraya > Murraya koenigii. Next base: position 1,731,543 of record CM046819.1, on the reverse strand, counting down.
GTAATGCTACATATCCCAAATAACTATCTCAAATGATGTGGCATTCATCAATTGGTTGGTAAGATAATATAATTAATTCATTTTAATTTTATCAACCAATAGATGAATGTCACATTACTTGGGATAGTTATTTAGGATTAAAATATTAGGATGTGTAGCATTATTGATAAGCATATCAGTTAACTAGTCTAGGGCAAGCCTCTCCAGAGTAAATATAAACTTTGAGGCAGTAAAACATTTCAAACCTACAATAACAAAGTCTAGGCTTCTTTAAGTCAACTTACTTGTATAAAAACAGAATCCCTATATATTTGAACAAAATCTACACAAAGTTCAGCTTCAGCAGATGTGGTAGTGACCTCTATTACCCATGTTGCTGGGTTATAATTGTTTCTAATCTTTGGCACTCCAGAGATACCCTGTGACCAAAAGTTGTTTAGTCAATGGTTTTGCAAAAGAATTTTTGCAAGAACCGACAAGAAAATGAAGGAAAAGAAGCATATTGCGGTTATAAGTATTTTGATTGTGAATAATGTAACTGACCTCAAAATATTCAATGACTTGACTTGAATGCTTTCCTAATGGCCCACAGTAGATGATGCGCCCACCAGTTTTCAAGAGGATCAGCTGAAAATCCAGATAAAAATATTTGTATCAATTCATCGAAATGATAGTAATTCGATTGTTCAAGCTAAACTATGTCTCTTTATCCGTAAGCACAAGCAACTTGTCATGTCAAAACTTAACTATCGAATAAAAAAGTATTGCCAGAATGAAACCAGCATCAATGTTTCAGAATCAAATTCTAGTTTTACATTTATATACTAAAACATGTTAAAACTGTTTTACCTCATCAAATGCTTCAAATATATCAATACTTGGCTGGTGGATAGTGCAAACTATTGTTCTTCCTGTATCAACTATATTCTTCACAGCTCGCATGACAATTGCTGCTGCTCGTGCATCAAGACCAGTTGTAGGTTCATCCATAAAAATTATGGAAGGACTGGCAACAAGTTCAAAAGCTATAGTAAGCCAATTACGTTGCTCAGTTGATAGACCACTAACACCAGTTATGCCAACTAAAGAATCCTTAATTCCGTCAAGCTCAATTGTCTCAAAGACTTCATTCACAAATTCCTGTCAGAACATGTCACCAAGTGTTAATATACAGTTTCTGAAAGCTAAAGCAATCAGTGAATATCAGAACTGTAGAATCTTACAGCTTTAGTTTTTGAGTTAATCTCAGGAGCCTGACGTAGCCAGGCAGAAAAAGTTACAGATTCTTCGACACTGATTTGAGGAGAATGTATGTCTGCAATAACCTGAAATTCTAGCAAATATTTCTTGAACCTTAGGATACCCACCAGTTTTAATTTCCCCCTCCATATAGCCACTTGTTTTTCTTCCTGCGAGAACATCCATCAGAGTCGTTTTTCCAGCTCCACTAACACCCATTAATGCTGTTAGAACACCTGGCCTCAATAAGCCTGTGACATCATTAAGGAGTCGAAGTTTCTTCTCAACAAATCCCCGCTCTCTCATTTCCTAATACCAAAGGGGACAAATAAAAGTAAGTAAAGATGAACAAAGTCAATCTAATGCCTCTAAATGTGCTGCATCATCCAAGATTACAATCAAAACAATGGATAACAAGATTACCAAACGGGTATCAACAAAGTATTTCAGATCCTGAAATGCTACTGTTAAGGGCTCAAAAGGTAAGACCATCCTACCTATTGATTAAAATAAGGCATCAGTTGAATTTATGAAGAATGTAAAAAATTAAAATAAAAGAGAAAATACAATGTAGAAATGGCGTTAACCGTTATAAGATTCTTTATTAGTCATAGGAGTATTCCCAGAATTCTCTTTCACAGGTTCACCATAAGTGGAATCTTCACTTCCTTGCATCATGGATAATTTTTCATGTGAAATCATAGCACGAGATGACACAGCAGCTGTATTTGTATCAAATTAGGTACACAAACATGATTTATTTTAGTTGAGACAGGATTACTACAAAGATAAACTTACACTTTAAGGAAGTTAAGGCCAACATAAAGCCAATGTTAAGGAGTAAAGCAATGCCAAACAATGCACCAAGTGATATCCAGAAAATATATCCATCAAAGTTTAATCCACGGTTTTCAAGTATTTCTTGCCCTATTGTAGTGTTTGTGGGCAGCATCTACAATATAATAAGAAGCAGAAAACTAGTTTCAGGAACCAATTACCTCATTCTCGACAAAGTGTGCTGCACAATGTTTTAGTACTAATTAGATTAACCAAAAAAATCATGCTATAAGAAACACCTTTTGCCACCGAGGAGCAAGAAATTCATTCACAGAGAGACCTATCTCCCCGTATGTAATAGGAGATATCCAAAAACCCCACTTCAACCACACTGGCATCGAGGCTGCAACCACTAATCACCATAAGTTTAACCTATTTTGGCTGATCTGATGATTCTAAAATCAAATTGGAGAACTTATAAATGGCCTTACGTCGTGCAACAACGAAGCCTCCAAATAAACACACAAACAGTATCACAACACTTCCAGCTGTCATAGCAGCAAACTCAGTCTGGAAAACTGATGCCACAAATCGACACATGGATATTGATGTAAAGTGCAAGCCAAAAAGAAGAATGAACTGGCGGAAGAACCTAAAAGCACAGAAATCAAATTTCAGAATCTCAGGTCTCACCCAACAAAAAATGAGCCGGCTTGAGCCATCATTTTCAAATATTTCGAAGAGTGGATATAAGTAAATCCTAAATGTCTAATTACTCTTTGTTTCTTTATGTCTTTCGTTTTGAGCGTGCCTTTTTTGGAAAAAGGAAAATTAAGTAAATCCTAAAAGTTCAGTATGTAATAATCAATGAAAACGAAACCCAACAACTCATTTCTATAATTCTATCACATATAACAACCAGAATACAGGAACTATTCTTTATGAGAGGATTTAATGCACCAATAAACACAAAGCTTTCTCCCATCTCAAATGAATCTCACCTCCAGACCTCTGGGCTGTATCCAATGACATAATAAGTAAGACATGTCCAAGCCAGACCTGCAACTAAAGAAAGAGGAAGTTTCAAAATAGTGGCTGGAATTGCATACGCCCAAGCTGGGTAAAAGCACAACTCCTGATGTTTATAGAAAACTGCAAGTCTTTGAATCGTCATAGACAACTCAGGTATGCCATCAACAAGAAGAATAACAAGAGAAAAGTACAAGGAACCCATGTAGTAATTCGCATGAAAAACATCAATCTCCATCCGAGTCTGCAGAAAAACAGTCATTGCCATGGTTGCGAGCATAATAAGCTGTAGCAAAAAGCTTCTCCACATATTTTAATTTTGTTGGCCCTTGCACAATCTAAGTGAAGCGCATATGAGAGAAACTGAAACTTAAACATTGCTAACCTGAGTTGTTTTGAATACATAGACAAAGGAACTTCTTCTCATTTCTCCTCATGAGAAGAAGTTCCCTTGACGTGTGAGCTTGAATAGTTCCCATCGAGAAAGAGAATACACACTAAAGGAAATCGCATTCTTGTGGCTTTTTGATTTATCATATGGCACTGAAAGTTCCTCATCAAGCTTTTTAACAAGAGGAGATTCCTTGAATTTCTTAGAGAACATATTTACTGAAAAGTAATTGTAGGGAAGTTCAGTATGGAACCAGTATTACGCTTGATCTTTTCTGGACAAAACCTGAAAAATAGATGATCAAACTATGAAGTACTAAAATTTCAGCATGAAAATGAGAACATTTTAAGCTGCAATGCACTTACCTCCTGCAGGAAGTCAGCAACTCCTTTCCTCTCAGGACACCTAAAGCCACAATCCTCCAAAAATGACGTCATCAAAGAGATCAAAGGTTTCTGGTGCTGGTTGAAGAAGTGAAATCAAAGCAGTAGAATCTGTTATATGCAACAGCTGCTGAATACAAGCACTGATCAGATACGCGGTGGAACTCTCTAAACCATTTGTTATTTCATCCATAAATAGTGCTTTTGTTGGTCCAACAATCATCTCCCCTACAGATTCAATGGAAAACTGATCCTTGGTAGTCCGTCAAAATACTCATTTTAGTTCTTACAAGTTAATATATTATCCTGCGTGGATGATAATCTGCTGAACCTGTAAACATCTGAATAAAAATTACCTGTAGTAAGTCTCTTTTTCTGACCTCCAGTGACACCTCTTCTCATGGCATTTCCCACCCTTGTGTCAGCAAAGACAGCAAGTCCAAGATCTGAAAAGTCAAGCAGACAATGGACAAATGAACTTATAAAGCATTTGCATAGACACAGATCGACTAAAAGAACTATAATTTAGAGCTCAGAAAAAGAGAATACTTTCAATATGAATATGTAATCTGTTTGAAGGGTTCTTTTTACTCCTTTGACAGAAATTGCCTGTTACAACAAAAATTGTCATTAATACAGTGATCTATATCAATATCAAAAGGCACACATGACAATACTGCACAGAAAAAGATCTTTATCACCGATTCATCCAGTGTCAGATATAATTCTTATAATTTGGCTCCATCAATTGGTTCAAAAAATGGACAAAAATTACGCCAGGATGCAAAAGACCTTCATGTACGTGTCTATATATGGATCGGGAACCATTCCTGCCTTCTTCTCCCTTCTACTGACCTCCATCATAGTCTCTGAATAGGCAGAACATACATATTAATTTAGTTATCATTTATTTTTTAGCATTGGTAAGCTGGCTACAAGTGCAGCATCAATGAAATAAACTCATACCTTCTCAGCTTCCAACACCCTGACAAAGGCAGAAAAGTCAACAGTCTCCCCCACGGTCATTTCAGCTATGTGAAGGTCATTTTGGCTTATATAAGCTGAAGTTTTCTGGGGGACAAACTCTTTTAGCTTGTATCCATTATAGGAAACTTCCCCAGAGACCTTTTGGATAAAAGAAGATATTACAGCATCAATTGGGTCATGAAAATCAATATATCTCTTCAAAGCCAAACATTAGACAGAGTCCCATTGATCTTCCTAGTTACAATCAAAATCTGTACTGTTGTCTCGAGCTTTTCTTCAATATCATAGTTTTCTGGGGATCCAAATTTTAAGTTACAAATTCAAGCTGGTTCGCATTTCTTCTTCAATAGACTATTAAAGGTAAATAAGCATGACGAAGCATGAAGAAAGTTTGGAACCTTGAGAGATGGATCAAGATTTCCTGAGAGAGCCTTTAAAAGGGAGCTCTTGCCACATCGAGGAGGGCCAAGCAGAAGAGTCATCCTGCAATAAATTCAAGCTTACTTGATTAAGTACACATTTCCTATCATATTGCCAACAGCCTTGAAATTTCCCCAAAAATTTACTAATGTATATATCAACTTGAATAAAGGCACAACAAAGATTGACAGGCATTACAAATGATTAGCTGAGCAAAATCCACAATTACTGCAAGGCTTTAGAAGAAAAATTTCAGAGTAATTAATTAGCAATTCTGGTAAATAATGCACAGCCATCAAAAGATTATATAACTTCTATTATTAGGATGTTGAAACAAATTCTAACAAGCAAGGTAAATGCATCTAAACACCAAAGCACAAGAAAAAACTGAACTTAAAAGGATATCAAGAGCTATAGTTTTGCAAAAAAAATATCCAAGAGAACATAGAATGGTAAAATGATCAGCAAGGTTGACCCTAAAAGGCTTTTCGGTTAATGAATTGAGTTGCGTTAAGTGATATAAATTCTTTTGTGTACTGTACCTTCCAGGCTTCAAGATGCCGCTGACATGATTAAGAATGTTTATCTTTGCTTCAACAGACTTGTAACCTGAAAGCTTTGGTAAGACCTGTAAAGCAAGGTTCAACTAGTAACAAATCATTTCTAAGACTAGTAAAGCTACAATAAGAAAAGACCTTTAGACATTGGTAATGACATATGGACCCAATACTCTCAGTCTGATTTGTATTGCAAATATTTGATATTATCCGAGGTCACCCATATACAAATTCGGCTAATATATTCAACCCTTAATGAAGACCGAAAAGTTTGGTAAGTACTTTCTGAAGATGAAGATACTTACAGAAATCATGCCTTTAAAGAATTCCATAGAGTTGGGACTGGCTTTCCATGAACAACCTCACACTTGGCTTCCACGCACAAATTCTTATATCTGACCTCTATAGTGGGCAACTTTACACCAACTCTACAGAATTGAATTCAGGTTATCCAACAAAATGATGAATTTATGTCTTTGCAGATGCCGTAAGAAAAATTTTATGCAGCTTAGAATTGGAAAGTGAAATAAAGCTATATGCAAGAGAAAACTTATGATATGATTCAATGATGTTAGATGATTCATCAGCATTGTGTATATATAGTACAGAATGCAGAATTATATGTCTACAACTATGAAAGCTAGTTTTCATTATTTCTGGATCTATGTCCCTGCATAATTTTGCATACTCTTGCAGAATGATTCATACATTTAATTAGTTAAAAAAGGCTTGCTTGTCCATTCTTTTTCTGACTTTCAGCAACAACTGAAGGTTGTCGTGCTCAATGTGTTTGATAAGCTTCTCAATGAATACTTGCCGTTCAAGTGCTCCAAGCTTGGTAACATCAATCACCTGTTTTCCTTGATTATCAACCAGGTTTCCATCACCGTTTACATCAAAAAAAGATGCTTTTAGCCGGTCATAACTAGGTAATCTCTCGATTTCATCCCACAGCAAAGCATGTTCAACATCAGTATCCTCCTTCCTTGAGCTTATTGCTGAGCTGCTTCTGTAGCTGGAGGTCGGAAGCCAGAATGACAATCTCAGGCTTCTTCCTATCTCTGCCAATTCAATTCTCACAGACTCTATCTCATCAGTACCAATCATCTGAGCCATGCTTAACAGCTTAGTGAGTTTCAAAATTTAAAAACTAAAAGGCTGGGGAAGATTTATAAATATGTATATATATACACACACCCATGCAAGCTTTTGCTTGAAATACATTATGAGATGGAAGGTAATGCATCATTCTTACACATAATATATAAGGAAGTTGACAATACAGTTGAAAATAAAACAATTATGGCTCTACAAGAAAGAGAATCTAGAGACTTGAAAACAAATTTGAACGTATAAAGTGAGAGTATGTTGAACAGCGAAAGAGAAATGTTACACTTGTTGATCCATCTCAATCCTAAGATTAAAATAAAATTCTACAGCTATACTTTCAAGTTGCAATGCAGATTGTGACTTTATTATCCCTTCAATGCTTACCTCCATTAAAATAAACCAAGATCAAATTCATTTTTAAATATATGTCAATTTGATTAAGGCCTTTGTTTATTCTGAACAGTATCTAGCATTATTTCATTGGACGTAATGATAGATGCTTTTTAAATATATAACATCTTCATTGCCAGGTCAAACATGAAACTTTTTACGTTCCTGCACAGCAACCCATATAGCTGCAGAATCTTTTGTTTGTTGAAATGGATCAAGATATCAAAAAAAATATGGGCACAAGTTTTCAGGGACAATCTCCAAGTTCAAAGGAAGAGATCAATGGCAATGAAGTAATCATAATACGAAATAAGATTCATATGGACACAACTCAGAAGCATGCATAAGCTTAATACATATGAATCTACACTATGCTTCAAACAATGTATTAAAAACATTGACAGTCTGTCTAAGCACAGATCAGCAACTCATCATATACGCCATTATTTTGGACTCAAATCTGCTATCCATAAAAGCAATAGTTCCAATCTTGCCCATATCTAGAAGCTCAAAGTCAATGATAATATCAATAAATAATTCTGAAATTGCTCCTATAAACCTGCTCAAATCCTGTGTACATGCAACAACTAAGAAATAGGGTAATTCCCTTGTGGTTTATTTCATATTACCTTCAGCATGACCTTAAAAAAAATATAATAATGTTGAGTCTTATTCATTAAGATGAAATTCACATAAGCTTCTGCGTCACAAACTTCTTGGTAATCATCAGAACAGGGTGATGGCAAGATAACTGAGCTGATGTCCACAGGAAGTCAATAGTGAAATTTGCACCAAGTGCACGAAATGCACTCAAGATGACAATAACCACATTAACAGCCAAGATCATTAGTCAATGACAGTGAAATCATATCCATGAACCCAAATGACAAAATTAACTAAAATACAAATAAACCAGAAGTTTGTCAAAATGATGAACTACATCCCCTATGTATTGTTTGCAAAGTTCTGCACAGTCCATAGGACAAGCGATAAACATCTTTAGTGTTGGATTAAGAAACTAATAAAAAGACCATTTTACCCTTTATGGTAACAAAAGAACAAATTGCCAAAAAAAATGTAGTAGTAAATCCTTGGATGAAATGGCATCTACCAATCACAACTAACAAAAGGCCAGGGAAAAACTGCATAGCATTATGAGTCGTTCTAAGTTCTCGTCATTTCTTTTAATCAAATAAATAGCACTTGCCTCGAACCATGATCATATAGACTCATTGTCTCCTTTACACAATAAGAGAGTAAATTTTCCAAAAAAAAAAAATGGAAAAAGATATTAAAATAATAATAAGACGAAGAACTTATTTAAGAGTGCAGCAAAAGCCGAATCTGCTCATTCCTCTCCCCACATATTTTCTGCAAAAATTAAATTAAATTAACAAACCCACGTGACTCTAAATATAGAAACACTCCGAAAAGACAAAATGATTAAACCCTAATTTTAAAAAGACAGCATGATTACCTGGCGTTAGTCTGCTGCAACAATGGGAAGAGCTTCCCTACAAAATGTTCAAATCCTGAGTGTTTATGAGCCATAGCTCAAATCCTAGAACTAGTGGGTTAAAAAAAATTATTTTATGCAATCTAATGGTGATGTAAATTGCATGAGATAACTCAAAATTTGTGGGAAAATTGTAAGTAAAATAATTAAGTAAAAATAGTTCAAGTTATCTCAGAAATAGTAAACCTTTTCCATTACAGTATAATCTCTACAGATTAATAGATTTTGGATCACACAAAATTTATTAATTAAAAAAGATATTAATTAATAATGTATTAATTTATAAATTATATTTACCATTCAATTAATGTACATTTAATCAATTAACATATTACGTATTTTTATTAGTGTAACCAATTGACCATGAATTAATCTACTAAATATACGGTTAAATTTACCAAAATAAATCAAAAATTCATTGGAATTCAAGAAAGCTCCAGAAAATTTAGATACAATAAGAAAAATTAAATACGAAAATCACCTAAATTTAAATTTAATTAAAAAATAACAATGGAATCTTTTTTTATTAAACTAAATATCATATTTAATTACATTTGTAAGTTTAATAAATTATTAATTTATGGTACAAATAGGACTATAAAATTATATTAAAGGTTTTCATAAAACTATTATCTTAGTAATTAATTAAAAATAATAATTTAGATTTTTAACTCAAATTAGGATGATAAAAAATTATTATATAATAGAAGTTATTAATTTATAAATTATTAATTTTAAAAAATAACAATGACCACCGAAAAATAATAAAGTCCTAACTCTAAATTTTGGTCTGTGTTGAAAATTTTCCATGTCAAAAAAAAACTTTTTTTCTTTTTAAGTGGTTTATTTTATAAATCATTAAATAAATTTATCATAAAATCTCATCTTAATCTTTTTTATTTTAGGCAGATTAAGAAAAATCTTTTTAAATTTAAGATAATGAGATGTTGGAAGTATAAGCTCCCAAACAAAATGAATACATAACAAAGAACATAGAGTGGAGTGCACATTAAAAAAAACGTTAGCCATTAATTATTATGAAATAATATAAAAATAAAATAAATTTACTTCCAAAAGAAAATTGAGTATCCAAAATCAAAGAGAAGTCAAGTACGGTGCCCAACATAATTAAATCGAGGACAAAATGAGACCAATCTGAGATTTGGGTATGATTTTCATTCATTTTTTTTTTAATATTTAAATTGAGGACAAAATCAAAATTAAAAAATCTAATTTGATTGTTGAAAAATCAATTCTGAAAATGGAAACTTATTCTTAACTCTCCAGAATTAAACTTTTATTCCTTAATTCTAAATTGAGGATTCTAATTTTTATTTTAGCACGATGTAATGTTATATATCCCAAATATTTTATCTTAAATAATTATTTTAAATGATGTAGTATTCATTAATTAATTAGTAAAATAATATGATTATTTTATTTTATTTTTTATTAACTAATTGATAAATACTATATTATTTGATATAATTATTTGGTTTATAAAATTAGAGATATATAGTATTATTGTTTAAATAATATTAATGATTTTAATTCCTTAATCTCACAAGTAAATGTACCATTAATGTAATCAAATATCGTCTTTTAGAGTTGTCATATCTTTTCTTAGGTAAAAGATTTAATTTGATAGTATTTTTTCTTCTACTGAACAAGTGCATGCATGTAGCAAGCAATTGCATGTGGCAAGCATACAACTCTTGACTTTTGGGAATAAATGGGAGATATAAGTAAGTGAGATATGATTAATGTAAATGTTAGTGCCCATTAATTTTTGTATAATAATAAATATTAGAGAAATATGGAAACTAAAACCTATAAATAGAGGCTTCACTTTCCCTCTTCATCATCCCATTTTTCAATTCTCATTGACAAAAACTAAGATTTAAGTAAGAGAATTAAGAGTTTTTAATAAACTCTTGAGTGAGTGAAAGATTAGGTATATTAGGGTTTTAAATAATAAGTTAAAATATTTTAATATTTATAATTTTTATTTCATTAATAAAATTTTATCTTTCTATCTTCACCTTTAGACATAAACTAAAAACCAAATCATGTTAACTTTGGTGTTCCTATGGGATCATTATTTCTCAATTTCATTTTAATTATATATTTGTTTCACCCATCAATTTCCTAACATATTCTCTCAAATCTAAATATCTTTATCCACCAGCATTTAAATACACAGGCTGTTCTTTCTCCACTAAATTTAGCATGTAGTGGTTATTGTCTTTGTTGTTTTATTTTGGAAACATCTATCTCATACATCTAACTAGAGTCTTAAAGCTTCATATATGAGAAATGAAAGGTTTTATATTAATAGTTACAAGATTGGAGAAGCCATACCCAGTGGTGGAGGATGCTATTAAAAAAAAGCCAAGGAGATCCCCAATAGAGCAAGTTGTTAGCTAAAAAAATTGTATGTTTATGAGTATTGATCCGAAATATTTTTAATAATGGATTACTGATTTAGTTCAAGAATCTTTAACTTTATTAAAGTTCAGAAAAAATTATTTTAAGTCATATGATTTAATATTATAATTTCATTACACGATTTAACAATATAGTTTAATAACTTTTACAGATATTATACTATTAAATCATGTACCTTAATAATTTTTTCAAACTTTAACAAATCTAAGATCTCGATTAAAATATTTCTAATAAATTTATATATGACATATATTTATAAATTTAGCTGTTGGTGTAAATTTTATCCCAACTTATGAGAGATAATTCCAACCAAGGATAAATCCTTAGGACTGGATTTTTCTTTTTGTTGAATTTGATGATGATGAATATATCATTTAAAATGATCTTCATGGGCTTTTGGATTTATTCCTAGGAATTTATTTCCTTAGAAGATGATGATGTCTTTGTCTAGAGATGTTATAAAAACACAAGAAAATAAAATGCTCAATTTTTCCAGCATAAACCCACGGGAATTTTAAAATGAGTTTAGAGAGAGAAAGTCAATATTTTTCCTCTTGAGTCTATTTTTTTTTTACCTTTTAGTGAAAATGGAGAGCATATATATAGGCAAGCTTAATTTTTAGAGATTTTAACTATTTCAGAAAGATTTTCTTCCAAAATTTTTTATATCCTAGGGTGATTTTTCTCAAAGGAATTTTTCTTTGAATTTTATCCTTATAAGGATTTTATCCTAGGATGATTTTTTTCTAAGTAATTTTTCCTTGAATTTTATTTTTCGGAGGATTTTATCCTAGAATGATTTTTCTCTAAGGATTTTTCATTGAATTTTATCCTTAGAAGAATTTTATCCTAGGATGTCCTTAAGAGAATATTTATCCTAGAATGTCCTTAGGATTATGTTTTCCAATCCTGAGATAATTCTTTTTCCATCCTAGAATAATTTTTGGAGATTTTAATTCTCCCATGAAGATTTTCTTCCAAAATTTTTATTTGAGTATGTCTTTAGGATGATTTTATGATGATTTTTCCATCCTTAGATCATTATATTTCCATCTTAAGATTATTTTTGGAGATTTTAACTATCTCAAGAAGATTTTCTTCTAAAATTTTTTATATCCTAGGATGATTTTTTACAATGATTTAATTTGTGATTTCCATCCTTAGGGAAATTTTATCTAAGGATTTTATGATTGATTTCTGTCATTAAGAAAATTTTATCCTTGATTTCTATCCTTGGAAGAATTTTCTCCAGTGATTTTATCATTGATTTCTATCCTTAAGAAGATTTTCTCTAATGATTTTATCATTAATTTCAATCTTTATGAAGATTTTTTCAAGGATTTTATCATTAATGTCCATCTTTAAGGAGATTTTCTCCAAGAATTTTATCATTGATTTCCATCCTAAGGAGGATTTTCTCTAGAGATAGCAACAATATAAGCCGGCTCGGATCTGGCCTGAACCCAAATGATGAGGGCCGCGTTCAAGTATCACTTAAGAAACCAAACTTTCAATTAATTAATTTCTTCGAGCATTAGATAACCATCAAGATGTTGGAAGTAAAACTCCCATTTCTCTAAATGAATAATTGGGTTTTAGCATTATGGGTTTTGGCATTTTGGCCTAATATAGAATGGAGACATTGAAGAAAATTACCCCTAATTCCTTCCAAAAGAAAATTGAGTTGCTCATATCATATCACTCGAAGTCAAACACCATGCCCAACATAATTAAATGGAAAAAAAAAAAAAAAGTTAGCTCAGAATCTAAATTGCTTAGTACGTTAGCATATTAAAAAAAATGTACAATTTTTCTTTTCTTGCCCATAGGGGGCTGTTTGGCCTAATAATTTTCAAGTTTTTTTAGCTGATAGTTCGAGCTCAAATCCTAGAGAAATTGAAACTAAAAATTTGATTTTCCACTTGCCCATCCTTCTATCCTTTAAAAGAAAACTGCACAATTTAAAAAGAAAAAAAATTGTGAATCTATTGAGATTTGCTTAGTGTTAGATCATTAATTCGATGTTGGGTTTATATGTAAATAATTTTGTATTACGGACTATCATATAAGATAAAACTTAATTAAAAGTGATTTATTGATATTTTCGATAATTTGGTCTTCAATAAACGTGAGCATTTAATGTTTAGAGATTTAAGGATAATTCATATTTTTATGATGAACTAAAATAGGAATAACTAAAGATAACAGAAAATTTATTTATATAAGTAATTATAATCCTCGATCATACGTAGCATTCTATATCATAGAGATACATAGAAAAAGTTAAAAGAATTCTTTAAGAAAATATTTTAATTTGGAAAGCAACTAGGTAAATCATACGATTCTAGAAAACAATTAAACATTACATATTCAAGTACCCTTCTGCATATTAATTCTTGGTAATATAAAATGAATGTTCCTAGATTTTAAGTAATAATTTTCATCAAAGAATTATTTTCTCACACTAAAATCTTTCCCGTTTATACATTTTTTAATTTGTATAGTAAATTTTAATGGTAAAAAATTTTCCTCTCACCAAGCTCACCACGCTTTTAATAGAATCAGAAGTATTGTTAAAGAGTTATATGTTGTTATTTCTTGTGCAAACGTAGATTTTATCACAAATCCAGGTTTGTGGTAATTTTTTATTCTCAAATCTTGATTTCTGATTTTTTTTTTTTTCCACCCAAATGGCAGTAGTTGTTTTCTCAGAGATTTGAAATCCTAAAGCTTAAGATTTAGAAAATTACACAGGTTTTGAATCAATATTTATAAGATTTCTATCACTATATCAACTGGAAAAGCGGAACCTAGTGGTGAAGGATGCTATAAAAGAGCCAAAAATATCTTTGTTAGAGCTCTATTTGATAATGTGCATATTAAGTTGAGGTTTTGATGAACGATATTCCGGTGCACTAATTCATCCATGTTCGTTTTGTTTTCACTAATTTATCCAACTATTTGCTTTAACAGATTATTGATTGTAAATTGATTAAAAATCTAATATGACTGGATACTGTATAATTTACACTTTAGTTGAATGAAAATTATATTTATGTTAAGGAAAAAGGTGGTATAAAAGGAGTTGATAGTTACTATTTGCCACCACCATTACCTTTTTAAAACCCTTTTACCACTAAAAATTTGCTGGCATATACTGAATTTGGATGTGAGATGGGCCTAATCTAAAAAAGAGTTTAGAAGGGAGCTCAAAGGCTTTTTTTTTTTTTAAGAATTTCTAATCAGAATTACACATTCTCTAATGGATGGATCAATAAAAAAAATATAGTCCCAAAATTAAATACCAAAAATAATTTTATTAACATAAAAATGTTCAAGCTAATTTTAGAGTATAAATAATCTCACAGCATATAGGTAATTTTAGAATGCCTTCAAAAGGGGGTGGTTGGTTGTTTTACCTAGAGGATTTTTTTTTTTTTTTTGTTGGGTGTGAAAAATAAGTAACTTTCCCTTCAACCATTAGAAGAGGCCTAACTTTCCTTTAAATTATAGTCTACTGTTGGATTAGGATCCCTTCAACCATCACATGAGGCCTCTCTTAGATCCTATTTGTACTAGTTATTTACATGAGTTGCTTTCTTTAAGTTATATTTAATGCAATTTACAATTGCTTTCTTTAAGTTATTTTGCCCAAATTAAAAAATCATACAAAAATTAGTAATATAATAATAGAATCTACGACCATATTATTAAGGATGTAAGTTACTTAAATTATAATTTAAGAGAACCCTTATATTTAATGTAACTTTCAACCAAATAAAATTAACTCATTAGCCCACTTCTTCGTTTTCCTTCGCAGCAGGATCCGGCCAGATTAGAACTTGTTAAAGGGCAAAACTTTGCTTCAGCAAATAGAAGTCAACGCTAAGCATAAAATGAAAGACAAAAGAATTATGCACGTTAGTTCACTTTGATGTGGAAGCCTAATAATGAACCTCTTATCTTAATACTAATAGCCATTATCTTATTTTATACATATACTAACGAAGTTTGCGAATAAGTATTTTGAATGATGACCAGACCGCCCAATAAATGTAACTTACTTAAAAAACCTTTCTCTTGATTTATTTGGCTTCATGTAGCAGTGTTTTAGATCATATTGTGTCAAGTCCTGTGGCAGTACAGCTATTCAAACCAATATACTTTAAAGCATGAGTGGCCATATATTTATAGATTTGGACCCACAAAGTTGGCTTCTCATGCCAACTGTCTTCTTAATACAAGCATACATCAATCAAAGCATTATAGTTTTTTTGTTTTGCTTTCTTCTCCTAACAATCTTAAAAGAATTTACTACTTAATTTTATACACACTCCAAATCATATAGGTTCTTTCACAAAAACACCATTACTTTTATACACAAACAAATCATGCTTTCCATCTATAAATTTAAAGAAGATTAAAATATTAAAAAACAATAAAGATCATATTCCTCTCATGCCCATTCCCTAGATATTGACAACTAATATGAAAAGTAAACTCAAGAATTAATAAGAGTAAAAAAATTTTGTAAGAAATAATCCCTCCATCCTCCTCATCGAATTATAAATCCCTCCGGTTTTGAAAAATGAATTGTTTGTTCCGGTTATGTTCGCTTGCTTTCTGACCTTGAACCCGGATAATCACTTCGGTCTGTGTCAGAATTCTCTTTCTGGGATTCAATCTCCATACTGGTGCCTCCCTGGGTTCTTCGGTGTCTTCGATCCTGTAAAAAGACAAGTTTCATTCAAATTCAGCTAAACAAAATCCTCTGCAAAGGCTCAATTGGAAAGAAGCAAAGAGATGAATACGAGCAAGTGTGCAATGAGCTTTACAATATTTGACGATATAGTGTCGTGGAAAGTTGAAATTAAGATAAAGAGAATAGAATGAGGTTAGGCTTAATAAAATTATTGAAGAGAGTGAAAAGTGAAACTAATGAGTTCATTGGTATAGTTCTAATCAGCTTATGCAAATTTGAGCTAGAAAAATTGAACTAACCTCTCTTACTATTGGATACTCCTCAGACTCAAGCATGCGCACAACTTGACTCATTTTGGGTCTTTTTTCTGAATCTGGATCAACGCACCGTAATGCTGTAAGAAGGGCACGCTTTAGAGCTCTTGTCGATGGCCTTACCTCAATATTTGGGTCCACCACTTCCTCTGACCTCCTGCTTCCAACCATCATTTTCAGCCAATCAACCAAATTTACCTACAATAAAGATGATTTCATGTTAATAACTTCCGGAAAATGTTCGTAAAAAAGCAACAGATTCCAGGGAGATGGAAGAAAATAAAAAAAGAAACAAAAGTTCAAACTACCAAATGCATCAATATTTCTGATATCAAGATATATTATCTTCAAGGCATAATGATGTATACAGCGGTTGTTATTTAATCAATAATAGAGATTTGCTTCTCAATAATGCACTTGAATAAACCAAAAAGAAACTTCAATAAGATTGGAAACATAAAGGACCTGTGTCCTGATTTTGAAATTTTCACAAAAATGGAAAAAGGTCCTACTTATCTCAATAAAGTGCAAATATTGATTTTCTTATTCACGACATGAAATCAAATAAGTCTATTCACAGATGGAAGCAACAATAAAAAGAATATGTACAAATCATTAACACAGTATGAAAGCCAATAGGGAAGATATATGAATGAAAATCAATATTTTCCTTACCCTCCAATGGGTGTTTAATAATTAATGGCTTTAACTTGGAAAATGGACAAGTTGAAATAAATGATGCCCAGCAATCAAAATCATTTGAACTGGAGGAAAAATAATAGGAACCAGGAAAAAGACTTTTATTCCTGATGTACACAAAGGGTGCAGCTTGAAACACTCTCAGATTGATCAGTTCTTAGATAATTACTCACAAGAGAACAATATTATACGAGACTCAATTCACTGAAATACATATACTTTAATTTGTTTTTTCTTTGGTGCACATTTTTTATTATATTTAGTTTGTAAAAATTATCTTATCTGCAGCTAACGGAGCAGAAAATGCATGGTCAATCTATTGAACAGATCTTCCCTCGACAATGAAGGCAACTTGAAGCTGGTGTCAAAACTGGAAAAATTGCTACAGTAAAAATGATTGACTGACATTTAAAAAAAAAATTGTTCTATTTTTGTCAGGGTTTCAGCAATTAGGAGCACACACACAGGGAGATAGAGAGACACAGTTGCAACATAAAACCAGCCCTGAACTACACAAATACACAACACATCTGGAAGGGAGCAGGCCTTAGGTAGGGGCAATAGGGAAGCAAGAATCCGTGAAGGGGATATGATTTGGGATAATGTACAACACTAAAAGTATCTTAAAAACTATCAGGGTTTAGATTATCATTAAATTTCATGCATAACACAAACACCAGTCTTTCTTGTTAGTTAGAAATTTATTTGGTTTAATTAATTATTTGTTTGATCATATTAAGGATTAAATTTTCAAACTCTTTCGGTATTAGAGAAGATTAAATTGAAAACAGTTAGCAGGTAGATCAGATCAGATAGAATTACTGATCTAAAAAACTAGAAACCAAGTATACCAGAAGAAAGCCAAAGCAATCTCTAAGTGTCAAGTTAATCTACATTGTAAAAGCAAGTTATGGCCATAATAGATGCTACCCAAATCACAAGATATCAACCAACAATTAAGCAGCAAAGGGTAATTAACACAGTCAACTTAAGTTGCATTAATTTATTGATTATAGTTGAATAACTATATTTTTTATACCAGATTTTCAGAATAATTAATGCATACCTCATGAGCAGGACGACCATGGTCCACAGGGTCTCTACCAGTTATTGCTTCCAAAAGCAGAACTCCGAAGCTATAAACATCACTTTTCTCATTCAATAGACCAGTATTTGCATACTCCGGAGCCACATATCTGTCAAAGTTTCAGAAGAAAAATAAAGTTATGAGATGATTACTCCTATATGAACATATAATAAGAAACATAAAGGTGAGAGGTGAGATAAGCCAAAGAATACCAATGCAGGTTGTGTCCTAAATTCAAAAACATACTTACCCAAATGTCCCCATAACTCGAGTTGTGACATGACTTTTACCAGCACCCAGCAACTTAGCCAAGCCAAAATCAGACACTTTTGCATTAAAGTCATCGTCAATCAATATATTGCTCGATTTAATGTCCCGGTGAACCACTTTAGGCTCAATAGCCTCATGCAGATAGGCAAGACTGCATCAAGTACAGCAAGTCAAACTTAGAACTAGAGAACTGAAAAAGGTTGTAAACTAATTGACTTACGCCTTAGCTGTGCCAAGAAGAACCTTCATGCGGGCCTCCCAAGTAAGATATCCATGATGACGCATAGCTCCATGAAGCCATTGTTCTAAATTTCCATTGTTGACATACTCATAAACCAACATCCTGTTATTATAGTTATAATAAATGAGAACATATGGTTTGGTATTTGCAGAGGAGTAACTTATATATAAACAACGAAAAAAGACCATGTTTTTGGTTTCTCCTATAAAGAGTTCAGTCAATTTGTAATTAAAATAGATCATTGAAAGGTAGCAATGAAAAGGCCTAGGAAAACAGAAATTGAAAAAAATGGTACCTGTGTGTTCCTTCAATACAATACCCCAGAAGACGAACCAAATTCTTGTGGCGGACATGGCCAATGGCTTCAACTTCCACTCTGAATTCTTTCTCTGCCTGGCCCCTAATAGGATGAACTCAAGAAGTTCAAATTAATAAAAAAGAACAAACTAATTAATAAAGTCATGCAATTGAATGGTATAATCATAAACTCACACGTTATTCAGGATCTTCTTAACTGCCACTGGAGACCCATTGATCAAATTTCCCCGATAAACAACTCCATATCCACCCTCACCAAGGACATTTTCCTTCGAAAACCGATTGGTAGCAAGTTCAAGATCCCTTAATGTAAACCAGTGGCCCCATCCCAATTGAGAAAACTCAGGCAGACCAATAAGAGGAGAAGGAGCAGTAATGGGATATGAAGAAGATGCCTTGTACACAGCTACACTGCCTGAATCTTCTCCTGATATAGACCCTCCCTCTTTATCCGTATGATGAAATGAACCTGAATGACTGCTATTATCTCCATTCTTCAATTTTCCCATACCCAAATGAACCATAACCTTATCTGACTCTTTGTCGCTGGATTTGTCATTAATAGTAAGAAGAATACCATCACGTGGAACAAACTCATTCGTTGATACTTGCTCCACCCTAACTTCCTTAATTTCCTTAGAAACAGTGGGGATTTGACTGAAGGGCAGGTTGTTTCTGGCCCTTCTTGATTTTTTCCTCGAAGTTAAACAAAATGATAATATAGAGAGAATAATAATGATGAATAATGCAACAGAAATTCCAATTACTTCCCAAACCTTAATACCAAAAATAGCTTTCTTGGATAATTCGGCATTAAGATCGTTGGCCATACTTTTCTATTTTCAAATGGTCACAGCCTACATATTGACATAAGAGAAAAAACAAAATGCAACTTCATCAATGCACCATCTGACATTAAGGTTGATACCAATAATATTACAAGTCAAAAGAATTTCCTATGTGTAATCATAAATTCTCCACATAGAACTAACAAAAATTCAGAAGCATAAACATATCAATTTCCAAATAAACAGATCAGGCAAGAAAATGGAACTACATATATACATCAAATCAAAAGGGCTTAAAGAACAACCACCACAAAACTAAAGCAAATTGTTCAGGCACTTACCTTCAATGTTCAGATCTTTGCAACTCTTTCAACACAGCCACCCAGATCTCATGCCAAAAAAACCACCCATATGAAGAGCAAGAAACCAAAACCAAAACCAAACCCAGTTGATAAAGATAAAAACTTTAAATTGTATCGCCAAAAAAGACTTGATTTTGTAATCTGGGTTGTGTGTGAAAGGCAAATGTGAGTCTTAAATCTAAGCTGTGAAGGAGCTTTCTTGCACCAAAGACCACAACAAAAGGCTTGTGACTGTGTTGTGTTTGTACCAAAGAGTAAATGGACATATGGCAGTACTGAAAATATGTTTTTGTTTTTGTTGCTGTTGGTTGTAGGTGTTGTGAGTTTATTGAGTGGTGGGGGGATGATAAGAGAGAAAGAAAGAAAGGAAGAAGAAGAAGAGATGGAGTTATCAGTGGTAGGTGATGAGTTTTAGATGCCTTACAACACATTACATTACATTTTGTACTGAAAGTAAAACACAAGCATAATGCAAGAATTTGTAGAGTTTTTTTTGTTTGATGAATCTGCTTTGAAGCTGACTGATTATCAGTCAGTTCATTTTCTCAGCTTTCTCTCTCCCATTTTAGTGTGTTTTTTTCTTCTTTTTCCTGTAACTTTCTGACATGATGACACATATTTTATCCAGAAAATTTACTAGTCGGGTTAAAAACATTTAAACCCTTGTTTTATAATATAACTACAAATAAGAGCACCTTTTTAATTTGAGTACCCATGCCCATTGGCACCGCACAATTAGATCTTCCCACAGACAATAATTAAACAATTTTCTAGCCGAAACTGGTATGAGAGAATTTGATCTTTATGCCTCTTGGAACCATTAAAGAGACCTAATCAAACGTATCCGTATTGTTATGTAAAGATAAAATAATAAGAATTTGTATCAAATTTTTTAGATGAACGGATAGAAAAAAATAAATTATTCTATCATATTTAACTAAGAATCAAGTAATAGTCTTATATAAACTAATTTCAAGAGCATAACAATCAAATATTGATTTATTAATGAATTTTTCATAGAATAGACAGGATGTATGTAAAAAAAAAATGGCAGTTGTGTCTTTTATTGTAATATTTTAAATTTTTAGGAATTCAGATATTATTAATTTAACAAGACACCTTCAACTTTTGTTGTTTCATTTATTTTGATTCATTTTTTTTAACTTATTATCTTATATTAAATTAAATTGCTGTATTTACTGGTCAAACGTCACATTTAAATTTAAAATAATGAAAATGTTGAAAGTTGTGAACTTATGATGATAAAGAGGCGAATTAATGACTCAATAAATTGTTTGTTCGGCTGGTCAAAATAATAGAAATCGTGAGGAATGACAGTTATAAGAATATAATTAAAATGAAGTCTTTGTGTTATTAATTCAAAATGAAATGTCTTTTCAATTTATGAACTGCATTCAGTGTATTCATTTAAATTCGCAGTCATTGTGATATGTACGTGAATTGTAATAATTAAAAAAAAAACAGGACTTAAGTGAAATAGTTTCCGTCGTGTATTTATATATCTCAATCTTATAAGTCGATATATACATAAAGATAAAAATATTTACAACTAGTAATCTTAAATTTAGTTTAATGATGTTCTATGATTGGATGATGGCATTCACTAATTTAAGACATTTTATAATATCTTAGAGAAAATGTGAAAACCTTTTTAGTTATAGTCCTTATATTTTATATCAACATGATATTAATTTTCTTTGGAACCAAACAATCTTATTATCTTGGCAATCAAAAGACAATATTTTTTTTAAATCCCCCGTGTTTAATCAAATATAACAATTAAACCAATATTATATGTTATGTGAACATCAAATCTATATTTTATTTTTTATAAACAATGGATTTCTAATGACATTTGAGATGCTTCCAATGGTGTAGTTGGGTTGATCATCATGCTCGTAGTAGAGTCGTGACAGCACGAGTTCGATTTTTAAGAGTAAAAGATTTTTAAGAGTAAAAAGAGAAATTAAAATTATATTTAATCTTACCCGGCCCCCTTTCCTTTTAAAAAAAAAAATGACATTTGAGATTATTATATATATTTGTTATCACATAAATGATTTTAACTTAAGAAGTTAAGATCAAGAAAGGATTATAGTTCATGTTTATTAGTTCAGTTTTTGATCTTAAAATAAAAATAATATTGCCAGTAATTATTCTTATCTTTTAAATAACAATAACCATCTATTCATACTAATACTTGTTTTTATATGATATTTGTACTAATATTTTACTTTATAATTTTTTAAAAATATACATATATTATCCTAGACTTTATTAAAATCTAAATTAATATTTAATTCATTGGAATATATATATATTTCTCCCTAATAAATAAGTTCAAAGGATACGTTAATAAATTGTACCAAATAAGGGGGTCTAGGTCTCTAGGGTTATTAATAGACTTAGCTGCATCCAACAAGGTGAACAAACTTTTAATTTGAGCAAGAATTATAGCAGCTGATGGGCAATATTAATACCTTATTCATCTACTTTTATTAAAGAACCCATCTGCCTATTTTAAATGGTTTGGTCAATACTCAACAGATTAGGCCTTGGACAGAATTTATAGAAAATAATAATAAGTAAATTTTGCAATCCACCCACCCACTTACTTCATTCATAATCTCATATTTTCATATAATGTTGTGACCTAAATTTCAAAGATGGCAAGAAAGGAAATTTTTTTAATTTGAATTTATTGCAATTTAATTTTTTAATTTAAATTTTCGAACATTTTAATATAACAATAAAAAACTACAAAAAAAGAAGAAGAAGAAGAAACTTAATAACTACAAAATATGCTCAGAGTAATTTTATTATCGAACAAAGATTTAATGTTGAACTGAGTTTTTATTAAATATTAAATTAATGTTTGGCACCTAACACAATATAATATCACTTTCTATACCCTTGTTACTTATATGAGCTCTATATATGGGGGTTTAAAGGATTTAATGACTAATTATCGGAGTACATAAGGCTTTCAAATTTTACACACAGAATTTAAGTTTACACCAAAATTTCGTTATTAACATTGATATATACAAATGAGAAATGAAAGTCTCCATTATCCAATCTCATCTCTAAGAAGAGGCAATAGGGTGCATGGCATGTGGTGCCAGCATTATAAGAAAAGTTAATGCTCACAATGTTCACAAGATGCCAATATTTAATTCTCTTTGGATTAACATAAAGTCTATATCGATTCATTATTAAATCTTATATGACAATTCATAGGCTAAACGTGTATAAATGACAATAACTTGTTTGTCTTTCTAGATGAGGAAAACATGTTACATAAAAAATGAAAGACTTTGCAAATCATTTTTAGTCCGTGTAACAAAATTTAAAACTTTATATCGTAAAAATCTTCTATAGCAGTCTTTTTTATGAGAAGGCTAGACTTATAGCATTATGTGACAGTTCAAGATTCTTTTTCAATTAAAGTTTTTATTTTGAATTAATTATGATTGAATAATTAATAAGAAGAGTATAATGAAGTTTTAGACCAAAGTGTTTTTTTAAAAAAATTATCATAATGAACAGTTCAAAATTTATTAAGTTTTTATTAAATGTGAATCAAATTTTTTTTTATCATATTTTTATAAGAGGGTTTAATCTCAAACTCATTGCACAAAATTTATCAATTGAATCAACTTTTTATTCCGTATGGCTATGGATCAAAGTGATGTTGATAAACTTTAAATATTAAAAAATAACAAAGAATTGTTTGTAATTGGTTAAGTATCCAAATTAATTAAATATAAGTACCTCTTTTCAAGGGATCCAATGCCCAATGTATATAGATGGCAGACAAGCAGCGGTCATTAAAATCGGTATTAAATAATTTCTCCCGATCTTATCTGTTTGGCATGGCCTGCTACTTTGTAATTTTCTGCTTGCAAATTAATTAGATTTCTTCAGATTCTCTGTACGCCTGTTTATAAACAGTGCTTGTAATAAGCCATTCTATTTATGACCAATCAAACAAGACAGAGATGCTTGAATTTAGTAGCAGCAAGCCATCAATTAGCAGGCAAAAGCAACTTATTCCCAAAGTGCTTTCTTGGATAGCCGGGAATGTTACGTCCTTGTTCATAGAGTGCTTACTGTCCCTAATCCAACGGCAATTTTTGGACCGTAAACAAGTCATCTATACAGTTGAAGGCTTTGACTACCGCATCTTAGAGGTATTTTTGCACTCAAAAAACTTAAAAGCATCGTCAGATGATCGAATTTTATTAATTTTTTTGGTCATCTAACGATGTTTCGGCGGTAGGGTAGTTTAAACAACAAGTCGACAAGGACGAATATGAGGATATAAATTTGTTTTCATATATAAAATTTTCATGCCGCTTCGAGTTTAGCATACTGTTTGAGAAGTTCTTAGTAACAAAATTGATAATGTGGAAATGCTAAAGGGTTTGAATGTTGGTAAAAACTAAATTTTTGAATAATAAAGTTGTATAAAAAATAGTCTAAATGAATAAAATTAAGATTTTTGGTTCCTTTCATATTAAAATCTAAATATTATGAATTTATTAAAATAAATAAATTTAAAATATTATTTTATAATAAAATTATCCTAATATAAATAAGAAATTTAAAATAAACAACACTTAAATCTAACATCTTAAAAAAAGTAAAAAAAAAAAACTTAAAAGAAGAAAAATATGAAAATATCCTAAAATTAAAAAATGATCAGGAAAAAAATAAAATGACATAATGGCACAAGCTATTCGAATTTGATTAGTCTCGTTATAAGTTTTAAAATAATAAATTATATACTCAAAATAAATATTTATAACTTAAATTATAATTTTTAAATTCTGCACAACTATATTTCAAAAAAAAATAATACGGTAATCTTTTTCTACCAAAAGTCATGTGACATCACATGATCCTATTACCAAAATTTTCTAAAAATCAACTAAACGGTGGTGTAATTGGAATATCTTCGGCATAAAAGGGAAAAAAAAAATCCTGGGCTTAATGAACCCACCTGCCAAAGCAACTCGTCATTAAAGCAAATGAGTGAAAAAACAAAAATTGAGACCCTAAAATCAAAGAAGCCACGGTAAGATTCTGCAGGAAGGTCCCTCCGAAAAAGTACGAAACAAAAATATTTGGATGCTAGTAAAAAGTGACACAATTTACATCAAAAATTACTTTTGGATTTGAGCCTGCGAAAACAAATTAGAAAGCAGAAAGTGTAAAGAAAGTGCTAGTTGTAAATAGATTGATTATTAATTAAAAAGAATCTGTAAATTTCAACGATTTTCGAGAATAATTTGGTAAATAGCAAAGGCAAGTGAAAATAATATGAGTACTTTTCAATCAATGAGATTTTACTAGTGTGTCGAAGGAAAATTAGTGAAAAGATATCTCCACTGAATGTGCACACAACAATTTTCAGATTATTTTATATTATCTGTTAGATATTTTATTTATTATTATTAACATTAAATTTATTAAATAATTATGTATTGTAAACTGTCATATAAAGTTAAGTCAAATTAAAAGTAATCTAATTAAATTTTCGATAATTTAAGTTTTAATGTTCTAATAATAAGTTATAAATCTTTAATGTGTAGAAACCTAATAATATTCTCATTCTATGATAGACAGAATTAATAATTCTTAGTGATAACAAGAATTATTGTCTATATAAATAATTATAGTTCTCAGGTCACGCACATCATATAAAATTTATTATATTATCTATGATATCTCATTATCGAAAAGAGTGTACAGAGAAATTAGGGCTCTCTATGATATATGTGTTGATCTGAAAGGTCAATTACACAATCCTAAGTCCTAACAGATTATTTAGCGTTATAAATTCAAGTACACTTCCGCATATTTTATTATTAATTATTAGTTATACAACATAAATATTCTTAAATTTTAGGTAATGAATTTTTCTATAAAAATTTTAACTATTCCAACATTATCATCATCTACTTAATTATGCCATATCGATCATTGATACAATGAAGAATCTTCTACAAATATTTATCTATTATATATGTTATTTTCAATATCTGAAAACTAAATATAGAAGCTTCATATCTACAAACATAACACACATTAAGAGACAAACAAATAAAAATTTTAAAAAAAAAATCAAATCAAATAATCACCAGCTGATCTATCATAGGCTTTAGATTTGGATGGACGATGAATTGACTTAAGGTAACCACCGAAAGTGTCAATTATATGGGATAACCCAAAATTTTCTTGATTGATTCTCAAATAATTCTTTTGTTCAAACTAGCAATTTATCTTTCTAGGTTGTTTTATTAGTTCCATATATAGCTTCTTGGACTAACTAGCTGCTTGTGACCTATGCAAACAATGCTTATGTGATTGTATAATTAATCACTTATTGAGAGTTTCATATAATGCCAATTTTAATAGTCAAAGAAACTGTTCAACCCAAAAACACAAAATTTTATGTTAGATGCATTTAAAATAAATAATATAGAAAACGAGATAGAATCAAAACATAAACTAATTGACCTAAAGTGATCAAACACGAAATTTTATCTTAATTTACAAACTCATGCTATCAAATCAAGTATGTGTCTACTTATATTGCCCACAGAGGGCAAGACCGATTATTTTTCTAGTAGCTTTATTTAGTTAGCCCCGAATTCAAATGTAATTAAACACATCCATATTCTAATAAATATATTGTCCGGGATCTTTTTCTTTCATTATTTACTCGATCAAATTAAGCAGCCCGTGATCGAGTAGTTGAAATAAGAAGTCAATTTTATGCATTTGAATCCAATGTCCTATGATTCCGGCGATCACGAACATAATCTATCGTTAATTACGACAATTTATAATGTAATGATGATTATCATGAATTGTATGTTAAGAATAATAATAATAATAATAATAATACAATATGCATGGTTATTGAAAGAAAAGTCAATGCTGTAATTGAGGAGTGGACCCAATAAAGTACGTGCTTGTGAGTTTTCGTAGCCTTTATATTTATATAGAAAGTTGATTTGATTAATTTAAAATTTGAACTTTTTCTATGCATTAATTCAACTTTAGTTTCTGTTCCGGATTCAAAGAAATTGTTCAACATTTGTTTCAAAATTGATTGTGATGGACCTTTTACTTCTAGATGTTACTACAGAAAAATATTCCCTCCAAGTGATAAATATAGTCATCAATTATACTCCTTACAAGGGTGCCGGTTGATATCGTAAAATATTTCGCTTTATAGTAAATAATTTGATTTATGTTTATATAATATTTATATAAACTACTCAATATCTATATATAAAGAGAAAAATTCCCAGGTGCAGATATTTGTATGAATTTTTGTGTAGATTTGTGGTTTCATAATGGCGTAAAAAGATTTCATCAAAATATTGTAAATCATTTCACAACATTATAAAAACTTTTCACACCAAAATCTCAAATTCACAAGAAAATTTGTAATATATATATATATAGACATACACAAAATCAAGAAACATTTACCTTACTAAAATTCGTGGAGATGTATCTATTTGCCTATATTTATGAAAGGGGTATATAGCCTTAACTACTAGTCTATAAATACATTACATGTAAACCAATAATTAAGCATGACCTAATTTTTTCTAGAAAATTATTACTTGTATACTCTTAATTTACTCTGTTATCAAACATACTACAATACTTTTAAAGTATATTAGTTATTTACCTTAAATTAACAAAATATATTTGTTGTCCACTAAACTGTTAATTATTATTTAAATATAATGACATTATAGAGATAATTCGATCTTTTCATATGTAAAGAAGGACACACATGATAATTTTAGGATATATAAGTAATAATATGATAATTTAAGGGTATATAAATGATATTTTTTCTTTACCTTAATTTGAGTTTCAAGGAACAAATCATCTATTTGCTACAATTCTATTAACTTTCAAATGACAATAAATAGTTTAGTGTATAACATATACGTTTTTATCAACTTAAGGCGAATAACTTATATATATTAAAAATATTATACACGTTTAATAATAATATATCTTAAAGGTATATGAGTGATAATTTTTTTTTCTACTTATCACAAAAACAAATCATAATTGTCACACGTTTTCTTATTAAAAGAGAGAAATTTAAATAGGTTGGTTAGTCTTTGTAATGTTTGGAAATATGAGAATGAAATTCTAACATAAATGTGATAAAAGATGTCAATCATTTGGTAGAAGAAACTTATTGTATACCACAAAATAAGTCAATTTAACTAAAAGAATATCATCACATTCTTCTTGTTAATTTCTCCAATTTTCGTAGTGTATTTAATGGGACAGTGTGCAAATTGAGTTCAATTTAAAGATTGAAATGAAGGTTGATATGATTATGATATAAGTGGGGCACTAAGCCAATAAGGTTGGTTAGTAGCTCTCAATCAAGTCTTAATCAAAGTTCAAATCAAACTTAAGTGCGAATTTATTAATGACATTAAATTTAGTTTTATCTAAAACTTTTATTAATCACATCAACTGATGGAAAAAATTTTAGAGATTTTATGTTTAAAGTTGGATATTTTTCCAAAAGCTTAAAGTTCCATGGTTTATGGATTCACATCATGTGATTGCACATCCAACGATTGAAATAATGAATCAAAAAGAGAAAAAAAAAAAACTAAAATATGAGAGAGCTCCATTATTGTAGTATTTCAAATAATAATAATAATCCAATAGGATTATGCTAAAGTGGCCCTAACC
Organism: Murraya koenigii; assembly: GCA_025617385.1. Taxonomy (NCBI): domain Eukaryota; kingdom Viridiplantae; phylum Streptophyta; class Magnoliopsida; order Sapindales; family Rutaceae; genus Murraya; species Murraya koenigii. Next base: position 1,702,740 of record CM046819.1, on the reverse strand, counting down.
ACAAACATTTTGTGGGTAAAAACTAAAAAGGCAATATCTAGGAACAAAAAATCCATGCAATTTATAGGGTTGGTATGGCTGCAATTTAAATGTCTTATCAAAATGATTGATTACATAATTATTAAAATTCCAATTTGCATCAAAATATCTTATCAAAATGATTAATTTTGTAATTAAACCTTTTTTTTTTTAACATTGTTAATATAGAGAAAAGAAAGTGCTTAAGAGCTTTGTTGATGTAGATCGTGGGTCTCCAAAATCTTGTTAAGGATTTTGGCTTTTACAAGATTGACGGTGGATTTGACAAATGAAGTTCGTGCAAGCTAAAATTAAGGTTCATTCCCTTTTAATTTTGTGAATCAATTGTATTTTTAATAGCCACATGTTTGTTTATTTTTTATATTTTGAATTAAGCTTTTCTTTATTTTTACAATAATATCCTTACTACAAATTTTGAGAACATTAAAAAATTTATTTATAAAAAAAATTAATTAATTAACAAATTAACCAAAACTTTTTTACTAACTAATAATTATGATTACGAGAGAATTGGTATTTTTCATACCTTGCAACAATCTTGCTAATATTTTTTTATAAATAAATTAATACCGCCAACTTAAAATTTTAATACTTTTGAAATAATTATTTTTTTAAAATTTACATTTATTTTTAAGGTTGGCAAAAGTCTGGACTGGGTACGAGTATTGCGATACCCAAATCCAGTTTGAAATTTTGAAACCCAAGCATGCTAATAAATTTTATTTTCAGGCCAAATTTTTTTAGGGCTTTTAAGCCCGAATTATATATATATAAAATTTAAATTTATATATTTATGAATATATTTTTATTTATTTTATATTTTTTAAATTTATTTTAATAAAATTAAACATGAAATATAAACTATAAATTTTTAAAATTTTAAATATATTGAATAAATCTATAAAAAATATAATTATTTAAAATAATATATATATATTATAAAATTCGGGTTCCGGACAGGGTTTTAGGTTTCTTAGGTAATACCCGGACTCGGCCTAAAGATTAGTTCGGACCCGGTATTATCTTAGTGTGTGCTGCGCGTGTTTCTTTTTGTTACACTAGTTTTTTAATAATAAAATTACATGTCATCTAATAACTTTCAAATTAAACAACATTTCATTTATTAATGTTTAATATAAATGACATATGGTCCGAAAAAACGTGGTCATTTTCCTTATATAAGACGATGTGTCATACAAATGTATTACGGTACAACGATATGTCATACAATAATATTTCAATAAAACGATATGTCGTCCATAAAATAATATATTTTACTTAAAAAGACGACACGTCGTTTATTATCACAGCTTCTTCAATATTAAAAGACCATACTACCCTATGACGTCAGTATATTCTAACGATCGATAACGGAATGATGGACGGCAGAAGCATTTTACCAACTTAGGGTATACAAATGATACATGTTAAAAGTGTTGTAGCATAAATAATATTAGTGACATTTAAGAGCATATGACTGATAATTTCTCATTTTTTAAATAATGTAAAAAAAAATATTATAATTATAAAATAAATTAGATGTTGTATAGTAAATATGACTTTTAAATATTAATTTTGATAAAAATAATTAATATATTATAGGTTTTATATTATATAAATATGAAATAAAATCATTTTAGTTTTTAAGACACAATAATTCATATTCTTTAAATATTTTAATGGTGCAGTTTTTAACTACAAATGTTCAAATTCAAACTAAATAAGACAGAAGTGTCTTGACTGCATGGTTTAATTTTCTTTGTTTAACCACCCAAGTTCGAATTTTGAAAAGATAGGGGCTAAAAATCAATCTGATTTATATTAAATTTAAAATACTTAAAATTAACACATTAATGTAATATCATTTACAAGGGAAGTTTTGGAATTTTATCACATTTAACTTAAAATAATGATGATGCATGACAAAATTTATGAGTAAAGCATTCTAACCATTTTTATTTAAGTTTCATTTATTATTCAATTTTAACGAGTGTATATTTATTAGATTTAGATTTGGCACTGATATGATATTTTATAAAACTGAGATATAATTTTTTAACGCTGCGTATTTATTTAGAAAAAATGGCACCGAGTCAGTGTGACCGCTGTAAATGTGAGCGAGCGTAAAACGACGTCGCTTATGTTAATTGCTGTGTCAGGAAAAGCGACGTCGATTGCTCGCGGAATCCCGCCTTCACTTTCATATTTGAAAATTCTTTAATCTCTCCGTGTCTTGTCAAATTAACTCCAAGTTTTTCCTCCCATTTCTCTCCGAGTCTCTGAATTACTGTCAAATCTAATATGGGTTTGAAATTAAACTCTTTTGCTTTCCAAATTCTGTATTTAATTTCACATTATAAATTTTTTTTAAGAAAAATGAATTAAAATAAAATTTATTTTTATGTATTTCAGGTGACCGCAGTGTTGATTTGTGGGCACATTTAATAGCATCACAACAACAGCAAAATCAAGAAGAAAATAAAATTGAAGTGATGTATGAGAGAAGAAGAAAGCCTCAACGACAACACACTCATAAAAATGCAACCTTGTAAGAGTTTCAAAAAGTTTCAACACACGCATTTGATTAGCTTTTGTTTTCGTTTTTGGAAACATGGGGTTTCGTTTCGTTTTTGTTTTTTGTGTTCCATAATTTCACACTTTTAACATGAAGAAGGGTCTTGCTTGTTCCATCAACTTAGTATTCACACACACACACACACACACATATGAATAATAAAAAAAGTTTTGATTTTTCATGCTATAAGTGTGGATTATAAATGAAATTGTGTGTGGGTTTTTTATTTTGTGTTTTTTAAAAACATGGTTTTGTTTTGTGTGTTTTTTCAGAAATGGGACGAGCTTTGTTGTTGCTGCTGCTGCTGGTACTAACAATACTAATAAGAACCGGGTCAGTTGGAACCGTTCACTTTCCACCAGGTAGGTTATTTATTTATTTATTTATTTTTTCTTGTGGCTTTCAGTTTATTATTTTTATTTTTATTACTAATTTATTTATTGTATTTAACTTTTTGTCGTGGAAAGGAAATATTAAGAATCAAGTTTCACGCTCTCTTTAATTTCTCTAGTGTTCTGAGTTTAGGGGGTTGAATGCTTCAGTATAGCAGCTGAAGAAAAAGGAAACGTTTAGAGGCAATCTCCATAAGAGAACTTAGACAAATAAGCTATTGCAGAAGTGGGTTTGGCCCCTTGCAAAGGGGATGAATTTGACAATTGTGAAGGAGATTAGTCTAATTTGGGGTGGAATAAGAGGGGGGGAAAATCAAAAAGGGAAGAAAAAGTGGGCGAAGGTGAACAGAACACCAATGTGGTGTATATAGAAAACTCTGATCAACTTGGGTCAAAGACGAAGAACCATAAATATGTTAATTGCAATAGAAGTAATTATGTTTTGGCATGATATGTTTGTCTCTATGGTCCCAAGTGAGAGTCGACAAAAAGGTTGTGACATTTATTGTTTTTGTTGGACTCCTTCTGTGGTTACTCTGCTTGAGTGGCTGTGTTATCCAAAGTAATCACATTTTCCTTTGACAATGTGATCATATGTTACTGATCAAGTTTGGTGGCACCTGAATTGTTTAACTGAATTGATCAGTCTAACACTTCGTGTTAACATCTCAGCCTCAGTTATTGGGCTGTGGTTTTGGAATACTTTAGATTCATAACAGATTTCCTTCTATTGATTTAGTTATCCTTTGCAGTAGTTTAGGCATATGAGAGAGATTATCTAATCCAGTTGTCTCAATTTTGTGATTAACCACATTGGTTTTTACATATGTTAGTATAAAATTGGTGCAAAGACCTAACTATGTGTTTACACCATGTGGATGCCTTAGTTCTTTCCTTTGTGTAATTTTTGGAAATTACCTTGTGCTAGGTGCATTTGAACCATTGAAAAGCATTTGACACCTTTTGAGATGAATTTTATGTTGATTATTTTTTTAACTGTGAAAGATACCATTAGGTTGTTATTTTGTTGGCTTTGACAATGCTGAGGTTAACTCTGGATTTTGTGCTTGACATAGAGGGAGGACAAGTATTGCAGTTGGTGCTTGTTTGGACATCCGGCCTCAAGGAAAGCAGGCAAGAAGAAAAGGAAAACCAGCTCTTCCAAAGGTTGGACCGCGTATTTCCTTTGTCATGACTGCATATTGTATTTCAAGTTACTGTGAATTATCCTGATTTTCAATGAGTTATTCCAGGTCCTTAAGTGATTTGCATTTTGTAGAGGCCTTGTTTTTGGTTAAACAGTGTAACGCCCTGCCCACCCGGCCCCCCCAACCCAAGATAATAAATTGTGTTGTTTTCTGTTATTGTGTTTACAGCACAAAGGTGTGCAACCTGCTAGCTTTGAGAAGGAGCGGGAGTACTTTCAAGAAGTTGATGCCTTTGAGTTGCTTGAGGAAAGCCCCTCGCCAAAACACTTTAGTACATGGGCCATGGGCAACCAAAATGATACTGTTCCCCTTCCACATTTGTGTTCAAGATTAGAGAAGTGGTTACTTTACAAGAAATTTAACTACAGTTGTGGACCGTCTAGCACACTGTCCAAGATATTAGAAACTCCATATAGAAACTTGGAATCTCTCCAAGGCGAAGTTAATTTTTCAATTTTGAGTACCCCTAAAAAATCTTCTCTCAAAGATACTTCTGGTTTCCCTTCTATCCGGAGCAGATTTGATGAAGAGTTTATCATTAAAGATGTTCATGAAAGAGGTATAAATTCTCAAAAAAGCAATGTTGTGTCTGACAGTGTGAAAAATGAGCGCTGTGAAGATATAGAAGTTGCCGTAAAGAAACTCTCTCTGGCATCGACATCAGCTTCATCAGTTGATCATGTGAATCCATTTTCTACACTTTTAGCTGTTTGTGGACAGTCATTTCCTACAAAGCTATTGGATTTATTCTCCAAATATAGGTTTGTTCATTATAACCAACAAACATATGAACTTTTTGCCAGATAAGTAGACAATGTTTTTCTTTGTGTTATTTGGATGTCTTTTTGGATTTAGGCCTTTTGGTTATTAGCACATTTATCATAATCATTACTGCAATGGTTATGTTTTAGATTGCTGATGCTTCTTTTCTTCTCCTTTCATTTGATCGGGGTATGGGAGAGTGTCTCCTGTTTTCTGAACTAATCACATGGAACTTCCTTCTCTTTTCCTTCTCTTAGTGACCCAGAAAGTATTGTCAAAGTTGGCGAAGGTACTTTTGGTGAAGCATTCCAGGCAGGCAATACTGTTTGCAAAGTAGTTCCAATTGATGGAGACTTAAAAGTGAATGGGGAAGTTCAAAAGGTACTCATTTTAATCTCTTCAGCTGTTTTTGTTACAAGCCGTTTAGGCAAGTGAAACTATTTGTCAAGAGGTAGGTCAAGGGTTATATATCTGGTAAGCCTAGTACCTTGAAAGAGATTAAGTTGGCAGGATACTAAATGATGGGTTTTTACTTTTTAAAACTTTCTAGTTTTTCGACAATGGGGATCTATCGTTTAAAGATGAAAATCCTTTATTTATTTATTTTAAAAAAGAGTTTTTATTTACTGGGTTGTGGTTTGTTAAAACACTTGTGATGTTTGTGCAAGAGAGGTTAGTAGTCTAAAGTTCACCTTTTTGCCTCTTGCTAAATTTTGGAGGGAAGTTTATATGTTTGATTTCATTGCTTAACTGCGTATTTTGTTGTGCTTCAGAAATCAGAAGAATTGCTTGAAGAGGTTGTACTCTCTTGGACTCTAAACCATTTGAGACGAAATGAGGGTGACTCCCATAATGCTTGCACTACATTTGTTGAAACGTTTGAGTATGTATGCCACTTCATGTGTTCAAAGTTTTAAGTTGCAACCACTTCAGATCTCGTAGAAACAAATTGCTTCAATAAATTCCAGTTGCTGTTTAAGAAGTTCACTAGGGAAAATTTGTAGGTAAAGAAAACTAATGTTAAGACCAGGTATTCACTCAATAATGCCTGCATGGCCATACTTGTTTTTAGCTTGGGCCAGTTCAGATTCTTGGCTAATCTGAAGTTTGCCCCTTTCAGACCAATGATTTTGTGTATTGGCTTGTTCTTTTGTCAATTCCAAATTCCAAGGCATGAGATTGACTGAATTTATACTAGATAAAGAGTAGGAGTTGCCACAGATGCATGTAACTGACACAAAAATAATCCAAGCTTGCATCTTTGCAACTCTGTAAATCATGTGTTAACAAATGAAAGTTTTCCATTTATTTATTTATTTATTTTTTTTTTGCAGGATCAAAGTGTGCCAAGGTACTTATGATGCTGCACTAATCCGAGCATGGGAAGACTGGGATGATGAGCATTGTTCAGAAAATGATAACCCCGAGGAGTTTCCAGAGGATCAGGTTACTTGTCCATCTTATTGGTGTTTGCGTGTGAATCAAATTATGTTTCACTTGTTTAGATTTTTAACTCCCTCTTTTTCAGTACCTGCAGCACATAGCTGTTACATTTTACATAAATCAATCATCTTGTACCATTTACATAAATCAATTATCTTCGCACACATGCCAAGTTGAAAACATGTACTCTTTCAAATGCATTTTATTTTTCTCTCTCTCTTCTGTTGTTTCTCTTTTACTTTCATGGGTTGCGAAGGTTCTTTTGAGATATGATGATTGTCCTTGTCATGATCGATGTACATTTATTAAGCTAAAATGGGGTTTGTTTAGGTTCTTAACTATATTCGATGAATTTGCATTCAGCGTTATGTTGTGTTTGTTTTACAACATGGGGGGAAGGATCTTGAAAGCTTTGTGCTCTTGAACATTGATGAAGCACGGAGTCTGTTGGTTCAGGTACACTAGAGTTTTCTTTTCTTGCTATTTTCCTCCGTATTTGTGAATCTTTGATAAGTTATTTATCTCAGTGTCTCTTATGCTCTGTAGGTTACAGCTGGCCTGGCTGTGGCTGAAGCTGCGTATGAGTTTGAGCATCGGGACTTGCATTGGTTTAGTTACAAACTCAATTCTTTGATTGCATTTTCACATTTCCCTTCTTGATATTTGAGCTAGGAAACTTTGCATGTTGCAGGGGAAACGTACTTTTGAGTCGAAATGATTCTGTTACAATGAATTTTCTTCTTGATGGGAAGCAAATATTTGTTCGAACATTTGGATTGTCTGTATCAATAATTGATTTCACTCTTTCAAGAATTAATACAGGTGAAAATTCTCTTTTCCTGTTAAACATTTGTTCCTTCACATTTGTTCACATTGAAGGTTAAATTAGCTGGTTCAGTAGAGCTAATGCACATTCTGTCAACTCAGGTGAAGATATTTTCTTTTTGGACCTCTCTCAAGATCCTGAGCTATTTAACGGTCCGAAAGGAGATAAACAGGTAAGGAATATTACTAAATGTTTTAGTGTCGTAGTACTTTGATTTTATTATGCATCAAAGTGATTTTTACTATGTTCTGCAGTTTGATACTTATCGGAAGATGAATAAGGTAACAGAAGGTCATTGGGAAGGAAGGTATGAGTTATCAGTAACTTTTAAATGGTTTTGCTGATTCTCCGTTCATAATATCTCATTTCACACCATAAAAATTTTCCCAACAATTTCTGTGCACTTTATTTTCTGCAATTTGGCGATTGTGCTTGATCTTAGGTCTTAAGTTTCATAGGAACATATAATTGATTCTATTAATTAAGTTCTTGTTAAGTAGTGTGCTAAGAGAATTATTTATGATAAATCTGATAACCAACTGTATATCAGAAAAGTATTTGATAAGCTAGCTTATTGTTATAGGATGAGTGTTTTGCGCAACGAATCTATGTAGCACTTAGATAACTCTTGTCGAAAGTTTTGTATTACTCACAAGAATGTTTACAAAAGCACTTGAGTTGCTTGCTCTTTGCTTTGTGCTCATATGCTAAGTGTCATGCCATATTTATAGGAAGGCTTGTCAACTTTTAGAGAATTTTAAGGCCTAGAGAATTCTATGTATGTATACATAAATCTAGAGAATTCTTGAGATATGTATAAATATGGTAGTGTGTGCTAGAGAATTCTAGAATTAGGCCATTTTTTGGGCTTCCTTTGGGCGGTCCACAACATTATTCTAAGAAATAGCATCTGCAGTCTTAACTAATAAACCATTTTCCAGTGTGCATTTAAGGGCATCAGCATCCTTTTAATGTTGTTGGATTATATGATGGGATAATGTTTATCCACCCTCCATTTCATTAAACTAATCATTTCATTGTTTCTCAAGCTGGACTCGTTGATTTTATTTGTTTGCAGTTTTCCCAAAACGAACGTGCTATGGTTGGTCTATTTGGTGGACATGTTACTCCTGAAGAAAACATTCGTAAGTATCCTTCCCCATAGCCGATCACTGTTAGTTAATGTTTGTTTCTCAGTTCAACTTCATACAAACCAGAAAACAACTGTAATCGTTGAATGTTCGACTAATCAAAATGATTAACCAGGATCGTTCTTCGAAAGATGAGAGAGATTTACGATCATTGAAGAAACGTCTGGACAAGTATAATTCAGCCAAAGAAGCAGTATTTGATCCTTTCTTCAGTGACTTGATGGTAGATAAACCTTTGTGAAAGAAACATGACCAGAAAAGGTATGCAAATTCTCTCATGTACAGTTTTAGCTACAACAGTTGACATAGCCATACAGTGTATGTATTGGAGTCAACAAATTCAAACCTTTTTTACAAAGTTTTATTTTGCCAAGATGTGATGCAATGTTTCTGGTTATCAAAATGAAAAAAACAAGAAACGTGGGACAGCTTTACTCCCGAAAAAAGGTAATAGTAATATAAAAGGAGAAAAAATTGAGAATACATATAACTAAATAAAAATCAAGTATTTTTCTAATTCGTATTTTTTTTTTATATATATATATAAATATCTTATTAAGTCATAGTTTAATAGGGTTAGTGTATAATGTTATTAAATTATATAATTTTATAATATATTAAAAAATAATTTTATTTAACTACATAATTTAACAATAAGAAAAAAGTCATGAATCTGTTGAGGATGTCGTGGACAGAGTCTTGTCACCCAGTAAAAACTGAACAAAAAGAATACCCAAGTTTGCAAGACAACCTGCAACACTATTATATTCACAATACAAGTGTGAGTACAACAAAATTTCATGTAAGGAAGCTTCGGTTAACAATTCAACCATCGAGTGTGAAGCAATTTATGATCATGAGAGATCATGAGACAAACTGTTAATCATTCTGATAAAGATAAATACAATCCATAAAAGGGCTTAAGGGCATATGATATGAAAAGGGCAGAAGCAACTGAAAAAAAAAAAAAAAAGAAAAGAAAAAGGAATAGTGTAAACATTAGATAGGAAGAGTAAGAATGAAACCAATCATATAGGTTAGGTTGGGGATATATAAAAGAAAACAGATTCACTAAAACAAAACTCAGATGAGAAATTTCCTAAATTCTAAACACATAAATTTGCTGGGTAATTTCAATTTTTCCAGGGCTATCAATACAAAGAAGATTAGAAATAAGCGGAGCAACAAGCCAACAGCAGCTAATATATAGCAGATTCAATTGAAGTTTTTTAAAAAAAATGCTTACAATCAACTAGCAAATAGACAATTCAGAAAATTAACTCTTATTCACCCTATCCTCCAAATCATCCACCTGTGGAAAAGACCGTCATTGATCACAGCATATAATTTTGTATCATTATGATGATAAACACTGAGTGCCTTTCTAATAATAACATAAAACAATGAGTGCCTTTCTAATAATAACATAATGTTTTACAATATTGTAAATTATAAACTGTTTTATAACATGTAAAATTTATTTCTAACGTTATAAAAGTTCATCCCATACTTTATAATAAGGTATAAGGTATTTTACTGGATAATTTCTACATAAACAATATCCATGAACATCTCTTCTTTAAATTTTCTGGCTATCCCCTTGTCATGATCATTACCTTCAAATTCATCATAAAGACTAATTGAATAATTGTTCCAATTTATAACAATTAAAAGAGTATTTACCTCTACTCGGTATCTGGTCGAGTGGTCAGAGTAGCTCATTTTCTATAAAGGATAATAGTTGTGTAATCTCTTATAAAAATATTATAGAAAGATTTAGATATTCCTCAGTTGTATTATAATTGAGCAGAGATTGTCTATTCTCTCGCTAAATGTGAGTAGAATGGACGTTTATCGAATATTAATGAGAGTTAAAATCTTGACAATACTTTATAAAAATTAATATATATTAGTCGCAATAATAATTTGATTTATAAATATTAGTTAGAATTTAATGTCATATAAGTTATAGTCTTGAACAATAATATTATATAATAAAAAATAATTTACCTATTAAAAAAAATTTCTCTAAATGTCATGTTTACAAGAGTCCACGATGCAGCATGCAGTATTAAGCTTTGATTCCTCACAAAAATGAATCTTCTTTTTGTTTCTTAAAGCAACTTGGATGAAATTTGGGAAAAAACAAATAACAAAAAGGTGAGAGATGATAGTAGACAACTTTTGATCTTGTTACCAGAAATCAGCAGCATGGCATGTTCCAAAAGTTTTCGTGCACATGCATTGTAATTTGTTGTCATTTGCATCCCTTTCAAAACCTTTACTCTTGACATGCGTATTAGTACTAAATTGTGTTTTCGACATTAATTCTTTGATTTATTTATTTTTTTTGTTTGTATATTACAATAATGAGGTGTTTTTTAAACAAGCGTAAGTGTGGTTGGCGTTGTTAAGGAATTAAAATTGATTCCTTAATCTCTTTCACTGCTGCAAGTAATTAATGTACAGCTTTTAATCAATAAGAACTCAAAAAGCAGAAATAAAAGCTGGGTGAATGCTCCTATACTGACTATAATTTGAATCAATTATCCGATTATTTAACGAGCTCAATATGATTTGGTATTGCTGGAAGTGCATCTATTGGTACTAAGGGAGAATTTATTTCTAATCTTTCTCTAGTGTAAGTAATGTACAACTTCCAACAATTGTACATTTTTATAATTCTATTGTCGAATCTTGAGCGAAATAAGAGTTAAAAAAATAAATTTTAGGCTTTGTCTACCCATTATTTTTTTAATTAAAAAAAAACCTCAAAATGCAAAAATCATAAATTTAATGTGATATGTAGTATCCGCAGTAAAATTTTGAATACACAGAGGTCTACTTAGATTTTTAGGCATATTGTATGCTTTATTGTTAAAAAATGGACTAATTACTTAGATTTTTAGGCATATTGCATGCTTTATTGTTAAAAAATGGACTAATTAGGATATCTTTTTTAAAACAAAAGTGAGCTCATCTTAGGTTTGAAGGATTTCTTGAAATATGTATGATCGAGATTCATTCATTTTTATGTTCACATTATTAATAACCAATCACCAACTTGAGTCTTTCCTCGGATAATACTCAAAAAGGGCAAAAAATTGTAAATTCAAATCTCATTTTTTTTTTAATTTAATTTATTAGCAACTAATCAGCAACCTCCTGAGTTTCCAGTCGAATGACATCAAAAAATGGAAAATCACAAATTCACTATAGTATCCATGCCCATTTCTCTGTTATCTTATATTTTATGCATCCTTTTAATTAGTTATTTAAGGATTCAAACGAGGACACTCATCATCTAATAATTAAATTTCACAACCTTTATCAATTAATGTAAAGAGTATGCGACCATTCTCTCTCTTTTTCTATACATATCTTCTTGGTTGCTTTCGGCCGTGACCGACTCAGACAATTGCTTTTGGTTCATTAATTTGAAAGGTCAAAAAAATTCAAAATAAAGATACACAAATAGATTATTCCACATGGGGTTAGACCCCACCTCATGTTAATATCTCAAGCATATAAATAAAGTGATAGTAACAGTAATTGATAAGTGTGAGATCGCTCTGAAAAGGCTTTAAAAGCTGTAGATTTTCTGCTACTAACGTATAGGATGTAAAGTTCATAATTTTGAACTCCAAACTATATACATTATAACTGATCTTCATCATGGTATATATAAGTATATTTACAAATCTAAAATTCTAGTGATATGTAACATATCATGTATTACAATACTTTGCTAAATGTTGAGAGTATGAATACCTACTAGATTGCAAGCTCAATAATAATCTTTACAATAATACTATATATCTCAATTTTTATCTCAAATAATTATCTCAAATAATGTAACATTTATCAACTAGTAAAATTAAAATAAATAAATTATATTATTTTATTAATCAATTGATAAATAAAATATTATTTAGAATAATTATTTAAAATAAATAATATTATTCTAATTTGTATTATTTTTAAATGATCGACGTATATAATTAATGATAATTTATGGAAGAGCCTATCTGCCTATGCCACAGATTTTATGGTGTTTGAGGTCTTATTAAAAAAGCTGCCGTAAACTTTGGAAAGAAATTTCGAGCCCCAAAATCCAAAAAAAAAAATTTATTTTTTGCTTCTTTACCTTTTTCGTTATCTTTTGTTTGTGATAATTATTAATTAACTATTGTAATGGTTTTTGCTGATCTAAGCCAAGTTGACAAATGATCCTCTCTTTTCACATTGTCCAAACAAGTTGATGTATCTTTGAGATCATCTTTGTGAATGAATAAACAAATAATGGGTGCGAAACAGATAATCCTTTTCTAATTAATTTTTTCCGAATTCTATTAATCATATTTTATTACTACAATTTGTCACATTGATGATATATTTTTTAAAAAAGCTACACTTTTGATATGAAAGAAAATTATTCCAAATTATTTTTCATTTTTGTTATAAAAGTTATTACATCCCAAATCTTTATTCTCCTCTCCCCATAAAATTAACCCTTAAATTGTAGTTACCTTTTGTTATTATTAATTTGATGCAAGAATAATTTAGCAACTAGAATTTCCATATATATTTGATATTTCTTTAAATAATTTCCTAAATTGTTTTTATACTTGTTAGGGGAGTTGTATTTCTTGTATTTAGGTTTTCTTTTTCCTGATAAAAAATAGCCTCGTTTCTTTAGACAAACTTTCAATAATATATTCTTCAAATCATTCCCATTGAAATTATTTTGTCCGTGGAATTCTTGTGGCCACCGTCAAACCCGTCAAACCTCCACTAATCTCAAGTAATGAGCATGACTCTTTAATTCTTTTTATTTTTCTTTCTTTTTTTTTTTCATTAATCGATGAAGTCTATTCTTTAAAATATCTAAGATTTAATGGTTTTTCTTTATTTTTTTTTCAAATATGGATTTGTGTATACAATTATTAGAGTTTTATTGGTATTTACAAGCATGGACACCGTCTAAATTTCTATCATCATATTGGGATATATATGTTCGAGAACTGATCTAATGCATACAGTCGCACATATTATAGTGTGCATTGACACATGTGGCACACTCTTATTGAGGCGTATAGGCCTCGCAGACTAGCTTTTCTAATGAGAGTGTGTCACGTGTGTGCTGTCGCGCCCAATAATGTACATGACGGTGTACACTAGATTAACCGCTACATATGTTTTGCCAATATTTAGTGGTAAAATATCTACTCTAAACACTATTTGTAATTCATGCTTATCTCTTATTTTGTCATTTAAAAAAATTGCCTTTTTTTTTTTCTTTGGCGAGGCTCTTATATTGGCGTACTAGTTATTATTATTTTTATTAATAATAAATATGTCATCATTCTGCCTAGGTCAAATAAATTATTTTCTTATTAGCTTACATCTATACGCGATCAAACATCATATGATCACATGTTTAGTTGGAATTTTTTTGGATGTACTTCATCAACTTATAATTTAATTTTGGAAACCAATAGACTCAAATTACCCTTCTTGAATGAAGGAATCCTTCCTAAGAATTCTTTTTCTAAAGTTGAAACAAGACAAACCCAAGAAATTATTAATGATGATGATATGCAGGACCATAGTGTCTCATTTAAAATGTGGCAGTGTGAAAAAACCCAAATTAAAGACACAGTAACACATCACTTTCTTGATCTCTCCATTTTTGACAAATCATCCTATTATCCTTGTCAGTCATGCCCTACCTTGATTCCAATTCCTTTCTTAATTTCATTGTGTAGACCAGCATATTGATATTGATATTGATATACCTTTTTTATTGGTCCAAATGTTACTCACATGAGAGTATGGAGAGAGAGTTTAGTTTGCATTTATTTATTATTCTAAAAAGTAAAACATTGAAATATAAATTATTACACAATTTTTTAAGTACTAATTAGTTTAACCGTATGAATTATCACAGATCATCTAAATAACATTGTTGCAAGAAAGAGTTAGAATCATACAAAACCCAGTAAATTTTGTAAACAGTTTTATTTATCAACTTCTTTATTGTCCATTATGGCCTTGGTTTAGTGGTGAAATTTAGTTCGAATTTTCTCATAGGCGACTCAAAACAAATTCCCCTCCACAAACATATGTGGGAATAGATTTCTCAATTGACCTACAAATTATGGTATGATGTGTGAATTTAGACTTTTTAAGTAAACCCGTATTATTTGTAAATTTTAACAAAACTTTTACTCCGTTAATCTAATTAAATAAATAATGTGTTATAGTTATACTATAAATTAACTCTCCACATGTATGCTGTCCTTTAAAAAAAAAAGAAAAGTGGAAAGTATTATTCCGAGTCATGGATGCCGCTTTACAATGTCATTTGGAAAGGTAAAGAAAGCAGGAGAAAGAAAGAGGCAATGGTGTTGATACTTTGATTCTTTCCACAGTACAATTCCAACACAACCCCCCTACCATATCATATTCTTCACCACAAAGAAACTTCCAACTTGAACTTCATCTTACTCATCTTCCTTTATTCACTTTTTTTTTTGCCCCCTTCTTATCTTCATTACTTTTTCTCCATCTCTCATCACTAAAGCCTTTATATTCCTAAATTTATCTGCATATTTCTTTTAAGCAATTCCTGTTGCACTTGCTTGAATCATTGAATCTCACTAAATATCCATTTGTCTTCCTCACTTCAACCTTACATCAAGCAGAGAAAAAATAAGAAAAAATAAAATCACTTCTGATTATAATGGCCAAAGCAGCTTCTAAGTACTTCTTTCTCTTCCTCTTCAACATTCTTACTATCTCGTCTTCTGGTAAGCAACTACTTTTCTTTACTGATTATGATCATAATCTTGAGTTTTTCTTATGCTTAATTTTTTTTCTGTCCTTCAGCAACTCTAGTTGGTTTTGCTTTTAATGGAAGAGAAAACACTTCTGCAGCGTCAGCAACAAGTGAAGTAACATCATTTTATTCATCAGGCCTCAAGCTAAACAATGTCCCTTCAAAGCGAATTCGTGTTTATGTAACTGATCAAAGGGTTCTAAATTTAAGTTCTTTGTTAAATTCTAATGCATCCTCATCAGTTGATTTGTACTTAAATTTGAGCCTAGTTGTGGACTTGATGCAATCTGAATTATCAGCTATTTCATGGCTAGAAACCAATGTGCTGACCACTCACCCTCATGTGAACATCAAGAACATCATATTAAGTTGTAGCAGTGAAGAATTTGGAGGAAAAAATGTGTTGCCATTTATTTTTTCTGCACTGAAATCATTGTATTCAGCACTCAATAGGATTCATCTTGACATGAAAGTTAAAGTCTCAGTAGCATTTCCCTTGCCATTGTTAGAGAATTTGAACACGTCCCATGATGGAGAAATCAGCCTGATCTTTGGCTTTATCAAGAAAACAGGATCAGTTGTTATCATAGAAGCCGGTTTTGATGAAGAATTGAGCATGGCAGAGCTTTTGGTTCAGTCACTGATCAAGAAAGCAATCAAGGCCACTTCTATTCTTCCTGATAGTGACATTCTTATTGATTTGGTTATCAAGAGTCCTCTTGTGCCTAATGCTGAACAAGTAGCTGGATTCACTGAAATTGTTTCGAAATTTTTCGAAAACAACAATCAGATTGATGAGTTGTACCAAGATGTAGCTTCTTCAGTGGGAGAATTTGTGCAGAAAGGGCTGAAGATTGTAGAAGAAAAGCTGATCTCTTCATCGGGAAGAAGACTTCTAAACAGCCTGAAGACAAGCATACATGACACAACAATCTTTCCTACAACTCCAATTCCTCCAGATAATAAGCCTACGCCAACCATTGTCACTGTCCCTGCTACTAATCCTGTGACTGTAAGTCCAGAAAATCCTAATGGTGCTCCTTTGCCAATTCCATCCACAACTCCTGTAAACATTCCTCCAGCAACTCCTGTGAATCCTGCAGCACCAGTGACAAATCCTGCCACAACTCCAGCACCAGTCACGGTGCCTGGAGGAGCTCAGCCTGTGACTAATCCTGTGACAACATATCCACCACCAGCAGGAGGGAATGTTCCTGTTCCTGTGACGCCACCCGCAACGACAAATGCTCCAGCAATTCCAGGACAAAGCTGGTGTGTTGCAAAGACTGGAGTCTCAGAGACAGCACTCCAGCAAGCATTAGACTATGCTTGTGGAATTGGGGGAGCAGATTGTTCATTGATTCAGCAAGGTGCCAGTTGTTACAATCCTAATTCTCTTCAAAACCATGCTTCTTTTGCATTTAATAGTTATTACCAGAAGAATCCATCACCAACTAGCTGTGACTTTGGTGGGACTGCTATGATAGTTAACGCCAACCCAAGTAAGAAACTCAACTGCTTGTTGGTATTTGTTTCTTACTTTTACAATTAGCTGTTAAATCCATTTGAGATGATTGCTTATACCATCTGTATATCTTCTACAGGCACTGGTTCTTGTGTTTATCCATCATCATCATCTTCTTCATCATCATCAGCACCACCATCACCACCAGCATCAGCATCAACGCCACCAGCACAGCCAACTTCAACTACACCTCCAGCTACCACAACTGCACCACCAGCTACCACAACTTCACCACCAGTGACAACATCTCCAGGGCCAGGGATGCCAGGGTAAAGTGCTTGTCCTCCAGGGTTAATTTGAAATTCCTTAAAGGGTATGTTTGAGATTGAGATGTTACTGACTTATATCACTAGCTATCAAAGCATAAGTGCGTAGGATGTTGGTGAACATCAACAATTCCAAACATACCCGTAATAGGGATTATTATTATTTGACTTGGAGAAGCAATGAAGTTTTATGTTTCTATTATTGGCAGCTCTGTTGCTCCACCTGGAGTGTTAAATTCAAGCAACCCTGCATCGGGTTTCGGGTCCGATAGCCCTCCAGTTGTTAACACATCAACATCAGCTGGGTCAAAACTCATTCTTAGTTTCCTCACTTTGGTAGCATCCTTGGTTACTGGACTAATTATCCTACAAATATAGAAACAAAAGCACTTCTCCATGTACATGAAACGGTCAGAAGCACTTGCTTCAGTTAAAGGATCAGAGTTGCTGCAGCAGCAGTTCACTTCAATCAGTGTACAGAAGCACTTTTGCAGGAAACAAACAAGGTCGAATCATATCTAGCACCACACCGAAGATGTTGATTAGATGCTTACTGGTCTGCTTGAGCTTGTTCCAGCTGTAGAGATGTTTAGTACTTAAGGTAGAAAACTTAGTTTCTACTTGAAACATATAATGCTCTATGTCTAAGAGTAGGCTGCTTTTTTGAATAGATTATATTTCTAGCATGAGATATTGGATGGTAAAATTGGGATTTTTGTGTTGTATATCTTTGAAATGCTGAAGAATTAGTGGGATCTTTGAGCAGTCTTTGTTTGCCAATTAAGTGATCAAGTTATTAATATAAAATTAGGCCAAGCATAGGTCAACTAAATTTAACTTAAATATGAATTTAGATAGGTAATTGTCACGAGATGCATATTTTGTGCAGTAAACATGTGTGGTACTTCAACTCTTGCGTGATAGTTGTTAAATTAGCATACTGAATTTCTTGGCTAGCTAAGTGAAGTTGCTTGCAGAAAAGTTGGAGAGAAGAAGCAATTGAGCCAAAAAGAATTGAGTCTTATTCATAAGAGTGTGTGAGTACAAGAGAGCTTGATACTTTACAAGATTGCTTGCTTGAGTTACTTGCTCTTGTCGAAAATGCTAAGTGTCGTATCCTATCTATCAAGGAGGTTTGTCTAGTTCTAGAATGTTTTATATCTAAGAGTTCTCAAGGTTGGGTGAGAAATCTAGAAAAATCTACGCACAATCTATGTGCTCTAACAAAATCTAGAGATTTCCTAACTATTATAAGTGATGAGAATGTATTAGAATGCTAATGATGAAAACTTTAGAATCGAGATTTGCACACCTTGAGCTTATAAATTTAACCTCTTTGACTTGGAATTTTGGGCGGTCAGCAATATAATAATCTCATACTTGTAGTGAGTCTCATTGAGTATTAATATTTAAACACCATCAAGACAGAAAATATGATACTATTTATGCTACGGTATCCTTGTAGCAGACTAAAAAATAAAATTATTTATATTATAATATTATTACTTCTGTCGTGATAATATTTTATGGTGATCAGATATTATTTTTCTACTATATGAATACTGTTAATTTTGAACCGTAAACCTGCATCTGCTCACATACATTTATCCAAGTAGGTAAATAAGTAGAGAGTCCATTCTTGAGGCAAATGGTAAGAATGGAAAGCTAGTTGTTGAATTTAGTCAGATAAAAATTTTGGAGGTTCAACCACCCAAAAGAGTACATAGCATATGCAGGCTGTCTTTAAAGTTCTAAATTATTTTTTTTTTTAAACAAGCAAACACACATTCATAGAATTAGTAAAATGGCTCATTTTATCATATCCGTTTTATACTATATTAAATTTAAATTAATATAACTATGATCTATTTAACAATTATGTTAAAATATTACATTTTTAATTTAATATAAAAAATAAATAAATTATCTAATAACTTTGTTAATATGTATATATTTAACAAAGATATTTTGTCACCTTACATGATGGAGTAATAAATATTATAAAATTGAAACCGTTACATTTTAATCGAACGGCTGAAGATTACTGAACAATTATAGTGGAGTTGTGAAAAACTGAAAAAGGATGTTGTCAATTCTATAATATTTGTTATTTTATCATGTAAGGGAATTTACGTTAAACATTTGCACTCCATTATACTCTCTCTTACACATATTATATATTTATATTATTAAAATTTTAAATTTGTATAAAATTTTATAAATAAAATATTATATATATGTTTATCATTCTAAAAAAATAAACAAATAAAAAAGAAAAAAATTATGTTTAATATTTAAATTTTGATGATAAAATTTATAAATTAATTAAGAATATAATATATAATCATGTCATTAATTAAGTTAATAGATAAAGAACTATAAGTCTAATTTTACACTAAAAAAATTAAATTAACTCAAATATAATTTATTTAATAATTATATCAAATTTAATTATTTATTTTTATCATCAAATTTTATTAAATTTTCATACATCCACGTCGTATTGCCATCTTGGAATCTTGTGATCTGTCAAATCACATTCTAAATTTATTGGACAACACCCACTAAAACTGCAGGTAAGTATGCTACTCATGTGTGCCACTCATTTCATTTTTATTGTGTTCGCAAAGACAGAAAATGGCAAAATCAAGGAGGCATAGTGACATACGAATAAGTCAAAAAGGTTTAGCCCAATTTCATGATGATTTGGAGAAATGAGAAACGATTGTTATCTTATATATGTAGGAGGATTCTTCAAGTCCATTATTTGAGCCACTTATTGAGACCCTGGGCAAATCTTCGGATGCTAATAGTTGAATTTAACTTAAAGGGGGTCCATTGTAACAGACATTATGCTTCAATTATGACTTTGGAATTGGCAAGAAATTATGAGTCGATATCACATCACATGAGTTACTTTTTCCTTTTTTCTTTTGGAATTAAGAGATCACATGGGCTTGCATTGCTAAATGAATGCTTTGCCACAGAAGAATTCATGTTGGTTGGTGAAGATGTTACATAATGCCTTATTGACTTCAAATCATTTAAATTTACTTTTAAAAAAAAAACAATAACAATTCTGGGCTGACGAGCCTTCCATTTTAATGGAAAAAAATTATATAGTTGCCCATTTTAAATTTAGTTAATTTTATATCTAATGTATACAATTTGTATCAATCATCACTAAAATAAATAATTATTGTTATAAAATAACTAAATAAAATCAAATATAAGTTACACTGGTTGTTATTTTGTTAGGACTATTTTTTTTGGGGGACAATTGATACGCATTTTAAATAATGGGTAAAAAATTAAATAAATTCAAATTTTTGGACGAAAAACTGATAATTTTCCTTTTAATAAATTCCTAAAAATCCAACTAAAAGATAAGGTTGTAATACAAGTCCTAAAAAACAATGATTCTCTACATAAAACTGGACTTTTGTGTTGGTTATGCATGGAAAGTTTACACAAGGTAATTCTGTTCCCTTAACACAGCCTATGTACTTCAGTACGCCTGTAAGTCCAATCTGGAGGATTCCTCTTCAATCTATAATACTAGTAACAATAATAATAATAATAATATTTTAAAGAGTACACAAGTTTTAAATGACTCATCATTTATTACTTTATTTACGGGCACTATGTCGTCCACAAAATAATCATAACGACGACATGTTGTTAATAACATTCATTTGACCGACATGCATAAATATTATGTGCCGACCATACTCTAAATTTCACGTTGTTTATTTTTTTATATAAAACGACACATACTTTGCCTTTTTTTTTTTTTTTAAAGTATCGATGACATAACATCTTATTTCTTTTTCGGCAAACGACGAGTCATATGTAGAACTGAATTCTAAATAATTTTAATAAAAGTAAGAAATTGTTTTTTATTTTTAACAATTACATGTAATAATAACCATTACAATTATAATTATAAAAAAAAGAAAAATAAATCACACACTCAATACACCAAAAAAAAAAGTGATCAGGATATATGAGTTTCAATTTAAGACCTGACAATTGTAGATCATTTATATGATAAATAATAAATTTTATAATTATTAAAATTACTTATTTATTATCTAATAAATGAGTTATTCAATTTTAATAGTAATTAAAATAACAATTCCAATTACAATATAATTATTAATTACAATTAAAACTATAATTATGATTATAGTAAAATAACAAGATAATAAACTCTAGCCATATAATTATGCCATTGTACCATAATATTGTAGGCTTGAAATCCACAAACTTTATTTATTTTTTTCATAGTTGTTGTATATGAAATTCTTGAAGAATACTTTAGATTTAAGAAAAAATTAAATCGTGTGACATATTCTTTCTAAAAATTATTATAAAAAAAATAAGCTTATCAATTAATTGGGGTAGATTAGCATCAGGGCTGGGTAGAACTGAACGCATTTCGAAAAAATTGATTTGATTGGATTTTTTAGGTTCTGATTCGGTAATTTTTTTCCACTAAAAATCAAAATTGAATTGAAAAAAGCCATAAACATTTTTTTATATTAAAATAGTGCTAGGTGGCATGATTTAAGTGACCATAAGAAAATAAGATTTTTTTTTCAAAATTATAAATATTTGAAGGACTCAATACAAAATTTTGGTTATAGTTCTATTTGGGGGGAAATTTGGATGCTGACACGGACTAATGATTTGATGACACGTGGACATGTGGCAAAGAAAGTCAGTCAAGTGAAGTGAGCTCGTTTGATCAAATAGCAGTATAGCTTAAAAAGGCTTAGGAGACAAGCTCTTCGAAGAAAAGAAAATAAAAGTTTCGGTAAAATTCTTAATATTAAAAGATATTATTTAATGTCAGATTTCGATGGTTAGAGCCGGCATCTTAACAATGCACGCCATCATGTGAGAAAAAAAAAAAATCTTTTGTTTTTGCTAAGAAAGAGGAGCCAATGGACATAAAGATTTGATGTAGAATGATCGAGCGTCGTTAGCAGAGTATTTTTCAGAGGATATAATATAGGTTATATATATTTATTTTATATGTATAATATATTATTTTAAAATTTGTAATGTTATTTTTTTTTTGATCGTTTTTTAGTTTTAAGATATATTTTTTTTTATTTTTTTGATTCTTTCAGGTATATATATCGGATTTGGATTTTCTTCATTTTGTTTTTCTTATTTGGGATATGAGAGTTTTTTTATAAAATAATATTTCAAATTTATCTATTTTGATAAATTCATAACATTTAAGCTTGTTATAAAAAGGACTCAAAATCTTGATTTTATTTATTTAAACTTTTCAATGAAATTTATAATTATTCAGAAATTTAATTTCTTCTATCAACAAACCCTATAACGTTTATGTTTTGTCAAAATTCCTTTTAAGGCAACATAATAACGCCACACTTGCTACTCTCTGCAACGCATTGAAAAGCAGTGAGACCACAACATTGAGAGGCTGTTACATATCTAGTTGTGGAGGTAAAAAGGTGGCTAGAGGTTTCCTTACCTCCCAAGATTGTAGATGACATTAATCAGGGGACCACAAGTTTAATTACTAAAATATTCTCACATGAGAGAAGACAACCATTAAATGAATATTATGTATCTAAAAGAACTAAAATGACCATCAAGCACACTCTAAAAAAGCATAAGGTTTTCTCATAAAATAATAACTTCTTCGTTATTCAAAAAGTGTCTCCATTTTCTTCTTCCTCTATTTTTATAACTTCATGGAAAATCTTGGTCATCTCATCTCTTAAATAAGTTTTTTATTCTTATTTTCTCTTTCAGAACTCTCTAACTTTTAATGATTTTTTGTTGATATTGTAAATCAAATCATGTAATACTTTATTTATATAGTGGATTAGAGATGGGTTACTCTCGTGAATATACGCCAAAGAGACGAACCATATAAAATTTTATTGATTATGCTTATTTTCTGTTTATTATGATGGTTTTGATGCCCATATCATATTTTATACATGAGTCCACATAAGTTATCTTAATCTTACAAATTGAGTTCCAAAGATAAACTTTCTAAACTCTCTAGAGCTATCTTCAGAGTTTTATTGAACTACCTATCATGACCCAACCTCGAGCTTTTTTTTATAGAGTGCCTATATATCCTAAAACGTATCTTTTTATCACAACCCAACTTAAACCTCGCAAGATATTGTCTATTTTGGGTCTTAATAAGACCTGCATAGTTTTGTTTCTAGGACGCCTATACACCCTAAAACATGTCTTGCTAATTAAAGTGTGGATCACCCCTTATAAACTTAGCATTTCTCTTATACATTGTCGATGTGGGATTTACCTAGGATGTTATATATAACCCCCTTTAGGGACTTAACATCTTTGTTGAGGTTTGTCCACCGTTCAAAAAAACACGTGGAGCATCTCTGATACCATCTCTCATGACCTAAACTTGATAAGATATTATTTGCTTTAGGCCTTAACAAGGCCTGCAAGGTTTTGTTTATGGGGTGCTTATACACTTCAAATGACGTCTTATCAATTAAGGTGTAGATCATCCCTTATAAACCCAGCATCTCACATGTGCTTTATCGATGTGAGATTTACCTAGAGTGTTAGACTATATATGACAGCTCTCTTAATAAATTCCTCGGAGCTCTTCATATTATTTCAAACATAGAACAACTCAGTTCATCTCCCAAATTATCTTAGCTCACCTCTCAAATCACCTCAATACGCCTCTTAGGTCACCTCAGTTATACATGCTGCCCCAAATATCAGAAAAGCACACCTAAATCATAACTTAGCCTAATCTCCTCTTAAAATAATAAATTTATTTGTTTTAATTAGATTTGACTTAGATCCGGTGAGAATTACTATTTAATAAATCTAGTCAGATCCTAGCGAAAATTCGATTAAAACAAGTTCCATTCTTTTATTGATTTTATTTTTTTCGGTTCTTTAGAATTCAATATCTAACCGAACCAACTTGTTGCCCACCTCTAATTAGCATTTATGGGTCGATGTTATTAAGAAAAGAACAATTGTTATATATATTTATGACGATAACTAATCAATTTTTCAAGGACATTACTTCCGATATATTAACGATTCACTTATCAATTAGTAATCGGATGGACTGTAATCGAAATGGACTGGAATTGTAATAATTGTAGGAATCGGAATTGAAATAAACTGTATTTTCATTAATGTGTTTACTTTATCTAAGAATTGGGATGAATTATTGCAAGTTGCTAAAACGTCATTTGTTAATTATTATCCTAAGTATTATTAATTTCTATAATAATAGTGGCAATAATAAAGATAAAAATAACAACAACAACAACAACAATAATAATAACAATAACAATAATAATACTACTAATAATAAAATATTAAAAATATTTTAATAGGCACAAGGTTTTAGATAGTAATTCGTTTATCGTTTTGAAATAAGTTGTACTTTCATGGGTGTGTTTACTTTATTTAGGAATCAGGATGAACTATTTTAAGTTGTTAAAATACCTTTTGTTAATTATTGTCCTTATTATTATTAATTTCTCAAATAATAGTGGCAATAATAAAGATAACAATAATAATAATAATAATAATAATAAGTTATACTTATTATTATTATTATTATAACAACAATAATAATACTACTGATAATAAAATATTAAAAATATTTTAATAAGCACAAGGCATTAAAAATATTATGTCATTAACAGAATAATAAGTCATATGACACATCATCCCTAGCATTCATCTAGTTGACATGCATAAATAGTATGCATCGGCACATACTGTAGAGGATGCATCGTTTATATTTTGATTGAAAACGAGAAGAAATGACAAGTAGTGTTATTTATAAATTATCTACGACGTGGCTCTTTCTTCTTGCTTGACAAACGACACGTTTTCTAGAAAGCTGAATTCCAAATGATTTTAATAAAACTAAGAGTTTGTTTATTTTTAATAGTTTCATGTAATAATAATCATTATAGTTATAATTATAAAAAAAAAAAAGGTGCACACAAAAATATGAATGATCAAAACATTCAAATTCTAATATGAGACCCAATTATTGTGAGTCACTAATCTATTAAATGATGAATTTTATAATCATTAAAAAAATTAATTACTTACCATCTAATTGATGGGTTACTTAATTTTAATATTAATTATAATAACAATTCCAATCAAAACTACAATTATTTACAATTAAAACTATAATTATTATTATAGTAAAATAACAAGATAATAAACTCCGGCCATATAAATATATCATTATAACATGATACTGTAGGCTTGAAATTCACAAATTTCATCTTTTTTGTATTTGTTTATGTGAAATTCTTCAAGTATAATCCGGATTTAAGCAGAAGCTAATACAATTTTAAAGGGGATTGAGCCAGCAATTGACTTGGGTCTAACTCCCTTGGTTATAGAACTTGATTCAGTAAATGTTGTTGGTCTGATTGATGGAAGCTTGTCTAACAAGAAAGAGATTGTTTAGCTACCATCAGAGATCAGAGCTTCCGTTATGGTTAAACATGCACCTAGATCTTGTAATGTGTGGATCACAATATAGCCAAACTGAATTTTTATTTTCCAAAACGGTACATGGGCTAGGATATTTTCCACAAAGCTTGCATACCTTTTTATATAAATGAACGTGCTCCCGCGTGAGTGTACAGTACCAAATTTTAAATAGGTGTGCAAACTGTAAGTAGAAAAAACAAGCATTTAGGTGAAGATATTTTTTTTTAAAGATCAGAAATAAAAAAAAGGTTCCTAAATTATTGAAGATAATTTTTTCCCAATTTTCAAATAAAATTCTTGATCTGAAAGATCCCAACTCTTTTCTAAATATGGTAGCCTCAAAGCCATAAGGCATAAACTAGCATATCATATACAAACTACTGCAATATTGTTATAAATGTAAGAGAATTAACAAAAGTACATTCTTCATGTTCACGAAGCAACAAAAGAGATACACTACAGCTATAGCATTTTCTACAAGCAAAATGGGCTCTACAGCTTTTCCCTAACCTCTTCACATTTGACACATAGTTACGAAATTCCTTATTCACAGGGGCATTATATAACATAATGCTTCATCGCTTGGAGAACACTACCAAGATCAGCATTGACATGGAAACTACAATCTTGAAACCTGAGGTCTCCCAGAAATTCTGTTTTTGGGTACCCACAGGTGCATCTTGTTGCTTCGCGGCTAACTGATCTCTGAGTTCTTTAATAGCTTTGTCCCTTTGCTCTCCCATCTGTTGTGAAACAGAACATTAATTAAATGTAAGAAACATGTAATAGATGTTGAATCCGGTAACAACAAGAACGGTGGAATGATGAAAGAGGTATAAGGTCCCGAAAATGAAAGTGGAAATGTTCTTCCAAGCTCAAGCATGTTACATGGGCTGATGAGATACATTGTGTTCTTGAATATTAGGAAAAGAAAGGAATTTGTAGAATAAGACCATGGGAATTTGTACCAAGTCTATGAGCCGCCACAAGGTATTAGTGGGTGGACCATTAATCAGTTGATGCATGCATGCATGGTTCAATGAAATGAAATGGACCACTTGCACACGATATTATTTATAAATGCAGTCCATCCAGCTTTAGGAAAAGCAATAATTTGTGCTGCATTAAAAGTAATCTTCTTCACAGCAAATGCCGGCTCTATCCCACTGTATATGAAATATTTAAAGACATTAACATTACCCTTTGAAGCTTTCTTGTCTGAGCACGTGCTTCCTGGAGGCAGAATTCCAACTTCAGCACCCTCTTCTTCAGTTCCTGATCTGCTCGTCGTTGTTTCTCTAACTGGTACAGAAAACAATTGTAAGATTATAGTTGGATGAGTCACAGATAGTGACAAAAATGAAATAATGAAATGATACCATTCTCAAAAAGGCAATAATTAATAGAAGATGAAGTACCTGTGATTCCAGTTCTTTAGTTTTTAGCTTCCAGTGGGCAGACATAATCTTTATTTCATTTTTCAGCTTGTGTATTTCCTCATCCTTAACAACCAGAAGTTTATTAATCCTCTCAAAATTCTTTGGAGAAACCTCATCCAACAATTTCCTCAGTTCACAATCCTTGTTTACTCCAGCCTTGGCAACAGCTTGCATGATATCTTGCTCGATTCTCAAAACTTCATCTTTCAATTGCTTCTGGGAAGATTCTCTTGCTTGAAGATCCTTTTGCAAATTATCTAATTGCTGTCCTAATCTAGTTACACGATCCTCGTGCTCCTTTAATGAACTATTCTTCTCATCTAATTCTTTTACCAATGCTAAGCACTGAAGCTGTGCTGACTGAGCTGATGCAGCACTTGCATCTGCAGTTGCTTTAGTGGCTGCAAGCTGTGATCTAAGACCATCCAGCTGCATCAGGTACTGCTTCACAAAAAATTCAAATCAGATTCGCTGAAGGTGGTGAAGAACAATAGTACAGCTTGAAATAACTAACATATACAAAAAAACACACAATTGAAAGATGATCATATTGCAAATCAAAAACAAATCAAGTAGTGATACTACGAATGCAGCCCTGGATATCCTCAATTATACCATCTTCCATAAACAAAAACTATTGGCAATCTTCTACCCCTGATTCTACTAAATACAGCCTATTGAAGTTAATTATGATCCATTTTTGTTTTTTTTTTTTTGGGTCTTTGTTTTTTTTAATTTTTGGTGTGGTGGCTTGGGTGGGCATGGGAATGTTTAAGAAACTAATAGCTAATTATAACTTAAACCATGCAAATCCATAAAGTAAGTCAATGTCCCAACATGCAATTAATCATCAGAGCATTGACTACATAATATTGACATATGGAGAACTTGTTCAAATCCCATGGTAAATTGGGCAGTCTTAGTTATTGCAATTACGATCTATGATTTCCACAAAAAACAAAAATTAAATATGTAATAAACTTCTAATAATTGATACCTAAAAGGGTGAACAAGAAGCTAAAGCTCCTTTTGTATGTCTAATCATATTATGTTTACCCACGAATATATGGTAATAAAATTTGATATTGCTTATTTAAATGTGCTATGATAAACATACAACCTACTTTGGATTCTATAACAGTTTGTTAGAGACATGAGAGGTAGTTCTGGTACTGATTATGACCTCCAATATACAAACGCTAAGGACAAGGCACAGATGTAAAATTTAACTAATCTTTCTTTCTTTTTTTTTTTTTTTAAATCACCAATAAGGAATTGACGAGAATTTTTGGATGTTCTAATAATTTATGATTACAAGAGTTCATGCCAGTAACAGATTGAAGTTACCAAGGAAGAAAAATAAGGGAATCTAATCACTTGTATAAAATGATTTAAAATCTCACTGGACACCACAAGCTGTAGTGGATGCAGCGTTAAACAAGCTAATGAGTGCCTATGAAGGTTATGAAAATGACAGCCTAAGAATGGAAACTTAAAATAACAGGTGGAACTCTCTACCATTCATTATGTACCATCTTGAAGGAAATGGCATCGAGGCATTACATGAAGCATGAGAAACAGAAGAAAAACAATAAAGAAAAAGATAACCAATAACAAGACCAGGAAAATTGTGCATCAAGCATATGAATTCAATCTAGAGGAAAAAAAAAAAACTATTTTATGTTAAAAATGGCTCAATTTATGAACTTAATTTCCTAGAAAAGAGACAAATTTATGGAATCAGTCAAGGCACAAATAAAGGTAAGACAGTAATATAATATCAGAAACACGTGGTCACCTTTCCCCCACTGGGCTCCCAATCCAAAACAACAAAGAAAATTCCAAAAGGCATCTTAAAAAGATGAGGACAAGATTCATGGATTATGCGATAAATTCAAGCAGCAACACACAAAAAAAAAACACACCATAATCCAAGATCAAGAAAATAAACTTGTTTCAAGTGAATCATGTTCTCTAATTTCATGAAATCACAAATCAAAAGTAAAACATAATGCCAAATTAGATAGCTGCTGATAAGAAAAAAAATACATATATTTAATCACCTTCTCAGCTGTAGAAGCTGAAGCCTGTAGCTGACCATTTCTCTCCTCTAATGTCTCCTGCAATTTACAAATCTCATCCTCCATGTTCTTTGCCTTCATCTCTGCTTCCTGAGAAAAGCATAAACCAAACTAAATATAATAATAATAAACAAACCCAGCACATGACCCCACATACAGAAAGGCTTTCAACGTCCCAAAAGACAAAATGATTGAAACCAAGATTTGAACTTAAAAAACCCATATGAATTCATCATCAAGACTGCAAAAAAACAAAACTCAAAATCGAGATTCAAGTACCTGTCTTGTTAGGGTTTCTTTGACAAAACACTGTTCTTGTGATGCCAAACGGGTCCTTACTTCCTTCAACTCTGCTGCTAAAGACACAACATTTTTCCTAAAACTTTGCTTCTTCTCATTCAAATCCTTCAACAAAGGATCAATTTCTCTAGCAGAAACTGAAGAAGATGATGAGGAGGAGGATGGTGACATGGATGATATATTACTAGAAACTATGATAACAAATAAAAACTTTTGATCCAACGGTGGCAGTTCAAAGATCTAAAGACCAAGTGTCCAGACACAGAATCAAAGCCCTGAAATTGAGTGATCAGTGATTCATGGCCCTTAGAGTGAAAGCTATTATCTTCTCCATATCTGCATGTGAGGAAGAGCAGTTGTGCATTTAATTTAAAGCATCACCCAATAAACCCAAAAAAAAAATTAATTTAAAAAATTAATAACTTTAAATATACTAAAAGGGAATGCAAAATTTGAACTTGAGAGTTCAAAATCTAAGGTCAAATTAACATAACTTCCACATATTACGAATCATTTGTTTGGGAAAATCTGGTTCATGTAAAATAAATACAATTATTTCAAAAAATAAAAATATATTTTCTATGGCAGAAAATAGACCATGCTGGACCAAACAAAATTGTTTTGAAGAGAGAGAATTAAAACAACACGTAAAGGGTCTGTCCATTTCAGCTTAATAAATAAATGTGAAGACTCTTATTAGAGAGAGAATAAAAGTTTGGGGAGGAAAAAAACATTGAGAAAATAATCAGAACTCAAAAAAATTCAAACTTTTGAGGTTATTTGTGTTGCATGAAGCAAATCCAAAAAATAAAAAAATAATAAACATTAAGAAGATCAACAGGACTCCAAAAATTCAAACTTTTGAAGTGATTTGAGTTGCTTGAAGCAAACCCACTTACCCCTTTAATTTTCTCGAGAAAATAAGCTCAAATCAAAATCATTCAACAATAAAACACCGTAACTTGACCAGCTGCTTGCAGTTGCATGTGACCAAAAATGACTGTAACATCGCCACCTTGGCTATGAGCAGGCACAGTGATCTGACGGCTGTAATTTGAGGGCCTGATGGAATCAGAGGGCTATAAAAGGGAAAATTTTGAATGAAAATGGTAAGAAGTGAGAACTGGTTGAATTTTTTAGGGATTTTTATTACAATTTTTTTTTTTTGTCACTATATGGGATGAGTTGTTACGTTTAGGAGAGAGACAGAGGAGAGAGAAAGTTTTTGGTTCGGAGTTAAATGTGCTTGTGACAGTGGGAAATCCGAAGCTAGGTCTTAGCCTCGGGCTTAGAAAGTGACAGAATCCAAACCTTTGGGTTTGGTAAAATTAGATTCGTCCGTCGTTTGACTTCGAGTTTGAGCGCGGCAATTCGAAAAATTGGACGAGGCAAATGGGTTTCTGCCACATAAGAGTCCATTGGGAAAATAAAAAAAGAGACTAAATTTTGGAGATTATATTCTAATTAACTTTTATTGTAGAGAGGAATGTGATGATTAGTTATTATTACTTTTTATTTAAACCATAAATTTATATATTTTTTGGTTATTAATCTTTATCTTTAGTTGTATTTATACCCATAATTTGTAAGATATTAACTTTATTTTTTTAATTTTTATGTATTTTATTTTTATTAATGTGTTTGGATGTCCATTCTCAAGCAAGACCTTTATTTGAGCCATTAATTGCATTAAACCCGCAGCTTATGATTTTTTTTTTTTGGAACCAATTTATAAAGTATAGGGTTGAGAAGGCAGTGTAGCCCATCAAAAGCAAACCTGTGCCCTCAATTTTAAGGTGCAGGTTTCAAAATTATAAATATTTGTAGACTTTTGATTGAAATAATAATGTTAAAAAAAAATAAAAAAAATTTATGAAAACAATTGAGTATAATATACATGAGCTGCTAAGTTATAATTTGTTATAACTTATTCTTCACACATGAACAGTATATAATAATAGAATTCACATGATTTGTGTGAGTGTAAAATTTATAATTTCTTGTAATTTAGGCAAATTCATAATATAAGTATATGTGTATATTGTATATTAGAAAAAAGAAAAAGAAAAATGTGCCTATTAGTGAATATATATTTAGGTAAGTAAATCCAAAAGCATTAATAACCATATCCACGTACAATCTCGTTTTCACCAAAAAATTAAGCTATCCTTTTTTATCTTTTTAAAAATCAATGCATACCTTTAATTAATTAAAAAAAAAAAAGAGCCGTCATGCCCTTCTGCTAATTACTATGACAAAATGACATGGAAAAATGACAATAAGGATTAGCTGGTAAATTCACACCATTGAATTCAGTATTAAGGGAATCACAAATTTACATAATGGGTTAGGTTCATTTAACTAAAATTTCAATTTTAATTTTTCATTTATTGATCATCTAATTCAATGACATAAATAAAGTATAAATTAATGTGCTTCTCTATCTTCTTTAAAATTTAAACTCGGATATCCAAACAAACAACACTTATTGAAAACCCATCCATTAACCTCTTGTAATTTAAAGGATAAATTTTAACTTAGATTCACACCATTTAATTGAGTAAATCGAATCAGTGAATAGGCTTGGTAAAAGTCCGGGTCGGGCCGAGTTTGTGACTATCTGAGCCTGGCCTGGATAAATACAACTATTATCCGGAACTGGATTGAAGCTCAGATTTTACCCATGCAGGCCGGGTCAATCCTGGCACCTCCCGAGCCTGGGTTTTCAATCCGGACTTCCAGCCCGCATGTGTCAACATGCAACATATCCAACAACACAATAATTTCAATGACATTATTTCAATAACATATCCAAAATTATTTCAACATCTCAATTAAATTATTTCAATCAACTTAGCAAATTTTAATTAACTATCACATAAAAATTATTTCAATATACTATTTACTACCTAAATTCATTCAATCTATATCCAACAACACAATAATCACTAAATAAATTTAAATAAATATAACATCTAAATTCCAACATATCATAAGTTCATAACTATAATACCAACTACCAACATAACATATGAAAATCTCAAAATATATAACAAAAATAATAATCCATAAAAGAGTCTAAAATACTCTAATGTAAAATAAGCAAATAACAAGTTAACAAGTTTATGTCATGCTGCTAGATGATTGTACCACATCATCATCATCTAAAATTACCTCCTCCCCAGCAAAAATCTCATCTTTCGGAACTCCGCATAACAACAAAAATAACACATTAAAATTGAAAAACATTTTAAGCAAACAAATACTATTATAATATAATTTAAATTACTTTATACCTCGAAAAGTAGAAGATCAAATCTAATTTTGAGCACACATTAAGGATTCCAAAGTGTCAGGATGAAGTTTGCTATGATGTGGACTCAAAAATCTACCTCCAGTACTAAAAGCCGACTCAGAGGCAACAGTGGATATAGGAATGGCTAAGATATCCTTGGTCAACTCACCCAAAATAAGATATTGGCCTGTTTGCATCTTCCAAAAAGCTAAAATATCAAAGTTCGGAGTAACATCTAACAATTCTTCATCTAAATATCTATCTAACTCCAACTTAGTCACCTTAACTCGCTTATTTTGGCTTCGAAATGTTTCAAACTCATCTACATCCCATAACTTACTCGGATTCGAAGAAGATTCCAAATGAACAGTTTCCGATCCAACATCCTGGCCACCACTCAAAATCATAGCCTTCAATTCATATTCCTTCACTAAATCATAACAAAGCTTACGTGCACGCTCAATATGCTCATATGCTTTATCACCATAAATCTTTGGGAAATAAAAATCAATTAACAACATCTTATATTTTGGATCAAGTATAACAGCCACAACTAATATCAGATGAATTTCATTCCAATATTTTTCAAAATTTTCACCCATTTTATTAGCCATTATGTTAATATCAAGATTAGTAGAAGTGCGCCACCCATTAATTGAAATTTTCATTTTACATATCAACGGAAAGAACAAATTAGTAGTGGGATGTTTTGTACCCGAAAACATTTCTGTTAACATGTAAAATGATTTCAAATGCTCAACTATTGTGGCTGCCAAATCCCACTCACTATCACTTGGCCATAACTTATATTGAGGTTCACGCTGTTGCAATCGAGAAAAAAATACTTCTATACATCAATGCTACTTCAAGCATGGCATAAGTAGAATTCCAACGAATTGGACAATCTAACTTCAATTTTTTTTTACAATTAATTTGCAATTGTCTAGCACCTAGCTGCAAAAGTTTCAACTCTTTTAGGTGTTTGTGTCTAGAAACTCACGCTCTCCCTAATCTTTCCAACCCCATTTTCTATAATTTTCAATCCATCTCGCACAACCAAGTTCAATATATGAGCAGTACATCTTATATGAAAAAATTTTTCATTAGAAATTAAGGTACCAATATCAAATCTTAACAGCAATCTCTCTACAATCACATCATTAGTGGTACAATTATCCAATGTCATTGAAGATAGCTTTCTATCCACATTCCAATCCAGCAAACATTGAACTAACTCATTACAAAGAGCATCAGCAGTATGGGGGTTCGGAACATAGATAAACCTATCAAGTATTTAAGTGTCCATATCAAATATACAAACTTAAAATATTATAAACTTTAACCTTAAAAAAAAAATTAAATATAAGTAATACAAAAATTAGAAAATATATTAAGCAGATAAAAAGTCATAGACAAATTACCTTAAAATTCGACTGTACAATTTCCAAGAGTTATCAATAAAGTGTGTTGTGACAACTATATATATATTTTTTTCTGATGACTAGCTGTCCATAAATCTATAATAATAGCCACTCTACCATGATTTTTCTCCAATAAATGCAAGATCTTAACTTTCTCAATTTGATACAACTTCAAAATCTCATTCTTCAAAGTGTTTATGCTCATTGGCTTAATCACAGGGTTGGCATGTGCTATCATCTCTCTAAAGCCTTTATATTCCACAAATCTAAGTGGAAGCTCATGCATTATCACCATTCTTGCAATTAAACTCTGCAAAATATTTTGATCGAAGCTGTCATAGCCAATGTCACAAGTTCCATCTTCTCTTTTAATTATTTTGAGACTTCCCTTAAGTGCTTCATCTATTGATGCTTGTTGAAACAAGATGCCACGTGTCTATTCAAAGCCGTAGTTCCCGATTGGTATTTGGCCTCTAAAATTGCATTACAGTACATACATTTTGCCTTTTGCTCGCCATTAACTTTTATTTTTTTAAAGTGCTCCCAAGCTTTAAAGACTTTCTTCTTCGTTACACTGCTTGTCACCTCTATCTGTCGCTTCTTATCATTTGCGGTTGACAACGAAATTTCCTCAACCTCAACCTCATTATCATCAACATTATGGAATAAATTTGGAACATTTGATGAATTGATTTCTACATTGTCAGACATCGTACTGTTGTTTATTACAAAAACAACAATAAATAATTATAAATAATCACACAAATTACATAATTATAAAGATTATGTAACACATAAACAGAAACAGAAACATATACATAACACAAACATACACATAACACAGAGAAACAAAAACAAATAAAAACAGAAACACTAAACAGAAACATATACATAACACAAAAACAACAACAGAAATATATACATAACACAGAAACAGAAACAAAAACATAACACAGAATGACAGAAACAAAAACATATACATAACACATAAACAGAAATATATACATAATACAGAAACAGAAACACATAGAAACAGAAATAGAAACACAGAGAAACAAAAACACAAAGAAACAGAAACATATACATAACACAGAATGACAGAAACAGAAACACAGAAAAATAGAAATAGAATTACAGAAAAAGAAACACAAAAAACAGAAATAGAAACAGAATTACAGAAACACAGAAAAACAAAATTACATAAACACACAGAAACAACAGAAACATATACATAACACATAAACAGAAATAGAAACATATACATAACACATAAATAGAAACAAAAATAGAAACACAGAAACAGAAATACATAGAAACAACAATAGAAACACAGAGAAACATCAACAGAAACATAGAAAAACAGAAACACACAGAACCAAAAACACAAACACAAATAGAAATAGAAACAAAATAATAATAATAATAATACTTGGATTAATTTCATCATTTTTTAAAAAAGCTAGAAAAAAATTAAAAGCTGAGTTGAGCTGAGTAGCTACCGTGGGGTGATTGCTAAGGGAGTTCGTGCTTTCGGCTTCGTGATCGTGAGATTGCAGCTGAGGACTGCACTTGGAGTGTTACAGCAGAATCGAGAGTTGGAGCTTTAAGCCTAGAGTGCCGGTTGCAACCTGCGATTGTGCTTGGAGTTGGAGTTGGAGAATGGCGCTGCGCCACTGCGGTCCTGCGAAGTGCGACTGTGCTGGAGCTGGACTACTGCTTGTGCTGCGATTGTGCTTGGAGCTGGAGCAGTGGAGTTGGAGATTAGGGTTAACGATTTAGGCATTTTATATTTTTTCCTTTTTTTTTAAAGAAACCAGGCACAATTCGGGTTCTGGGTTTTTAATCCCTTGCTCGGACCTGTGCTCGAAAATATTCGGGTATTGAATTTCAATACTCGAACCTTTTTTTTTTAACATACGGTCTATATTTTATCCAGACTGAATTGACTGGGCAGGGGTCGGATCCGATCCGAACGGGTCAAAATTCAATACCCGGACATTTTTTTTTTAACATACGGTCTATATTTTATCCGGACCGAATTGACTGAGTACGGACCGGATCCGATCCGAACGGGTATTTTTGACAAGCCTACCCGTGAAGTTTAAGTTATTAATTTAAGTCAAATTCTTAAGTCCAGAGAATCCCAACACACGATATGAAATGTGTTCAACGACAAGAATGAGCCCATTTGGTTGGGCTTTCACTATGGAAGTAATGGCTTAATTTCAGACTAGAGCAAGTCGCACCCCCTTCAATTTTTTTTTTTTTATCTGAATTACAATTTTTGTTTCTTCCAAAATTTCCGAAGGAGAAATGATCCTCTCCTCTCAATCTTACGCCCTATTGTATTCTAAGCCCTTGTTTATTTACTTCGACAACTTAAAAGTTTTTCATTTCTAAGTTTTTTCATTTGACAACTTTATATTAGTTTCTTGGAATAATTACAAAAAATCATAGAACCGAGAGGATCTTTGAAGAAAAAAAAAAATTCATCGTTTTTCCTAATGTTGGCAAGAAAAGAAAAGAAAAATATCAATATAAATGTTATCGTGATGGTTCTACAAGCTTCTAAGGTAGTATTTTTTTTTTTTTGGAAATTTGAATAGATTTGATTTTTTTTTTTAAATTTGAATGAGTTTAAAAACAAATGTCTGAATAAAATATTTCATTTTCTTTTTTAATATAAGTGATATTTGATTTTTTAAATAAAAAGTATTTTAAATACAATTATCTTATATATATATCCTTATAAATCAAAACAAAGAAAGAGACTAAATTATATAATTTAAGAAATAAATATTTTTAATAGAGACATTTTGAAATATAATGTTTAATTCTCATTCAAATAAAAATTACAAAAATTTAATTTTTTCTGTTCAGATATAAATATTTGAAATTCAGACATAGGTTAAAAAATAAGTTTTTTAAAAGTCTGAAATTAATAAAATTTCAGATTTGATACATTTAATAAACAAGCCCTTATATTATGAAATTAATAATTAATGGCTAACTAGTAACAAAAATTGATGAGGGTATTTTTCAATGAAGTGGGGTTTTGTTAGAATCTAATGATATTGATAGTATATTTTTAGTGTAATGTCCTTAGGAACGAAATTTTATAAAATAATAAGCGGGGGTGCCAATAGCACCGCTCTTAAGTTAAGCAGAATAATAATATGCTTTTGATTTATCATACTAAATTCTAAAAGAAAAAAAATATTTAATGTTTCTGAGAATCAACAAGTTTTAGAACTTTAAATCATAAGGTTAGAAGGGGTTAAATGATGGCAATTGCAAAGTTTCATATATCGTTGGGTACCCAACATATATACAATCAAAGTGATGTTAAAGTAAAAAACCAAATTCAACCTCAATTAGTTTTATTATTCACATATTCTTGAAACTCATAATAAACCTCACCTTATGATATATGCCTACTGTGTTATAAGAGAATATGGTAAGTAACCAGTCAAATTATCAAAATAATCTTAAAATTGAATTTGAGAAGAATATAGAAATTAATCCATGCATAAAATTAAAAATAGTAAATTTAATTTTCTGAACAAAATTATTCCAATTCAAAGCTATTTTTAATAACCTTGTTTTTAGGATTGGTTACAAGTCAAATATCCAAACAAATTTCCCGTACTATTAGTAACAATGTGAGGTGAAATTTTCCTATAAGTACATAGCCTCGTTACTCAAAAACAAAATAGCAATCAATCAATAAACAAACAAATAAATAAACAACAATAATTACAAAAAAAAAAAAATGTTGTCGTCGTCTTCTCTTAGAGCAGCTGCTGTATTATTATTCATTTGTAATTGCTTGGTGGCAGTCTCAAATGCTACTGATTTTGTAAAAGACGTCGACATTGACGAATGGGGAAAAGAGCACGTTAAAGTCTCGGACGATGGTGCAACCCTATCTCTCTCCCTGGACAAAACCTCCGGCTCAGGCTTCCAGACCAAGAAAGAATTCTTATTCTCGAGATTCGACGTGGAGCTAAAATTAACCCCGGGCTATTCCGCTGGCGTTGTGACGACATTTTACTTATCATCCCTCGGGACAAAACACGACGAGATAGACTTCGAATTCTTGGGGAATGTCACCGGGGAACCAATCACACTCCACACCAACATTTACTCGCAGGGCGAAGGCCGAAAGGAGAAAACCTACAACCTTTGGTACGATCCTTCGGAAGAATATCACCTTTACTCTGTCGTATGGAATCCTGAACGAATTGTGTTCTTGGTCGATGACAAACCCATAAGAGTGCACAACAACCACGAGAAAGACCTAAAGCTCCCATATCCAACAAAGCAACCAATGAGGGTATACGCCAGCATTTGGAATGGTGATGACTGGGCAACAAAGGGTGGCTCCGTCAAGATTGATTGGAAATATGCACCTTACACAGTCCACTATAAGAATCTCAATATAACTGAGTATGAGAAAGGGGAGGATCATCCTCTAACTCGAGAGGATAAGGACAACATCAAAATGGTTGAGAAAGAGCACATGATTTACAACTATTGCAACGCTTACGACAAAGAGCTCGTGCGTGAATGTGACGTGCCGATATATTGATTTTTGGGATCTGAGGAAGCCAAGAGCCAATATAATTAAATCCCTAAGGAAGAAGATTAATTAGGTTTTAATAAATTATTATTTTTTGTTTTGTTTTAATTTATAATTCTTTAGAATGTAGTCCTTCACTATGGCATGGGAAGGCCGTCTATGGCTAGGCAAATGAGACAATAATTAATATTGTCCACGACCCCCTCATGATTCTATAACTACTTTTGTAGTTAAAAATTCAAAATTCACAATATTGCATTTCTTATTGTTATATCATAATTAATTTATTGCACGTGATCTCCTGCTAAAATTGTTATTGACTTTTTTTTTTCAATCTTAAGCACATTTCATTTTCTTTGCTAATTTAATTATTAAACTCTCTTCATATATGGTTCAAAAAAAAATTGAAAATGTTTTCACTAACTAACTTTATTGTCTTGTGTTTTCAATTTAAAAGGGCCGAAATATAAAGTTTTCCATCTCTATAATGTTCTTATAATTAAGTAAATATAACTACATCTTCATAAATACAAAACCTAATTTAAAAAATTAAAGTTATTCGACTAGAGGTGAATCATTATCTCGATAATTAAAATTATATATAACACGTGATCGATCAGTTAAATAAAATGCAACATGTGCTCTTAGAGAATGATCACTTATTCACTTAATATGATGAATAGGGACTCAAGCAAGGTATATGAAGATATAGCCAATTAGAACATGCAATCGTGCATGGACAAATCTATAAAAAGGCTGATCTATGCTGTAGTTTAGCAAATCCCCTTAAAAAGAAAAAAACTTTTATTTTATGATTTAAAGTAAAAACATTGTTTAAGTTTTCATTTGCACACAAAAAACTTTTATAAACTATTTAAGTAAAAACATTGTTTAGAAAAAGGTTAAATTTCATTCAAAATGTACATATTAAGCTATCACTACACTCAGCTTACGAGAGTAACAATTTGGGTTTATTGGTTGTGTTTGTATCGTGTTAAATTATAAATAAATTAAATTAAATTAATTTATTAATCATGCCAATAATATCAAATGTTTAATCCAACTCATTTATTAATATGTCGGTTATTTAACACAATTTTTTTTAAAAATAAAAAATCACATTAGTTCCTTAGCATGTTTTTATTATATTTTCTAGAAATTTTTTAGTAATATCTTCTCTATGCTCTAATAAATTTTGTGTCAAATAAAAAACATGATTTTCAAAATTAACCAAAAACTTTGATTTTTTTTTTCTATCATAAGCAACCAAACATAAGTTTTTTGCCCCAATTTACTAGTTTTATTTCAACCAAAACTTCTCTTCCTCTTCAACAAACCGTAACTAGCTTTTCTCGGTTGAAATACCATCGACAACAGTGAACGACAACAGCAATGGAAATAGTGAATTTCGACCAAATACCATTGAATCCATTCGAATCCAACACGAATCTAACACATTGAATTCAAGAGCCCAAAACCTAAGTAAGCTAATTAAAAATAATTTGATTTTGTGTAACTATGCACATTAGGTGTTTGATGAAATGTCTCGTAGATAGTTTATACTTTGTTTTTGAATAACCAAGTGTTAAAAGGTGTGATGGGGCATTTGTTGAGTTGGGGGGGGGGGGTTGTTTTCATCGATTTGATGTGACGATGAGTAAACTTGGTGCGATATGGTGGCTGTCGCACTAAGAGACAATTTTAGTGCCACAGTTTCTTGGTGTGGCAAGCACTTGTCGCCCCAATAGATAATGACTATCTCTTAGTGTGATGGGACGCCCATTGCACCAAATTAGTGCCATGACCGACAGCTCATTACACCAATTTGGTGCGATGTGCAGCAGATTGCACCAAATTAGTGTGATAGGTAGCAGATCGCACCAAATTCATGCGATGACATTTCGTCACCCACAACAACAATTTAACTCACACCAACAACAGTACAAAGACTTCAATCCTCCACCATCATC
The DNA here is from genome assembly GCA_025617385.1 of Murraya koenigii. NCBI lineage: Eukaryota > Viridiplantae > Streptophyta > Magnoliopsida > Sapindales > Rutaceae > Murraya > Murraya koenigii. The sequence goes on along the minus strand of CM046819.1, from coordinate 1,662,101 downwards.
ACCAACACAATACAATAATAATAACATAAAATAAAAATAACACACAAGAACACAAAATAAGAACATGCAATAAAACCTAGGTTTTTTAAACTAATCGTTGATTTTGGAGATCTTGGCTGTGATTTTGGTGATGTTGGTCGCCGATGATGGACTTCGATGTACTATGTGATGCCACTGGCGATGAGTGTCGATTTGGGTAAGAGAGAGTTTTCAGTGAGAAAGAGGAAGCTTGGTAAGAATAAGAGGGGCTAATTTTGTAATGTTTTGTAGTATTCAGCTAATATTGATAGAAATAAACTTTAGGGGTAATTGTGAGCAATGCAAAACTTTTGTTGATATTTATGTAAATTTTATATTAAAATATGACTAATGTGACATATTTATATCTCAATAAAAGAAATTATAATATAATCAATCAGATCATGAATAGGTAATAGTTTTAGAGACCTAAACTCAAACTTGACATAGTTATTAATCGGGTTAACACAGGTATGATATATTTAGTAATTGTGCCATATTTAACCATCATTTAATTGTCTTATGTCCGGATAATACATTGTGTTAAACTTTACCAGCAAATGAAAATAGTTCTTTCTGGGCCTGGGGTTTCCCAAAAACAATGGCCCAAGCTGGGGCCTGGCCTAGCCCGGATAGGCCTAATTTGACTGGGCTAGGGACTTGAGCCCTTAACCGAAAATACACAGTAACAGTGACCAAATAAAACAGCAATTCAGTTCAGCAACAAATTTTATACACAGAATTTACTTCATTACACTTTCAACAATCTACTGGATTTCCAGGTCAGTGATTAATAATCTTCCTTTGTCTTGTTTTTGGGTCATGTAAAATTGTCTTAATTGTTCATGAATTCATTCAATGGCCATCACACTTTCATCTTTAACGATTTCAAACAAAATCATCAAGTGTGTCAATTTAACTTTACGCATTTCTTCACTTTCGTGTGCCAATACGATCCCACTTAGCTCTGAAACCGATATGATAAAGTCACCACACACCACTGATTATGAAGCAAAGATACAGTCTTTAAGAAATAAGCTATCCCCAGATCACTTCATCCGGGTTTTGGATAACACTAATGATTTAAGCTCTGCTTTTAAGATTTTTAAGTGGGTTTCAATCCAAAAACGGTTTCAACACACTACTGATACGTATTGTAAGATGATTTTAAAGCTGGGTTTGGCTGGAAATGTTGAAGAAATGGAGGGGCTTTGTCAAAATATGGTAAAAGAACGGTTACCAAATGCGAGAGAAGCTCTTATTTCATTAGTTTATTCATTTGTTAATCATTCTAGGGTAAATCAAGCAATGAGGGTCCTTGTGAATATGAATTCAGGTGGTTTGAAGCCTTCGGTTGATGTTTTTAATGTTGTGTTGGGTGCTATTGTGGAAGAGAAGAGAAGTTTTGGAGATTTTGTGTTTGTTTATAAGGAGATGGTGAAAGCAGGAGTTGTGCCCAATGTCAACACTTTGAACTATTTGTTGGAGGTTTTGTTTGAAACTAATAGAATTGAGTTTGCTTTGGATCAGTTTAGGAGAATGCACAAGAAAGAGTGTTGTCCTAACAGTAGGACTTTTGAGATAGTAATTAAAGGTCTTATTGCTAACAGCCGAGTGGATGATTCAGTTTCGATTTTGGGCGACATGTTTGTTCTTGGGATTCAGCCGGAGTTGAGTTTCTATGCCTGTGTAATTCCAATGTTATGTAGCAAAAATAAACTAGAGGAGGCAATCCGCTTGTTTGAAATGATGAGAGCTTCGGATCATGTGCCGGATGAGTTGACTTATGAGGAGCTGATTAGTTGCTTATGTGAAAACCTTAGATTAGATGTTGCAAATGATATTCTTGAACAGATGATGGTAATTGGTTTAGCTCCCTCTGATGATATGTTTGTAGATATGGTAAGAGGGTTCTGTGAAATAGGGAAATTTGATGAGTCTGCGAATTTCCTAGAAGAAAAATGTGGTTATGTAACTTCTCCACACAATGCTTTGCTTGAATGTTGCTGCAATGCTGGTAAATTTTTTATGGCAAAATGTATTCTGGAGAAAATGGTCAACAGAGAAGTAGCTGATCGTGATTCTTGGAATATTCCAATCAGATGGCTTTGTGAAAATGAGGAGATCAGGAAAGCATATGGACTTCTTGGTAGAATGATTGTATCTTCAGTTGTTCCTGACTGTGCCACGTACTCGGCTCTTGTTCTAGGAAACTGTAAATTATGCAATTATGAGGATGCTCTAAGGGTGTTTCGTCAAGTTTCCTCACAATCTTTGGTTTTGGAATCTATATCTTACTCAAAGCTGGTGGAAGGCCTTTGCCAGGTAGAAAAGATTACAGAGGCTGTTGAAGTATTTTGCTACATGTCTAAGAATGGATGCTCCATTTCTTCTTCCTCATTCAATATCCTGATAAATGGTTTGTGTGTCATGAGAAAAGTTGATAAAGCAATCAGGTTGCGATCTCTGGCTTATGGTTCTGGTACTTCTTATAATACTTCAACTTACACCAAGATCATGCTTGGATTGGTAAAATTACAAAAAGCTAAAGATCTTTTAGTAGTGCTCGCACAAATGCTCGTGGAGGGTTGTGCTCTTGATGTGGAAGCATATTGCATCCTCATACAAAGCATGAGTGAACAAAACAAATCGAAGGATTGTGCTTTGTTTTTCAACATGATGGTAAAAGCAGGTTTGGTGCCTGACAGAGAAACCATGCTTAGTTTACTACGTTGCTTGGCTGACGACTCTCAGTTACACCTGGTTTCATCTGGGATCAATATGCTTGTATCTGACACTGAAGTTTTGGATTCGTCAATGTACAATGTACTGATCAATGGCCTCTGGAAAGAGGGTCTGACAAGTAAGGCCTCTTATTTATTGGACCTGATGTTGGAAAAAGGTTGGGTACCAGATGCTACAACTCACGGCTTATTGGTTGGGTCAGTTAGAGAAGAAATAGATAGTCGAAGATTTGCTTTTGAAAGTTCTTCCTTGCCAGATAGTGTTAGTGACATACTTGCTGAGGGATTGGGAAATTCATGACAAGTTACCATTGTTAACTACAAACTTCAGTTGGTGAACTGCCTAAATTCCCTTGTGGATAGTTCTCTACCCCAAATGTAGCAGTTTAGCCTCACTCCCAATGAGGGATCAGAGCTCTTCTTGGCCTAACTTTGTGATAGATCAGTCTCTGGCATTTGATTGTCTATGTGCCTGGTTAGTAAATTCATTTCGTTCATGTTATAATCTGTAACCTTTTGGGATGGTAGTTGGCTCATTGGGTAAAACCTCCTAGGTGGTACAAGAGGTTTTGCGGTTTGAACCTTGCTCACTATACTGACACCCTGCAACTGCCACCAGGCCTCAGCATGAGTAAATGGGCAACCGGCGCAAATTATCAACCCCATTTCATGTGATATTAGCCCCTTACAACCCGTGAACTCGCCCGCACGAATTATCGGCCACCACCCTTGTGCTACCACGCTGCTGCTCAAAACCAAGCCACTGCACCATAGCAGATATACACAACCTGGTTTGTTGTATTAGAATTTCCTCAAAAAGTTCAGGACAATTTGGATATTTGATCGGTCAGGATTTGGGATAACATTTTTGTCCCTCTAGGAAAAGGGTACTGAGATTGAGTACGGCAATATGTCCCTTTAACATGGTCAGGACTGAATAGGGATATGCCAATCCTCCCGAACCAAATTGTCCCGTTCCCATCCCTAATTGTACTAGGTTTGATATTACTCTGCACATTTTTTTTTTTTTAAATCAAATCTTTCTTAATAATTAAATTCTCCCGCGTAAGTAAGAGTTGTTGGTTCCACTTTAGTACTGATCATGGGACTTTAAATCTTAAATTTCGAAGATCAAAACCAGATCTTGCATTACATTGGCTTGAAAAAATTAACAATTTGCACGAATCTTTCGGAATATTTAATCGTCCACTCGCGCGCAAGTGGCTATTATTTTTGTCGACAAATAGTCTTATGAGTCAGATCACTTCACCTCGGATGTACCAGATTTGTCATCAAATCAATTAGGCTTTGTTTTCACTTTTTTTTTTTTTTTTTTGGAAATTGGAATATGCTTTAAAAGAGGCCAAAAAGGTTAATGGACGAAAATATATCTCTTTATTAGTAAAAGGAAGAAGCAGTTTTAAATATCAAGGTCTTATTGTTAATTTAATTTGCCAGAAAATAAGTTTCTTGTTGATTAACTACTTCCACTACATTTTGCATGCACATCCTCAATCATAAAATACTTCCCTTTTCCAAATCAATTTTTACCCCCTATTTTCCCAATATTTGAATTTAAGTGGGTTTTTTCAACTCCTATATTCTCCAAATTCAGAACTTGGGTGTTAGGCAAATAAACTACTTAACCAACCCATTGGAGGAAGGGGTAAAAATATACTTCCCTTGTATTTGGAGTTGGAAAAAATTTGTTCAAGCTCCAAATGAACTAAACATTAATTGTATGGTGAATAATGAGAAGAAAATGCAAGGTCACTTCACCTCGTACTAATACACACTTAATTTTCAAAGATCGAAACCAGATCTGTCATTACATTATTAATTAGTTGGCCTTGATCATTTTATTTTACCAACAAATCATTTTTAAACATTGTTTGTTTTGTAATCAAATCACCTTCTCTTTACTTTAGCCATCAACTCTTTGCATTCATTCACTTATTTTTTTTTTTTTCATATTTTAATCTCAACAACTCTTTGATAGTCTTTCATCTATTCATTGTTCTTGTTCTGTTACTTAATTTTGCCTCCGTCGCCTAGCTTCCCCATTTTCTCAATCACTTCTCATTCTGTACTCATCCGTTCTTGATCTTAAAACCCTTTTCTTGTTTTGCATCTGTTTGTTTGTTATTTGTTTTTCGTCCACAAGTGCTTGTCCTATATACTTGTCACTTTGTTTTTACTGTCCTTTGGTATTCTTGATCATTTCTACGTTGCGTGTCCATCAGTTCAGTTGTTGTCAAGATTTAATACTATAAGATGGTGGAAATGATTGCTTTAGAGAACGCCGACTTGGTTATTTGCGTAACTACAATGCCAACTTTGAGAATCTCAAGGAAGAAATCGAGAAGCTCAAGGAAGAAAGTACAATCATTCAGCGCAGAGTTTCAGAAGCTGAAAGAAATGGTGCAAAGATTGAAGAGAAGGTTGAGAAGTGGGTGGTGGTTAGCGCGAACAAGATCATTGATGAGGCAGCCAAATTCATTTAAGATGAAGAGACAGCAACAAACAGGCGCTGTTTCAAGGGGTTGTGTCCTAATTTGAAGACCGCTATAAGCTCAGTAAGAAAGCAGAGACAGAGGTGAAGAAGGCCATTGTTGAGCGCCGGGAAGAAACTGGGAGATTTGATAGAATTTCCCACCGTACCATTCCGGAGGAGATATGGCTTAAGTCTCACAAAGGTTACGAGGCCTTTGAATCAAGACTTTCTATTTTGAAGTCCTTAAAAAATGCATTGGCTGATGTTAATGTCAGCATCATTGGGATGTACGGCATGGATGGCATTGGGAAGGCCACGCTAGTTATGCAAGTTGCCAGGCGAGCCAGAGAAGACAAGCTCTTTGGTCAGTTGGTCTTTTCAGAGGTTTCTCAGACTCCGAACATAAAAAAGATTCACGAGGAAATTGCTGAGAATTTAGGTTCGGTTTTGAATGAGGAAACTGAATGTAGGAGAGCAAGTAGGTTATATGAACGATTGAAGGAGGAGAAAAAGATTCTTGTAGTTTTGGGTGATATCTGGAAGCATATTGATGTAAAGTATTGCTGATCTCAAGAAATCGTAACTTACTGTTAAGTATGGGATCTAAAGTCAACTTCTCAGTTGGCAATCTAAATGAATAAGAAGCTTGGAGATTGTTTAAGATAATGGCTGGTGATGATGTTGAAATCTACAGCAACTGATGTAGCAAAGGTCTGCGGAGGTTTGCCCGTTGCCTTTACTACAATAGCAAGGGCGTTGAGAAACAAGAGTGTGCCTGAATGGAAGAATGCGTTGCAAGAACTTTGAATGCCTTCAAAGGTAAACTTCGAAGGAGTACCGGCAGAGGTGTATTCAACTATTGAGCTGAGTTTTAAGAATTTAAAAGGTGAGCAACTCAAGAAAATTTTTATTCTCTGTAGTCTACTGGGAAATTCTATTTCCAGTTCATACTTGTTCAAATGCTGCATTGGATTGGGCATACAACAAAGGGTAAACAAGTTGGAGGATGCACAAAACTAATTATATGCGTTGGTCCATGAACTTAGAGACTCTTGTTTGTTGCTTGAGGGTGACAGCAATCAACAATTGTCTATGCATGATGTCATTCGCGATGTTGCCATATCAATTGCATGCCGAGACCAACATGTATTTTTGGTGAGAAATGAGGATGTGTGGGAATGGCTAGATGACATTGCACTAAAAGATTGCTATGCAATTTCTTTAATGGATAGTAGTATTCACGAACTTCCTGAAGGATTGGACCTTCCGCAGCTTGAATTTTTACTTGTTGAACCCAGAGATTCTTCTCTTGAAATCAATAATCCATGCAACTTTTTCACAGGGATGAGAAAGCTTAGAGTTGTAGATTTCACTAGAATGCAGTAACTTTCATTGCCATCTTCAATTGATCTCCTTGTAAATCTTCAAACACTATGTCTAGATCAATGCATGTTGGAAGACATAGCCATCATTGGAAAGCTGAAGAATCTAGAAATCCTTAGCTTTTGGGGGTCTAGTATTGTAAAGCTACCTGAAACACTAAGTCAACTGACAAAGTTAAGACAGTTGGATTTAACCAATTGTTTCAGACTAAAAGTTATCGCACCCCATGTCATATCAAGCTTGATTCGAGTGGAAGAATTATATATGAGTAATTGATTTGTAGAGTGGGAGGATGAGGGACCCAGTAGAGAAAGAATTAATGCCAGGCTTGATGAGTTGATGCATTGGCCTTGGTTGACCAATTTAGAAGTACATGCTAAAAATGATAATATTTTATCAGAAGGCTTTTTCGCCAGAAACTTGGAAAGGTTTGAAATATCATTAGGAGATGCATCCTTCTTGCCTCTTGAAGCAACCATTGCTTTAGATTCAGCCAGACACTGTTTACGATCGCTGATCACGAGACCTTAAGGACGTTGAAGCTCAAGCTTAATTCTATGACCATTTGCTTGAAGAAATTTCAGGGCATAAAGAATGTTGAATACTTATGTTTGGACAAGTTGCAAGGTGTAAAGAATGTTCTTTCTGAATTGGATATGGATGGTTTTTCGCAGTTGAAGCATTTGCATGTTCAAAAAAATCCTGACTTCATGTGTATCGTTGGCTCGATGGAGAGGGTACCTCTGGATGATGCCTTTCCACTTTTGGAGTCACTTAATCTCTACAATTACTGAAGTTGGAGAGAATATGTCAGGATCGGCTCAGCATACAATCTTTTAATGAATTAAAAACCATAAGAGTGGAACACTGTAATGAGTTGAGTAATATCTTCTTGATGTCTGCAGCAAAGTGCCTTCCAAGACTGGAAAGGATTGCGGTTATTAATTGCAGGAATATTCAAGAGATATTTGCAGTTGGTGGAGAAGATGATGCAATCGATCGTCAGAAGATAGAGTTTGGTCAATTAAGGACTTTGTGTCTGGGAAGTATTCCGGAGCTTACAAGCTTTTGCTATGAAGTGAAGAAGAAAAGACAAGCACAAGGGTTGCATGAGACGTGTTCCAACGTAATCAACAGTTTGCAAGGCAACCTTGATACTTCCTCACCACTTTTCAACGAGAAGTTACACAGAATGACAGAAGTTTAACAATTATTTTTCTGCACTATTTAATTTTATTTTATATATCATGTATATTTATTAATTAAACAAAGAAAAAGGATTAATGCCACACATTCACACACTTTCATCAGGTGTCACTTGCAGATTTATTTTGACTTGCTTTTGCAATTAATTATATGAAGAAATCTATATTATTAGACGCTTCCTCATATATATAGATGATGTTGGATCTAACAATTAATAAGAAAGAATTTTATAAATCCTTCAAGTTGAGTTGCCCAATTTGGAGGCTCTGGAGCTGAATCAAATTAATATCGAAAAGATTTGGCACAATCAGCTTCCAGTGGTCACGTTTCCTAGCTTTCAAAATCTACCACGATTGATCTTGAGGGGATGTTACAACTTAAAATACATATATCAGCTTCTATGTTACAGGAGATCATTTCTGAGGAAGGAGCAGATGATCGGGTCACCCCTAGTTTTGTCTTTCTGAGGGTGACCACTCTGATACTCTTAAACCTACCCAAACTTTCAGATGCTTATACGCTGGAATGCATACTTCAGAATGGCTGGCATTAAAAGTGTTGACTGTGTTTTCTTACGACCAACTAACAATATTTGCTTCAGAATTATTTAGCTTTAACGAAAGTAATGGGAAGAACAAACTTGATATCCTAGCACAACAGCCCCTTTTCTTGCTCGAAAAGGTATGAAACCATTTCTTTATTTTTTAATAATAAATAAAATCTTTCATATATTACATATTATGAAATCACTTTGCACGATTATACTACCGAATTTATAATGAGGATCAGGTCTCCCCGAACTTGGAGGAACTGGGATTAGATGGAAAAGACATCAGGATGATTTGGCAGGGTGATTTTCCTCACAACTCTTTGGCAGTCTTAAAGTTCTCTACCTTGCAGATGATGACTCAGCTGCTGGTTTTCCACTTGGTTTACTTCAGACATCTCCTAATCTGGAAAAAGTCAGACCGAGTAGTAGTTGAGGGATACTTGGATAGACAAGTGGGGAAGCTCGCAAAGTTCAAACATTTACGAATGTACAGATTAAATGATATGAAGCAACTGTGGAAACAAGACATAAAAATGGACTCCATCTTTCAATATCTTGAAACTCTAATGGTGGAGCATTGTGAGAATCTTTTAATTCTGTTGCCATCATCATCAATATTTTTCGGGAATCTAACAATTCTGGAAGTTTCTGGTTGCAAGGAATTGATAAACTCAGTAACATCCTCTGTAGCAAAAAGTCTAGTGGCACTTGTAAAGATGGAGGTATTTAGATGCAGAGCGATGACACAAGTTGTAAAAAGTGATGAGAGAAATGAATCAGCAAAAGAAGAGATTGTTTTCAGCAAATTGAAGACGTTGGCTCTGGCTGATTTAGATAGTCTCACAAGCTTCTGCTCTAGCAATTACATCTTCAAGTTCCCATCTTTAGAAGAATTCTTTGTGGTTGGTTGACCCAAGATGAATATTTTCACTACAGGAGAATTAAGCACCCCACCCAGAGTATGCGTCAGGTACAGAAGCGAAGGGCCTCCGTGTTGGGATGGTGAACTTAACACAACCATACAACAATTAGATAAAGTAAAGGTAAATGTATAATCAGAAAATGGATACAAAAGCAGTAGCAATCATAATTAATTTAAATAATAATCATAATTAATTTTCATTTCATTTTCTTGTTATATTGATTGTTTTATTTTATTTTATTTTTCTTCTGGACAGAAAATTGGTTTCAGATGTCTTCCTGATCAGGGTTATTTTATTTCAATCTTTTTCTGATTTGCATTTCGACCTTGTTTCTTTTCTAACATCATTTTTATTTTTTCTACAATGTAACGCCCTTAGCAATATCGTTGGATTATAGAATGTGAAAGAGGTAAAAGAATTTATTTTTTCTACTAAAAAAGTTTAACAGTTTAACTTAATTAGTTTAAATTATGTGATTCATATGATGATCAGATCTTTCCTAACTTGGAGGAACTGGGATTAGTTGGAAAAGACATCAGAATGATTTGGCATGGCGATTTCCCACAACATCTCTTTGGCAGTCTTAAAGTTCTTCATCTTGAAGATGATGTCTCAGCTGCTGGTTTTCCACTTTGTTTAATTGAGAGGTTTCATAATCTGGAAAAACTCAGACTGGGTGGATGTCATACATGGAGATACTCTCAAATGATGGACATTTGGATCAACATGTTGGGAAGCTTGGCACGGATAAAATATTTACGGCTGTGCAGACTAAATAGTCTGAATCAACTGTGGAAACAAGACTCCAGAATGGACTCCATTTTTCAATCTGTTGAGAATGTAGTCCTAAATAATTGTGACAATCAGTTAATTCTATTGCCATCATCATCGGTATCTTTTTCTGGAAGAAGTTGATATCCTCTGCAGCAAAAAGTCTAGTGGTACTTGTAAAGATGGGGGTATTTGGATGCAGTGCAACGACACAAGTTGTGAAAAGTGATGAGGGATGAATCAACAAAAGAAGAGATTGTTTTCAGCAAATTGAAGAGTTTAGCTCTGTTAGATTTAGATAGTCTCCCAAGCATCTGCTCTAGCAATTACATCTTCAATTTCCATCTTTAGAAGATTTGTTTGTGATTGGTTGTCCTAAGATGAATGTTTTCACCACAGGAGAATTAATCACACAGCCGAGAGGAGTAGACGTCATGTACAGGAACGGAGGGGATCCATGTTGGGATGGTGAGCTTAAGACAACCATACAACAATTACATAAACAAAAGGTACACGTATATATATATTATTAGAAAATGGATACAAAAGTAGTAGCGATTATACCTAATTTAAATAAATTAATAAGATTTCTCTTCTTTTCTCCTAGCTGTTAGAAGGGTCATCATCGTACTCAAAAACCTACTAATCTGATTGGCTTCTCAAATCCTGGAGGAGTTGTGAATTTGAAGAATGAAGTCCCAGGTAATTAATTTTTATTTCATTTCTTTGGTCACATTGCTGGTTTTACAGTGTTTTGTCTTTTTTTTTTTTTTTATTCTCCTGACTGAAAAATGTTTAATTTCAGACAACTTCGTGATCCGGATTATTTTGTTTCAGTCTTTTTCTGATTTGCATTTCTTCCTTTTTCTTTCTAACATCAATTTTATTTTTTCCATGATGAAATGCCTTAAGCAAATATCATTGGATTATAGAATGCGATTCAATGCTTTCTGTTCTTCACCTTAAAAACAGGAGGATTCCACCGCATAGGGCTCGTTAGCAGTACATGTTGGGACAATTGTAAATCTTGTCTAGATGTCATGGTGGTTAGATATACGCTTGTTTTTCATGGAATTGTTTGCCGGACAAACTCGCCAACTTTGGCTCAGAGTTAATGTTGGTTCTGTTTTAATAATTTCTCTACGTTTGATTCACTCTACAAAGAGTCATGCACCTCGTACTGGTCATCGATTTAAAAATTTTAAGTTACAAAGATCAGAACCAGATCTATCGTTACCATTGGCTTGAAAAAAAAAATTACAAAGCAATTTGCACGAATCTTTCGGAATATTTAATTGTTCATGCTCGCGCAAGTAGCCGACAACACAGAGTCAGTCTACAGGTTACTTCAGCTTTTAGATACCAAATTTGTCATTAATTAATTCAATAATGATACATACAAACTCTTTTGTACAACATGGCAGCAGACATGGCTCTAGCCACATCACCAAATTAAATCACCCAAGTTAACTGTGTCAAAATGCTACGCTGACAAATTTAAATAAAAGTTTTTTTTTTCTCTTACTTCACCACTTCACCACTTTCGCGAACTCATATTGTATAAAAGAGTTTGTACAGTAATTTATAAGTGTATTATTATTGAATTTTAAATTACGAAGATCAAAATTAGATCTATCATTGCACGGTCTTGAAAAAGAAAAATTAACCAGCAATTACAATAGAACTTGCACGAATCTTTCGGAATATTTAATTGTTCACGCTCGCGCAAAGTAGCTACACATTTTGTCTACAATGACAACAAAGAGAGAGTCTATGACTGAGGTCACTTCACCACGTATATACCAAATTTGTCATTAATTGATTTGGCATTGTTGTTGTTGTCTTTTTTGAAAACTAGTAATATGCATTAAAAGTGTCAAAAGATAATACATCGCCACTAACAATTTCGACCACTAGGGTCTCATTATTAATTTAATTTGTTAGAAAATAAGTTTTTGTTTCTCCTTAACCTAACTACTTCCCTTACCTTTTGCGTACACATCCTCAATTAAAAAAAATACTTTCTTTCTTTTCTTTTTTTTTTTAAAATCATTTTTTAAACTTCTTACTTTTTTAAGATTTCAATTCGGTTCAATTTTTTAACTCCTATCTCTTCTAGAATTCGAAAACCAATTAGACAGGCCGGGGGCTAAAAAAAAATTCCTTTACTATATTTGAAGGTGTATAAATTTCTTTCAGGTCCACATGAACCAAAATTGGTTTCATGCTGAAAGACAAAGGTGGATAAATGCAAGATGTTCCTAATATTTTGTATTGACTCGACAAAATAGCCGTTCACCCCGTAGTAATACCCACCTAAATTACAAAGATCGAAATCATATCTAGCATTATATTATTAATTGGCTTTTGCTTTGTTTTACCAACAAATCATTTTTAGACGTTTGTTGGGTAATAATGACCTTCTCTTGCTTTGCTACTATTTGTTTGTTCTGTTTATTGTTCCTGTTCTGTTAGTTATGCCCACTCAATCCTAGCTCCCCTATTACCTCATTCTGTTATGTACTCATCATTCTGTTATGTACTCATCCGTTCTTGATCTTAAAGCCCTTTTCTTGTTTCCATCTATGAAACACTTTGCATCTGTTTATTTGTTATTTGTTCTTGGTCCATAAGCACTTCTGCTATACGATTATTCAAATTATTATTTAAAAAATAGCTATGAATATGGTACTATCTGTTGTGCGGAAGCGTAGGTTGAGCAGATTACAAATTGACGGTAACTGTGATTTCTAGAGAAACTTAAATGTGGTGTAAACAATTTCAAAGAAAATAGATACAAAAAGCCTACATCCACGGGCAAAGACTGGAAGATAATTTTACTAACAAATAGAAATTTATAAATTGGGAAAACTCACAAAAACTCAATACCCCAATACACCCAAATGAATTCTCCTAGCACTCAAGTGGAAGCTCTCTCAACTCTCTCAATTGCTTCACTTGCAATTGCTCTCAATTGTTGGATGCCTTAACAAATGAAGAACATTAGCTATTTATAGGAATACATGGTAGTACTATTTCACCAAACCTTTAAAATTGTCAAAGTTTGGTTGGTGATTACCTAATTTTTAGCTAAACTTTGAACAATTTACCTTTGAATAATTTTGGCCAAACTTTAAACATGTGCTTTGCCAAACTTTGAACAATTTGGCTTTGAATTTGAATTTTCAACAATTCTCCACCTCGGTGAAGATTTATCCAAATCTGAGCCGACTACCAACGAACCATCAATTCCCAAAGGGGCTGCATCTTTGTGACTGCCTACGTACCCAAAATTTATGATTAAGCCAACCGTAGTTCAAAATATTACTGAACTTCCTTGTATAAAATGATCCTCCAATCTCTACCTTTCTCACTGTTTTAGACTTCTAGGATATTGATCAAGTTTAGACAATGCTCAAACTTGATTGTTGTCACCACCTTGGTCAACATATCTGCGGGATTCTCTGCAGTCTTGATTTTCGAAGAAGAATCTTCCCATCATCAATAATTTCCGCACAAAGTGAAATCAGTGCGTCAATATACTTACATGCGCGCATGATAAACTTGATTCTTTGCTAAGTGAATAGCACTTTGACTGTCACAATACAAGTTAACATGCTCTTGTATCAATCCCAAGTTTCCAAGCAAGCTTTGTAACCAAACAGTCTCTTTAATAGCCTCCGTAATTGCTATATACTCGGCCTCTGTGGTTGACAGTGCAACTGTAGACTGTAGTGTAGACTTCCAACTAATTGGCCCTTTAGCAAGAGTAAATACATATCCGGTGGTTGATCGTCGTTTGTTTATATCACCGGTATAATCTGAATCAACGTACCCAATCACACCTTGACCAAGTGTGTCTTTTCGTTCAAACAGTAAACCAACATCAACGGTTTTCTTAATGTACCGTAGAATCCATTTCACAGCTTGCAAATGTCCTTTACCAGGATTATGCATATATCTGCTCACCATACTAACTGCTTGTGAAATGTCGGGCCTTGTACACACCATTGCATACATCAAGCTACCAACTGTATTTGAATATGGAACTTGCAACATGTATTCTTGTTCCTCATCTGTTGAAGGAGATAGTTGTGCAGAAAGCTTGAAATGAGAAGCCAATGGGGTACTTACAGGTTTTGTCTGATCATTCATGCCAAACTGTTGTAATACCTTCTTCAAATATTGCTTCTGAGACAAGCTGACTTTACCACGAGCTCTATCTCTACATATCTCCATGCCAAGAATCTTCTTAGCTTCACCTAAATCTTTCATCTCAAATTCTTGATTGAGTTGAGTTTTCAACTTCTCAATCTTATCTTTGTTCTTAGATGCTATTAGCATATCATCGACATACAAGAGCAAATATATAAAAGATCCTTCTTGTAGCTTACGAAAATACACACAATGATCAAATTTATTTCTTGTGTACCTTTGCCCTTTCATAAACCGATCAAATCGCTTGTACCACTGCCTCAGAGATTGTTTCAATCCATAAAGCAACTTTGTCAGTTTGCAAACCCAATTTTCTTTTCCAGCAACTCTAAATCCATCTGGCTGAGTCATGTAGATTTCCTCTTCCAAATCACCATGCAAGAACACAGTTTTCACATCAAGTTGAACTAGCTCAAGATCATATTGTGCAACAATGGCTAGCAAAATTCGAATAGACGAATGTTTCACAACTGGAGAAAATACCTCATTATAGTCTATTCCTTCTCTCTGAGCGTAACCCTTCGCTACCAATCTAGCCTTATATTGAATTTTATCCTTACGAGGAAATCCATCCTTTTTTGCATATACCCATTTGCACCCAATTGCCTTTTTGTCTTTAGGCGATGTAACTAACTCCCAAGTTCCATTTTTTGAAGAGACTGCATTTCTTCATTCATTGCTTGCTTCCATCGTACATTTTCAAGGCTACTTCACTTCTCCGTAAGTGGAAGGAATATCACCATCTACGATTGGAAGTGCATAGGCCACCATATCAACAAAGCGAGCGGTCTCACGAATCTCTCTTCGCGGCCTCTATATGCAATTGAATCTTGTTGCTCTAAAGATTCTCGAGTCAGAACCTCTTCTTCATCTTCGGTTGATTGAGAATCATCCGCCTCTTCAACACTAATTCGGATCATCTTTAACCTTTTCAAGTTCCACTGCTTGCGGAGTACTCTCGGTGTTGTCATCCTTTTGTGAATCCTTTTGTTTTAACATGGCTAATTCATCAAAAGTAACATCTCTGCTGAAAATGATCTTCTTTGTATCTGGACACCATAAACGGTATCCTTTTACTCCACCAGTTATACGCATGAACAATGTTTTCTTTGCTCTTGGGTCTAACTTAGATTTCTTTATATGATAATAAATAGTGGAACAAAAGACATGTAAAGTATCATAATCAGTAGCGGGTTTACCAGTCCACATTTCCATAGGTGTTTTGCCCTCAATTGCGGTGATGGCAAGCGATTAATCGAGATAGCACGCATATACAACGACCTCGACTCAAAATTCCTTGCCCAATCCAGCATTGGACAACATTCACCGAACTTTCTCCAGTATAGTTCGGTTCATGCGTTCTGCCACCCCATTCTGTTGTGGTGTATCTCAAACAGTGAAGTGTCGCACAATGCCCTCATCTCGGCATACTTGTAAAAATGGATCATTCTTGTACTCACCACTATTATCTGAGCGAAGTCTTTTAACCTTTCGACCAGTCTGAGTCTTGACCATCTTCTTCCATTTAAGAAATATACTCAAAACTTCATTTTTGTTCTTCATCAAATACACCCATACTTTTCTTGAATAATCATCAATAAAAATAACAAAATAGTGCATACCTCCCAAAGAAGCTACTTTGGTAGGTCCCCACACATCACTGTGAACATAGTCCAGAATCCCTTTTGTATTGTGAATTGCTGAACCAAACTTTACTCTTGTTTGCTTGCCCAGAACACAATGTTTACAAAATTCCAATTTGCAAGAATTTGCACCTTTCAATAAGCCTTGCTTAACCAAAGTCTGCAAAGCTTTTTCACCGGCATGTCCCAAACGCATATGCCACAACTTGGTTGCCTCTGAATCTGCATCCTTTCTCGAAACTATTGATGCTGATCCAATAATTGTACTCCCTTGGAAATAGTACAAGTTATTCCTTCTTGTGCCCTTCATCATCGTCAGTGCACCAGCTACTACCTTCAAGAACCCATCTCTCATAGTGATTGTAAGCCCTTTAGATTCTAGGACTTCTAATGAGATGAGATTTTTCTTTAAGCTTGGTACATAGCGAACTTCTGTCAAGACATGGATTGAGCCATCATGATTCTTCAATTGGATTGAACCCATTCCCATGGTTTTACAAGCATTGTCATTGCACATAAAAACAACTCCTCCATCTAGCTCCTTGAAGCTAGAAAACCAGCCCTTATTAGGACACATATGATAAGTACAACCCGAATCCAAAATCCACTCATCTGATTGACATGTCAACGTCATGCCAACCAGACTAAATTCTGACTCCTTATCATGCTCGGCTACACATGCATCAGAAATAGCCTTACCCTTTTGTAACGTAGGACAATTCTTTTTCCAATGCCCTTTCTCGCGATAAAAAGCACATTCATCTTTGGCAGGCCTACCTTTAGACTTGCCCCTTTCTCTAGGTTTACGGCTTTGTGAACGACCTCTTGCTGCCAATACTTACGGTCTCGACGATTATCACGATTGCACTACATACAGCATCAAATGTGACACTGTCATTCCCATGAAGCAAAGTGGTGGTGAGATGGTCATATTCATCAAGAAGTAAATTCAACAGCAACAATGCCTTATCTTCATCTTCAAATTTCTCATCCAAATTTAGCAAATCCGCTAATATTTTATTGAATGAGTTCACATGGTCATTCATCGACATACCAGGTGCATACGTGAATCGATAGAGTTTCTTTTTCATATAAAGCCTGTTTTCAAGGCTTTTCTTTATATATTTTTCTTCCAATGTCTTCCACAAATTTTTTGCTGATGTCTCCCTCATGACAGAGTATTTCTGATCTTTAGCCAGACATAGGCAAATAGTACCACATGCCTGTCTATTGATTTTTGTCCACTCCTTGTTATTCATCATTTTAGGCTTTTCTTTTAGAGCGAGATCCAGCTCTTGCTAACATAAGACATCCAACACCTCACATTGCCACATACCAAAATTATTGGTACCGTCAAATTTCTCCACTTCAAACTTTGCATTAGTCACAGTAGTCCTTGCTGACGAAGACGATGCTTCTGCCATCCTTCTCAACCTCAAATAATCAGTGCCTTCAACAACTATTCACACTTGAAAAATAGTCTCTATGATGTTTATTTCGCGTGAATAAATGCACCAGGAAAGTTCTCAGGAGAATGGAGGGGTCACAATGGTCCCACTTAAAGCCCAGACTCCTTAGATTCTTATCGTCTTGTTGACAGAACTTTCCTAGACATGCAAAAATACACACTACTTACAATAGATTGTTCTCCAAGTGCAAATGGTCGTATCTAGTACTGTATTTGTGAATAGTACTATATACCCCAAGTACGAACCTTCGGCTCTGATACCAATTGTTGTGCGGAAGCGCAGGTTGAGCAGATTACTAATTGATGGTAACTGTGATTTCTAGAGAAACTTAAATGTGGTGTAAACAATTTCAAAGAAAATAGACACAATAATTTACGTGGTTCGGCGTAAAGCCTACATCCACGGGCAAAGACTGGAAGATAATTTTACTAACAAATGGAAATTTACAAATTAGGAAAAACTCACAAAAACCCAATACCCCAATACACCCAAATGAATTCTCCTAGCACTCAAGTGGAAGCTCTCTCAACTCTCTCAATTGCTTCACTTGCAATTGCTCTCAATTGTGGGATGCCTTAACAAATGAAGAACATTAGCTATTTATAGGAATGCATGATAGTACTATTTCACCAAACCTTTAAAATTATCAAAGTTTGGTTGGTGATTACCTAAATTTTAGCCAAACTTTGAACAATTTACCTTTGAATAATTTTGGCCAAACTTTAAACATGTGCTTTGCTAAACTTTGAACAATTTGGCTTTGAATTTGAATTTTTCAACACTCTCGGGGTATCTTATCCAATAGTAAAACAATGTTAGATAGTTAGATTTTATTTTATTTTTATTAAATTTATGACCATTTGACGGTACCCAAATTTCAGAGTACGATAGCCTTAAGCACCATAGTTGGACCCTTCAAAAAAATAATCAAGTTACTGAATTATTGTTGCTTCATACTCTGTCTTTTCGGTTGAACGAAATAGTATAATATTGTATAGCACATAAATTATGAAGATACCAAGATCAAATGTATGGAATATAAATTATGAAGATACGAAGATCAAATCTTTCACTATCATCACCTAATCTTTATAATTTTGTCTTTTTGCCAAATACTTTCTTAACATTTTGATTGTTAATATAATATGTACAATAGACACCTAAGAAATTTTGTTATGAATGTGCTTCTATAATCAGTTTCTCAGTTTGTGCAAATAATCTTGTTTAATAATTATTTAAATTTAGATGAGTTGACTAAATTATAATGGTTGGTTGGGTCAATTTTTTCAATGCAATTAATGATTGGGTTATAATCCAACCGAACTCAAGAATAATAATAAGAAAATTAATATCAACTGTCAATTATAAAGTCCATCCATGATTAAACCTAATTTTCAGTCTTTTTTAATCTTTTATAAAAGAAACTCTTTCCAATTTCTATTTGTTAAACCTAACATTGATTGAATTTTCTAGATTTAAAATTTAGGAATCAAACTCAAATTTTCATTAACAATAAGTTCATAGATATTTAAATACTACATCATGTTGTTTATTAATAGATGTTGGGTATAAAGGACAATACTTAATGTTATGATGGGAAGTTAATTTATTTTTTTCCTATTTAAATTTAATTTTAAGTATGAAATAATTTTTTTAAAAATTTTATATTTAAATTTTTTTAATTTAAGTTTAATCAATCCAATACACCCAACGTAACTCAACCCAATGATTTAAGAGTTGTATTAGACATATATATTTGATTAGGTTGGGTTGATTTTTTTCTCAATACAATCAATAGTGGGTTGGATTGAATCTTCACAATGTTTTTTTTTTTCTTTTCAAAAATTGATGCCCACCTAGTGTTAACGCTAAAAATGATTTGAAAAAAAAAATTATTCACTTAGAACGGATTCTTGTCTACGTGTCAAGTTGCTATATATTATGGGTTGTGAAGTTGTTCTGTAGCTGGTTTACAAGCTGAGCTTTCAATGATATTGCTTGAGCGTTCTAGAGTGATTCAGAGAAAGATATTAGAGAGAGAAAGTGTAATCTTGTTCTCTATTGTATTTTTCTCAAAGCTATGTAACAAAAAACCTTAAATCATTAATGGAAGCTTGCTTTATGTATTCATTGTGAATGTAGGTCTTGAGAAAGACTAAACCACACATCTCTCTCTATGCATTTGAGATTTGATTGTTTTCTGCTCTTTGTTGTTCTTGATTAATTTACTGTTGATTTTCATGTATATCTCAACATACAATTAATAGGAGATCAAAAAGCGTATCTTTTAATCTTTAAATGCGGAAATGGATCACAACGAGGGTAAAGATAAAGGATAATTTTATAAAAATTCATCATGCCACTGTATGTATATGGTCGGAGGATAATCATAAATAAAAAAAATCCTCTTATATCACATTGCACGAGCCCACTACATTTTCTCTCTCATTTTCACTCTCTATATTTTCTAATACGATCTATGTATTTTTCTTTATCTTTAATACTCGTATTTTGGATATAATAGGTGTCTTTATATAAAAGCTAATAAAAGTGATTGAAGTCAACTAAAAGACTTCATAATTCTCAGAGTTCAATTAGGCTTATAACAATCATATAGAACTCTATCTAAAAGAAGTTTATAAAATTTTCCTTTTGTTAGGCGAGTACAACCCATCATGGGTACTAATTCCAACATCTCCCACTCGCACATGATGGGATGATGCCATATACAGAGTAATGAAAGTAATTCGGCTTGAAGCCTGAATGCGGTATCATACGGGCGAATGCAATATCATATGGGCGAATGCAACATGTGACTCATGAATAATAGTTTGGAGCTTAAATAACAAGAAATCTCAATTGTAACATATACAAGAGATTAGATATTTGTTCATCCTATATCCTATATTTTTTTTTCATTACTTCGATCTAAGCATACGTGATCCCTTAATAAAATATATATGCTTGACTCTGTGAGCACTATTTATTCACAATTTGTAATTATGCCCATGTGGATTATACAGTTGGTCGACCGATGAATATATAAGTCAAATGTAAGAAAATAAATCTTCCCATCCTACTTATATTTTAAAAATTCTAGACTAATTACTTTCTTACACATGTTTCATAAGCCGTATAATGTCATAGCCATAGATAACATGCTAAAGTAGTAAACATTAATCATTCACCTCAAAATATAGTTGACAGTGACTAAAGATGCCAATCGAGGTCTCATTATCCCTCGAAGGAACATACGCAATAAGGAAATAGGGATTTATTAATTCTTTTCTTCACTCATTTTCCTTATTGGTCAATAGAAGCATACGCTGTATGAATCATGCATTATAATGAATTATTTTTTAATAAAGAGCTTATGTCTAACTTTTCATTGTACAGATCTAAAATTGAGTGTCAATAAGCTCGCCTTCATAAAATACTAAATGAACTTGTATTTGGCTCAATCAGGTTCTTAACTTGACTTAGTCAAGGTGACCTTTTCAATATATAAGCTCCATAAGAACATACCCAGTATTTTCCTTTAATCTTGTGCCTCATCACAACTTATTTTTCTTAGCAACTGAGGTGACTGCTCGTATAAGAAAGCCGGTCTCAAAATAACGACATATTTTTTCACAACCTTGTATGTGTGGTTATACTAGCTC
This sequence comes from Murraya koenigii, assembly GCA_025617385.1. Classification (NCBI taxonomy): domain Eukaryota; kingdom Viridiplantae; phylum Streptophyta; class Magnoliopsida; order Sapindales; family Rutaceae; genus Murraya; species Murraya koenigii. Next base: position 1,641,023 of record CM046819.1, on the reverse strand, counting down.
CACATTTAAGTACTAAATAAATACTTTATTATTAGATGACAAATTTAATTTACGACAATAAGTCTATAAATTCCCAAAAGATCAAGCTTGTGACGATTAAACATCTCTAGTAAGATCTTTCTAGCGATCTATACAATGTTATATATATATATATACATATTGTAAAACTACAATATCTTATTATATCATTGTCTCTACGTGTTTTGGATTGTGTAATACATAAATATCTTCCATATGTGAAATAATTTCGTTTGGTTTATCATTTTCCGTCATAGTCTCTAAGTACTTATAATAATCTCAAGATATTATAAATAACTAAATAAAATATTTCTTACATAACCACTGAAACATGCTATAGATATAGCTCCCATTGTGGACAAAGCTATGTATGTTTACCATCTTACTACTCCATGTAATAGCACTAATGTTATACAAAGACATGTACACTTATCTTGAGGTCAATTTTTGCTAATTTAAATTACCATCTCTATTGGCACTCAAATGCAATTTTCCTCTTAATACAAAGTAGTTCACAGTGCTATAAAGGTATGCTAAAACTCTTTTTTAAGCAACTCAATACTTTTCTAGGATTAGATTAGTAGCTCTTACCAATCTCATAATATATATAAAGTATTGTACATCCCAGTGTACATGAGACTCTTGTTAGTATTTAACAAGAACATTAGTCATATATTTCCTTTTTTCTAAAGTCTAATCAGTACGTCGATGCTAAGAATTTATCATTCTCTACAGGAGTATCCATTTGGCTTCCAATTTGCTATTTTTTGAATCATTTTAAGAATATTTCTAAGAGAAATATAACTCTTGTGACAGAGTTAGGAATAATCTTAAAAGATTCTATGTAGATTTAAACTTCTAAAATATAGACAATTTTGCCCATATTTCATTGGATAATTAATGCCAATGGTTTTTGACAAAAACTTCTTTATTTTTAGTTATCCAAAAATATCGTCTACATACATAAATGCAATGATTATCTTCAATCATCTAAGACTTATAATGAAATACAACTTGATAAAATTTAAGATACTATTATTAGGAGGATACCAAATAAAATAGACATATATTGACCTTTTAAAGCAAGCAGACTATGTGCTTAAGGTCTTTAGTAAAGTTACTTTGAGCAAGAAAATTGTGCGCTAAAAAACTCCTGGCAACAATACCTAGTAGTTGTTCACATGAATATTTTTTCCTCCAATTCTATTGAAACGTATTTGTTGCATCTATAGATGTGAAAATAAATGCACGTGCAACGTTGACTAGAAATAATTGGCTCAGAGAAATCTCTTAGTAAAAAATTTCTTACTAGTTTGCACCACTTGGGTATAGCTTTAAACAATCAATCAAGACTTATGATTGTACTTGTGCCTTTTGCCTTACACATGCACAACTCTATTATTTGTAATAGTTTGTTTGGCAATTATCCAACCATGTCCCAGACATAATTATCATTCAATAACTCTATCTATTAAGCATTGCCTTTATCCATAGTTTCTTAAAAGCATCATATAATTCATCATAGGTAGGAAGACCACTTATTTCATCAAGTTCATCAAATGATTCTTCTCCAATTGCCGTGAGAGCTAGATTTGACATCTCATGAGCTTGCTCATCATCAATGGATTTTGCATCCTCATCATCCTATGTTGCCACCATTGCTTTCTTTCTTATTTTGAGATTTGTTCCCTCATATTCAACCTCAATTTTGTTCTAAATTTCATGTGCATTTGTACAACTTGAAACTCTATGAAATTCTTTCTTGTCTAAGGCACAAAATAAAATATTCATACCTTTAGAATTTAAAGACATATTTCTCTTATCTAACTCACTCCACTCACTTGAAGATTTTTGAATTTCTTTTCTATTTTTATTTTTCTTCTTAGAAATGAATGGACCATCACAAACTACTTCCCATATTTCATAGTCTAAGGCTTGTAAAAGGATTTTCATCATAGTTTTCCAATAAGGGTAATCGTTACCATAAAAAATAGAGGTTTAGTGGTAGATTGTTATTTCCTAAATATATAATCATATTGAGTTGCCATAGATCTTTAACTCTAGATGGTTAAGTCAAAGATAAGAGCACCTCGCTCTAATACCAATTGAAATACAAGCTAAGCAACTCAAGAGGGGTTGAATTGGGTTTTGAAAATTTAAGCTAAGCAAACCAAACAATACTTAATTCTAATGCCTTAATAGAATCAACAATAATAAATTTAACAATGCTCAAAATAAAAAGTAAGGGAAGAGAGATAGAACACAAGGATTTTTGCGTGGATCAGTAATCCCGGCCTACATCCACACCTTTATACATACTGGGTTTGATGATTTTACTATCCAAGCCTCCCAAGGCTTCAAGTTCTTACAATTGACTTCTAAGGTGTTAATAAACCTTTGCACCAAGAGATTATTCCCAATCTTTTAACTAAAGTGTTTCCCAATACTTACAACCACTCAACTTGATCTTACAATATGGTTTACAAATCTCATACACACAATATGTGCTTACAATTAAAAGCCCAAAGTGTGCTTCAATAAAATGATTACAAGTTTAAAACTCAAGAACAATTGTATACTTAGTAGCAAGCTCATATATAACTTTTGAGATTCTTATTCTTTGAATCTAATTGAGTTTTTTTTTTTTTATAATAGGAGCTGAAAACTAGCCGTTATAGACTTTTTGAATTTTAACGATTCGCTGTTAACTTGTTGTTGAATCATCGTTTTGACTTGAATAAGTTACCGTTGGGCTGTAATTCAAATAGTTGATTTGCCATTAACTTATCGACTAGCTGTTTTTCCTGTTGTTGATTAGCTGTTATCTTTGAACAAGATATGATGCTCTTTGGATTTATCGATAGCCTACTAACTTTGATGTCGGTTCGTCGTTTAACTGTAGTGCCAAATAGTTTCGCTATAATGTAACTTTCTTTAAATTATAATTTTGCGTCAATTATTTTCTAAAACTATTTTGAAGCCCAAAAATCATTTTATACATTTTCAAATAAGTTATTTTTAGAGTTTTAAGAAAAATTAGATATTTTCAAAGTTTTCAATTTACTCTTTAAAAATATTCCAACAATTTTAAGATTTAATCAATTCAAAAACATATTTGTAATTATCAAAATCATAATTGTGAAAATTTATATGTTAACACTATTAAGTATGTGACCTCGTCACATCACTTCATCATCTTTACACTTTTTTCTTACAGCCATGATAGCTTCAGTGTCATCCTCCTTTGGCTCTAGAAGTGGTTCTAATTTTGGGTCAAGAACATAAGCGATCTTGAGAACAGTGAGAAGAAAAAAAAAAAAAACTTTCCTTTCCTGCAAGTAAAGTTGGTGCCATCAAAACAATCAAGATGAACATTTGGATAAGGAATGAAGTCATATTCTGTTTTTCCTCCATTGTACTAAATTAAAACCTTAAATATTATTGGTGTATTTAAGAATATGGAGGCAAAGAAGAAAACAAATTAGAAAGGTTTGAGGCGTATATAAACACTTTCCTTTAAGGTTTTATTTGCCCTCACCACACTTTGGTTTAGTATATAGTTGAATAGCAAATTACCTCATGATACAACAAACCTTGAATATAATCTCTATCAATAAAATTGTATTGCATAATATATATAAAATCTGTCATAAAGTAGAGTATTTATAGAAAATAAAGTGTTTATTCATGAAGAGACATAACTATAAACAAATTATACAACCTTTTTATGAAAATATATATCTATTCATAAATAATACAACTTTTCATATAAAGGTACCTTTTAGAATAAATATATCTTTTAATTTAATTAATTTAAAATAAATTAACTAATTAATTGTTAAAGAGATATTACAATCTCTCTTACAACAAATCCTTAGCTTTTCTGGTTCTAGCATTGTAAAGTTGCCTGAAGAACTAGGTCAATTGACTAAGCTAAGGCAGTTCGATTTATCCAACCGTTTCAAACTAAAAGTTATTGCACCCAATGTCATATCAAGCTTGACACGATTAGCGGAATCATATATGAGTAATTGCTTTGTTGAGTGGGAGGATGAAGGATCCAATAGTGGAAGAAGTAATGCTAGGATTGATGAGTTGATGATGCTTTTGCTTCGGTTGACCTCTTTAGAAGTACATGTTAAAAATGATAATATTTTACCAGAAGGCTTTTTAGCCAGAAAGCTGGAAAGGTTTAAAATATCATTAGAAGCTGCATAATTCCTGCCTCTGGAAGCAACCAATGTTAATATTTTCTTTAAATTTAGCCATCCACTATTTACAGTCACTGGTCATGAGACCTTTAGGACGTTGAAGCTCAAGCTTAAGTCTACGACCATTTGCTCGAAGAAATTGCAGGGCATCAAGAATGTTGAATACTTATGTTTGGACAAGTTACAAAGTGTGAAAAATGTTCTTTTCGAATTGGATGCGGAGATATTTTCGCAGTTGAAGCATTTGCATGTTCAAAATATCAATAATAATTAAATTAGGTGGACATTTTATGGAGCTCCATTATGGGAAATAATGAAGCAATCAATAGCATTATTTTGCGTCAGCTAGCACAAAATAAATATTATAGTATATCCCAACATAGAATTAAATTTCTGAGAATGAAACAAGGGACAGTCAATTAAAACAATTTATTTTTGCTTTCAAGAATTGCAAGGAAATTACTGAAAACATGACAAGAAATACATGTGGATGCACTCAAAATATGGGCGTACAGGAGTCCCCATTTCATTTATTTTGTTATTTTTTAAATGCGAAACTTAAAATGCCAAGTACTTGTAATTGTTTAATTAGATCATTTTGTACAGTTCAATAACCCAATAGCAGTAAGCACGACAAATAACTTTGATAGCTGAAAATCCAGCTCTTGTAGCCAAGGACTTGAACTCCTCCAACGTTCTTTCCTTTGCTCCAGGAAATAGATTGGACACAGATATGTCAAGCCTTGAAATATTCCTGCTTATAATATCAGTATCAGGAAATTCTGGCATTATAGATTCTACCATTATGATTTTTCCAGCTTCCGGGAGGGCATCGTAGCAGTTCTTCAATATTTTCAAACATAGATCATCACCCCAGTCATGAAGTACCCACTGAAAGTTTAAAATCAACATTCCTTATTAGTTTTGGAAGATCCAAAAAATTTTGGCACTTTGAGGTAGACATGTTTAATTTAATAATGAACTATAATACTAGAAATCCTAACATTTGAGTTCAAGATGATTGATGGCTTATTTAAAATTGTCACATCATGTAACTTAAACATTAATAAATAAGTTGATGTGGTTCTACCACATTAGTTAGGACTTAAGTTGAGACTTAAATTTCTGGTCTTTATATTAATATGATAATAGAGCAAACAATTAATTGGATAACTAACCTTCATGAAAATAGTTTGAGCTTTCGGAACTTCAACAAACATATCTCCTCCAACATGCTCCACACCTAAAACACGGAAAAAATGAAAAAAAAAAAGAAAATTAATTATTTTAATTTATTAACTAACAATTAATTCATGGAACTAAATATAAAAAAATAAAGATTAAAAATAAGTTACTAATGTATAGAATATCATATTATGTTTACCTGAACAAGAAGGTGCATCTTTAATAACATGTGGTAAGTCAAAGTTAATACCCTTAATTTGTGGATATTTATCAACAATTACCCTAAGAGTTGCACCTAAACCACCGGCAACATCCAGCAATTGATTTAACCCTTCGAATTCCTTGTAGATTTCAATAATTTTCTTCATGACAATAGTTGTGTGATTGTGCATTGTTTGATTGAAGAGGTTATGTATTCTAGCATCTTTCGCAATATACTCAAATGCATGCAATATTCCATCACATGCCTCTATAGCTGGCAAGGTCCCTTTTAATGCAGCATCTTTCAAGTGGTACCTGTTAGAAGATATAAAGATTGTAATTTTGTATGTCTTAAAATGGAAAGATATAATGAACATTAATGATCTCTATACACTATTTGATATAATAGAGTGTGGGAAATATATGGAAGTGCTAGTAATATATATCCTTTGACAAAATGGTCATATCGATACATTTTAGAACAAGAATACCCTTTAACTATAGGACCCAACTATATTTTATATGAGCATAAATATATATATATATAATATATATGATCATTTCTAAAAATAAGAGGGTCTCCATGATCGTTTAACTAAACCACAGGTGTATCGCTATTTTTTTTCCAAGAAAAATATAATAAAAGAATTGGAAAACAAACCAAGGTTCCATGCAAACTTTGTCCAAAGATAACAGAAAATAGGGAGCAAGTGAAACTCCATCTTCATTTTGAACAAAATATCTGCAAATCGATGCTAAACCATAAAGCCTTTGCACACTTCCATCTGTATTTGTGACAAGATTACAAGTGAGTAGAGAGTGACTGGCAAGGAGGCGTAATATTCTGTCAAGTAGTGCAACTGGGGCTTCTTTGTTATTTGTGGGCAGCTGGGAGGCGATCTCAGAAGAAGAGAGCTGAGATGGGCTAGCTTTCGTCAAGATTTCGAACAAGCGAAGCTCGATGGCAGCTTTCATGGTCATTGGAAGTATTAAGCCGGTACTGAGTTCCATGGCCAACAAGAAATCTTGGTCATCGTTTGATAGTTTCATGACTTGGTCTTGGAATGAACCCATCTTCTTGGATTAGGATATGGAGACGCAAAACGGCAATGGAAGATGTGGTGCTTAGTTTACACTAAACCTCTATATATAGAGGAAACTTCTATGAGGTGGTACTCCATCACTCTGTCATTTGGTAGATAAGTGAGTTTTATTAATGGACCGTAAACTTTCTGAATACTAATTGTGTGGATACCATTACGGTGAGACTTACTAGCGGGTCTCATGTAAGTTTCTTTCTTCTGCATACATAACACAAGGGCCAAATTAAAATATAAGAAAAAAAACACAATTTAATGCAATATATTATTTTATCTCATTGTGTATATAATTTTTTACTTTTTTTAGATTTTAATTTAATGTTGGTGTATATAATTTTTTACATTTTTTATCTTTAATTTAACCTTCATTTTATTAAAATTGAGATCAATCCTTCATGATATATGAAAGAACTAAACAAGGGAGTTGTGGGTTCCACGGCGAGACACTCTTTGATAGTCTAACGCATGACCGGTTGTTTTGCCATAACCACACAAATGAATGAGATTGTTTCCCGACTTTGACCCTTTAGCTAAAGATATGCTTGGATATTTTCGCATATGAAAATCATAGTTATGCAGAAGAGTAGTTGATCAGATGAGTTTTTTTTTAAATTAATCCCTGCACAGACATATTACCTAAAACTGGGAATTTCATCAATTTTGAAAATATTATTATATGGCCCACCTTTTACAAAATTTAAGAAAAAAAATATATACACCTTCGTTAATACCTCTTCTTTTTCTATCATAATATGGCAAGATCAGTCACCCCAGCAAACCAGCCCTCCTTCTAGAAGAATTGTTCTACAATTAATAAAACATATATGAATTATTAATAATATTAAAAGTATTTTTAAAATATTTTAAAATTTTTTAATAATAAATTTTTTTTATAAATAGTAAAATTATTTTAAAATATATATTGTTATTTTACATTTTATTTTAATTTATTATAAAATATTAGAATAAATTTTTTTAAATTAATAAAGTCAAAAGATAAAATAATCTAAAACAATCATAATATCTCTTATTAAAAATTTAGAATTCTTCATAAATATTTTCTCAATTTTTCGAAGTGTAGTTGCCTTTTTCTCTTTTGTTTTTTTTTAAATAATGTTACATATTTTAAATTTTTTTTTTCTAAATGATGTGGTATTCATCAATTGTTATTTAAGAAAAAAGATATATACACCTTCATTAATACCTCTTCTTTTTCTATCATAATATGGCAAGATCAGTCATCCCGGCAAACCAGCCCTCCTTCTAGAAGAATTGTTCTACAATTAATAAAACATATATGACATATTAATAATATTAAAAGTATTTTTAAAATATCTTAAAATTTTTTAATAATAATTTTTTTTTATAAATAGTAAAATTATTTTAAAATATATATTTTTATTTTACATTTTATTTTAATTTATTATAAAATATTAGAATAAATTTTTTTAAATTAATAAAGTCAAAAGATAAAATAATCTAAAAAAATCATAATATCTCTTATTAAAAATTTAGAATTCTTCATAAATATTTTCTCAATTTTTAGAAGTGTAGTTGCCTTTTTCTCTTTTGTATTTTTTAATAATGTTATATATTTTAAATTTTTTATTCTAAATGATGTGATATTCATCAATTAATTAGTAAAATTAAAGTGAATTAATTATATTATCTTCCCAATTAATTAATTAATGCCACATTATTTATGATAATGATTTAAAATAAAAAATTTTAAAATACATAATTTTATGGATGAGTACTCAATTATTCTGATGTGCACTACATTAAATACTACAATATTTCATAATTGGCAACTACATTAAATACGTAAACCCAACAAGAAACCGTGCATTGATGCCGAAATTAGTATTGTGCCACCCTCTGACTAAACGTACGTTCGGTTTAAGATTTTTTTATTTTAAAGAGCGATTTCATCTTTGACAAAAATCTTATCTTCTCTGCCACTTGATCTTATCTCCATCCAGGTTTGATTGACTGCGCCTCCATTATATTGTCGCTAGCAAAAACCACTGTTTTTTGATGTTGCAAATAATACAGCTTACATCGATCAAGAGTTTATGTCCAATAATTTAAGAGTATTTAACAACTAAATTACACTTAACTTACTTGGAATAAGTCTTATATTAATATAAGTTACGTTACGTAGCTTAATAAGCTCTCTTTCCTCTGTAGCACTTGCACTTGAGTAAATTATATATTGAGAATATTATCCATTTTAAAAAATTACTGACTAATTATTTTTGAATTATTATTTCAACTATCAAGTATATTGGGTCATTTATGCAACCAGTTGGGATCCGCATAATGAAGGAGATTAACAATTTCTCTTATACTGAAATTAATATATACACTTACTTTCTATTGTTATTTCAATATTCAATACCTCTGACATTATAATTTTATAATTTTATTTTATATAATATTTGTATAGATTATAAATTAAATAAATTATATAAACTAAAATTAAAATATAAAGATTTAAATACTAAAAATAAGTAATATAGGTTTTTATGAGAACAAAACATTGACATATTTCTTGTACTTTTTGTTATTTTTTCAAATATTTTTATCTTATAGTAACTATTATTTTATATTCCTTAGATAGAATACCAAGCAAATGATTCATTTACATTTCTTTTCTCTTAAACTTTATGTTAAGAAGATTTTTAGACATTATGAAATAACAAAGGATAAGTAGTATATATTGATTTTACTAAGAGAAAACTCACAATCTTCCTGCAAAGAAATTAAAGCAAACCCGTCAAGACGTTTGCATGCATGCGCAGCTGATCAATAAATTATTTTAGGGACAAATATAACTTCCAAAATACTCAATAAATTTAGGGTCCATCTGATATCGAGGTGTGATATTTTTTAAGTGATAGTTATTATAAAAAAAAATTGTAACTATAAAACGAAAGTTAATATTATATAGTAAATATAATTTTTAAATAACAATTTGAACAAAATTATTAAAGATATAGTAGATTTTATATTATATATAAAAAAAATTATATCAACATGCCTTCTAAGTTACAGTAATTAGTATTTACCAAACACTTTAATACTGTAATTTTTAAGCTACATCTACCTAACCTTAATTTAAAATAAAACCTTATTCAATGGATTTCACAACAGTAGAATTACCCCAAAATCACTGTATTTTACTGTTCAGATTGTGTTTTTATCATGTTCGATTTCTTGTAAATGCTCAACGATTGTGTTTTATGTGTCTAATTAATTTTTGTAAATGCCCCGTTGTATATGCAAATTCTATAAGCCAGAGAAATAATAGAGACGGGGATGAAATGATAGACATTCTATTTTTTGTTCATAATTTTATAAATGTGAGTGGATCTTAAGAGTCATAATATATATATATATATATATATATATATATATATATATATTGGAGGGCGAGCTAAGCTGAAATTAAATTTTTAATCTCTTGGCTCTCACGATTTGAACTCAAATGGCCAGCCAAATAAAAAAGATTAAAAATTACTCCGCCAAAACTCAAGGCAAAATAGTCAAAAGTTAATTTATCAATAGATAAAATGCATGTGAGTACACTTGAATATATATATAAAAGAGGGTACACTTGAATATATATATATAAGGATGAATCTATTTGAACCTACTTTTTTAATTTTTAATCCTTTTTTCTTTATATATCCATCACTAAAATTAGAAATATCTATTTCTACTCAACAAACCCTCTTATTTATTCCCAAAAATGATCCCTTCTTCTCTCTTTCACGCTTTTGCTTATAAATCAATAAAAAACTAAAATTGTAGCAGATAAAAATTTTGTCAACAATCTTATGTTTTTTAAGAAAAAAATATTATCCCTAAATCAGAGCCCAAAAAAATATGAGCAAGCAATTTTCTCAAAATTCTACAACGCCATGGGAATTCTTATAAAGATAATGAATTGATGTTTTATTTTTCAAAAAGAAAAGCTAATGAATTGAATATTTATAATATATGAAATTTGTGCCTTAATAAAACTGGTTCACCTGCAAATATTTGCAGCATGACACTCGAACAAAAGTCAGCCTATCGAGAAATAGATAAATGAAAACTCATACTCGATCTGTTGACTAGTAATTTGGGAATTAATACACAATTTATAAAGGATTTTCCTTTGTTACAGTTATTAGAACTTGCAACCGGGCACATGTTAGATAACAAAAGAGGATGGTTTTATAATTTTAATAAAGTGGTATTTTTGTCATATAAATTTTTATTGAATAAAAGGATAAAAAATATTAATTTGGGTGGTTCAAAAAATCCCATTCTATACATAATTTTGATTAGGATAACGCTAGGATCCCAACATTTAGATCTAAATTTATTTTCTAAATAATGTGGTGTTCATCACAACTATATATTTAATTAACTTAGTTAATACTCTATGGTGATAAGACAATCAATTTGATTCCAAAAATATTTTGAAAGGTTTAGGTGTTGTATGATTGCCTATTTTTATGGTTAAAGATAGTTTAATACTGTTTTGCTTGCTTATATGACTCAAATTTCAAAATTATATGACTCAAATTTCAAAATAATAATGTTAGAGATCTCAATATTTAGATTCTAACTTATATCTCTATATATTTAATTCAATCAATTAATAAATTTCATAATTATTAAAATTACTATTATAACATCCAATATTAAAATTCCTAACAGTATTATTTTGAATCAATTCAGTGAGCAAACAACCCATTAAACTCTCTTTCACCTTAAAGCAATTAATCATATAGCACCTAAATCTTTCAAAATATTTTTAGAGTCAAAATGGTTATCTATGTGACTGTGGAATATTAACTAAGTACATTATAGTTGAGAGATTCAAATATTAAAATCCCTACTACTGTTATTTTGAATCACATAAATGAGCAAACTATCTTACACCATAAAAGCAAGTATTCATACAACTAACAATACCTAAACCTCTCAAAATAATTTTGGAGTCGATTTGGTTGTCCGCCACTGCTGGAGCATTAACTAAGGAATCTGTACAGATTTTGTTTTCATCGTTGGCTTATTTTCTTAGAAATGCCTAAAATTTATTCCATAGTTAAAAACAAAAAAATCCAGCAAACACTCAATAAACTAACTATAACGCTTTGTACATGTCCACTGTGTAAGGGCTACATGTGCAGGGTCGACTGTACGTCTTACAAGCAATTGAAAATGAGAAGAACCAAACCGCGAGGATTGAATTGCCAGTAAGTAATCAATGCTAGTGATTTAAACTTCTGTAGTAATTATTTCATAAACTCTTGAGATGCTGAAATTTTTGGCTTTGTAGTGTTTTGAGGAGATTTTTGTTCATTTATTTGTTTCTAGTGATATTTTTGTTAATTCAACGTGAACGATGATGATCTTTATACGTTAGAATAATTAAATTTTTTATAGTAAAATTTATCACTTAAAATCCAGGAACATTCATATTGTATCACCGAGAATTAATAATTATATATGCTGAAGAGTACCTAAATCCATGATGCTGAATAATTCTCTAAGATTTGATTTTGTACTTAGCCTTTCCAGATCAACACGTATATCCTATAGAGCCCTTTAGTTTCTCTGATGATGGGATATCAGAGAGAATAAAATAGATTACATGTGACCTGGGACCATAACCACTTATATAGACAACTTTTCTCGTTGTCATTAGGTATTCCTAATTCTGCCCATCATAGAATTAGAATACCACTAGATTTCTACACATTAAAGGCCCGCACCCCATTTGATACATTAAAGTCCAAATTATTGAAAACTTATTAGATCACTTTGAATTAGGTTTAACCTTATATGACAGTCTGTAACACATAATTATTCATATATAAGCCCAACATTGCATTAAGAATCCAACATTATATTCTCAAGAGTGAACCCTCACTACGTACAATATGCATGATTTTTACAAGGAAATCTTTGATTCTCACAATCTTAGGTAAAATCTTGACACGTGATTATGCCCACACGTAGAAGAAACAATTCACTATGAAAATAATATGAGTTTACTATGGATCAAGACCTCTTGCAAAAAATGGCACCCACAAGCACATTGCATCTAAATCCTATTGCATCAACCTCACGGTTCTCACAAATTTTTTTTCTGCATGAATCAAGCGTCAAAATCTCTTCATGAGATAAGGGTAAGAGTAAAAGGATAATGGCTATGGGAATACTCATTGTTTGGGGAATGCCGAGCATACCTAGTCGAGGACAAACCAGTAAGAACAGAAGACCTGATCACTAGCACGAAGATACCCCTGCTCGGTGTCAAAGCTAGTCGGGGTCAAGTGTTCTAAGCTAGACGGGCTTGGATATTCCTATCCTGCTCAGGTAAGCTCACAAAGATCCTCAACCACTGAGCGAATCCTGGTCGCGTTATGAACAACACCAAAAACAGGAAGAGACCAGAGCTTAAGCAGAGCAAACTCGAGCATGGCATCCTTACCTTCGTAATTCAGGATGGTGGCGCTTTTCTCCGAGAAGCAGAAAGCAGCCGCCAGACGCCCCCACTCCCTGAAAACTTGTCACGACAATCGATGACTGGCAGACACTCCCTCGCCATAGGGTTTCATCACTGTTACCGATGACAGGCGCATGCCTCCACAGTATCATCATTTTACACAAACCTACAAGGCATCATCATTTGATCACGGTAACCCATAATCGTCTGACATCCCTTACCCCCAAGTGGTGTCGCTGTGATCTATAGCTGTCAGAAAGACGTAGACACAATGAATGTAGTGGGTGGCACCCAAGTAAGAATGGCAGAAAAAAAAGGGGGGGATAAATATCAGACAAAGAGTGAGGTAAAATGATTTTTGATTTTTCTTCTTTCTTATATTTTTCAACCTTCTACTTTTCGTTTTTTCTAAGATTAATAAAGAATTTACAAAGAATCAACTCGATTACTGACTTAAGCGTCGAAGGGTTTTCATTGAAAAAATATCGAGTGACCCCCGACACTTTTTTTATGGATATAGATCGTAGGACACCACCGCTTTAGTGAATGGAAAAAAGCAGGAACCAACCAAAAATCCTACTCGAGCAACCAGTGACTATAAGACAACATCACTATTTAGAAGTGATCAGAAAACCACATCAATATTTTGGCGTCGTCTGTGGGGTTCAGTTCAAAAAGCCTAAATCCATAGCACACTCGACAAACGACGTGACAATGAGAGGAAACAACCAAAGAGGAGTATGCCCCGAAGAATCGGTGACTCTAAGGGAGGCAGTCAATGAGGCCCGAGATAGAGAAATGTAAGAAAGGATGGACCATATGGAAAAGCAGATGGAGACACTGACGTCCATCCTACAATAGCTCAAGGATGGACAGAGGAGAGCGAGCAATGATGTTCCCGAATCCAGTCGTGGGAATGCTCCCACTGGGGGGAACGCAGAAGATGGAGCCCAGAGGCAGAAAGCAAAAACACAGCCGGAAGGGAGGAGACAAACCCAGAGGAGAGAGAGTCCCAACAGCATTTACAGGACATGGCACCTCCTTCCCGCTAGGAGGAGCTAGAGCGGGAGGTGCGCAGGCTGGCAATGGTTGTTAAAGACCTCTGGGGAAACGGGAAAGCACCGAGTTAGAGGATTATGCTGGATAACGAATCCCCAGTTTCAGCGGAAATCATGGGTATCAAAATCCCCAGGGATTTCCGTTTTCCCGACTTGAAGTTTTCTGGGAAGAGTGACCCGCTAGTGCACATAGAGCATTTCAACGACTTGACTGGAGTATAGGGCTTGGCAGCAACCCAAAGATGTAGAGGCTTCCCACTTACTTTGGAGGGGAGAGCGAGGAAATGGTACCGCAAGTTACTACGAGAGAGTATTCAGAGCTTCGAACAAATGTGCACGAAGTTTGCAAAACAATTTCGGGGGGCAGTAGCTCCCGAAGATGACATGATGGAATTAGTTGAGATCAAACAAAAGGAGGGGGAGTCCCTCCGAGAATTTGTCAAGAGGTACCATTGAGCAGTCTTAGATCTCGGGGCATTCAATCACCCCTTGGCATTGAGAGGGTTGAAGGAGGGGGTGAAGATGGAAAGACCCCGGTAAAACTTGCGGAGTCCCTCGATCCGCTCATACTCCGACACCTACGAGCAAATGAAGATGGATATTGTCATTGAGGAGGAAAAAGCCACAAAGTTGAGGAACGAGCAGAGCGACGGAGCGAAACGCAGGGAGAAAGGGGGGCCTGCTCAGGGCTCGTTGACTTCTAGTGGAACAAGGAACCGGGTTGCTCCCTACAACCCATACCAGAGGGCCCCTCAACTACGAGTGGGTTATGCTCAACTGCGTAGGTCCCCAAGCAGGGAACACAGGGATTACCGTCAGTACAGTGGCAGCCTGCCCCGTAATCCTCCTACAAATCGGCCTATGCAGAGCCGCAACAGAGTCGATCGTCCACACACGGGAAACTTTCCCCACGATAGGACCATGCAAATGATTAACCAAAGTTTTATCTACAGGCAATACACCCCTTTGAAGGTATCACTTGAGGAGATGTTCCATATTATAGAGGAACGGGGTATGTTGTGTTTTCCTACACCGATGTCCAAACCAAAAAATAGGAGGGACAGGACCAGGTTCTGCAGATTCCACAACGATCATGGCCACTCAACACCTCAGTGCTGTGACCTAAAGAACCTGGTGGATGATCTAATAAGAAACCGGTACTTAGATGAATTCATTGAAGAAGGGCAACCGGTAGTAGAGCAGACTATGGCGGAGGATGACCGGGTTTGTGATATGGACCGCGGGCAGCCTGCGATGAGGGTGATAGCAGGGGGGCCGACAATGGCAAGAGACTCAAACATAGCCAGAAAAAACTATAGCCTGTATGCCTCCACTAGCTGAGAGGTTCTGCTCACTATGCCTACCGCAAAGAAGGCCAAAACCAGGCAAGTTCCAATCATGTGGACAGAAAAGGACGAGGAGGGGGTTCTATACCCCCACGAGAATGCCCTAGTTATAAAGGCAAACGTTACGAACAGGGAGCTCAACTGGATATTGGTGGACTCGGGAAGCTCAGTGGACATTCTCTTCAATACCACCTTGGATGAAATGGGAATAGCGAATGCTAGGCTCGAGCACACGAGCACCTCCTTGAACGGGTTTGGTGGAGGAAGGCTGACCCCTATAGGGATTGTAAATCTATAAGTGACTATGGGCTCGAAGCCCTTTGAGAAGAATATGATGTTGTACTTCATGGTTGTGGATGAGGTCGTCCCCTACCAGGCAATATTTGGAAGGCCTTTCATGAGGATCAGTCAGTCTGTGACGTCCACCCACTACTTACCACCGAAATACCGCGTGAATGGAGCGGTAGGGGTTGTTAAGGGTGATCAGCGGGTCGAGAAAAGTTACTATGCCACAGCGGCTAAGGAAGCGATGCAGGTGATGTAGTTAGATGTTAGGGGTGAGTCAAAGAAAGAGAGATAAGAACCCGCTGAAGAGGTGGAGGAGATTTTAATAAGACGAGACGACCAGGAGAAGAAGGTTAAGAGTGACTCATTCATAAGCGAGCAGTTGAGGAGGAGTCTGGTTGAGTGTTTGCGAGCACATTCTAATGTGTTTGCCTGGTCACATAAGGACATGCTAGGGATTTACCCGAAGGTAGCATGCCACAAGCTGGCAGTGAGAAAGGATACGAAGCAAGTTAAGCAGATGAGGAGGTGCGTCAACCAGGAAAGATATGACGCTTTGAACAGCGAAGTGGAAAAGCTGTTAAAGGCGGGATTCATAAAGGAAATTAATTACCCCCAATGGATCTCGAACGTGGTACTGGTGAAGAAGGCAAGTGGAAAATGAAAGATGTGTGTGGATTTCACATATTTGAACAAAGCCTGTCCTAAGGACAGCTTTCTATTGCCAAAAATAAATCAGCTGGTTGACTCCACGGCCGGACATGGTTTGCTCAGCTTCATGGATTCATTTTCCAGCTATAATTAAATCCCCATATTTGGGCCAGATGAAGAATGCACAGCCTTTATCACCAACCAAGGCCTATTATGCTATAAGGTCATGCCCTTCAGCTTGAAGAATACGGGAGGAACATATCAGAGGCTGGTGAACAAGATTCTTAAACCTCTGATTGGCCGCACAATGGGAGTTTATGTCGACGACATGATCACCTAGTCTATGGATGCAGAAGGGCATATCAAGCATCTGGAAGAGACCTTTGCGCTCTTGAAGGAGTACCAAATGAAGCTTAACCCTGAGAAGTGTGCCTTTGGAGTGGGTTCGGAGAAATTCTTGGGTTTTATGGTCAGTAACAGAGGAATTGAGGCCAACCCAGACAAGATAAGAGTGATAGTAGAAATTAAGTCCTCGCGCACTCTCAAGGAGATACAAAGTCTAGGGGGTAAGCTGGTAGCCCTGAATAGGTTCATCTCTCGAGCAACGAACAAGTGTCATGTCTTCTTCCAGGAGATGAGAAATGGGAGAAAGATGAAGTGGACACCTGAATGTGAGGTAGCATTCCAGCAATTAAACGAATACTTGTTAAGGGCCCCGTTACTATCAACACCGCGAGCAGGAGAAATCCTCTACCTGTACTTGGCCGTGTCCTAGTGGACAACGAGCTCAGTCTTAATAAGGGAGGAATTAAGGGTACAACACCCCGTGTACTACACGAGCAAAGCCTTGCTGGAAGCTGAAACTCGGTATCCACAGGTAGAGAAGTGGGCGCTCGCATTAGTAACAGCAACTCGGAAGTTAAGGCTTTATTTCCAAGCACACTCAATAGTGGTCTTGACCGACCAGCCACTTAGACAAATCCTGCACAAAATAGAGACCTCGGTTTGGTTGGTAAAGTAGTCAATAGAGCTCAGCGAATTTGACATCAGCTACCAATCTCGGACAGTAATTAGAGCACAAGCTTTGGCAGACTTTGTGGTTGAATGCACAGAATCAAATAAAAGCACAAACAACAAGCGAGCAGAGGGAGAGCATACCCTGGGCAAAGTTTGGACAGTCACTGTGGATGGGTCATGTGGGGATCAAAGAGCGGAAGCAGGGGTAGTTCTGCTTAGCTCTGAAGGAGTGGAAATACAGTATGCTGTGAAACTCGAGTTCAAAGCCACTAACAACCAGGCTGAGTACGAGGCCGTCATTGCAGGACTGAAGCTTGCATTAGTGGTGAAGGCGGAGGAGGCGAAGGTCCGAACATATTCCCAATTAGTGGCAAACCACCTCAATAAAAGCTTCCAAGCAAAGGGCGAGAAGATTAGGGCCTACCTTCAGAAGGTGAGGCAATTAGTGTGGAAGTTTTGAGCGGTAGAATTAGAATAGATTGCAAGGGGGAAAATCTTTCGAACAGATATGATAGCACGGATGGCCGTTGTGTTAGACTCCCAAAATGCCCAAGTCCATCCTTGTGGAAATCAGGATCAGCTCGAGCATCGAGCAGAAAGACGAGGTGATGAACGTGACCTCGAGCAGCACCTAGATGGATCCAATTATCTCCTACCTTAAGGAAGGGACAGTACTTACCTATAAGAAGTAGGCAAGAAAGCTGAGGTATCAAGTGGCGCGGTATGTATTGATCGATGGGGTGTTATACAGACGAGGATATACCCTACCACTGTTATACTGTTTGGACGAGGAAGAGGCTGGCTACGTCGTCAGGGAAGTACACGAAGAGATTTGTGGAAACAACTCTGGCGTAAGGTCTCTAGCTTTTAAAGTCTTGATGCAAGGGTACTTCTGGCCTATGATGCACCAGGATGCGCAAGAAAAGACCAGTAGCTGTAAGAGTTGTCAAAACTTTGCCGATCATATAACTCAACAACCAGAGAACCTCACTGTGATGAACTCACCATGGCCCTTTGCCCAATGGGGGATTGATTTGATTGGACCACTGGCAAAGGGAAGAGCATCTGCAATGCATGCTGTGGTGGCGATTGACTATTTTACTAAATAGGTGGAAGCAGAGGCCTTAAGCAGCATTACAGAAAGCAAAACCACTGACTTTATATGGAGAAATGTGATTTATAGGTATGGAATCCCCACGCGCTACTTACGGACAATGGGAGGCAGTTTGACAACAACAAGTTCAGAGACTTCTGCGTAAACATGGGAATAGAGTTGAAATTCTGCTCACCATCACATCCACAAGCAAATGGGCAAGTGGAGGCCGCGAACAAAACCATTAAACGCTTCTTGAAGACTAAACTGGGAGAGCAAAAAGAAGATGGGTGGACGAGCTGCCTGTTGTATTGTGGGCTTATAGAACCATACACAAGACAACTATGGGGGAGATGCCATTTTCTTTGGCATTTGGGCACGAAGCAATAATCCCAGCTGAGATTGAGGTAGGCACGCACCGGAAAGAGCATTTCGATGAGGAGCTGAACAATGAGCAGATTTGTGCAAATCTAGATCTGTTAAAGAAAAGAAGAGAGAGGTCGGCAATAAAAGTGGCAGAATATCAGCAGAGGGTAGCCCGCTACTACAACCAGAACATACACATCCGCCGATTTAAGGTGGGGGACTAGGTACTTAGAAGAGTGAACTGGAGCACTAAAGATCTTAGACAAGGGGTGTTGGGCCCAAATTGGGAGGGTCCTTACATGGTCTCGCAAGTAACCGGTCCAGGGGCATACAGGCTATCTTATCTAGATGGACAAGAAGTAAAAAGGCCATGGAATGCACAGCATCTGATAAAGTATTTCCAGTGCGTTCCCTTGTATTACAAGCGTATAAAGTCTTGTTTATGAATAAAAGTAAGAAAAACGCTTCCAAAATTAATTCAATTCGAGCAAATCAAAGCTTATAAAAATGAATAAAAAGCAAAGGCCGTAACTCTCAAAGCCTAACCTAAGGTGAGACAAAGTGCAAAGCATAACCAAAAGAAGGCTCGAGCAAGATAAGCTCGCTAAGAAAAACAAAGGCCGTAAGTCTCAAAGTCTAAGTTAAGGCAAGACAAAGTGCCAAGCATAGCCAAGAGAAGGCTCGAGCAAGATAAGCTCGCTAAGAAAAGCAAAGGTCGTAAGTCTCAAAGCCTAGCCTAAGGCGAGATAAACTGCCAAGCATAGCCAAGAGAAGGCACGAACAAGATAAGCTCGCGAAGAAAAGCCAAAGGCCATAAGTCTAGGCGAGACAAAGAGCCAGGCATAGCCAGAAAAGGCTCAAGCAAGATAAGCTCGTGAAGAAAACCTAAAGGCCAAAAGTCTCAAAGCCTAACCTAAGGTGAGACAAAGTGCCAAAGTATAGCCAGAAATAGCTCGAGCAAGATAAGCTCGCTAATAAAAGCTGAAGGCCACAAGTCTCAAAGCCTAACTTAAGGCGAGACAAAGAGCCAAGCACAGCCGGAGTGAGACCGAGCACGATAAGCTCGCCGAGAAAAATGTTACGGCCAAAGATCTTAAAGTCTGTTCGGGTTAAGGTAAAACAGCTGAAATTCATTAGGGGTAAGTCAAGTTGTTCATGTCCTGACAAATGAGCAAAATGAACAGAGTAAGCCGGAGTCCTGAGGATAAGGGAAAAACTCAAAGCCTGCTGGAAATTTACCCCACAGAGAATTGTAGAAAAAATTAAAAGTACGAAGGCAAAGTGAGAAATATGTGCTCTTTATTTCATTAGTTTAAATTGCTAAAGCTTACAAGTACAAAAAAAAAGGGAAGAGAGAGAAAGTCCATCAAAAGCCAGTCAAGGAGCTGGGGAAAACCTCTGGACGTCGAGATCTTTCCTAGTGTTCACAAGCTCGTCCTTGACCTGGAAAGCTTTAAACTCCATCATGGCTGTCTTCTCCTCAAAGGTGGAGATTTCAGTGCGGAGCTTTGGCACTTCCTCCTATCCCTACTCGAGATTCTTCTTCAGGCTCTGGTTATCAGCCCTAATCTTCCTCTCGAAATTCAGAGCCTTTGTCTTGAAGGCAATAGAGGCAGCAGCTTAGCAGAAGGAGCGCTGAAAGGCGTTGGCCAGCTCGTTAAGGCTAAAGGACTCCAACTCTTCCACGAAAATTTTCCCTATGTTCTTTCTGAATTTCTTGACATAAGGATCAGTGAAGTCGGCCCGCTCTTGGGAGCGTGCTGATCTGGACCTAACGGGGACAATGGCTCCAGGGCTCCTCAGGGGAGCTTCTCTAATTACTCTCTCGCTCTCCGAAATAGGAGGAAGAACCCTGATTGGTGAGGTAGTGAGGTCAACTTTGGACCTCTTGGGTGGAGTAGAGGAGCTACTCGGGCTCTCAACGGTACTCGAATGCTTCTTCAACCGGGCAAGAATGTTGTTCATATCTTCTTCCTCAGGAACTAAACCGAACTCAATAAGATTTTGGCGAGACAATAACTCTTTGCACGAGCTCACGTTGTCCAAGGCAGAATTAACGTACGACCGTAGCTCCTCCTCGGTCGTATGAGATACACTCCAAGAGACTGCAGAAAACCAAAAATGAAAATAAGAAAGGGTGAGCAGAAAACCAAAGCAGAAGACATAATGAGCAGCAGATGACCTGAAGTACAAAAGCGAGAATGAATTTGGGAAATCTCTTCGGTGGTAGAGGCTGCTCGCCCTCAGTCATCCCCAACAAAAAAGAATTTGCCCTTCTAATTGCCACCAAAGGTGGGAAGGTTGGTGATGGGTTTTTTGCCCTTTGAGCTAAAAGTGAAGTAATATTAGCCATCATCCTTTGGGCTGGTCTTCAGCTGGTAAAGGTGCTTTATTTCATCTACCACTGGTTCACCCAAGTTCCACTACTTCCACATGATGTACAGCACAGACAAAACCCTCCACCCATTCGGATTCAGTTGCCCCGGTGCCAAGTGCAACTGGGAGAGGACTCGGGCAAAATAAGGCTGTAAGGGCAACCACACACCTCACTTAAAACACTCAAGGTAGAGGGTGACATACTCTCGAGGAGGACGGCTTGGGGTGTTGTTCTTGTCAGGAAGACGAAGGTCAATGCTGGCAGGGATATGGTAAGTGGCCCTAAGCCTATCTAAATTCTGCTGGGTGGTTTCACACCTCATATAATCTATGGCGAATGATTCGACCTCCGACCTTTGACCGGTCCGTTGCCTTTTTTATGGCCGGGTTTTCCCTATAACATCGCCCTCAATGACGTCTTCGGCAGTGTGAACAACCTTTTCGAGACTTAAGTCTCCTCCTATAACCCCCCTATTGGCCTCGGAGCTGTTAGAAGAAGATGATTCTTCAGGGGACATCCTGTGGGGTTGCTGTGTGGCAGACAGTTTTCCTAGAGACACAGTCTACCAAGTGGGAAACAAAAAGGACGGAACGAGGAGAAGAAGTCAAGGAGTTTATACCTGAGACTGGATTTGAAGGATGCAAGTAGTGACGACGACAGCAACTGAAAAGATGGATTTCTCTTGCAGGCGGCGGGTTTTAGTTTTTAGCAAAGTGTGGAAATAAGAAAGTGCATAGCAAGAAAATTAGGGATTTATAAAGAAGAAAGTAAGTCACGCCAACAGACGGCACATTACTCAAAGGGGCGTGACTGTTCAGGTAACCGCCTCTTCAAATTTCAAACGAGTGACCCAAATTAACCCACGCGGCTCACATTAAGGGTGAAAAGGCGGACAACTCAGCGTGAGAAAGTAAAAAGGAGGGAAACCTGCTCGAACAAGTAATTTCCAGTCTTATCCCGTTTCACTCTCAAGACTATAAACTGGGGGACTGGTGTTTGGGGAATGCCGAACTTATCTGGTTGAGGACAAACCCGTCAGAACAGAAGACCTGATCACTAGCACAAAGACACTCCTGATCGGTGTCAAAGCTGGTGGGGGTAAAGTGTTCTAAGCTAGACGGGCTCGAATATTCCCATCCTGCTCGGGTAAGGTGTCAAAGATCCTCAACCACCGAGCGAGTCATGATCACATTATGAACAGTACCAAAAATAGGAAGAGACTAGTGCTCGAGCAAAGCAAACCTGAGCATGGCATCCTCACCTCTGTAATTCAGGACGATAGGCACTTCTCTCCAAGAAGCAGAAAGCAGCCGCCAGACGCCTCCCACTCCCTGACAACTTGTCACAACAATCGATGACTGGTAGACACCCCCACGCCATACGGTTTCGTCACTGTTACCGATGACCGGCGCATGCCTCCACAGTATCATCATTTTACACAAACCTACACGGCATTATCATTTGATCATGGTAACCCATAACTATCTGACATCCCCTACCCCCAAGTGGTGCCGCTGTGACCCATAGCTGTCAGAAAGACGCAGACACAATGAATTAGGGGGTGAAGCCCAAGTAAGAATGGTAGAAAAAAAGGGGGGATAAATATCAGACAAAGGGTAAGGTAAAAGGATTTATGATCTTTCTTCTTCCTTATTTTTTTCAACCTTCTATTTTTTGGTTTTTCTCAGATAATAGAGAATTTACTAAGAATCAACCCGATTACTGACTTGAGTGTCAGAGGGTTTTCGCCGAAAAAATACCCGGCGACCCCTGATACTTTTTCTGTAAATACAGATCGGAAGAACGAAAAAATGCAGGAACCAACGGAAAATCCTGCTCGAACAACCAGCGACCATAAGACAACATTACTATTTAGGAGCGACCAGGAAACCGCATCAACACCCGTCACATATTTAACACCATCAAGCTCAAATACCTCACATCAATAAACTTGACAGAGCTAAAAGCAAGGGAAGAAAATCAAGGTTTTTGGTTGCTAAATATGTCTAACTAAATCCACCATTAAACTTTGGTATAGAAAACAAATCCTAAGGCTGAAAAATATTTTCGCGAAATAAATTGCTCATGAAATAATTCAATCACCCATTACAATTTTCTCATTAATTAAAAGTTGTCCAGCCAAGTGTTTTTCTTTAATTTGAGTTTGAAAGCATAGCCCCCTTTTCTTCTTCTTTGTTCCCTGGAAGTGCTCACTCGCTAGGGGGCTAGTTGCGATTAGCTTATGTATTAAATTTGGAGCTAGTCTGACTGTTGAATAGGGGTGGGCAAAATTAGATTCGGATCAATTCCATTGGATTTTGGATTATTTAGATGGATAAAAAACTCATCCGAATGCAGTCTAAACTTAAATCTGATCTGAATATATTCAGAACGGATTTGGATCAGATGAATAATTCAGTTTAATTTAGATTCGGATCTAGATCGGTAATGTCGATTTAATTTAGACTTTCGGATCCCTAAAAGTCACAATTCACATATCATTGTATTCAGCAATCAGTTAGGGCTTGAACTTTGTAAATGGATTTCATTGTTATCTTAATGTGACGGTTGGAGATTTCAGTGGGAAAGATGTGACGTAGTGGTTTTGCCCGGAAATCAATTGGCCAATTGGTGATCTCTGGCGATGAGACATTGAGATAACTTGCGGCTGGTTGGGTTTGGAATTTTTGGGAAAATAAGTTAAGTTTACCCTTTACAAACTTGATTATATATATAGTTCTAATTTGGTTTAGAATTTTAAAGTGTTGAAAAGTCTAAGAAATGCTTTAAAATTGTACGATTTTAAATGATTAAAACTTAAAGCACCTAAACTATGCAGTTTTAAAGTTTTTCTGAACTTTTCCGCACTTTAAAATTTAGGCAATGTGGCACTATTTGAATCATTGATTTGAAGCAAAATAAGTGCTCAAAACCAAAAGTCAACATGAGTCATCCAGTCAATGCGATAAAAGATTATGAATAACAAGGTCGAACTAATAGAGACTGTCAATTATTAAGAAAGTAAATGTTTTTTTTAAGAAATTAAAACTAAAGAAGCAATTAAAATAAAAACGAATAAATTGACACAATTCGGAATCAATCTATGGCTACTCATAAATATAACAATTAAGTTCAATTAAAATTAATTTTATATATTTAATAGTATGATATCTAAACATCTCATATAAACTTATTGAATAACAAAAAGTCAAAGTTTTTCTAAGCACCCTAAGTAAACAATTTAATAAAATACATAAATTCAAAGATAATTGCTTATAGACTTTATAGATCTAAGCATAGATTTAGTCAAATGTTAATTCTAATAATCAATAATACATGATAGAATTGATGAAAGAGTTTAATTATATTCGACTAAACATGCGAAACAAAACCATAAATATTAAAGCACATAAGTGGGGAATTAATTGAATACAAAATAATTTATTTCATTGAACAAAATTTCATCTTTAATGCTAATATAAAAATTAGAAAAACATAAAGATATAAAGATATTGAGGACAACAAAATTAACAGAACCCATCGTACCGCTGCGGCTCTAGTTCTTCACCCTCTCTTCCGTCTCTATCCCTTCGTTATAAGCCAAAGGGCTTGGCTTCTTTATAATTCTTGGTAACCGACTTATTTGATGCACTTTTGCCTCCTCCAAATCAGTGATCAACAAGGAAAACTAATGTCTTCCCCGTGCTCTTCGGTTGCTTTATTCGGCCAACAAATTTTAATTCCTATATAGCCATAAGCCCACTAATAATAAATCCAAATAATTTATTCAATTTAATTTCTTTATGCGCAGTTTATTCCTCAATAAGAAATTTATTACCCTGATTAATAAAATAATTTAATTAACTAAAAATAACTAACAAATATATAATAAAAAGTAGAATATATATATATTCTAATTAGTCACATTGCTTGTTTTACAGTGTTTTTGTTTTTTTCTCCTAACCGATAAATGTTTTCGGATGTCTTCATGATCAGGATTATTTTGTTTCAATCTTTTTCTGATTTGCATGTCTTCGTTTTATTTTCTAATATCTTTTTTATTTTCCTATGATGAAATGCCTTCAATAATATCTTTGGATTATAGATTGTGATTCAATGCTTTCTGTTCTTCACCTAAAAAACAGCAGACCTGCACCGCTTTGGGCTCTTCACGAGCAGTTGGTATAGTTGCGTTTAGGGGTAAGGTTCATTATGTCTCCTTTCATTAGGTGTCATATTTTCTTTTAGTTAATGAAATTTTCCTCGTACCATCAAGATTCACCAGAAAAAATAAGAAAAACTGACAAAGCTAGTTTGGTCAGGTTATGTAAAAATGTGCGAAATAATAAGTCTCTCTATGATCACAGAATGTACAAGTTGTCGAGAAGATTTATCTGGTCACTCTTCTGAGAAGCATCCGCAATAAAGCTGTCTCCCTCTGAAATTTGTTTCCTTCATTTGAAATTCTTCTGCTGAAGGACACTCTATATCCCCAAATTAAAGATGTATTAATTTATAATTTCTATGTACCCTTGAATTATATGCAACAAATTTCTGGTTAATGTATGATGATCCATGAATGGTTTTTATTCCCACTGAAGCCTGGGAAATTATGTTGGTTTAAAAACATTTTGCAACTGAAATATTAAGAACGCGTTTCTCATACAACATAGAGAATTACTATAATGTAAATCTCGTACATTTACTTTTTCATTGTAGTACTTTAGACTCCTAAGTCACGATCTGTCACAACTAATTTTGTTAGATCACGATTCGTCACCAACGATCTTCTAAATTATGACTTAAGTTTGATCTGTACTTGACGTGTGAATGTCTTTATCACTGCTAAAAGCAGCTATCCAAGAAAATTTTTCTCTCAAAGTTAAAGAGAAAAGTTATCTTTTCTCCTATCTATATATTGTGGCTTCTCTTATTTCTTTGTAGTGAAACAAATTTTTTTATATTGTATTGATGGAAACATTAAGCTTCTTATTTATCTTTTTTTTTTAATTCAATTAAACAAATAATTAATTTAAATTAAAATAAGATAAAGTGGTCATGCTTGTTATAGTTATAGAGTTCCGTCTTGTAAAATAACACAAAGCCTCATACGCACAAACATTGAATGGAGCCTTCCACCAAATAATATATTTAGGCTTGTGACCCAAATAGCTAGTTATCTTACATATTAATAAATTAAATAACAAGAGACTGTAAATGAAAGTTTTTTTCTCACACCCACTATCTGAACATTGTCGGAACGAAACAAAAAGATCGTATGCCTTGATATGAAAATATTTGATACATGAAGCCGTGATCTGATTTATATATAAATTTTATATTGATATAAATTAGATAGAGATCAAAATTGATCTTCTTGTGTTCAATTCTGGAACCAAAGAAAAAGAAACATATTGGAAACAACTCTTGTCCAGAAACTTGGAATCCTATTTTTTAGTATCTTAGTATGGAATGCCTAGGAAAAAGTGATTAAATCGGAAATATCAATAGGTTCTTGTGGAGTCTAAAGAAATATCATATGTAATTAAACTAATCTGATTATTTACTTCCAATCTACTCCACTATAAGATTGAAACAGACCTCCATAATTAAATGCTATCTAGGATAGTGTTCTCGAATAATAATTTGACCAATGCCACATTGATTTATTTAGTAAACAATCATTTGTACCACATTGCTAATTAAATTGATACCTCAATTGTCCAATCAATTTAATTACATCTTATTCCTTGACACTTACTGATTTTCTCTAATGATCATTTTCAACATACTAATTATGTTGACACATTTTGACCAAAGAATTCTATGATCAAGTACCGAAAACTTATTAAAAGATGTATTGTACAAATTCTATATTGTTAATCTACAATCTCACTGCTCATAATTGCTCCCACCAAGATACCGGATAATCTTGACTACAAATATATATTGCGCCCATTGGTAACTCAAATAGAATAACAATTATAAACATGAAACTATAATTAACTCAAAATTAAGATTGCAATAAAATCAATGTGTATGAGATTTAATAAGCCTGACAGTAATTTCAAGATTAAATAAATATTATATGTGATCTAATTCAATGTAGTCAAATTATATCAGTAAATGAATGTATGATTAAGATAAATTATTCAATGAATTTACTATAGTCTAATCATAAACAAAGCGTACAACTCTATTTATCAATTGCGAACTCAATTTATTTAATCATAAGATCATTTGTATTGATGTCTTCTGTGAATCCATATAATGATCACATAAATAAATATAATATGATTAAACATACCTTATTTAAAATATTTATGAAATTAAGGTATAAGAAAAAATATCTCAAATATTTTATTAATCAAAAATAAATAAATTAATATACTTTAAATAGCACATAATCCTAGCAATCTCCTACTAGCTCTTAAAGTATATCTGACATATTACACATGCTATAGGACTCTAAGTGCAAATTATAAAGGTTTCCCATCAATGGCCATTGTAATAAGCTTTGCTATATAACATTCTAATTCCATTTGCCATATCTATTATATAACCTTTATACATTATTCTCTTAAAGAGATAGTATTCTCTCTCAATGTATTCCTGACTTTTCTTAATAAACTCATCTGGTTGTTGTATATAGATGTCTTCTTCAAGATATCCATTAAGAAACACAGTCTTGACATCCATTCACCAAATTTCATAATCCAGCACTGCAACAATAAAAGGTAGAATTCTGATGGATTTAAGCATAGTAACCGGTAAAAAGATTTCCTTATAATTGATTCCGTCTTTCTGAATGTACCTTTTGGCTACTAATCCCACTTTAAATATTTCAACTCTTTCGTATACTTCTCTTTTTCTCTTATAGATCCGCTTACACTCTACAAGTTTTACCCTATTTAATGTCTCTACAAGTTCCCAGACTTTATTGGAATACTCAGATTCGATTTCTTAGTTCATGAAATTTTTTTATAATTCAGCCTCTTCATATAATAGAGTTTTGTTATAGATAGTGGGATTTTGTACCTATCCATCTGAGATAACTATATAAGTTTCTCTTAATAACATGTGCTTGCAAGTAATAAAATTACTCTTCCACTACAACATAGTTCTATGAGTTGTTACATTTCAGGGATAATCCATTTTAATTGTTATTGCTCTTTTTCTATATTGTTAAACATAAACAGAAAACTGAGTATCAACTTGTTCTATTTTAATTTTTCCAGCTTTACCTTATTCTAAAGTTATAAGTCATTTATATAGTCTTCCTCGAGGAAAGTAATTTTTATGTCTACAAATACACTCTTCTCTTAAGGCCTATAAATTAGATTTTCCCTTATCCTTTAGGATACCTAAAACATACATACTTCTTAACATGAATCCATCTTCTCTGCCTTTGATTATAGTATAACTACCAGCGAACTCCTAATATGGATGTGTCTCAAACTATGTATGTGACTATTCCATAATTCCTTGGAGTAATAGACATTGATGTAGATGGAACTAAGTTCATTAAACTATACAATTTTAAATATTAGTATATGAAATAAAATGATAAATTACTTAGTATATATCTTGTTTTATCCAAAGGAATCTTAATCTCCATTTAATTACACTATTATGTCATAGTGTTCATTATAAACGGGAGTTTATCCCATTTTATAACGAAATTAACTTTGAATTCTCGAAAGAGATATTTTTTGCTTCGATCTGATTGAAATTCTTTTATGTTCTTGCCTAATCGCTTCTCTATCTTATCCATGTACTCTTTTGGATTTCAGAAGCCACGGAATCATGACACATTTCGACAAATATAAATGATATGAATATTCATAAAAAAAGATTGATAAAATATTCATCACATCTTCTAACATGTAAACTAAATAATCCGCATACATTTGTATGCAGTAATTCATACAATACAATGTTATGCTTTCTTTTAGCTCAAAAAGAGCTCCTTGTTACATTTATTTTCTAAATTAGATTCGTAGAGTATCAATGATCAATCACAATTGGCCAACAAGCCTATCATTAATTATTCTCATAAAATCTTATTACAGTTTATATGACTTAAGTATAAATATCAGAGGTAATATTGGTTAGAAGAAACATTTCTTTTTTTAGATAAATGCATATATTCTTTATCATTATATCGTACTTTGAATAGATCTTTGAACTTATATGATATAAATTGTGTTTATAAAGTACCAAAACAAATAATTCTAATAAACAAAGGATCCAAAAATAACAGTGTACTCTTGTTTATTAAAAACAAGCCACCAAAATAAAATTCCTCTAATATTTAGAACATAAAGACAAATATCAAAAACTAAAGTTCCATAAAACTGATCAAATCTTCTCAACTAATATAAATTAGCATCTCTTTAATTGCAATTTAAAGCTTTATTCACTTAATCTTTTGTTTCCTGAAAACCAAATAAATGAAATACAAATAAGATTAGTTATCTCAGAATTCACTATTGCATGAATCAATAAAAAACTGAACTAATTAGGAAGTTTAAAGATTTTATATACCTAATTTTAATAATCTTGCACAATCTTCTTCCAGTGACCCTTCTGTCCCTATTTGTAGCACTTGCCTTTTGACTTGCTATCTCTTTTAGCAAATAGTTTTCTTGTCCCAACTCTTTTATGTTTATCCTCGTCTTTCAACTTAAGCCTTAAAGAAAATCCTTTGTCAAGAAGCTTCTTGCTATTATAATATTCTTCTATATCATGTAGTTCATGCGTCAATTAAATTAAGGTAATATCTTTATTGCTTAAGATGTAACTGACTTTAAACTCTCTGATTGTATTAGGCAAATATTCAATCACTATGTTAATCTTTGTTTTATCATCAATCTCAACACCATGAATCTCATCTTCATTCAAATAGTCCATCATTTTGAGGACATGATCATGAATTCTTGTACCTACTTCCATCTTGGTGTCAGTGACACGTTTTAACTATGTTTCTATTGTAGAATCAATATTTTGCCAAAACATTTGATGGAGACTAGCCAATATTTCAATCGCAGTTTGCATGCACTGATGTTTGTTCTATAGTTCCATAGAAATCGAAGCCAATATATAGCACTTAGCCATTTTGTTAGCTTCGCACCATTTCTCATAAGGCTCCCTCTAATTTCTATGAATGTATAACGTTGGTACTGGAAGGCATAGTTGGGTCAAAACATATTTGCAGCCTTTAGCAATGAGAATATTAAATAGATTGTGTTTATAATCTAAGTAATTTTCACCAATGAGTTTCATTTTAACCAAAATAATTAATAATGGGTTGATAGAAAACATTTTGTAAAAAATAAAACAAACATGCATAAACACTTTGAAACAAATAATATTCACAATAAAAATCTAAAATGCAAAAATTGTAAATACATTTTATTTTATTGTAATGATAATCTAGTACCGCTTTGGTAAGCTATTTGATGAGGAAGTCATGCCTGCACTTACTAGACTCAATTAAATATTAGATTATTTACTTTTATGTCGAAACATGATAAATAATTATCGTTATCTTTAGAGCTAAAATTTATTAATAGAGCTTCGTTGGGAAGGTTAAAATAAATTTGTTGAGTGTATATCATGCAGCCACTGTTAGGGTGATCAACAGATTGAAAAATATTTCAATATTATTTTTAAAGAAGTTTATCAAATAAAATGTCTAATACCCTCCATGGGGAGCATTACTTTATTATGAAGTCGAAATATATATATAATTTTATTATTGAACTAACAATAGAGCCCATGAGATAAATAGTCTTGAATTTTTCCTCTCCTACTCAATATTTTAAAGTTGGCTTTTCTTTTTGAACAATATATAGATTATATCCTATATTGTTAATTGCATTCCTAAAATAATATTTTATAGATAAAATCTAATAAATCTAATATTATTTAAGCACATGCAAACACCAAACAATATATACTTAGATTCATAATCTATAAATGTCATGTATTATTTTGCATAGAATGACACTACCTATTTTATATAACATATTATCATCCAAATACAGCATAAAGATTAAAAACAATTACATTCATGGTTTTCTTAAAAAAAAAAAAATTTTAACTTAATCTACAAGCCTAATATCTATTAGGCTTCAAGTCAATATTCGTCTTCTTTCTTTGTCTTCCTTACATTTGCTCTCGTTCATATCCATTGACTTGGACACTTTTGGCTTTTACATTTATCGTTGCTTCAATTTTTAAACTTAAATTTAGGTACCTATTAAATAAAATTGCATTGGGCCTTATTTTTGAAATAAAATTTTTATAAAATCCACACCCAATTAATTTAATAAAATAAGCCAAATTTATCTTCAAAAATTCTTAAGGCAAATAAATTTAATTAATGATCTACCAATATTTTTTTATTCATATGACCCAATTTTGAAATCCTAAAATGGGCTTAGGACCAATACAAATAAATTTGGACAAATAATTATTATTGGGCTTATTAAATTTCTATTTATATTATCCAATTGACAACTAAAATTTGACTTGGATTCAATATAAATAAATTTGATTTCTTCTACTCAAAACCTAAGTACTTCAGCAAAAGTGTAAAATAGTGAAACTATGAGGTATAAGCCCAAAATCCTAATTCTCACACTTTTCCTCCAGCCGCCAACAACAAAATTTTGTTGTACTTAAAAGAAATAGTTTCCAGAATCTTTCAGATAACATACATTACTAAAACAATAGGGTTTCTAGTGAAAAAAATCTAAAAAGATTTCTTCATCCGTTTGCGTTATGCGCTGCCAATTCCAGAAGCCATTGCCGTTTTTGCTGCTTCTTGCTACATCAAACTTTTCTTCATTTTCTTGAGTTACTTGCTTTGTTTTATATCAAAATAAAATTTATAAAAGCTCCTGTCTCATTAATAACTTATAAAGAATCTAAGAGTAACAAAATAAAATTTATAAAAACTCCTATCCCATTAATGACTTACAAAGAATCTAAAAATAATAAAATAAAATAATTTAGAGAAAAACATAGTGAAAATTAACTACTTCTCTTACCACAAATTCATAAAATAATACAAATAAATTTCTAACTATAATTTGCGACAACCATTAATATAATGAAAAATTATATATTCGTTCATATGATGAAATAATATATAAAACTAGTATCGCTCATCTTATATACATAATACAAGAGATTGACTTCATATAGTAATTTATATATTAATATGAGATCACTCCAATACAATTGCTGGTTTAAAATATTTTACAATTAAAATATTAAGATCGCATTTCTCATACAACATACATAATTACCATAATATAAAAATCGTACATTTACTTTTTTGTTGTAGTAATTTAGGCTCACAGGTCAACTTCTATAACAACCAATTTTTTTAAATCACAATTCTTCACAAACAATCTTTCAGGTTATGACTCAAGTTTGATATGAACTTAACATATGGGCTCTTTTATCATTATTGAAAGCAACTAGCCAAAAAAAAAATTTTCTTTCAAAGTTGAAAAGAAAAATTCTCTTTTCTCTTATTTTTATTTTGTGGCTTTTTTTATTTCTTTTGTGAAGAAGCAAGTCTTTTTACATTGTATTGGTGTAAACCCTAAACTCGTTATTTATCTCTTTTTTTAATTTTTTTAATTATATTAAATCAAAATAATTGATTTAAGTTAAAATAAGATAAAGTCGCTATGCTTATAGTTATGGGTCCACCTTGTTAAAAACAACACCAAGCCCTTTACACACAAGCATATTAAATATAGCTTCCCACCAAATAATATATTTAGCCTTTTAACCCAAATATCTATTTATCTTGCGTATTAATCCAATAGCAGTGCATTAATTAAATGAGCTAACATGATGATCATAATCCCAACAAGTTATTCTTCAGATTCTATTGAGTCCTGAAAATATGCTTCATCTCCTACTTCTGGGGAATCCTCATTCGAGTTAAAGTCAAAGACAAACCAATAGATCAGGTTTATTGCTTCAGGCTTCGTAGGAGTTTTTTCTGCATCTGAATATTTTTCATCAGCCTCTAGAGCTGGTGGTGAGTTAGGTTTAGGGGGCTGCTACCAACTTATATTTATGAAGTCGGCTTGTATTCATCATCATTTTAAAATGTACTAAAAGGAGTAGCATTCTTCAAAATTGTGGTCTTTATCATCGTAAAAAGTGATGGTTTTAAAATTGTTGTACAGCAAAAATAATAGGATCGTTTTCTCATACAATATATAGAATTATCATAATCTTAAAATCGTATCTTTGCTTTGTCATTGTAGTAATTAATGCTCCTAAGTCACGATCTATCACCACCTCTCCTACTAGATCACGATCTGTCACTAATGATCTTCCAGGTTATGATTTAAGTTTGATCTGCACTTGACGTGTGGGCACATTTTTCACCACTAAAAGTAACTAGTAAGAAAATATTTTTCTTTCAAAGTCAGATAGAAAAATTTTCTTTTCTTGATTTGTATTATGGCTTCTTTTTTTCTATGGAGAAAAAAGTCTTTTTATATTTTAGTGGTGGAAAACCATAGGCTCCTTGTTTATCTCCTTTTTAATTCTATTAAACCAAAATAATTGATTTAAATTAAAATAAGATAAAAACCCTAAAGCTTTTAGTGTTACATTTGTTATAATTATAGGGGATTACGTTGTAAAATAATACAAGGCCCCTTATACACAAGTATATTAATTGGAGCCTCCCACCAAATAATACATTTAGGCTTTTAACCCAAATAATTAGGTATCTTGCTTATTAATTCAGTAGTGATGCAGTCAATTAAATGAGCTAACCCGGGAATCATATGGATATATACAATAGTGGTTATAATAATTAGACATGTAATTAAATTAGTCCAATTATTTAATTCCAAATATATTCCACTATAAGAATAGAACTGACCTCCATAATTGTATGCTATCTAGGATAGTGTTCTCAAATAATAATTCGACCTATGCAATATTGATTTCATTACTAAACAATCCTTTATACCACATAGCTAATTAAATTGATATCTCAACTGTCCAATCAATTTAATTAGATCTTGTTCCTTGACACTTACTGGCTTTCTCTAATGATCAATTTCAACATACTAATTATGTTGATACACTATGACTAGAGAATTCTATGATCAAGTAAGAAAAACCCATCAAGAGATGTGTTGTACAAATTCTATATTGTTAATCTATAATCTTACTGCTCATAATTGCTCCCACCAAGATACCAGGTAATCTTGAATACAAATGTATGTCGTGCCCATTGGTAACTCAAATGAAACAACAATTATAAACATGAAACTATAATTAACTCAAAATTGAGATTTCAATAAAACCAATGCCTATGAGATTTAATAAGTCTGACAATTACTCCAAAGTTAATTAAATCTCATGTGTGATCCAATTCAATATAGTCAAACTACATCAATAAATTCATACACAATTTAAATAAATCATTCAATGCATTTACTACATTCTAAACATAATTTGTTTATCAACTGTGAACTCAATTTATTTAATTATAAGATAACTTTTATTTATGTCTTCTGTGAATCCATATGATGATCACATAAATACATATAATACGATTAAACAGACCTTATTCAAAATATTTATGCAATTAAGATGTCTGTAAAAATATCTCAAATATTTTATTAATCAAAAAATATATTTATCATAAATAAATAAATTAATATACTTTAAAGAGCACATAATCCTAACAAAAAGCACAATACTTTGATTGGTCTCTCTTGTCTACAGGTGACTAAATTAACCTTAGCATTTTGAAGTTTGAAAATTCTGGCTTCATTGTTTTGAATTCAAATCTGATATATAGTCGGGTTAAGCAGTAAATCCTGTCACCAAACTTTTTATTTTTTACAACACTTGAGATCTGATCCATTCCCTTCTTTTGCTTTCATGTTTCTCTCGTCATAATGTGCATATTGAACAATATAAAGCCATGTTGAAGAAAGTTTCAAATTCCTTCTGATGCAGAAGTTTTAATTAACCTCACTCATTACACTTTTACAGGTGACCTGCGTTTATTTTGATGTTGAAAGGAGGCAATCAGATATCAGTATCAAGCATGGTTTACAAGAATTGAACTGGCAGTGGCTTGTCTGGCCATTTTGGAATGTTATTTTTCTTCTGGCACAAAAAGAACATAAGCATTGAAGAATGGAAGTCTAAAGGAACTCTATATCGTGTTCTGACTGTGCAGGCAGGGCGCACTATTATTTTTACCCCTCTACTAACCATAGTTTATCTACTCACTGGCAACATAGTAGCTAAAGTTTTGTTTTGTTTTGGAAGGGAAGATTGCCTGCAAGTCCAGCTGATGACATTCGAGTGGAGTAGTTATTGCTACTATCAAATTCTGCTTTTTTTTTCTTGGAAAAAGTGATAAAAGTGTTAGATTTATTTCTTATATATTGTGGACCAGCATAAATTATTTTAATTATTCATGCTTTACTGAATTAATACGTGACTAATGTCAAATATTAAGGAACAATCTTAACAGACTCATTTATTAAATGATCATATATTATGTTAATAAGTATGATTTTATCATACCCTATAGAGTAGTATATTATGGACAAGTATAACTTTTAATTATATTATGATAGCTCATAATGAGATGGACAATTTTGTACTAACACATGAGGGTCTCTGGACTCAGTCAAAGTATTTAAGTGACTTTAACCCATTGGGAGTTAGCTGTTGAAAAATCTGGGGAATGAATGTAGTGCACCTCTCTCCCTTTTTCCCTCTCGATTTCACTGTTTATATATACAATACACTTAAGCAATTTTGATATGAGGTGAAGGTAGCAGCTAGCCAAACTTGGATCTGTTTCTTAGTAATCCATACAAGCTTCATAACAAGTTTCTAAGCTTGGATTCATGGCTAATCAAGGTAAATCTCGAATTTATCCTAAAATATGTTCAAATTTTAAAAATTAAGGACATTAAGTTCAAATTTTTTTTAACAAAAAAAAGAGATAGGTATGGGCACATGGACAAGAATTGTGGAATCGTGGGATCATAAGTGCTGAGAAACTCAGGAGTATTATAAGAATAAATGGAATCTTAGAATCAAACGACCTGGGTGTAAAATGTTTGGGAGCTGCAACTTTTGTCTCTGTGGAGGTATCTCTTATGAGTGATGAATATTTTATTCAATGTATGACTGGTTAAATTT
The DNA here is from genome assembly GCA_025617385.1 of Murraya koenigii. Taxonomy (NCBI): domain Eukaryota; kingdom Viridiplantae; phylum Streptophyta; class Magnoliopsida; order Sapindales; family Rutaceae; genus Murraya; species Murraya koenigii. The sequence goes on along the minus strand of CM046819.1, from coordinate 1,604,379 downwards.
TAATGTACTTGATAACTACAAAGATTTTAATGAATCTTCAGTGTTTGGGTCATATCGGGCAGGTCTCCTCGAGGCCCTTCCAGCTCGAATGAAACACCCGAGGACAGCCTGGCCCGAGCAGCTCTCCAGGTCAAAGCTGGTCAAGGTCGAGAGTTGAGCACTCCATTGCCTGCTCGAGGTCGTCTCCTCAGGTCAAAGCTGGTCATGGTCGAGCTTCGAGCACTCCTTTGCCTGCTCGAGGTCGTCTCCCTAGGTCAAAGATGGCTAAGGTCGAGAACCGAGCACACCTTTCCTGCTCGTAGAGGTTAAGTCCACGAGCACAACTGGACAAGACCCGGCCCAGGGCAGTCCGACCCATTTTCTCAGAATCCTGGCACACCTTTTAATGTCTGACCAGGGCCCCACATGATATGGTGGTGATATCATTGTCAGATGGCCGTAGCATGCCTCAAGGTGTCATCATTCCTAGCGCACATGCCCGACATAGTGATCTGGCCACGTGAATCGGGTTAAGGGTGCAGTCGCGCATCCCCAGGGAATATTACACCAATCCCAGTCGTCAAAGGGACCTAAATACCACTAATGTGGGAGTGGACAGCCTGGAAAGGGGAAGAGCGGGAAAAATGGAGTATAAAAGGAAACGAAGGGGTACGTTACAAGGGTTGGAAATTCTGATTCACAAAGAACCCGTAAGCTTATACAGGTTCTTCCTATTCTGATTTCACTTATCTAAATTCTCTGAGAACACCATATTTATTCAAAAGGGAGGGCGAAAAAATATCCCTTTCATCTTTCCGGTCTCCCTCACTAAGGGAGATACCAAAAAGAACAACCCGAATACTGACTTGAGCGTCGGAGGGTTTTCGCTGGAACACGCCCGGCGACCCTTGACCCTGGTTTCTGTGAGTATAGGTCCGGGAGATAGCCGTTCCAGAAAAGACAGCGGAACAGGAAGAAGGAGACAGTCCTGCTCGAGCTCGAGCTCGAGCTAATCGCGAGCTGAGGATACTGTAGATAATCTCGAGCTAGTTGAAGGTTCGAGGCATTGTTCAAAGGTTCGAGGCACTGTTTGAAGTCGCGAGCAGAAGGTTCAGAGAACTGTTCAAAGACACGGGGGAAAAACTGCATCAACATCTTTTGGCGCCGATGCGTGGGGATCGGCACAAAAGCTCGATTTCCTAATACATTCAATACACACTAACGCAACGATGAGGGAAGCAGTAGAAGAGGAGTAAGTCTAGAAGAGTCAGTAACTTTGAGAGAAGTGGCCAATGAGGCCTAGAATAGGGAGATCCAGGAAAGAATGGATCGGATGGAGAAGCAGATAGAGACTTTGACTTCCCTTTTGCAAGAACTCAGGGAGGGACAGAGAAAAGCATGTAATGATGTCCGGAGTCCAGTAGAGGAACGCTCATGTCCGAGAAAATGTGGGAGATGAAGCCCAAGACCTAGGGCACCAAATGTTGCGGTGAGGGAAGAAACAAACATGGAGGAAAGGGATCTCGTCGGCATTTGCGGGATCATGACTCGACCTCTCGTGCGGAGGAGTTGGAGGAGAGGTCGCGAGGTTGGCACTAAGTTGTAGAAGATCTTGAGGGAGCGGAAAGAGTCCAAGTTGGCGAATAATCTTTGGACAACGAATCTCCACTCTCCACGGAGATCATGGGTGTGACGATCCCACGTGACTTCCGCTTCCGGATCTGAAATTTTCGGGAAAAAGTGATCCATTAGTGCACATAGAGTTGTCGGCGACTGCGGAGGTGCTCGGGCCTTTCCACTCACCCTGGAGGGAAGAGCGAGAGAATGGTACACGTGAGACTCCACGGGAAGCATCTTGAGCTTTGAGCAGGATGTGTAGGGAGTTCGCGAGAGCAATTCGGGCGTGATGACCCCGAGGATGACATGATGGGCTGTCGGAGTAAGGTAGAAAGAAGGAGAGTCCCTCGGGAGTTTATCAAAAGATACCATAGATCGGTCCTAGATCTTGGTGCGTTCAACCATCCCAAGCTACGAGAGGATTAAAGGATGGGATCCGGATGGGAGACCATGGTATAACTCTGCGAGTCCTTCGATCCGTTCAGTATTCGGATGCGTATGAGCGAGTGAAGCTGGATATGGTAATCGAAGAAGAAAAATGCCAAAGCGAGGAATGAGCGAGGCCAATGGAGGAAGGCGGACGGAGAAGGGGTCTGCCAGGGACATAAGCTCAAAGCGACGAGGGCCGGGTTGCCCATACTGACCCTTACCAGAGAGCTCCCCAGCATGGATGGTTCCCTTGCCATCTCGCAGGTCCCGAGCCGGGATCACGAGAGTACTGAGGCGTCATGATGGCCACACATCCCATGATCGACCGCCAAGCGGACTCGAGATGAACCACGGCCAGACAGATCGCCCATTGCCACCCCAGCAGAAATTTCCCAAGGGATAGGGTGATCTGAGTGGTGGAGCAGAGCCACAGCTTATGGACGATATCTAGGTGAAGGTATCTCTTGAAGAGATACTTCAAGTGGCTGAGGAGCGAGGACTGCTGAGCCCTCCAACGTCGATGACCACGCAAGCTAGCAAGCGGAACAGGGGATTCTGCCGTTTTCATGGAGACCACGGCCACTCCACATTACTAATCTGGTGATTTGAAAAACCAGGTGGAGGATCTGGTTAGGAATCGGTACCTGGATGAGTTTGTAGAAGGAGGGCATCCGGTGGTTGAGCAACAGTCTGAAGAAGATGGCCGGGCTTACGAAATAGACGCGGAACCACCGTCCACGAGGGTAATCTCGGGAGGGCCCACGATGGCAGGAAGTTCAAATAGGGCCTGGAAAAACTATTGCTGGGTATCTGCATGATAGGACGAGAAGTCCTGTTCAATGCTCCTGCTGCCAAGAAGGCCAAGGTTCGGCAGGTGCCAATTATGTGGACCGAGCGGAGGCGAGGGAGGGTCTTTGTACCCTCACGAGGATGCCACAGTGGTAAAAGCCAGCATAGCGAACAAGGAAGTTGATCGAATCTTGGTTGACTCGGGGAGCTCGGTGGATATTCTCTTGAATCCACACTCGAGGATTTAGGAATAGCAGGAGCGAGCCTCGGCGGACAGAGCACTTCCTTGAAAGGATTCGGGAGGAAGCTAATGCCTCTAGGAATCATCAAGTTGGCGGTAACCATGGGCTCGAAGCCTTCGAGAAGAACATGATACTGGATATCGTGGTGGTAGATGAAGCCAGCACGTACCAGGCGATTCTAGGGAGGCCGTTCATGAGGATCAGCCAATGCGTGCTATCCACCCATTACTTGGCCCTAAAGTATCGAGTAAATGGGATTTGTAGGGGTTGTAAAAGGCGACGAAGGGTGGCGTGGAGGCTACTACTGCCGTAGCTGCCAAAGAAACTATCACGGATCACCTCAGCTGGACACGAGGGGAGACTCGAGAGCGAAGGCAAGAGCTGGTGAGAAGTTGGAAGAGGTCGAGGTGAGGCGGGAGACCCAGGAAAGTCAGATCGGCCGGGCATTGCAGCCGTTGAAGGAAAGTTGGTGGAATGTCTGCGAGCACTGCGAGATATGTTCGCATGGACGCATGCGATGATATGCGTAGGATCGACCCGAGTGGCATGTCACAGGTGGCGATGCGGAGAGATGCTTAAGCCGGTGAGGCGAGAAGAGGAGATCGTTAACCGGGAGAGATACTGAAGCCATCAGCTGCGAGGTTGAAAAGTGCTGGCAGCGGGATTCATATGGGAGGTATCCTACCCAGAATGGATCTCGAATGTAGTCTTGGTGAAGAAAGCAAATGGGAAATGGAGAATGTGTGTTGACTTCACGGATGTGAACAAGGCACACTTGAAGATAGCTTTCCACTACTAGAAGATAGACCAGCTGGTGGATTCTACGGTGAGAGCACGAGTTGCTTAGTTTCATGGATGCATTCTCGGGATATAACCAAATTCCATGCACCGATCAGGACGAGGAGTGTCAGACCTTCATCACTGATCGGGGTTGTCTTGCTACAAGGTCATGCCTTTCGGCCTAAAGAATGCGAGGCGACGTATCAGAGGCTAGTGAACAAGGTTTTCAAGCCATTGATCGGTCCGGACTATGGAGGTGTATGTAGATGACATGATCACCAAGTCTAAAGACGCGGAGGAGCATGTAAGGCATCTAGCGGAGACCTTCGCACTCTTAAGAAAGTACCGAATGAAGCTAAACCCAGAGAAATGTGCTTTTGGAGTGGGTTCGGGAAAATTCTTAGGCTTTATGGTGAGTCACGGGGATCGAGGCCAATTCGGAGAAGATAAGAGCGATGGTGGAAATGAGGTCCCATGCGAGCCTCGAGGAGATCTAGAGTCGGCCAGGCAAGCTGGCGTCCCTCAGCGAGGTTCGTATCCAGAGCCACGGACAAATCGCAGAGTCTTCTTCCGGGAAATGAAGAAGGAATGAAGACAAAGTGGTCGCCTCGAATCTGACGGCGTTCCAGCAGTTGAAAGAGTATCTGTTGAAAGCTCGCTATTATCGACACCTCGAGCGGGAGAGTCTTGTTTCTATACTTGGTCGTGTCCCGATGGGCAGCGAGCTCGGTTACAGTAAGGGAGGAGTCGAGTGCGAGTACCATGTTTATTACAAGAGTGAGGCGTTGCTAGAAGCGAGACCCGGTATCCACTGATGGAGAAGTGGGCACTGGCCACAGTCGCGTGACCGAAGCTGAGGCCTTATTTTCGAGCACATTCGGTGGTGGTTCGGTGACCGACCTCTCGGGCAAACTACAGTACAAACACGAGACTTACGGAAGGTTGGTGAAATGGTCGGTGGAGTTAAGCGAGTTTGACCTAAATTACCAACCCCGAGCGTGATAAAAGCACGGTCATTAGGCGACTTACGTGGTCGAGTGCACGGCGAGGGATGAGGAGGCGGAGAGCGAGCCACACGAGGTTCCCGGGCCTCGACCAACACACGGATAGTCACGATAGATGGATCCTGTGGAAGTCGGGAGGCGGGAGGCGGGAGTTGTGCTCCTAAGTCCGGAAGGGCGAGAGATGCAATCTGTTGTGAGATTAGAGTTCGAGTAACCAATAATCGAGTCGAGTACTGAAGTCTGTAATAGCGAGGCTAAAGCTCGCCTCGGTAGTAAAGCGAGAGGAGGTAAAGCTTGAAGCAGACTCACGGTTGGTAGCGAATCACCTCGACGAGAGTTTTCGGGAAAGGGAGAAGATGGGCGCTACGCTCGGAAGGTAAAGCAGTTAATGGGGAATTTCGAGTGTCGAGGTGGAGCAGATCGAGGGAAGAACTTTCGAGCAGATATGATAGCTCGTATGGCAGCCGCATCGGACCCCAAATTCCCAAAGTCTATCCCTTTGGAAATAAAGACCTACTCGAGCATCGAGCAGGAGGACGAGGTGATGAGCCTGTCGATGAGCAACACCTGGATGGAGCCGATCGTTTCTTACCTCAAGGAAGGGACAGTGCCGGCCGATAAGAAGCAGGCAAGGAAGTTGAGATGCAAGGCAGCCAGGTACACTCTCATCGATGGGGTCTTATATAGACGGGGATACACTCTTCCCTTGCTGCGGTGCTTAGACCAAGAGGAGGCTGATTATGTCCTCCGAGAGATACACGAGGGAATTTGTGGAAATCATTCTGGAGCGAGGTCCTTGGCTTTCAAGGCCTTGAGGCAAGGATATTTTTGGCCTCACATGCATCAGGATGCTCAGGAGAAGACAAGAAGCTGCAAGAGTTGCCAGAGCTTTGCCAACCATCTAACTCAGCCTCCGGAAAACCTTACGGTGATGAATTCGCCATGGCCGTTTGCTCAATGGGAATTGATTTGATTGAGCCCTTCTTAGAAGGAAAAGCATCCGCCACCCTGCCGTAGTCGCGATTGATTATTTCACCAAATGGGTCGAAGTGGGAGCCTTGAGCAGCATCACGGAAGGTAAAACCACTGACTTCATTTGGAAGAATGTGATCTGCAGGTATGGGATTCCTCATGCGTTAGTCACCGATAATGGGAGGCAATTTGATAACGGTAAGTTCAGAGACTTCTGTCAGAATCTCGGGATAGAGCTGAAGTTTTGCTCTCCCTCACACCCACAGGCCAATGGGCAAGTAGAGGCCACGAATAAAACTATAAAACGCCTCTTGAAGACAAGACTGGGCGAGCAAAAAGGAGCCTGTGTGGACGAGCTGCCTGGTGTCTTGTGGGCTTACAGAACCACACACAAGACAGCCATTGGAGAGACCCCATTCTCCTTGGCGTTTGGGCACGAGCGATGGTTCCACTGAGATAGGAATGGGGACACACCGGACGGAGCACTTGACGAGGAGCGAAACAACGAGCGGATGTGTGCGGCGTGGACTTCGCTGGAAGAGAAGAGAGAAGGGTAGCTACTAAGGTCTCAGAATATCAACAAAGAGTGGCTCGTTATTACAACCAAAATGTACACATTCGCCGGTTCCAGGTGGGTGATTGGGTGCTGAGGAAAGTCAACCATAGCATGAAGGACCCAAGGCAAGGTGTACTAGGACCAAACTGGGAAGGTCCTTATCGAGTCACTCAATTAGTAGGACCAGGAGCGTACCGGCTTGCTCATCCAAATGGATGAGAGGTCAAGAGGCCGTGGAAGGCACAACTCCTGAGGAAGTATTTCCAGTAGGTGTCCTTGTATTGTAAAATGCTAATGTAAGATTTCGTCCCAAGATGGGATATGTAAAAGTATAAATGTATGTAAGAATAAGAAAAGCATTCATAATGTAAGTTCAAAATGAAGACCAGAAGCAAGAAAAACTCCTTGGCCAGAAGTCCCAAAGCCTAAGTCTTAGGCGGGACGGTGCCAAGCTTGGGTCAATTAAAAGGCCCGAGCAGGAGTAACATCAGAAGAAGCTTGGGTCAATTAAAAGGCCGAGCAGAAGATCAAGAAGAGCTCCTTGGCCAGAAGTCCCAAAGCCTAAGTCTTAGGCGGGACGGTGCTAAGCTTGGGTCGATGCGAGGCCGAGCGGGAGTTCTGACAGAAGAGCTCCTTGGCCGAAGTCCCAAAGCCTAAGTCTTAGGCGGGACGGTTGCCAAGCTTGGGTCAATGCAGGCCGGCGGGAGTTACTGAGAAGAGCTCCTTGGCGGAAGTCCCAAGCCTAAGTCTTAGGCGGGACGGTGCCAAGCTTGGGTCGATTAAAGGCCGAGCATCGGATCAGAAGAGCTCCTTGGCGGAGTCCCAAAGCCTAAGTCTTAGGCGGGACGGTGCCAAGCTTGGGTCAGTGCGAGGCCGGCGGGAGTTACAGCGAGAAGAGCTCTTGGCGCGAAGTCCCAAAGCCTAAGTCTTAGGCGGGACGGTGCTAAGCTTGGATCAATCTGAGGCCCGGCGGGAGTTACTGACGAAGAGCCTCTTGGCGGAAGTCCCAAAGCCTAAGTCTTAGGCGGGACGGTGCCAAGCTTAGGTCAATTAAAAGACCGAGCGGGAGTAACATCGGAAGAAGCTTGGGTCAATTAAAAGGCCGAACGGAAGATAAATAAGAGCTCCTTGGCGGAAGTCCCAAAGCCTAAGTCTTAGGCGGACAGTGCAACTTGGGTCATGCAGGCCGGCGGGAGTTGCGAAGAGCTCCTTGACGAAGTCCCAAGTCTAAGTCTTAGGCGGACGTGCCAAGCTTGGTCAGTGCGAGCCCGGCGGGAGTTCTGACGAGAAGAGCTCCTTGGCGGAAGTCCCAAGCCTAAGTCTTAGGCGAGGCAGTGCCAAGCTTGGGTCAATTGCGAGGCCGAGCGGGAGTTCTGACAGAAGAGCTCCTTGGCAGAAGTCCCAAAGCCTAAGTCTTAGGCGGGACGATTGCCAAGCTTGGGTCAATTAAAGGCCGGCGGGAGTAACATCGAAGAAGCTTGGGTCGATTAAAGGCCGAGCGGAAGATTAAGACGAGCTCCTTGGCCGAAGTCCCAAGCCTAAGTCTTAGGCGGGACGGTGCCAAGCTTAGGTCGATGCGAGGCCGGCGGGAGTTACAGTGAAGAGCTCCTTGGCGGAAGTCCCAAAGCCTAAGTCTTAGGCGGGACGGTGCCAAGCTTGGATCAATGCGAGGCCGAGCGGGAGTTACAGCGAGAAGAGCTCCTTGGCGAGAAGTCCCAAAGCCTAAGTCTTGAGGCGGGACGGTGCCAAGCTCGGGTCAATTAAAGACCCGGCGGGAGTAACATCGGAAGAAGCTTGGGTCGATTAAAAGGCCGGCGGAAGATCAGAAGAGCTCCTTGGCGGAAGTCCCAAAGCCTAAGTCTTAGGCGGGACGGTGCCTAACTTAGGTCAATTAAAGGCTCGAGCGGGAGTAGCGTCGGAAGAAGCTCGGTTAATTAAAAGGCCGGCGAGCGGCTCATGAAGAACGCTACGGCCAGAAGTCCCAAAGCCTAAGTCTTAGGCGGGACGGTGCCTAGCGAGGGTCAATTAAAGGCCCAGCGAGTAGCTCATGAAGAACGCTACTGGCCGAAGTCCCAAAGCCTAAGTCTTAGGCGGGACGGTGCCTAGCGAGGTCAATTAAATGGCCGAGTAGAAGCGACTTCATGAACGCTACTGACCGAAGTCCCAAAGCCTAAGTCTTAGGCGGGACGGTGCCTAGCGATGGTTAATTAAAAGGCCGGCGAGCGACTCATGAAGAACGCTACGACCGAAGTCCCAAAGCCTAAGTCTTAGGCGGGACGGTGCCTAGCGAGGGTCAATTGCAGGCCCGGGCAGAAGTTCAAGAGGAACCCCTTGGCCAAAAGTCCGAAAGCCTAAGTCCTAGGTTGGACACTACCTGGCAATGCTAATTACAAGTGAAGGAAGTTCATGAATAATGCTAGACCAAAAGTCCCTAAGCCTAAGCTCTAGGCGGGACGGTGTCTAGCAAGAGCCAAATTCAGGCTCGAGCAAGTCAAATGAGCTCGTAAAATAAACATAAGGCTTTTAGCCTAAGTCAGAGCAAAACTCTACCATGCATAGGTTAAACAGCATTACACTTGGGCATAAAGGAAAATAGGAAGTCCAACACTTAGAAAATTTTTACTTAGCAAGCATATTCAAAGTCAATTCAACATAGAAGACAAGAGCATGTGCACACGAGCATTCAATAGAGTTGTTCAACATGAGTCTTTTTATTTCATTGAAATAATTACATATGTAAAATATATATATATAAAATAATAATTACATATTTAAAGTCATTGAGCAGGAGGGACGTCCTCAGCAGCAGCAGGAGGAAGGGCAGCACCAGCAGGAGGGACGTCATCAGCAACAGCAGGTGGATGGCCAGCATCCGCAGGAGGAGGAGCAGCAGGAGGGACATCAGCAGGAGCTTCAGCAGGAGGGGCGTTGGAAGGAGAGGGAGCGGGCTCTATGACAACACCTTAGGGCTCGGATGGAGTAGCTTCAGGGTTGCTCATATATTCAGCTACATACCCTTCAACCTTGGACATGTCGGCCTCGGGGTATGCCTTGCTAAAAGCATACATGAGGCGATCGTGATCGGAGTCGCCCCGTTGTTGTACTCAGTGGAAAGCTGGACCTGTAAAGTGTCGATTTGCCCCTGAAGACGAGTAGCTTCCCCCTCAATGAGCTACTCGTAGTAAGACTTCTGAGTGTCCAGATCTTTTCGAGCATGCTCCAATTCATCCTTGGTGTCAGTCAGTTCCCTCTGAAGCTCAGAGGCCTTGGAGTCCGCCACTGCTGTCTTCTCGGCAAGATTTAAGTTCTCGTCCAGAAGCTTCGATTTTCCTCCTTGACTCACCTGCAGTGCGCTCCAAGCTCTGAACCCTTGCTTGAAGTTCCTCCTGGGAGCCCCGAGCTGAAGCCCTGAGAATGGTTGCAGCCGCTAAAGCTCGGGAGGAGAGTCGCTGGATGGCACTGAACAGCTCGTCAGGATTAAAAGACTCTATCTCATCCAGGAATCTGCTGGTCAATTCCTCATTATAGGTCCTCAGGTAAGGCTCAGAACGGCCAGGCCGACTTTGCTCCTGCACATTGCTGGTTCGAGGACGAGCAGGATCAGCAGTCCTTTGTCTCCTGCTTGGAGGACCTTCCTCTGCTCGCTCGGTCTGTCAAGCAGAAGAAGCAGCTCGAGTGGATTGAGGCGGAGCACTCGTTTCTGCTCGTGGCCTCTTTGAGGTGCTCGCACCTTCAGTTGTCCCCACCCGTCGGTGTAGCATCTCACGCATTCTGCTGCTCATGTATTCGCTCAGTACTAAATTGGACTCCAAAAGTTTTGGGGTGTCAGCGACTCCTGCCACGAGCTCGCGTTTGTCGAGCGATCTGCACGTTTGCTCGGCGGCCCCGATCGAATAGAAGCACCCAGGAGGCTGCAAAAACAACCAAAGCAAAATAATGAGAACGAGACGGCGAGGAGAACTAAAAGTAAAATCCACGAGACGGATAAATGACACAGAGTGCAAAAGTGTCGCGGAGCTGGAGGGACCCCCTCAGCTCTGAGTGCGGCTTGCCCACTCTCCCCAGCGAAGAAGAATTTGCTCTTCCGGTTGCCACGGAGGTCGGGAGATCGGTGATGGGCTTTTACCCTTCGAGTTGGAGGTAAGGTAATACCAACCGAGCATCCTCTGAGGCTGCACTTGGTGGTAAAGGTGTCGATTTCCCTACTGAGGGCTCACCCAGATCACAGTGTTTCCATAAAACAAAGAGTCCGGAAAGGACCCTCCACCCGTTCGGGTTCAATTGCCCCGGGGCCAGACGGAACCCGGACAAAACCCGGGCAAAGTAAGGCTGGAGGGGCAGCCTAACCCCCCATTTGAAGCACTCTGAGTAGAAGGTTGTGTATCCTTGGGGGACGGTGAGGATTTCACCTGCCTGCGACCTTAAAACTACATTATCGGGTATATTGTAAGTATCCTTAAGCCTATCTAAGTCCAGGAGGGTGGTTTCACATCTCGGGTGGTCAATGGGGTATTCCCACGTTCGGACCTTTGGTGGCCCTTGCCCTTGATGCTGGTGGGTCTCGGCAGCGGGTAATTCCCTCTCTGGACTAGAATCCCTCACGGGGATTATACTAAGGGGTTGTGCCTCACTAGAAGAGGACGAATCCTCCAGCAACATCCTACGAGCCTGTTGGGGATTTGACATGTTTCTTTTTCCTAAGGGTATAAATTAGCGAGTTCGATGGGGAAGAAAGCAGTAGCGGCGGAAAATGGAAGATTGGCTTGTACACGAGCGAAAGGAAGTGCGGTTGGCGGAAATCACCTTGGCGAGAAGAAGAAGACCGATAGCTGGCGGAGGCAGTTAAATTTTGAATTTGAGCGAAAGTGAGCAAGCAGAGGAGCAATGAAGAAGTTAGAGGTTTATAAAGAGGAGGACGCGTCTCTTCAGTTGGCGGTGTGCGTTTGAGGACACGACCTTTTAGGTAGCGTCCCTTGAATTTTAAGCATACGGTTGGGATCAACCCACGTGTCCCGCTTTAAATGCGAAGTGGTTGAAGTGGGCGACAGCTGGGAAACGTGGGGAAGCGTAAAAGGCCGTGAATTCGGCCCATCATCAATGAGTTTCCAGTCTTATCTCGCTTCACTCAAAAGACTAGAAACTGGGGGACTGGTGTTTGGGTAATATCGGGCAGGTCTCCTCGAGGCCCTTCCAGCTCGAATGAAACACCCAGAGGACAGCCTGGCCCGAGCAGCTCTCCAGGTCAAAGCTGGTCAAGGTCAAGAGCTGAGCACTCTATTGCCTGCTCGAGGTCGTCTCCTCAGGTCAAAGCTGGTCATGGTCGAGCTCCGAGCACTCCTTTGCCTGCTCGAGGTTGTCTCCCGAGTCAAAGATGGCTAAGGTCGAGAACCAGAGCACACCTTTCACGCTCGTAGAGGTTAAGTCCACGAGCACAAGCTGGACAAGACCCGGCCGAGGCGGCCAGGCCCATTTTCTCGGAATCACGGCACACCTTTTAATGTCGACTGGGGCCCTACATGATATGGTGGTGATCATCATTATCGATGGTAAGCACATGCCTCCAAGGTGTCATCATTCCTAGCACACATGCCGAGCATAGTGATCGCGCCACGTGAATCGGGTTAAGGGGACGATCAGCGCATCCCAGGGAATATTACACCAATCCCGGTCGTCAAAGGAACCCAGATACCACTAACGTGGGAGTGGACAGACTGGAAAAGGGAAGAGCGGGAAAAATGGAGTATAAAAGGAAGCGAAGAGTGCGTTACAAGGGTTGGAAATTCGATTCACAAAGAACCCGTAAGCTTATCATGAGTTCTTCCTATTCTGATTTCACTTATTTAAATTCTCTGAGAACACCATATTTATTCAAAAGGGAGGGCGAAAAAATATCTCTTTCATCTTTCCGGTCACCCACACTAAGGGAGATACCAAAAAGAACAACCTGAATACTGACTTGAGCGTCGGAGGGTTTTCGATAGAAAATCTTGAGCGTCGTGAGTTTGGTCAAGTGTATTGAAAAATCTTGATTTATACCGTTCTTAAACATGGAAGAAATGGTCATAGTGTGTAAGAGAGACGAAGGCTGAACAGTGGGCGAAGTCACTCAGGGGCCAACAAGCAGCAACACCAAATGTCAAAATAAAATTATTTTGAGGTGGAGGAGAAATATGTGCACAAAATAAAAGGTCCAAAGCAACCAAATTTTTTATAACTAATTTAAATAAATGAATGTATATGTATGTATCTATGTGTATATGTGTACATATGTATTAGAAAATGGATACTCGTTTGGGTAAATATCAGACAGGCCCTCGAACCTTTCCAGCTCGAGTAAGAGGCCTCAAGACAGCCTAGTTCGAGCGTAAGTCGGGACGTCAAAGCGGTCAAGGTCGAGCTCCGAGCTCTACAATCCGCTTGAGATCATCGAGGAAGGTCAAAGTTAGTCAAGGTCGGGGAACTCAGAGCGACCCGAGACTCGAGCACTCCATCACAAGCTCGAGGTCGTCCCTCAGGTCAAAGCTGGTCAAGGTCGAGAGCCGAGCACATCTCTCCTGCTCGCAGAGATCTACGAGCACAGCTGGGCAAGACCCGACCCAGGGAAACCCGACCCGTTTTCTCAGAATCCTGGCACACCTTTTGATGTCTGACAAGGGTCCCACATGGTGGAGTGGTGATACTGTTGTCGGTGGCAGGCACGTGCCTCCAAGGCGTCATCATTCCCTGCGCACTTGCCCGACATGGTGATCTGGCCACGTGAATCGGGTTAAGGGGACAGCCGCTCATCCCTAGGGAATATTCCGCTGACACTTACCGTCGAGAGACCCAGATACCACTAGCGTGGGAGTGGACAGCCTGGAAAGGAAAAGAGCGGGAAAAATGGAGTATAAAAGGAAACGAAGGAGAACGGCACAGGGGTTGGATTTTTTGATACACAAAGAGGTTGGCATTTCTAATTCACAAAGGGGTTGGATTTTCGAATTCACAGGTTCTTCCTTTTCAAATCTCTCTCATTTGATTCTCCGAAAAAACACCATACTTATCCAAAAAGGGAGGGCGAAATAATACCCCTTTCATCTTTCCGGTCTCCCTCACTAAGGAGATACCAAAAAGAGAAACCCGATATCGACTTGAGCGTCGGAGGGTTTTCGCCGGGACACGCCCGGCGACCCTTGACCCGGTTTTCTGTGAGTGCAGGTCCGGGAAATCACTGCTCTGAAGAAGACAGCGGAACGGGACAAAGGAGGCAATCCTGCTCGAGCTTATAGCGAGCAGAAGGATCGAGGTACTCGCTTGAGCCATGAAGCGAAGGCTTGAACAGTCCCGCTAGAGCTGTTTGGAAGTACTGTTTGAAAGTTCGAAGCACTGTTGAGACACGCGGAAAAAGCTGCATCAACAGATACAAAAGTAGTTGCAATTATAACTAATTTAAATAAATTAATAAGATTTCTCTTCTTTTCTCCTAGCTATTGGAGGGATCATCATCTTACTCGAAGACCGAGTAATCTGATAGGCTTCTCAATGCGCTTTTTTGGAGCTAGATACAAAAGTGATTGGGAGAGATTTGCAATTTGCAATATTCTGTTGTGTGATCTAAATAATAAGGTCCAAAAACATAAAATTGGCTATTTATTAAATTGAATTCAAATCCAAATAACAAATTAAATTATATATTAATAAATAGATATAATAAATATGGAAATTAATAAATAATCCTAAAGAATGTGTTCAGGCACTATTAAGCTTCTATTATAACTTTAACTATGACTTTTGTTATGTGTCAAATTCCTTCTGGTGCAGATGCTTAATTAAACCTCACTCACTTCCCTTTTTGATTTTGATGTGTAAGAGGCAATCAGATATCATACTGTGTCCAGAAGAGTTTCGAACTGTCAGTGGCATAAGGAAATAGAAAAAAAAAAAAAAGGCTGTAACTCATGAGAAAATTGATTATGTACAAAGTTCTTCCACGAAAAACAGAGCGTAATAGGCTACATTTCTCCAGCGTAAGTAAATGTTGGTTCTGTTTTAATTATTTCTCTGTATTTGACTGACTCCACAAGGAGTCATGCACCTCGTACTGATCATCGACTTAAAAATTTTAAATTAAAAAGATCAGAACCAGATCTATCATTAAATTGGCTTGAAAAAAAAAATTTAAAACAATTTGCACGAATCATTCGGAATATTTAATTGTTCATGCTCGCGCAAGTAGCGGACAACAAAGAGTCGGTCTACAGGTTACTTCACCTTTTCTATACCAAATTTGTCATTAATTAATTGACATTATTGTTATTATTTTCTTTTTTTGAAATTAGTAATATGCATTAAAAGTATTAAAAAGTCGGTAATACACCCCCACCAAAAATACAAGGCTATGGTAGACTCAAATACGATAATAAGAGACCCGACTTTCATTCAGTACAAATTTGTTTTAATAATTTCAACCACTAAGGTCTTATTATTAATTTAATTTGCTAAAAAAAATTGCACGTCCTCAATTAAAAAATAATTTTTTTTAACTCTTTACTTTCTACGATTTGAATTTAGTGCGATTTTTTTAACTTCTATCTCCTTTAGAATTCAAAAACCATTTGGCCAGACGGGGGCTGAGGACAAAAAAAAAAAAACTCCTTTGTTATATTTGAAGGTGAATAAATTTCGTTCGGCTCCACATTAACCAAAAATTAGTTTCATGGTGAAAGACAAAGCTGGAAAAATGCAAGATGTTCCTAATATTTTTTTATTGACTTGACAAAAGAGCCGTTTATCTCATACTAATACACAAATCAGGATTCTTTCTTGATTTGATCATGTACCGAATAAAATAATTTTAATTGCTGATTGATAGTTAATAAATAAATAAATAAAAATTGAATTTTATCCATACACTACTACTAAAATACAAATGATAGAAAATTTTTAAAACTCATTAGGGCTTAGATTAAATCAGAAGAGGATCTTATTCTCTAATACACATCTAAATTACAAAGATAGAAATCAGGTTAGCATTACATTATTAATTGGCCTTTGCAATGTTATTTTACCAAAAAAATCATTTTGAGACATTTATTGGGTAATAAAATCATTTTTACAATTTTAGGACCATTTGACGTTACCCAAATTTTAGAGTTCGATACCTACCCTTCCTTAAGTACCATAGTCGAGCCCTTCATAAAAATGGGAAATTTACAAAATTAACCAAAAAAATTTTACAAATATCCAAAATAACCAATTAAACTTTTTCTATCATCCTTAGCCATTTATTTTTTTTTTTCCCCATAATACCCATTTCTCTCTCAAAACCAATCTTCCCTTAGCTTTCTCCGGTGACCTCCGAGCGGCGATTGGCTATCTCCGGCGACTTTGAACGGATTTTTGACGAGTGAACTCAACTCCGTGGGTTTCTATCATCCTCCATTTTATAATTTTCGGTAAGTTTCACTTCAGTAAATTTTAATTTTTTCTATTTTGATAAGTTTGATTGGTGATAAATCAATGTATTGATGCATATAGATAAGCTTAGGATTGATTGGCAATAAATATTGGAAATTGTTAAGTGAAATTTAGATTTAAAGAGTGAGTACGTCAAGTGCTCGATAAAATGTCCCTTAGACTATATTAAATACTTGATGGTGTATTGCAAGATTAAAGTGTTCATGGTGTGATTGTAAGGTGGAGTATAGGTGCAATAAGAGTAGAAATCACAGAAGGAATAGGTAGAAAATACTGTGGCAGCGACGCATGCCTGCGACGAGGCCTTGTCGGCAGCGCGCTGATGGGCGCTGTCGCGCGCGCCTGCGCGCTGATGGGCCTTTGTCAGCGCGCCATGCGCTGTGCGATGGACGCCTGTCGCGCGCCGCGCATGCGCGATGGGCGCCTGTCGCTCGCCCATGCATGTGATAGGCGCTTGTCGCGCCGCAGCATGTGTGACAGGCTGCGACAGGCACTGTCGCCTGTGTGACAGTGCTATGATATTTTTAATAATCTTGATTTTTTAATTTTTTTAATTATCAGATTAACTAATTATAAATTTATTTTTGCGATCGTAATGGCCATAAAACCGAGCACGATGAAGATTCGGAAGCGAAACACTTCCCGGGCGTATGACAAATACCTCAAAATTTGGGAATGTGATGGATGCTATCAAGAGGAAGTTAACGAAACAACAATTAAGATTATTCGGGAAAGATATATTTGGTCATTTCGCAAAGATGGATAGCTACGTGTTTAGTGGTGCAATCCTTCACAATGCCCTACTTAGGCAAGTAGCGTGTTGTGATGAAGATGGTAAAAATCAGCTATGGTTTGAATTTAGTGGCCGATTAGCACGGTTATCAATCGTTGAATGGTGTTTAGTTCACGGGACTTTGCTATGGTACATACGACTTACATAGAAAGCCAAATTTCCTGCGAATAACGAGGTTGCGTGATTTGTACTTTGAAGGTAACTTAGGTGCTACTCTTAAACAATTTGATAAAAATTTGAAGATTTGAACTTCAATGATATGGATGAAATTGATGCGCTAAAGATCGCGTTATATTACTTTGCGGATAGAGTACTCAATGGTAGAAAAGATGAGCGATGTACCGAATTCGTTATTGTTAAACTATGTTGATGATCTTGAGTACTTTAGAAGTCTTCCATGGGGTCGTTTATCACGGAAAGTGGTATATAAAAGTTTGGACACTTGCATTGAACCAGAAAGTGGAGGCTTTCGAGTAATACTCTTAAAGAAGTGAAGTATAACATTTATGGCTTTTGTCACGGGGTGCGGTGCGTTTTAAATACATATGGAATTTTTCTATACAATGTAATTTTTTATTTTTCTTAATTTTGTATTTTCACATGTTGCGAGGCTTGGTTGTTTGAAGTAATTGATGGTTTTGTAGCGAGAAAAGTGGGCCATCAAGACAAAAGAAGACTCCTCGCATATTGAAGTGGGAAGGTGTTTACGTCCTCGAAAATAAGTTTTTACAAGTGTACAAGTTTTACAGCGACAATACACGTGTCGTAAGTATTAAGTTTTCTTGAGGTGTACTACTTTATATGTCACGATGGCTAATTTCAATTATTTTATTACCGAGGATTGTTAAGCAAACACTCAATCCAGACTACGCAGGAGAAGGATATGTTATTTTGGAGAAGCGTAAAGGATTATGAGATATCAATCCCTTATTGGGTTCGTAATGTGAGTTAATAATTGAATTCAATTATTATATTATTATAATTTCTTCATTTGGCACAAGTTGTTTAAGTTATCAAGCTGTATCAATGTTGCTGACATCACCCTGACATACCACCCAACAAAGATAAAGTGGACAATCGACCACATGTTGAACATGATTATGAAACGCACCATCATGCACGAGAATCATATGAATATAAAGTGGACGATGAACACTTTGTTTATGATGAATATGAAGCCGCATGAGAGGTTAGATGCTTGAGATGTTATTTTTAACATCTAATTATTTTAAAACAATTGTGTTATACATAAAATGGATTTATTTTTATTTTTTCCACGATCGAAATCAAAGTTCTCGTATGATTATGTCATTCGTAGAATGGAAGAATTGATCGTTCTATTATTGACATGAAAGAATTAATGACCAAGATAATGTCGGATCTTGAGGTGGCGGTTGGAACAAAAGCAGTTTAGAAAAGAACAAAGAGAGTTTACAAAATCAGTAATGGGGTTTATTAATTCATATCTTGAGAATTCAAAGAAGCATTCTTACGATGATACTCAATGAGAAACTCTTACAGATAGAAATTTTCATAGTTCCTTTTTATTTTACTATTATTCTAAATGTATTGTGATTTAATAAGTTTTTACTATTAATAGGCCCCGATGATGTTCGAGGCTATCATGATCACACCCATTGTCATTGTGTTTATTATCGAGGGCGTAAATGATGACGATGTGCAAATTTTGAAGGAAGCACCTCCGGCATAAGTAAATTTGGCCGCGAGTATAGGGCGTCATATGCACTTAAAGTCCCTACTTACAAACTTACAAGCGAGAAAGGAATATTAAGCGTCTTAGGCCATAGAGCGAGCAGATGTAAATATCGGCGAAAGGACAAGTGTGGATATAAATCTACTTAGAGGAGTAGAGGATCAGACAACTTTGTTTCATGAGTTCGACCGATGGTTTGAGTGGTAACATTGTAGTTGATCGTGACATCAGAGCATTCGAAGCAATTTTTCAGCGTACTCTTGGGGAGAGACTCGATGGGATGGCTAGGGGATGAGGTAAATGTTGTACATTTTACTTAATTTACATGAAATGTACTTGCATAATCTAACGGGTTTCTTTGTCATTTCTGACATATCCATGAATACTACCGTTTGATAAGTAATAAGCAATGACAATACCCTAATGCCTTATATCAGTACTGCACACATACTGAGCGTCTATTTTTGGGTAACATCTTGAAATATATAGTTGTCATTTTATTATGCTATAATAAGTAATAATATTTATGCAATTCCTTGATTAGGTTTTCTTGAAGGCTACTGTGGAATAGCGGTAGCTGTGATCTGGATTCATTAGACTACGAGTCTAAATAACTACATTAATGGTGGAGATGACACAAAATCAAAACCGTTCGCGGATGTTGATGTGGTGTGTATTACTTACATTGAGCGATCCTTTAATATTTAAAGATTTGAACATAAAAATGTTGGATATGTGTCTTATTTCTACGATGTCACGGGTTTTCATTCAATTAACTTACAAGGCGATCATTGGATTGTGGCAGAGTAGACTTTGTACACAAGTGGTTCTCTATTTATGACTCATTAAAGGAGCGTCGAGGCGAAAAAGTTTATTCTCAACTATTCAAGCCACTTCAAAATATTTTTCCTCGATGGCTACAAGATGTTGGATTTTACAACCTCAGGCCGAATTACAGGCGCGGAGCCTTGGAAACTTATACTAGTTAAGAGTGTACCACAACAACGACCGAGGCTGGCGATTGTAGGGTGTTTATGTTAATGTTTACTATATATTTAATGTTCAAAGTACGATTTAATTTTGGCGATGAGTCATGGACAATACTTTAGGAAGAAGATTGCCGTTGACATATTTAATAACGATATTAGATTGTAAATTATATATTTGAGCAGTTGTAAATATAGTGCGATTAATTTTATTTTGGGTTCGACAATTGTCCAACATTTATTATGAATAATCATTTGGAAAAAGATAGTTTAACATATCGAATATATAATAACCATAAGAGTTTAAAATATATCATATAATATATTCCTTGAATACATAAGACGCTACTAATGATAATAGGCGCTAATTACGATTACGTGGCAATGGTCTTACATTTTTTTTGTTATGTCAGTGTTCCTTGCAGAGAACACATCAACACGACCGTCTGTCAATTCCTTCTATTTTTCGATTAATCAAAATTTATGAGTTATTTTGAGTTAATACGAGCTTGGAGACGAACCCGAGCGTGCGGCGGGTGCACAGTCGCTCGTGGAACAGTGCACTGTCGCGCGGTAATAGGTTACGTCAGCGAGTGGGACGAGCACTGTCTCCGTGCGACGGTGCACATCCGCGGTTGGACGAGCACATCGCCGTCGCGACGAGCGCTGTCGCCGCGGGAGGCAGTGCACTGTCGCCGCGGGAGGCAGTGCACATCGCCGCGGGAGGCAGTGCTGTCGCCGCGGGAGGCAGTGCATGTCCACGGTTGGGCAGAACCTATGCAGTGCGGCGGGCACATGTCTCCGTCGCGACGGGCACACTGCGCGTTCTGGGTTAGTCTCTAGCTCGTGTTAATCAAAATAACTCATAAATCTGATTAATCGAAAAATAAGTGTAAATAAATACTAACCTCAACTTTTTGCTTGCGAGTTGATGAGTTGATGATTAGTGGGTGAGTTTTAGAGATTATGATGTCTTTGGATTTTGAAAATTGTTGGTTGAGAATGTGTGAGATTTGTTGATTTTGTTTATAGATCACGAGGGTATTTAAGTCTATCTGATAAATATATGGCTACGTATGATAGAAAAAGTTTAATTGGTTATTTTGGATATTTGTAAAATTTTTTTGACTATTTTTGTAAATTTCCCCATAAAAATAATCAAGTTATTGAATTATTGTTGCTTCATACTTCATCTTTTCGGTTGATTGAAATGGCATAAAGTTGTATAGAATATAAATTATGAAGATATGAAGATCAAATCTTTCATTATCAGCACCTAATCTTTACTTTATCCTTTGTCTTTTTGCCCAAGTCTTTCTATACATTTTGATTATTAATATAATATATACCATAGACACCGAGAAATTTTGCTGCGAATCTGCGCCTATAATCAGTTTGTCAGTTTGTGCGAATAATCTTACTTAATAATTAATTGTTAAATTTAGATAAATTGGCTAAATTATAATGGTTAATTGGGTCAAGTTTTTCAACGTAATCAATGATTGGGGTTATACTAATAATAAAAAAAATTAATGCCAAGTGTCAATTATAAATACCATACATGGTTAAATCCAATTTTAAGTCCTTTTTAATGTTTTATAAAAGAAACTCTTTCCAATTGCTATTTGTTAAACCTAACATTGATTGAATTTTTAGATTCAAAATTTAGAAATCAAACTCAAATTTTCACTGTTCTAAAAAACAAAACTCAAAGTTACTCTAAAAATAAGGTAATAGATATTCAAACACTGTGTTATGTTATATATTAATAGATGTTGGGTATAAAAGATAATTTTTGATGTTATGATAGAGAGCTGATTTATTTTTTTTCTTATTTGAATTTAATTTTTAGTATAAGCTTTTCTTTTAATGTTTGAATTTTTTTAATCTAATTTTGATTAATCTAATAAACTTAACCAAATCCAACCTGATTATTTAAGAGTTATATTAAAAATACTTATTTGGTGAGTTGGGTTGATTTTTTTTTTAACACAATTAGTAATTGATTGGGTTGGATCTTCACAAACCCGATCCAACCCAACCCTTGCCAGCCTCATGTTTTTTTCTTTTTTAATTAATGTCCCCCAGTGTTAACTTTTAAAAAGAATAGAAAAAAAAAAATCTCGCTTAAAAAAAATGTTATTTTTTATTTTAATGGGTAAAGTGTAGTCATAACTTGACTGTTAAAATGAAATTATAAGAGAGTCAAGTGATAAAATAATGTTTTAAAATTTTTTTAAAAGTTTAGACAGAGATGAAAAATGTCACCGATGAAGCACTAAACCTTACTCCCTATTGTTACCCGAACTCATATGACCACCAACATTCACAGCCTTTATAATAAGTTTGCATGCATTGACCTTCAACAAATTGATACTGCACAAATAGCCAGTACTTTGTCTCTTATACTTGGCTGGCAGGTAAGGATGGCAATGAGGTAGATATGAATTGGGTCTATTCTGCTTTAAATTTAAATTCACAATAAAAATTGATATTTGTATCTACTCGAGATTTATTATGGATTTATATTTTTCACTCCATCCAGACCCAGGAAAAAAAAATTACAAATTTATATTTACTTCAAATTCAAAAAAAAAATCAAAATTTACTCTAAACCCATCATGAATTCTAGAACTCAATAATAAAGAAAAACAATTTTTTAGAAAGAAAATTAAAGACTAATATGGATTGATAACAATTAAATTATATAATCTGTCTCAAAAATCTAATAAATATTATAGCTTATGCTTTTATGCCAAAACAAATAAATAAGAAAGATGTAAATATCCATAAAAAATAATTGCACGAGTAAGATCAATGTAATATTCTATTGTCTTCTACATCATTCTTATAATCACCCATCATTATTCTTATAACATTAAATAATGACATATAAGTTAAATATGATTTATATCCAGTGCTTTATTATTTTTATTATGACCATATTTAATTAGATATATGAATAATATAATTATTTTATAGTAGACAGCCATAATTGATTAGTGACCATAACATAAATAGAGTTATGAGAAAATAACAGAAAAAAAAAAAAAAACTCAAGTTTAGAGATTTACCGACAGTTAATGGCTTGATCCAAGCATTGAAACGAGGTGGAAAAGTGAGAGTAGACCTAAGAAAAAAAAAAACAAAAAGAGAGACTGAATTGAAGGGTGAAAAACTGAGAATTTTTTTGCTCGAAAAGATATGAAATCATTTATATATTTTTTTAATTAAACTAATCAACTCAACGTAACCAACTCAATTACTTAAGAGTTTTATTGGACATATTTATTTAGTTGGGTTGTGTTAATTTTTTTTCAATTCTATCAATAATGGATTGAGTTAGATCTTCACAAATCGAATCTAACCTAATCTATGCCCACCTTAACACTTATAATATATTTAAAAAAGTAGTTCACAATTAAAGAAAAGGTTATTTTCTACTTTAACGGGTAAATTATAAATGAAAATTTTTGCCTAAAATTTTATAAGGAGTCAAGTGATCAAATATTTTTAAAAAATAATTTAGATGGAGATAGAATTCTCATCCACTGAAAACTAAATTTATTCTCTATTGTGATCCAAAATGATATGACCACTACCAAAGTACATTCAAAGTCAATAAAATTATGCTCAGGAGACGAGTAGTAAAATAATATGTTCATGAAAGTGTCATTCTCCTCAATTTTTTCTTTCATCATTCTCCTCATTTTTTTAAATATTAATGAAAGTGTCTTTAATTTTTTAAATTGAGAGACTTATCTTCTCCATCCTTTGGTCTTTCCATTTCTTTTATCTATAATCAATAGGTTATGTATCTTTCATAATATTAAATTTTGCTAAGAAATTGTGTGGTGACGAAGCACACAACTAAAGTAATATTAAGAAAAATTTAGATGAAATATCACACGTAAAAAAATATGAATATACGTGATTCAGTTTTTAATCTAGGATAATATTGTATTAATAAAATAGAGAATGCTTGATAACAGTTTAAATTACATTCACAGCCAGTACAGTTATTCTCACAACTCACAAGGCAAATGGTGACGGTAAAACAATATGCTTAAACTCCGAAGGACAAATATGTCATTACACTGAATTTTAAAGTCAACGGAAAGCCAGAAAAAACAAAACTTTATAACAAGTTGCACGAATTTTTGGGATATTAAATTGTTCTCGCGCAAATATCTAGTAATTTGTCTCATATATTTGAACATCAAAATTCAATGGGGCCGAGCGAAAAAGATAAGAGAGATTTACGCGAACACAATTTAACATCCCTTAATTAATAAGAAAAATTTATATAAATAGTTCGATTTAATTTTTGAATTTTAAAATTAATTTTTTATTTTATATTCTATTAAATATAGTCAATCAAAACTCATATATCCTTAATTACCCTTTATATTTAATTTTTATTCCCTTATATATAAATTTTCATCGTCCGTCCTGCAAACACCATTTCCTGTAACTAAAAATCAGAGCCAGCATACGATATATTCATACCCAACTATCTGTTTACCCAACTACGCGTAGGGTCATATAATTGTATTAAATATTTATATAAGTATTATGAATTTCTGTGGTGTATTGTTTGCTGTTTATGTGCCGCCGAACATTAGAGTTTATATTTTTGGTGCGACAGACAGTTGGTGAGACAGACAGTCTATCTCACCAAGCTTAGAATCTGCCATATTTCTGTTACAAATATAACATTATTAAATTACAATTATATAATTTAAAAATTAAACAAATCTATCATAAATTAAAAAAATTATTATAACATCATGTAACAAACAAGCAATTTGGTGCGACAGGCATCCCGTCGCACAAAACATATGCGACAGCCACCCGTCGCACCAAATTTCAAAAAATGCAACAGGTGCGACAGACACTTTGTCGCACAAAAATTATGCGACAGGCACACCATCGCACCAAATTCCAGAAATTGCAACCCAAGAATTTGGTGCGACATGCAGCCCGTCGCACAAAACTTTCAGAATCTAGAATTTCCTGCGATGGGCACCCTAGGTGCTGCCATCACGCGGTACCGCGCTGGGCAGCACTCATTTCAGAAAAAAAAAAAAATTAAATGTCTGACTTACAAAATTACGCTTTCCGTTAATCGATTGGAGACTGAGATCGTAAATCACTCGGCAATCCATCCCATGATTTCGACTCAACAGATTGAATGGACAAGTCTTAAGGAATCGCTTCAATTTTGTGTTTTATTTTTTTTTATTGTATCAAATACATTGTCAACTAAAGATTGACCACCTTATAATTAGAGCCCACTTATTTTCACCGGCCTCAACACTAAAAGAAATATAAAAAAAATCAAAATTCAATCAATTTTTAATTATATTTTAAATATCAACAATCAGCAAAATAATAAGAAATTTTAAAAAGAAAAGTAATAAAAAAGATATCTTTTTATTTTCTTTAGAAATATTATTTCAAGAAATCTTTTTTTTTACTTCAAAATTGAACCAATAAAAGTAATAATTTTCTTTATAGAGAAGAGCACAAGAAATTCCATAGCGTTAAATAATTAAAGTTTTTTAAAACAAATAAATAATTTAATCTTTTTCTTAGAAAAATTAATAATAAATTAACAGTTAGACAACATTATTAATTGGACAACTAACCAATTCCTTTAAATTGAAAAAAAAGGAGAATTACAACAAAAATTCTAAATATATGAAAAGGAGATTTTTAGATCTCATATTGAATTGAAATGAGGAAATATGATAATCTTCATAATGAATTATTAAAAAAACAATCTATAGGATTCGCATTTTACTTGATTTTGAATTTTAAGTCCAAAGACAAGCATGGAAATGGAGATAAAAAACCCACATACTATAGAAATTTCAGGAATTTTTTATTGAATAGTACATAGTTATAAATCGACTAGCAAGAAGAAAAGATAAAAGAAATTTTATAGCATCGCCTTTCGATACCAATTGAAATAGTGTTCATTGTGCTAGAAGAAGGATAGCTATACTCGATTTGGAATATTCTAAAAATATCCTCAATACTACATTGGCGATCTCACAAAGATACAAATTTAGTGAATTTTCATTTCATTTAATGATATCTTTTACGGAATCAATCACTTTTTAATTATACACGAATATGTGGAGCTGGGCATGTTTGGAAGCACAAAAGAATATTCTTTTGTTAATATTATTACTAGTATTCGATCATCGGGTCGTTCATAGCATTACTATACCTTCCCTATTCATTATGAGTTGGTTATTTGTCAGCATGGGGTTAATTTACGATGTGTTTGGAAGCCCTTAACCAATCGAGTATTTTATAGAGCTGACAAGGAACTCTATTAATAACTGGCTATTTCGATTCTTTGAAGCAACTCATGAATTTTGTAGACCTTTCGAGGAGAACCCAATGATCATAGATTAAACCTATCCAATTTTTTATAGTGTGATGATGGGCTATTCATGGACTAACTGTACCTAAAGTTTCTTATTTTGGGGTCAATATTAGCAATGTAGTTCTTCTAAGAATAAAATTAGAGAGCAATGATACAATCAAATCCAAATGAACAAAATGTTGAATTAAACCATACCAGTCTCTACCGAGGATTATTACTCATTTTTGTACTTGCTGCTTTATTTTCCAGTTACTTCTTCAATTAAGAAAAAAAGGAGAATAGTAGAAGAATCCAAAATTGTAGGAATTCTCTTATCCCATTAGGAATAAGCGCATCTTATAATTATCTATGATTGTTTATGTCTTTAGCATGACCATTTGCAATAATGCGAAGGAAAGCGAGATAAATAGCCAATACTACTGGAAGGATTCCCCTTTGGATAATAGGAATTGTAATTAGTATTCTTGTAATTGGTTTAATAGACAATTTATTTTATGGTTCAGATTCCGAATTAGGTTTGTCCTTGTAGTAATCGAATGAATTGCGTTGTAGACATAAAAACTCAAGGTACCCTGTCATTCCCATCTTTGTCTGATTCAAAGGGTAGGGTCAGGGCCCTTTGAGTTCTTAATAAACATAATATTTATTTTTTGATCACTTTTTTGATGCTTTAAAAAAATCCATTTCATTTTTTTCTGATTTATGATGATTTTTTTTATTAACTTGCTTAATTTATTTAGAAGCGTTGTTCCCCGATAGTCTCTATCAATACTTTCAAAATTACAAAAAAGTAAACGATCACTCAATTTATTTTTCCTGAATCACATAATTACAATACATCTATATAATGATTTCTGTTGAGCAAATATTGAAATATAAGCTAAGCAACCCAAGAGAGGAGTGAATTGGAGTTTTAAAACTTAAGCTAAGTAAACTACACAATAATTAATTCTAATGTCTTAATGGAATAAGAACAATAAATTTAACCATGCTCAAAATAAAAGAATAAGGGAAGATAGAACAAACACAAGAATTTTTACGTGGTTCGGCAATTCTCGCCAACGTCCACGCCTCCAAGCATATCGGGCTTGAAAATTTCACTATTCAAGTTTCCCAAAGTTTCAAGTTCTTACAATTAACTTCCAAGGTGTCAATAAACCTTTACACTAAGAGATTATCCCCAATCTCTTAACCCAAGTGTATCACAACACTTACAATCACTCAACTATGATTTTACAATAAGGACTACAAAAGATTTCTTTATACACATAATATGTGTTTACAAATTGAAAGTGCAAAATGTGTTTCAATAAAATAATTACAAATTTAAGCTCAAGAATAACTGTATACTTAGTAGCAAGCTCAAATATAACTCTTAAGATTCTTTGTTGCTTAAATCTAATTGACCTTTTTATAGTTTGATCTGAAAACTAGCCGTTATAGACTTTTTGAATCTTAATGGTTCGCTATTAACTTACGGATCACCGTTTTGATTTGAACAAGTTACCATTGTACTGTAATTCAAATAATCGGTTCGCCGTTTACTGTTGTCGGTTAGCCGTTAACTTATCGGCTAGCAGTTTTCTTATTGTCAGATCGCCGTTAATTTTCAGCAAAATATGTTGCTCTCTGGACACTATCGAATCGCCATTAATTTTGTTGTTAGTTAACTGTTATGCTATAGTGCCAAATTGTTTCGCTACAGTGTAACTTTCTTAAAATTATAGTTTTGCCACAATCCATCTAAAATTATACTAAAGCCCAACAATTTTTAAAAACTATATTGTGACCTAAAATGTTATAAACATTTTCAAATAAGTCTATAAATGTAAAAACAATTAACTTAATAAAATCATAATTTTCTTTAATAAAACCTTTATATTATGAAAATAATGATTTATTTAAAATGTTATAAAAAATAATTTGAGTTTTTAAATGCTTAAACATATATACATTTATTCATACTAACTTTACAAGAAATATAACATTAAAGAACATCTAAGCTAATATATGCATTTTCTATTTTATCTATGACACATAGTTTTTTATCATCAAAATCAAATACTATATGACTCGTATAAGTCAACAAATATCATCCAAATCCCTTCTATACTAATATAATTTTATTCTATTTATTTTAGTGTCTCATTAATCCAAATTATTTTCTAAGTTCATGGAAGGAGTGTTATTTGTTCAATGACTTCTATTTCTTTTGTTTTCTTATTTTTTGTCAATACTTAATAGAAATCTAAAAAGAGTTCTGGTAAACTTGAAACTATTTTAAACTATGAGCAAGAATTTTTTATGAATGGAATTAAAATCCTTTATTATTTCGACACTCGAAGGGGATGCGAAAAATTTTCTTTTAGGTGTTAAAGACGAGTATGACGAATAATTCTCTTTAAAATCCCATATTCCCCTTCATTTATCCTTCCTTTCTTTTTTCTTTATATTCTATATTTTTCGTTTCCTCATCTTATCTTATGTTTGGCATATAGATATAGTAAAAATTAATTATAGCCTTGTAAAATAAAAAATTATTGACACATTCTATGATATTTAAATATAGTAATAAAAGAATAATATTTTATTAATAAAATAGAGAATGATTGATTATAGTGTAAATTACATTCACAGTCAACTAAGTTATGCTCACAACTCACAAGGCAAATGGTAATGGTAAAACAATATGTTTAAACTCCGAAGGATGAATGTGTCATTATAATCCTCAATTTTTACAAAATTAACGGGGAAAAAAAAACTTTACAACAAGTTCAACGAAGTTTTGGGATATTAAATTGTTGACGCGCAATTATCTGGTAATTTGTCTCTTATATATGACCATTCAAATTCAAAGGGACCCAGCGAAAATATAAGAGAGATTGCGCGCGAACAATTTAGCATCCCTTGCTTAATGATGACGTGCTAATATCACTGCCAAAAAGAAAAGAGAGTAAAGTGATCAAGAAACACTTTAATCATCTTTTGACCTCAATGACGACTTCTTGTTCTGTACAACTCATCTATCTCATCTTTATTAGCTCTTTCGCTTAATTTGTGATCTTCAAATCACTTTGTTGTTGTTTTTACTTTGGTCTTCTTCACAATAGAATTGAACAACGAGATGGGGGAATTTATTGTTACTCTTGTTTTGGAAGCTCTAAGATGCGTGGCTCCTCCAATAGAACGCCGACTTCGTTGTTCGTGTAACTACAATGCCAACTTTGAGAATCTCAAGGCAGAAATCCAGAAGCTCGAGGAAGAAACTACGAGCATTCAACGCAAAGTTTCTGAAGCTGAAAGAAATGGTGAAAAGATTGAAGAGAAGGTTGAGAAGTGGCTGGTTAGTGCGAGCAAGATCATTGTTGAGGCAGCCAAATTCATTCAAGATGAAGAGACAGCAACAAACAGGCACTGCTTCAGGGGGTGTTGTCCTAATTTGATAAGCCGGTATCAGCCCAGCAAGAAAGCAGAGACAGAGGTGAAGCCGGCCATTGTTGAGCTCCGGGAAGAAGCTGGGAGATTTGATAGAATTTCCTACCGTACCATCCCGGAGGAGATATGGCTTAAGTCTCGCAAAGGTTACGAGGCCTTCGAATCAAGACTTGGTGCTTTGAAGTCTGTACAAAATGCATTGACTGATGTTAATGTCAGCATCATTGGGGTGTATGGCATGGGCGGCATTGGAAAGACGACACTGGTGAAGGAGGTCGCAAGGCAAGCCAGGGAAGACAAGCTCTTTGATCTAGTGGTTTTTTCAGATGTTTCCGAGACACTAGACATAAGAAAAATTCAGCAAGAAATTGCTGAGAAATTAGGTCTGGTGCTGCTGGAGGAAACTGAATCAAGAAGAGCTAGTAGGTTATATGAACGATTGGAGAAGGAGGAGAAGATCCTTATAATTTTAGATAATCTCTGGAAACGTGTTGATTTGGAGACCGTTGGAATTCCTTTTGGTGATGATCACAAAGGATGTAAAGGTGCCTGATTTCCCCTACCGATGGTTCACCCAAGCCGCAGCGCTTCCACAACACAAAGAGTCCGGAAAGGACCCTCCACCCATTCGGGTTCAGTTGTCCCGGGGCCAGACGGAACCTGAAAAAAACCCGGGCAAAGTAAGGCTGGATAGGCAGCCTGACCCCCCATTTAAAGCACTCCAAGTGGAAGGTCGTGTATCTTTGGGAGGGACGGCTGGGGATTTCACCCCTGCCCGGCAACCTTAGGACTACACTCTCGGGTATGTAGTAAGCCTGCCTAAGCCTATCTAAATCCGAGGGGGTGGTCTCACATCTCATATGGTCGATGGGGTATTCCCCACGCTCGGACCTTTGACTGGCCCTTTCCCTTCGACGCGGCTGGGTCTCTGCCGCGGGAAGTTCCCCTTCTGAACTGGAATCCCTCACGGGAATTATACTAAGGGGCTGCGCATCACTAGAGGAGGACGAATCCTCCAGCAACATCCTACAGGCATGTTGGGGGTTTGACATATTTTCTCTCCTAAGGGTATAAACTACAGAGTTCAGTAGAGGAAGAAACAGAATGGCGGCAGGAAATGGAAGAAGGGCTTGTACCTGAACGCGAAAGGAAGTGTGGTTGGCCGGAAATCACCCTGACAGAAAGAAGGAGATGAGTAAATGGCGGAGAGCAGATTAATTTTGAGTTTGAACGAAAATGAGCAAATAGAGGGAACAGTGAAGAAGTTGGGGGTTTTTAAGGGGGAGGACGCGTCTTTTCGACTGGCGGCGTGCGTCTCGAGGGACATGACCTTTCGGGTAACGTCCTTTCAAATTTCGAACGCATGGCTGGAATCCATCCATGTGTCCCGCATTAAATGCGAAGTGATGGAAGCGTGTTACAGCTTGAAAGCATGGGGAAGTGTAAAAGGCCGGGGAGTCGGCCCGTCACTAATAAGTTTCCAGTCTTATCTTGTTTCACTCAAAAGACTAGAAACTGGGGGACTGGTGTTTGAGTAATATCGGGCAGATCTTCTCGAGGCCCTTTCAGCTAGAATACAATACCCCGAGGACAGTCTAGCCCGAGCAGAAGTCCCGACCACTGGCACGAAGACGATCTCATCAGACGTCAAAGCTGGTCAAGGTCAGGGATTCAGAGCCGTTCGAGCTCCGAGCTCTTTTGCCTGCTCGAGGTCGTCAGTCCCAGTCAAAGCTGGTCAAAGTCGAGAACCGAGCTCTCCTTTCCTGCTCGCAGAGGTTAAGTCCCTGAGCATAACTGGGCCATCTTAGTTATCGACCAAATGGAACGTAAGACCCGGTTCAGAACGGTCCTATCCGTTTTCGCAGAATCTTGGCACACCTTTCGATGTCTGACCAGGGCCCCACATGGTATGGGCCCCACATGATATGGTGGTGGTACTGTTGCCGATGGCCGGCACATTAGAAGAATTATATATGCGTAATTGCTTTGTTGAGTGGGAGGTTGAAGGAGCCAATAGTGAAAGAAGTAATTGCAGCCTTGATGAGTTGATGCATTTGCCTCGATTGCCTGCTTTACAAATAAATGTTAAAAATGATGATATTCTACCAGAAGGCTTTTTAGCCAGAAACCTGGAAAGGTTTAAAATATCAATAGGAGACACATCATTTCTGCCTCTTAAAGCACCAACAATGATATTTGCTTTAAATTGAGCCGGCCACTATTTACGATCAGCGATCATGAGACCTTAAGGACGTTGAAGCTCAAGCTTAATTCTACGCCCGTTTGCCCTAAGAAATTGCAGGGCATCAAGAATGTGGATTACTTATGTTTGGACAGGTTGCAAGGTGTAAAGAATGTTCTTTTCCACAGTTGAAGCATTTGCATGTCAAAAATAATCCAGACTTGATGTGTATCGTTGACTCGGTGGAGAGGGTACATTTGGATGATGCCTTTCCACTTTTGGAGTCACTTAATCTCTACAATTTAGTGAAGTTGGAGAGGATATGTCAGGATCGACTCAGCATACCATCTTTTAATGAATTAAAAACCATAAGAGTGGAACATTGTGATGAGTTGAGTAATATCTTATTGCTGTCTGCAGCAAAATGCCTTCCAAGACTGGAAAGGATTGCGGTTATTAATTGCAGCAATATTCAAGAGATATTTGCAGTTGGTGGAGAAGATGATGCAATCGATCATCAGAAGATGGAGTTTGGTCAATTAAGGACTTTGTGTCTGGGAAATCTTCCGGAGCTTACAAGCTTCTGCTGTGAAGTGAAGAAGAATAAACAAACACAAGGGTTGCATGAAATGTGTTCCAACGAAATCAGCAGTTTGGAAAACAAGCTTGATACTTCCTTACCACTTTTCAGCGAAAAGGTACACAGAAGTTTAGCAATTTATTTTTCTGTATTATTTTATTTTATATATCATACATATTCATTAATTAAATAAAGAATAAGGATTAATGCCGCACATTCAAACGCTCTCATCAGGTGTGACTTGCTTTTGCAATTAACTATATGAAGAAAATTGATACTATTAGACGTCGCTTCATATATATATGTATATATATAGATGCACATGATGTTGGATCTAAAAATTAATAAGAAAGAATTTTATAAATCTTTCAGGTTGTGTTGCCCAATTTGAAGGCTTTGGAGCTGCTTCAAATTAATATCGAAAAGATTTGGCACAATCAACTTCCAATTGCCATGTTTCCTTGCTTTCAAAATCTAACACGATTAATCCTCAGTGGATGTCACAAATTAAAATACATATTTTCGGCTTCTATGATCAGAAGTTTTGAGCAGCTCCACTACCTGCACATCAGCAACTCTAGGGGTTTACAGGAGATCATTTCTGATGAAGGAGCAGATAATCAAGTCACCCCTAATTTTGTCATTCTGAGGCTGACCACTCTGATACTTGGGAAACTACCTGAACTTAGATGCTTGTACCCTAGAATGCATACTTCAGAATGGCCAGCATTAAAAGAGTTGTCCGTGTCTTCTTGTGACCAACTAACAATATTTACTTCCGAAGTATTTAGCTTTTGCGAAAGTAAGTAGAAGCACAAACTTGATATCCCAGCACAACAGCCCCTTTTCTTGCTCGAAAAGGTATGAAACCATTTAATTATTTTTTAATATTAAATCAAAATTGTTCATATATTACATATTATGAGATCACTTTGTATGTTTAGACTACTCGAATGTCAGAGAACTGTTTAACTTAATTAGCTTTAATCATGTAATTGATGACGAGGATCAGATCTCCCCCAACTTGAAGGAATTGGCATTAGATGGAAAAGACATCAGGATGATTTGGCAGTGTGATTTTCCACAACATCTCTTTGGCAGTCTTAAAGTTCTCGACCTTATGAATGATAACTCAGCTGCTGGTTTTCCACTTGGTTTACTTCAGAGATTTCATAATCTGGAAAAACTCAAACTGAATTCTTGTTCATACAAAGAGATACTCTCGAATGAGGAACAAGTGGGGAAGCTCGCAAAGATCAAATATTTACAACTGTGCAGACTAAATGATATAAAGCAACTGTGGAAACAAGACATCAGAATGGACTCCATTTTTCAATATCTTGAAACTCTGGTGGTAGAAGATTGTGAGAATCTTTTAATTCTGTCGCCATCATCAACGGTATTTTTCAGTAATCTAACAATTCTGGAAGTTTTCGGTTGCAAGGAATTGATAAACATAGTAACATCCTCTGCAGCAAAAAGTCTAGTGGCACTCGTAAAGATGCAGGTATTTGGATGCAGAGCAATGACGCAAGTTATAAAAAGTGATGAGGGCAATGAATCAGCAAAAGAAGAGATTGTTTTCAACAAATTGAAGAGGTTGGCTCTGGCTGATTTAGATAGTCTCACAAGCTTCTGCTCTGGCAATTACATCTTCAAGTTTCCATCTTTACAAGATTTATTTGTGGTCGGCTGTCCCAAGATGAATATTTTCACTACAGGAGAATTAAGCACACTGCCGAGAGTAGACGTCATGTACAGAGACAGAGGGGCTCCGTGTTGGGATGGTGACCTTAACACAACCATACAACAATTACATAATGCAAAGGTACGGAGAAAATGGATACAAAAGTAGTTGCGATTATAACTAATTTAAATAAATTAATAAGATTTCTCTTCTTTTTTCCCTAGCTGTTGTAGGGGTCATCATCTTACTCAAAGTCCTACTAATCTGATAGGCTTCTCAGTACTTGGAGGAGTTGTGAACTTGAAGAATGACCTCCTGGGTAATTAATTTTCATTTCATTTCTTTGTCATATTGCTTGTTTTATACATACATACATATATATATATATATAGTAGGGAAATAGGACCGAAGGATGATAGTGAGGACAAAACAACTCAATAATATAAAATTTTAATAAAACTTTAAACTGTTAGGTACGTGGCGTCGTTAAACCAGATGATCGATAGATCTTACTCTATCGCTTCAGATCATATCAGACTTAGAACAGATCTAGATCTTGCATATCGGGTGTCCAGCCGATATACCGTTTAGGCTTTAGAATAAAATAAAGACTTTAAAATTAAATCCTATGCAACCTAAGCAACACAGGCTCATATACGATCTGAGATCTGGATCCCAGATCTGGTGCTCTGAGTGGAAGGAGGGAGAAGAGAATACAACAGAGGGGAGAGATCCGGTCTCTATACCTCTGAGGCTCAGTAACAATTTATATGGCAGATCGATACTGGATCGATCTGCAGATCATGCATAAACTTTACTGAACTTTAAATAAATAAATATCTTTAAATTACATATCTGACTTTAAACAAATGCTTTAAATGCTTTATATTAATTTAACTGAATGCTTACATTTGGATTGGAAGCTTCAGAGCTTTAAAGAAAATTACGGAAGAAGAAGAAAATGAAAATCGGAAGGCGAGAATAGTTTCCTCAAAGTCTTAGTCCCATTTTCCAGAGAGAGAGAGAGAGAAAGAAAGATTACAAAATTTTGTAAAGAGAATTACGAGGAGTCTATAGTCTTCCTCTTGAATTTATACATAAAATTTTAAACTATTCATTTTAAAGCGTGGCGCGTCACGTGGCGATGCAGCTGTGTGGCGTCATATGGCGGTACAGCGTGGCGCGTCACGTAGCTTTGGAGACTTTATTATTGGAAACTCGAGCACGAGTAGAGAGCGAGCTCGAGCAAGCTTTGAACCTCGAGCACGAGCAGGAGAACTTGAGCACGGCGGGGCTTAACTCGAGCAGAGCTGAGACATCGAGCTCAAGTAGGCTTTGAACTCGAGCATGAATAGGAACTTGAGCTCGGCGGGGCTTTGGCTTGACCATGAATAGGAGCTCGAGCGGACTATTGCTTGACCAAGGCGGAAGCTCTAAACAAGCTAGATACTTGAACTTCTAAAATCTATTAACAAATACATCTTTAAGCGAGCTTTAACAATAACATTGAGATTTTACAAGTACGGATGAGATACAAAATTGGAACAAGCTGGAAAGTAAAATTATTTTCTTTTCTTTTTTTTTTTTTTTATTTTTATATAGCACTTTAACATCATACAATAAACTATCTTTATTTTTGAGGCTTTATTGGAGATAGAATACTGAAGCGAGTCATCCTCGTTTTCATCTCCAGAGAAATAAAGGTTCTTCATCACTGACGAGTTGGATTAAATGCAGTGAGCTCATAACAGAAAGTTGAGATCTTGATTCGACAGTTGTTGCATTACTTTAAAATAATCATCCTCGGACTTGGCGAGGCGGCGAGCTTGAGCTCGAGACTTTTGAGCTTGAAAGGTAGCTTGAGCTTTAGGCGCTCGATACTTGGCTTTAGGAGGCCTTTTGACAATAGCCAATTCGAACTATGTGCTCGAGACGACTTTGACTTCTCGTCAATTTCGACCACCATTTGACTTTAAAGGTTCTTTGTAAAATGAGTTGGGCATCTTGAGTGTAGTCTTGAAGGTTCCACATCAAACCAAGGAGAAAGAAATTTGTGCAGAAGCAGAGAAAGGAGGAAACCTCTTCTCGGACTCGGAAGGAATATAATGAGCTTTAAAAGGTCCAAACAAGTTTTGGCATTTGGTGTTAGAATTTACGGACATGGTCCAAAATAATTCCACCATTGTTGAAACCAATTTGGAAGGCTTTGAGCGGTTATTTTTGGATTGAAGAAAAATAACCGAGAATGGAGTCTTTTGGGGTTTTGTAAGAAAAATGTATTAAACCAGAGCTTGTTGGTAATCCCGATAAGAGAAAGACGAGAATGGTTTAAACAAGTCTCAAAATTTGCGAGGAAAAATTTGAAATTGTGGAGAAGATCTCCCATTGCTTTGGACTCAAGACTTTTAAAATTGTGGCGATAGAGTATCTTGAGCTCGGAATGAGACTCATTGAGAAAGAAATGTTTAAATTTGACGGACTCGAGTATACTCAAGAATAGCTTGATAATAGAGTTTGGGGTTTTGTTAAATCCATGGTTTGAAAAACCATCCTTAGGAAAAACTTTGAAAGAGCTTGAAATGGATCGGTATGGTAAAACCCATCTTCAATGGTTAAAACATTTTGGTGATGAGTTTTGCTAAACCAATCCGACTTTTGAGAAAGCTTTTGTTGTGAAACAACAATTTTTGAAGAGAAGCTTTCTTGGGAAACAAGTTCTTTAGAAGAAGAAGACTTTACAATTTCTTTAGAAGCAGTTTTTCCTTCTCAGGAACTTGAGAAAGAGCTTTAGTTTGAGAAAGGTTTTGTAAAGCTTGATTTTGTAAAGCGAGCGGGAGCTCGGGGATTTAGAAATGGATTGCATCCATTCTTTTACTGTTCCTCGACGAGGTGGCTTTAGGCCAGAGCCTCTTCCTCTCTACCATGTCAATCCAAGACTTGATTGGCATATGCGAGGAAAGGAGCTTTTCTTTAGAAGGTGTCAAGGACACATCTTTGAGACTCTTTAGCGAGGGCTTTGCCCTTGTCTTTCCTCCTTGGAGGCATTATCTATACTGCAAAAATTCACGGGTTAGAAAATCTGGAATAGAATTTAAATCACCTTTAATATATTCAATCTCAAAATCAAAAACACTCAAAATGAGCTTGCCAACGTGCAAAAATCTGTTTTGATGCAATATTTTGAACATCTTTTTCAAAACATGTTTTGCGACTTTGCAATCAATTCTAAGTAAAAACTTTTGATTTAAGAGATCACTTTGGAATTTTGTTATGCATAAAACTATAGATAAAATTTCTTTTTAATTGTAGAATAATTTCTCCGGCAATCATTCCGAGTGAGCAGAAACATATCTAACAATTTGTTCTTTATCATGTTCAACTTGTTTTAAAATTCCACCATAACCTAAGTCTGAAGCATCAGTCTCTACAATCTTAGGTAAAGCAGGATTAGCAAGATACAAACATGGAATTTCTTTAACAATACTTTTTATGGTCTTTACAACTTTAGTATGTTCATCTGTCCAAGCAACAGGGGTTTTCTTAAGTCTATCATGCAAAGGCTTAGAAATCCTATTTATGTTAGGACAAAATTCAAGAACATAATTTAAACTACCCAGAAATCTTTGCAATTGAGTTTTGTCAAGAATCTTATCAGGAAACTTGTCTGCAAATGCAAGAGATCTCTCAATAGGCATAATTGTTCCTTTGGATATATAATGTCCAAGGAATCTAACTTTAGTTTGAAATAAAGTGACTTTGGAACTTGAGACTGCAAGTCCAGCTTTTTTAGTGGCATAATAGAAAGTCTTTAAATGTTTGAAGTGTTGATCAATTGTGTGAGAAAAGATCAATACATCATCAATATAAACTATGCAGAATTCAGAATAAGGATTATAAATGTCATTCATAATCCTCTGGAATTCTGAGGGGGCATTTTTTAAACCAAAAGGCATAACTGTCCATTCATACTGTCCAAATGGAACAGTGAATGCAGTTTTATACCTGTCTTTAGGTTGAATCTGAATTTGCCAAAATCCAGACTTCATATTAAACTTTAAATTTTGTAAACAGAACATACTTTAATAATGTTTAAATTTCTTGTTTTCGGCTTTTCAATGAAAGGGAAAACAAGTTCTTTACTTCTGGCTTTAAAAGATATACTATCATAATTGACAGTATAAGGAGTAATGAGGTTTATAAATGGTGTTCCTAAAATGACAACATGATGAATATCATTTGTCAGTAGGAATGAAGTTTTAAATTTAAATCCACCATTATAAACAGAAGCATCAACTTTGGATTTAATTTTTAGCTTTGAATTGTTTTCTGCGAGATAGTCTTTCGGTTGTTTTCTCATGAAAACAATTTGGGACAATATCTTCTTTTATACAATTCAAATCGACACCGATGTCGAAGAAGCAATGGTGTCAATCTCAAAGTCTTTGGAAAAGATCAGAGTGATTTTGATTAAATATTTTCTGGTAGTTATTTGCTTTAAAACAAATAGAAAATCATCGGGTCCAGACTCGATGTTTTCAAGGCTTTGATCATTTTTATTGCCATCATCAGATTCTGGTTCCTTATCAGAATCCTCTTGCAAATGTCTTTGTAAAAGGAGTTGAGCATTGCGAGAATCACTCTTCTGCTTTTCTTTCAACTCTTTTATCTCATCTTTAATGTCATTTATCTCTTTTTGAAGATCTTGAATACTAGAAGTTGACTTCTTTGTTTTCTTTTTACCCAAGATCTCAGTAAGATCATAAGTGTTCTTTTTAAGAACAGGGGCTTTAGAAGTTTCAGCTTTATCCCTTACTTCTAAGGTCTTTAGAAGTTTATCCAAATACTCTCTTTGGAGAGCAGGATCAGAGATATGTTTGACTAATTCAAGAAAAGTTTCTTGCTCTTTAGTCAAACCATTGACTTTCTTTAAATAAGAATCAGAACTAGTAGAGCTGCTGTATTCTGTATCAGAATCAGAGTCCACTATTTCATCAATTTGTAAGGGCTCGCTGTCTCCTGTCATGGAAGACTCCGAGCTGGATGACTCTATTAGCAAAGGAGCTAACTTTGCTAGGACTTCCTCCTCGAGGTCGAGCTCGTGGAGTTTCCTGCTCATTTTGCAGTATTGAGCAGTATGACCTTTTTTATTACATTTGAAACACGTGGCTTCTTTGTAATTAAAAGAGGATTTGGGTTTAGATTTATCTCTAGAAAATTTTTTCTTTTTATAAGGCCTCGAAGGCTTCTTATAATAAGGTTCTCTAGAGTCTTTGAAAGGTTTTTTATCTCTTCTGGATTTGTAACGTTTCTTGTAAGGTTTGGAATAACACTTATCGTTACAATCTTTAGAGGTAGAAGCTTTAAAAGGATCGTA
Organism: Murraya koenigii; assembly: GCA_025617385.1. Lineage (NCBI taxonomy): Eukaryota > Viridiplantae > Streptophyta > Magnoliopsida > Sapindales > Rutaceae > Murraya > Murraya koenigii. The sequence continues at coordinate 1,565,404 of CM046819.1, read as the reverse complement.
ATTGAGCTGCTTCTGAAGCCGCCCAATTCTTGTTTAGATCTTTTAAGCTCCCACTTTAATCTTTTCTGGAGTTTTAAATCTTGATAAATCTTTAGACCTTCCTTATTGACATAACTGACAAGTTTACCATAGGTGAGATTGTCATAAGGAATCTGGTTATCATATAAAGCTTTAATAGAATTTCTAACCTTTTCACCCGAGAGGGTTGGTAACCACTGCAGGAACTTTTCGTTTCAAGTTACATGATTTGCATCATCTCTTAGAAATAGTCTGGTGAAGAAGGTAGATTTATAATCTTGGAAATCACTAAGTTTCTTGCATCTTAAGTTATGCAATAACTCAGCATTTTTATCTCTTAGGTGAGAAAGATCACCTATGAAATGAAGAGATATTGTAACTATCAAGGTAGCTCCCAACGGATTTTGTTTGTTTTAGGAAGAGGTTCTTCCTTAAATGCTTCTATTTCTGAAGAGGCAATAGAAGGTCGATCATAATCCGAGCACACCAATCTTGCTAGATTGTGCCTTTGTCGAGAGCAATTTGGACTTTACTTGAGGAAGAGGAGACTTCTATCCTATCAAGTTGTTCACGAATAGCTTTGGCAAAATCTGATTTAGATTCTTGGACTAGCTTTTGACTAGTCTTAGAAACACGGAAAGGCTCAAAAATAGGCTTTTAAGCTTTTCTCGAATCGGACTTTGTTAGCTTTAAAGAAGATGGAATAGCGGAAGGAGTAGGAACAGCGAGTTATGGTTGACTTTTGGAATTGATTTTCCGATCTGGTCAATTGTTTTCCTATAGTATTTAGATTAGTATTACGAAATTGTTACGTTGTATAATACTATCTAAATCAACTACGGATCTTTAGGCTTATGAATTTTATAAGGTGAAGCTTTAATTTGGACGGGAGGATCACCATGATCAATAGCAATACTCCCAAGAGGTGGATGTTACTGCTTCATAGTTACATCACTATCGAGAAAGAGTCCATTCGAGGATCTTCTTTACGGTAACAATAGGATTTGATTCCTTAAAAGGATAATCAATATTGTTATCGAAGCATACATCTCAAACCAATCGAAGAAGAAAATATGAACTTTATGCAAATTTACTGAATTCATAATAAATTTGTTGAATCTCTTTTCTTTGGTTTAAAAATTTCTTAAAAACCAAAGTCTTTTTCTTTATTAATTTCAGAATAAAAATCATTATGCAAAAGATTTTTATCGACTTCAAACTCTTTAATGATGACGTTTATTCTATTCTCTGTGACGGCAGAGAAAGTAGGAGAAGTAGGAGGAGAAGGTTCTTTCTCTTCCTGTTCATCATCTTGTTGTCTACTAGTGTAAATAGGATGTGGTACACTAGTGGTATAGTCAACAGAATGTATGGATGAGCTAGGTATAGTCACGAGTGTGGAAAACCTAGGGTCGACTCTTTATAGGTTGAAAAGGAAGATTTATCTCGGAAGGTATCTTTGAAAATCTCCTTTCTATAGCGAGCATACTATGCTTGAATCCTTGTCGGAGAATCTAGAAGATATAGATCTCCTAAGGACGACTTGACTTTACCATCGAATCTTGAGTCACATTTTGCAACTCTGTATTTGGCTCAAGTTGTTTTGGAATCACTGGATCAGTGGCTCCTTCAAGAATCCATTCCTCAGGAAGATGGACATCTTTCCATTGGATGGGCTTTGGAATGACAGTGTTGGCTTTAGACAAATCGATCCGCAAGAGAAGGGTTTCATCTCTTTTTGACTGGTATTTGTGTTGTGTGTTAAATGCAGAATGCATGGCTTTATATGAAATTTTAAATATCAATGCAACTGGAATTGACCCTTCAACCATATGATAATTATGGGTTTTGATTTGAAGAATCATGCTCTTTAAAATATTCTTATCTTTAAGTGAAACTGTTATATTTGGATAACAGCTGAATGAAATGGGTCCTTTACAGAGACTTGATTCAATGCTACTGAGCAAGGAATCATCAAAGAGAGAAATCTCCCATCTACGAGGACAGCCAGGATTGAAGTATCCAATCCTTCTTTGGTCAGGGGCTTTATACCAACTTGGATTAAACCAATATGCACATAATTAAAATTCTTTTCTCTTAACTTCTTAAGAGATTGTTCTGAGAACAATTGAATTGTCTCAAATGGCTTTGAAAGTGTTATGTCATGCTCTTCAGTTTTAATAACATAATCATTCTTTAAAAAATCAAGTTTTTTAGTTTTATAAATCATTTCTTTGGAAATCTTTGGTAGTTCCCAACAATCAATAGCTTTATTAAAATTCTCAATTATGAATTCTTCTGAATTCACTACATTCTTTGTATCACTAGTCCTCCCGGAGGAAGAGCTAGAAAAGGATGATGCTCTACAGAGTAGAGAATCCATTTTAGAAATCTATGTTCAAGTTTTAGACAGACAGGAAAGACTACAATCCACGGCTAAGAATTGGTTTTACTGCCCTTCAACCTTGGGGGACTTACGACCAAATGCTACCGCGGCACCCAGAGGTAACACTCACCTCTCCTGCAAGTGTTCAACCTTTACACAGACGCCTAACCTAGACGCTCTAAACTATACAACACTATCCTCCCCTTGGCTCTGATACCAGTGATTCCAAAACAACTTGAGCCAAATACAGAGTTGCAAAATGTGACTCAGTATTCTGATGGAAAAGTCAAGCTGTCCTTTAGGAGATCTATATCTTCTAGATTCTCTGACAATGATTCAAGCACAGGTATGCCTGCTATAGAAAGGAGATTTTCAAAGATACCTTCTGAGATAAATCTTCCTTTTCAATCTATAAAGAGTCAGCCCAGGTTTTCCACCTCGGATATACCTAGCTCATCCATACATTCTGTTGACTATACCACTAGTGTACCACATCCCATTTACACTAGTAGACAACAGGATGATGAACAGGAAGAAAAAGAACCTTCTCCTCTTACTTTTCCTACTTTCTCTACTGTCACAGAGAATAGAATAAACGTCATCATTAAAGAGTTTGAAGTCGATAAAAATCTTTTACATAATGATTTTTATTCTGAAATTAATAAAGAAAAAAGACTTTGGTTTTTAAAGAAATTTTTGAACCAAAGAAAAGAGATTCAACAAATTTATTATGAATTCGTAAATTTGCATAAAGTTCATATTTTCTTCTTTGATTGGTTTGAGATGTATGCTTCTGATAACAATATTGATTATCCTTTTAAGGAATCAAATCTCATTGTTACCAGAAAGAAGATCCCTGAATGGACTCTTTCTGATAGTGACAGAACTATAGAAGCAGAACATCCACCTCTTAGGAGTATTGCTATTGATCATGGTGATCCTCCTGTCCAAATTAAAGCTTCACCTTATAAAATTCATAAGCCTAAAGATCCAGAAGTTGATTTAGATAGTATTATACAACAGAACAATTTCTGTAATACTAATCTAAATACTATAGGAAAACAGATTGACCGAGCTGGAAAATCAATTCCAAAAGTCAACCATAACTGTTGTTGCTACTCCTTCTGCTATTCCATCTTCTTTAAAGCTAACAAAGTCTGATTCTGAGAAAAAGCTTAAAAAGCCTATTTTTGAGCCTTTCCAGGTTTCTAAGACTAGTCAAAAGCTAGTCCAAGAATCTAAATCAGATTTTGCCAAAGCTATTCGTGAACAACTTGATAGGATAGAAGTCTCTTCTTCCTCAAGTAAAGTCCAAATTGCTCCTGACAGTGCACAATCTAGCAAGATTGGTGTGCTGGATTATGATCAATCTTCTATTGCCTCTTCGAAATAGAAGCATTTAAGGAAGAACCTCTTCCTAAAACAAACAAAATCCATTGGGAACTAGCTCTTCCCAAAGTCAGGTCTCCTCCTGATTTAGCTATTGACAACAGACCAAGTGCTTTAAACCAATCCAGGTTTAATGCATCTTCTGTCTATGAATGGAACATGATGCATGAATGGAACATAGATGCAGTCTGAATACAACATCCTTGGGTTGTTGCAGCAGATGACCATGGCGGCTAATGCCTATAAAACTCAATCGGGAACTTCGACAAAACCATTGCAGAAATCTTGATTCTTTGGATTTCTTGGTCGATCTAAAGGTTGGTGGGATCATCTTCTCACTAAGCGACAACAATCGACATTCTAAATGCTATTCAAACGGATGAATATGGAGCACCCATACGTGATGAATTAAATGAGCCTATTCAAGATGCTGTAGCTACCTTGATAGTTACAATATCTCTTCATTTCATAGGTGATCCTTCTCACCTAAGAGATAAAAATGCTGAGTTATTGCATAACTTAAGATGCAAGAAACTTAGTGATTTCCAAGATTATAAATCTACCTTCTTCACCAGACTATTTCTGAGAGATGATGCAAATCATATAACTTGGAAAGAAAAGTTCCTTGCAGGGTTGCCAACCCTCTTGGGTGAAAAGGTTAGAAATTCTATTAAAGCTTTATATGATAACCAGATTCCTTATGACAATCTCACCTATGGTGAACTTGTCAGTTATGTCAATAAGGAAGGTCTAAAGATTTGTCAAGATTTAAAACTCCAGAAAAGATTAAAGTGGGAGCTTAAAAGATCTAAACAAGAATTGGGCGGCTTACATGAGCGGTTCAATTATGATCCTTTAAAGCCTCTACCTCTAAAGATTGTAATGGTAAGTGTTATTCCAAACCTTACAAGAAGCGTTACAAATCCGGAAGAGATAAAAACCTTTCAAAGACTACAGAGAACCTTATTATAAGAAGCCTTGAGGCCTTATAAGAAGAAAAATTTTCTAGAGATAAATCTAAACCTAAATCCTCTTTTAATTACAAAGAAGCCACGTGTTTCAAATGTAATAAAAAGGTCATACTTGCTCAATCATTGCAAAATGAGCGAGGAAACTCCACGAGCTCGACCTCGAGGAGAAGTCCTAGCAAAGTTAGCTCCTTTGCTAATAGAGTCATCCAACTCGAGTCTTCCATGACGGAGGCAGTGAGCCCTTACAAATTGATGAAATAGTGGACTCGATTACGATACGAATCCGGTGGCTCTACTAGTTACGATTCTTATTTAAAGAAAGTCAATGTTTTGACTAAAGAGCAAGAAACTTTTCTTGAATTAGTCAAACATATCTCGATCCTGCTCTCCAAGAGAGTATTTGGATAAACTCTAAAGACCTTAGAAGTGAGAGATAAAGCTGAAACTTCAAAGCCCCTGTTCTTAAAAGAACACTTATGATCTTCTTGAAATCTTGGGTAAGAAGAAGACAAAGAAGTCAACTTCAATATTCAAGATCTTCAGAAAGAGATAAATGACATTAAAGATGAGATAAAAGAGTTGAAAGAAAAGCAGAAGAGTGATTCTGCAACAGTTCAACTCCTTTTACAAAGACATTTGCAAGAGGATTCTGATAAGGAACCGGAATCGATGATGGCAATAAAAATGACCAAAGCCTTGAAAATATCGAGTCTGAACCCGATGATTTTCTATTTGTTTTAAAGCAAATAACTACCAGAAAATATTTGATCAAAATCACTTTGATCTTTTCCAAAGACTTTGAGATTGACACCATTGCTCTCTTTGACATCTGGTCTTGATTTGAATTGTATAAAGAAGATATTGTCCCAAATTGTTTTCATGAGAAAACAAGCGAAAGACTATCTGCGACGAAACAATTCAAAGCTAAAAATTAAATCAAAGTTGATGCTTCGTTTATAATGGTGGTTTAAATTTAAAACTTCATTCCTCTCGACAAATGATATTCATCATGTTGTCATTTTAGGAACACCATTTATAAACCTCATTACTCCTTATACTGTCAATTATGATAGTATATCTTTTAAAGCCGGAAGTAAAGAACTTGTTTTCCCTTTCATTGAAAAGCCGAAAACAAGAAATTTAAACATTATTAAAGCATGTTCTGTTTACAAAAATCATATTAGTACCCTTCTTAAAACAAAACAAAATAATTTGGTTTGTTTAAAAAAGAATTTAAATGTACAAAGAATTGAGAAACAACTTCAAAATGAATTTGTAAAGCAAAAGATTTCTGAGTTTGAGACACTCATTAAAAGAGAAGTATGTCTTGATTTGCCATCGCATTACGGAGCAGAAAGCAACATATGGTAGATTTGCCTTATGAAACTTCTTTTGATGAGAAAAATATTCCTACTAAAGCCCGTCCGATCCAAATGAACATGGATCTGGAACAACATTGTAGGAATGAAATTAAAGATTTGGAGTCTAAAGGACTTATTGTTAAGTCTAGGTCTCCATGGTCTTGTGCTGCTTTCTATGTGAACAAAAATTCAGAAATAGAAAGAGGCACACCAAGACTTGTAATCAATTACAAGCCTTTGAACAAAGCTTTAAAATGGATTAGGTATCCAATACCTAATAAAAAGATTTATTACAAAATCGCATTACGCATTCATATTTTCAAAGTTTGACATGAAGTACGGATTTTGGCAAATTCGATTCAACCTAAAGACATGTATAAAGCGCATTCATCTGTTCCATTTGGACGAGTATGAATGGACGATTATGCCTTTTGGTTTAAAAATGCCCCTCGAAATTCAGGAGGATTATGAATGACATTTATAATCCTTATTACAGATTCTGCATAGTTTATATTGATGATGTATTGATCTTTTCTCACACGATTGATCAACACTTCAAACATTTAAAGACTTTCTATTATGCTACTAAAAAGTTGGACTTGCGGTCTCAAGTTCCAAAGTCACTTTATTTCAAACTAAAGTTAGATTCCTTGGACATTATATATCCAAAGGAACAATTATGCCTATTGAGAGATCTCTTGCATTTGCGAGACAAGTTTCTGATAAGATTCTTGACAAAACTCAATTGCAAAGATTTACGGGTAGTTTAAATTATGTTCTTGAATTTTGTCCTAACATAAATAGGATTTCTAAGCCTTTGCATGATAGACTTAAGAAAACCCACATTGCTTGGACGGATGAACATACTAAAGTTATAAAGACCATAAAAAGTATTGTTAAAGAAATTCCATGTTTGTATCTTGCTAATCCTACTTTACCTAAGATTGTAGAGGCCGATGCTTGAGACTTAGGTTATGGTGGAATTTTAAAACAAGTTGAACATGATAAAGAACAAATTGTTAGATATGTTTACGCTCACTTTGGAATGATTGCGGAGAAATTATTCTACAATTAAAAGGAAATTTTATCTATAGTTTTATGCATAACAAAATTCCAAAGTGATCTCTTAAATCAAAAGTTTTTACTTAGAATTGATTGCAAAGCTGCAAAACATGTTTTGGAAAAAGATGTTCAAAATATTGCATCAAAACAGATTTTTGCACGTTGGCAAGCCATTTTGAGTGTTTTTGATTTTGAGATTGAACATATTAAAGGTGATTTAAATTCTATTCCAGATTTTCTAACCCGTGAATTTTTGCAGAATAGATAATGCCTCCAAGGAGGAAAGACAAGGGCAAAGCCCCTGCTAAAGAGTCTAAAGATGTGTCCTTGACACCTTCTAAAGAAAAGCTCCTTTCCTCAGCAATGCCAATCAAGTCTTGGATTGACATGGTAGAAGAGGAAGAGGCTCGGTCTAAAGCCACCTCGTCAGAGGAACAGGTAAAAGAATGGATGCAATCCATTTCTAAATCCCCCGAGCTCCTGCTCGCCTTACAAAATCAAGCTTTACAAAACCTTTCTCAAACTAAAGCTCTTTCTCAAGTTCCTGAGAAGGAAAAATCTGTTTCTAAAGAAATTGTAAAGTCTTCTTCTTCTAAAGAACTTGTTTCCCAAGAAAGCTTCTCTTCAAAAATTGTTGTTTCACAACAAAAGCTTTCTCAAAAGTCGGATTGGTTTAGCAAAACTCATCACCAAAATGTTTTAACCATTGAAGATGGGTTTTACCATACTGATCCATTTCAAGCTCTTTCAAAGTTTTTCCCTAAGGGCTGGTTTTTCAAACCATGGGATTTAACAAAACCCCGGCCCTATTATCAAGCCATTCTTGAGTATCTCGAGTCCATCAAATTTAAACATTTCTTTCTCGAGTGAGTCTCATTCCGAGCTAGGCATACTCTCTGCCACAATTTTAAAAGTCTTGAGTCCAAGCGGTGGGAGATCTTCTCCACAATTTCAAATTTTTCCTGCAAATTTTGAGACTTGTTTAAACCATTCTCGGTCTTTCTCTTCTGGGATTACCAACAAGCTCGGTTTAATACATTTTCTTACAAAACCCCAAAAGACCCATTCTTGGTTATTTTTCTTCAATCCAAAATAACAGTTCAAAGCCTTCCAAATTGGTTTCAACAATGGTGGAATTATTTTTGGACCATGTCCGAAATTCTAACACCAAATGCCAAAACTTGTTTGGACCTTTTAAAGCTCATTATATTCCTTACGAGTCCGAGAAGAGGTTTCCTCCTTTTCTCTGTTTCTGTACAAATTTCTTTCTCCCTTGGGTTTGGATGTGGAACCTTCAGTACCACACTCAAGATGCCCAGCTCATTTTACAAAGAACCTTTAAAGTCAAATGGTGGTCGAAATTCGACGAGAAGTCAAAGCTGTCTGAGCACATAGTTCAGAATTGGCTATTGTCAAAATGCCTCCTAAAGCCAAGTATCGAGCAGTCTAAAGCTCAAGCTACCTTTCAAGCTCAAAAGTCTCGAGCTCAAGCCCTGCTCGCCTCGGCCAAGTCCGAGGATGATTATTTTAAAGTAATGCAACAGCTGCTCGAATCAAGATCTCAGCCTTCTGTTGCGAGCTCACCAGACGAATCCAGCTCGTCAGGTGATGAAGAACCTTTTATTTCTCTTGGAGATGAAAATGAGGATGACTGCTTCGGTATTCTATCTCCAATAAAGCCTCAAAAATAAAGATAGTTTATTTTGATGTAAAGCAGTTATATAAAAAAAAAAAAAAAAAAAGAAAATAATTTTACTTTCCAGTTTGTTCCAATTTTGTATCTCATCTGTACTTGTAAAATCTCAATGTTATTGTTAAAGCCTGTTTAAAGATGTATTTGTAATAGATTTTAGAAGTTCAAGTATCTAGCTTGTTTAGAGCTTCTGCTCTTAGTCAAGCAATAGTCTGCTCGAGCTCCTATTCATGGTCAAGCCAAAGCCCTGCTCGAGCTCGAAGTTCCTATTCATGCTCGAAGTTCAAAGCCTACTTGAGCTAGATGTCTCAGCTCTTGCTCGGATTATTTTGTTTCAATCTTTTTCTGATTTGCATTTCAACCTTTACTTTATATGATGATATGCCCTAAACAAGATCATTGGATTCTAGAATTTGATTCAATGCTTTCTGTTCTTCACCTCAAAAGCAGGAGGATTGGATTATAGAATTGTGCATCTCGCCTAGATGTGATAGTGATTAGATTTACGCATGCTTTTCGGGAAGGGAATTGTGCTGCGGAAAAACTTACCAATTTGGATGTGGAAGCTGCTAGTTTTTTCTGATGAAGTGACTCTGCTTCTTACCTTTTACCCATGCTCCATCGAGATGCTCTTGGATTGTTGTCCTATAGGTTCTCTTAAATCTCTGCTTTTGTTTCGCCCTAGAGGATGTTTATTTTCTTAGTTTGTACGTTTGCTGCATTCATGCATCGATTTTTTTAGCTGTTATTTTCATTTGGCTTGCTCAAGAAGATTTATCATGTTATCCTTTCGAGAAGCCATCTCTGTCGAATTTGTGTTTCCTTCACTTGATTGTCTTATGTTATCCCTAATCTAAAGATGTGTTAATTTACCTTTCCTGTGTACTCCTTGAATTATATACAATAAATTTCTGGTGAATGTATCAAATATTGATCCATGAACAGTGTTTATTTACAATGGTGATCGGGAAAGTTATTCTTCCGGTTCCTCTTGAGTCCTGAAACTATGCTTCATCTCCTGCTTCTGGGTATTCCTCATTCGAATCGAAGTCAAAGATAGAGCCATGAATCAGGTTTATTGCTGCAGGCTTCTTAAGAGTTTCTTCTGAATATGAAGATTTTTCATCAGCGTCTGGACTTCAGTTGTGAGTTGGGTTTAGGGGCTGCTACCAACTTATATTTCTGAAGCATGCTTTTATACACCATCACTTTAAATCTGTACAGGAGGGAGCAACATTCTTCAATATTGTGCCCTTTATCATTGGAAAGAGAAAAATAACATAAGCATTGAAGCATTAAGATATAAACGAACACTAGCATTGCAATTATGAAGGCATGGAAATCATTTTCACCCGTCTACTGACCATAGTTTGTCTACTCACTGGAAAGAAAGTAGCTGAAATTTTTGTTTTGTTTCGGATGGGAAGATTGCCTGCAAATCCAGCTGCTATCAAATTTTGGCTTTTCCCTGGAAAGTGGTAAAAGGAGAGAGCTCTGCTGTGCACATTAGCAAGAAGTGTGGAGCACCATTGATGATACAATGCTTGGGAGCAGCAGCCTTTTCATCTATGAAGGCCTCTAATCGTTGCATGTATGATGGGTTACATTTTAATCTACTTGAAACTGCTAGAAATATCAACTTGGTTAAAAATTATGCAGATGAAGTCGATAAACAAAATGGTATTTGTTTAACAACATTGTTGAAAAAGTAAGCAAGCAACACTGACAATTGTTGTTTAGTTATTTCAATATGAAAACACTATTAAACACTCAATTAGTTCTATCGCAATTGATCCAACTATTCAATTGAGTTGCTAAGAACAATCTTTCTATAGTAGTAGCCAAGTCTGCAACCCATATAAACAATTTGGCCAATCACTTCAATGAAATGCTGTAATTCATGAGAAAAATGATCATGTACAAAGTTCTTCCACGATGGTGAAGGATCTGAGATGTTTAGACCACCAGAAACAGAGAGAAACAGGCTGCATTCCACAAACGATAGAATAGAATTTCATGGTATTTGATTATTACTCTGAAGAGAAGTTATTGGAGGAGAAATCTGTGCAGAAAATAAAAGGTCCAAATCAACAAAAGCCAGAATTATGAACAGTTTATTAAGAAAATGTTCAAAACTGTAGTATGATTTCAAATAGCTTCAACCGAAGGTCACGGAATAAATCAACAAACCTCACTCCTGACAACAAAGAGTAAATAGACTTCATGAAAGACTCAAAGAAGTAATCAAATGAACTCAAATTTGCCTTATGACACAAAAAAATTAAAGGACAAAACTTGACAATGCAAGATATAGCATCCAAATCTCAACCATGACAAGCAAGCATTACAGTCTGAGCTATAAACTTGTAAAGGTAGAAGAAACCAGACAACAAACTTAAAACGAGGCACAGACATCGTACATCACCATGCAAGTAGGATCAGTAATCACTGAACATTGAAGTATCTATAAAACATCTTATAGTAATATTGTTCCAAAATAAGGATTTCTTAGCAAATCCAGGCCACTGACTCAAATCATGTTCCATCAACCATGAGTTACAATATAAAACAAATGCTACAATAAGAAGATGAAACCAAACACTAGTTATATTGCGATAAGCCTTTTTCTTAATAACTGAAAACAAGACATGCCGTATTTTTTTCACAGTAACCAGATATCTACAATAATCCCCACAATTGGGGAAAGCCAAAAAAAAAAAAAAAAGAGAGCAGGGGCGATGGAAAAAGAAATTAACCGTTATATCTGTATTTGCACCAAATAAAAACGAGCATAACCAAAGTAAAATCAGCCTCATAACAATGAACTCAACTCAACTAGAGAGAACTGAATTACATAAAATATCTCTTATTCTCACAATCTACAGAATCATAAAATGTACACTTATATAAAGACTCTGAATCTTTCACTTAGAGTATGTGGGTATACGCTGCGTGCTTCTACTTAATTTTGAAAGCACAATTGATAAACACCACAACTAATGCCTAGTAACCACCATTCACTCAAGAGATCTTGGTCGGAATTGTCAGTAGTTTGTAGAGCAATTGCTCCATGGGTGGTCGATCCAATCGGTATCGATCTCCACTTTTTTTAGTGAGAAACCCTTCAGAGTGAGTGCTCTCGTGCAATGAATAAATAATACCTAACACCCTCCAGCCCTTAGCTTGAGTGCGAGGCATAGGGATGCTTGCTGAGCAATGGTTTTGGGAAGCTCTCTTTCTATGTATGGAATTTGAAAGAGCCAAGGAAGAGTTGATCCCCTTTTTCCCTACCTTTCTTGGTGAAGAATATTTCTTTCCTTGCCTCCGGAGAGTAGCCTTAGTATTAATCTCCCTTTAGTGAGTGAACCGGGGGGTGATATAATAAGTTATGAAAGAATTGGTTTAGAATGTATCCTCAGTTTTAGCCATATCCATTGCTAGAGTAAGCGCTCGTCCTTTCTTTTTGTGGAAAAGGTTTTTGTTTGGTATATATGTCACATAGCAGGTTAACCATGGGAGTCCATGTATTCTCGTTGTTGGAGGATCATAACTCTCGTGGTTGGATAGAATCACGAGGTGGTGACTCTCCCCACGGAAATACATAGACTATCATGGAACTCCTTTTCAATGTTATTGAAAAGGTGCCCACTATCTCATGACATGGTGTGTTTGAACACACCGGACGACTAAAAGAAAGCACAATTGAATAAACACCACAACTAATGCCTAGTAACCACCATTCACTCACACGCTTATTCTTTACAACTAAGTGATTCCAATCTGCTCTGGCTTCACCCCATTCGCAAACATACCCATAAAAATTCACAACACCAAGCACTGAAAAAATAAAAATAAAAAAGACAAAAATTCTAATTCAACCTAGTATCTATCATTGCCAAAAATTTTAAAAGAAAAGGAAATTATACTTTTTTATTAGGAGTATGGGTAGTGTTAATGAAATCCTGAGATAAACTTTCTTTCTTGGCAACAGCATTGAAGAAACTCTCAGACCCAGAAGCCTGAACAACAGAGCCGCCGTCTTTGTTGCTGTTATTATTATTTTGATTACCATTTTTATTAATCAAAATGGCAACACGTTCCAGGGCCTCACGAGCTTTCTTTCTGGCCAAGGCAGCGTCTCTGACCTTCTTCTCCGCCTCATTCCTGGCCACGGTCACGGCCTTCGCCATCGATGACGACGCAATCTTCGCGGCGCAGAGAATCATGGCGCCCGACTTGTCGTCGATCCTCTTGGGGGACGAGGACGACATGTCGTTCATTAGGGTTTTGGCGGAGGAGGAGGGGGAGCAGAGGTGGCAGAGATAGGGGGCGGGCGACGTGGCACAGTGGGAGTGGGTGAAGGAAGAGCACTGGGAGCAGGTTTGGCGCTTGGAAGGGTGAGGGGGGTTGGAGTCGTAGAAGGCGAAGCAGACGGGGCAGAAAGACGATGGGTGGAGCTTGAGGACGCACTTCGTGCAGAGCCTTCGGTGGATGCCACGTAACCGGACGTTGAAGAGGAATGTGACTACGTGGGCCCCGCAATTTCCGCAGCCTCCCGTCTTTGTTGGCGGCGGCGGAGGAAGAGGAGGAGGAGGAATTGACGGTGGGTGGTGGTTCATTTCTCTTTTTTTTTTTTTTTGGGTTTTGAGGGTTTTAGGGTTTTTGATTGCTAATTTAGGGTTTGGGTAAAGAAGATGACCGTTTTGACAATTAGAAGAGGGGAGAGTTTTAAGTAAACGATGTCGTTTTAAGCATTTATTCTGTTGTCATTATCCATAAAGAAATAAGTAGATGATGAGGTGTGCTGTAGCCTTATATTTGTTGGTTTTGCCCAAAATTGATGGATAAATATCGAGCACAAAGATGGGAAGTACAATTTAATCCTCTGAATTAAATAAAATATAAAATCAATTATTTACAAAGAGATAATGCTTTTATATCCAATACAGTCTATTGATAAAATTATAAATATTATAATATTTTTAGTTTAATATTCTAAGATTCTTAAAATATTATTGTGAAATTAGTAATTTTAACGAAGTTAACAATTTAATAATAAAATAATAAAAACTAAAAATTAGGTAGAAAAATATAATTGTTAGGAATACTTTGATGATAAAGTAATATATCTTAAAAAGATAATTGGTAAAATGATACAATCTCATACTCAATTTATCAAGTTAAATATTGATAGTTTAGTCGTATTTATTTTCTAGTTTGTCTCAAGTCCTGCAAGTACTCACATTGAGTTGTTTTGTAATTCTGATATTCAATATTTGCTTAAGCTCCAGCATATTTTTCAGATTTGTCATGTTTCAAGGGTTTGTAATCAAACAGCTAACCTCAATTATTATTATTATTATTATTATTATTATGGGAAAATGTAACAATTTCCTTTTTCTAATGTTTAAAATTTCTCTTTTTTTTTCTTTTAATGTTTAGAACTAATTAAGCATAGAGATCTTGATTGAGTTGAATGACAACTCCCCACCTTATCGTTAAAGTCTAATTATTGCATTAGACTATAATTTTGTGTGCATGTGTGATTTTTCTTTTCCTTTTTTTCGACCTAATCGGCACTAGACTTTAATTGTCCATTCTTTTGGAATTATATCCCCATTTGTACTATATATTATATAAATTAAACATTTGAACTAATTAGTTTATTTAGGGAATTCAGAACAAAGTTTTCTTTTTTAAATTTTAAAATAAAATAGAAAATTCTACTTTTTTTTCCATTGAAATATATTTTGTATTCCCTTTAATATTAATCTTGATGAATCCATTCAATAAATTCTTCCAATTTTGTTCTAATTCATATTTCTCTCTATTATGATTGACGAATTTTACTGCAAATGACATGGTATGCGCCATGCGGTGCGTCTGCAAACTTTATAAACCGTTCAAATCTCTCTGGCATAGGTTGAGGAGAAAAACTTATGTGATGCGGACACCCCCCCCTCCTTATTCACTCCAAAAAATTTATGGGAAATTTACAAAGATTAATCACAAAATTTTTTAATATTTTAAATTTAACCCTCAAATTTTTTTCTATTATAACTAACCAAATACAAATATTTTAGGCTAAATTATCTTATTATTTTTATCAAATTTATAAAAGAAAATAATACCACTCTTACAAATTTAAGAAAAAAAAAATTATACTTTTAACACATTCTGTACACTCTTAATAAATCACCAAGCTCATTACTATTGACAAATCACCCAAACACATCAAATAAGATTAGTGTAATTTCTTAAATAATATCAACAGTTAATGTATTAAATTTAATATTTAAGTTCAAAATTGATTGTTAATATTGTTATTTTTCATTAAAAAAAATAATGTAATATTTTAAAACACTTAATTTAAGTTGAAAAATAAAAAATAAATTATTGAAACAATCAAAATTCAAAGTAAAAACAAAATCTAGATTTAGTAAAACAAGATGGTTTAATGCAACATGCAGTAAGACAGGTGTGTGTGACATCAAATTATCACTATGTTTTAGTGCAACAAGCACTTGTCCCACCATCTGTCCCACATAATCAACTTGTCTCACTATATTTCATGAAGTTATAATTTAAGACGGTATATATGCCTATTTTAACGTATAATATACTGTTTCGAAATTTGTAATAAGACAAATCAAATAATATTGGCAGAATAGGCACCTACAGCACCAAAAGATAGAATTGAATCTGACTTTTAGTGCGACAGGTACCTATTGCATTAAAAGTCTCTATTCCACAACATATGTTGATTCATCTTATCTCAATCTTCGAAACAATATATTATACGCTCCAAACAAACACATGTAGCTTAAGTTATGACCTTCGAAAGACACTTGACACATTTTACATGGTTATCTCATTGCCTGTTGTACGTAATCAATCTGTCTTACTAAATTTTCAGAAATCTTCCTTAAGTCATAACTTATACTATATATATTCGTTTTTTATGTATAACATACAGTTTCGAAACTTGTGATGAGATAAATCAAAGTATATTGATGGAATAAGGACGTGCAGCACCGATATTCAAATTCAATTTTACAATCTCTTGGTGCTGCACATCCCTATTCTATCAAAATACTTTGATTTATCTTATCGCAAGTTTCGAAACAGTATATTATATTTATCAAACGAACATATATAACATAAATTATAATTTAAGGAATATTTCTGAAAATTTACTAAAACAATCTGATTACGTGCAACAGGCAATGGAACAACCATGTAAAATATGTCGAGTATTTTTTAAAGACCATAACTTAGACTACATGTGTCCATTTGAAGTGTGTAACATACTGTTTCGAAGATTGAGATGAGACAAATCAAAGTATGTTGATGGAATAAAGACTTTTAATGCAACAGGTACCAATCGCACTAAAATTCAGATTCAATTTTACCGTCTTTTAGTACTGCATGTACTTATTCTACCAACATTCTTTTATTTGTCTCATCACAAAATTCGAAACAACATATTATACACCTAAAATGAATAAATATAACCTAAATTATGACTTGTTGAAGATTTTCAAAAATGGTATAAGAGAAGTTGATTATGTACAACATCCAGTGAAACAGGAGCTAGTCGCACTGAAGCATAGCGATAATTTTGTGCGACAGACACCTGTCTCACTGCCTATCGCATTAAACCAACATGTCTCACTAAATCTGAGTTTCACTTTTATTTTAAATTTATATTAATTTTAATTATTTATTTTTTATTTCTCAACCCAAACTAAGTGTTTTAAAATATTATATTATTTTATAAATAAAAAATAACAATATTTACAATAAAACCATATCAATTTTAAACTTAAATACTAAACTTAATATATTAAATATTAATATTATCTAAAAAATTACACTAACCTTAATAAATTTTCTAATTATTGATTATATCTTTAATTATATATTACTTGTTTAATGAAATTTGAGTGATTTGTTGAAAGTGTGATGAAAGTGATAGGGTAATTTGGTTCAAAAAACTTGTATTTGACTAATTATGAAAGAAAAAGTTTCAGGGATTAGATTTAAAATATCAAAAAAATTTGTGGTTAATCTTGTAACTTTCCCAAAATTTGAGCTTTAGTGAAGCCAAACTAATTTAAAAATTAAAAAATAAATAAATAAATCTGATCAGGATTCTGCTAAAAAATGCTTTCACATTTTGTTAACAGACAACCAGAAAAGCAGAATTAAATATGTGGATTCAAAAAAGAATAACAGATAAAAGAACTAGCCTACCACTACTAACTGTATCCTAACAACTACTTACTGTTATTTAGAGTCACCACACTACAATACACGTTTTCACAAGTCTTGGAGTTCCTTCAAAAACAGTAGTTAGATTGTACAGATGGCTATGACCCTGGTGCCCTTTGATGCATATGTTCCCCCTATAATACAAAAATGAAAAATCAATTAGTCGAAAAGCAACAGCAACAAAATTCAAAAGCCAAAGCAGAAACAGGAAAAGAAAGCAGTATCATGGCATCTAACTAACTTCGGAGTCCCCTAAAAGGTTTTTGGGCATGAAGTTTTATCATTTCAGCTATTCAATCACACGGGTTATCGAAAAATCAGTAACTAGGAAGGCATACACTTAACAGTTCGGTTCATCCATCAACAAACTGACAAGTCAATCAAAATGTTGGAGCCTAAATGTAAGAGATGCATCAGGAAGCTATACCAGCATGTACATGAGTTCCTCCTATACACATGCTATGACAGATTCACCCATAGAACCAGTGATGATTTTACATGTCAACAAAAACCAGAGATACCTGCACAGATCTTACATAAATATTCAGCGTCTGGCACCCTACAAGGCCCCTTTGCAAGTGGATTTATTGTGTCCCAGACCTTTGCATTTGCTGCACTGGAGTTGACGCTTCATTACATCTTGGGTACCAATTTTCTTTGTAGTAGGTCGGCCAGGGGGACGGCGAGTGGGAGGAGGGGTTACGGTAACTGCAAGCTGAGAAGAATCTTTCATTGCAGGCCTATCAAAATCTGGAATAGGATTTATTGACTCAGAATATGTTGATCTGTAGCTCTCCGTCATAAAGTATCTAGAACAATAATCATATGGACTGCACCCAATACAACTAAGGACAGCAATAGCATGGCAGCATGGTAAACCGGTAAGCTGCCACTCTTTGCAACTACAATCCCAGTGATCAATATCCACCACTTCGACAGAGTCACCACGAACCTCAAATGTTCTCCCGGCTGACAATAGCACTTGCAGGGAACGGACCTTCAAGCTCTCCTTTTCCAGCTTTTCTTCCATGGACGGTGTTAATCTTGTCAGCCACTGGTTGGAATCTGCTCGCCTTGTATAAATTAACTCCATAATCTTACCCCGTATCACATCAACCATCTGCGTTATTGGCAATTCGTTGGCATCTGACGCCCAGCTGTAGAACAGCTCTCCAAAATTTGATGTCATGTGGTTATATCTTGCACCCCGAAAGAATGCATTTGCCCAGTTCTGGTACTCACTCTGTAGGATCCAATTGTATGCTTCCAAAGAAATACTTTTGATGCTTTCAATGCTCCTTTGGAATTCTTCAGGTTTTGGGGCATAAGCAGCAGCATAAAAATCCTCAATCATGAGTCGCTTCACTTCATGAGAAAACTGCCCCTTCAAGTCTTTTACAAGTTGTTCAGTCAAGTATTGTAGGCAATAACCATGGAATGAACCCTTAAATATATCAGCAATAGACTCTCTCAGACCTTTCTCTTTGTCTGCCACAAATGTTAAGGGACAAGTTGCTGTTGATAATGCAGACTTCAATTGCAACAAAAACCAATGCCAGTCATCATTAGTTTCCGCATCTACTACAGCAAAAGCAACAGGAAATACTCCATCATCCCCATCTGCAGCTGTTGCAGCCAACAAAGTACCTTGATATTTTGACTTTAAAGGTACACTATCCAGGAAAAGGAGAGGCCGGCAACCTTGAATAAAGCCGTACAACGATGCATGGAATGAGACAAAGAGACGATGGAAACTTGAGTCCTCCTTAGTGGTGAAAGTTGCATGACTACCAGGATTGGTCTCCATTATCCTCTCACAGAAAAGGGGTAGCTGATTATACGCCTCTTTGTAAGAGCCTTGGAGCTGCTCCTTCGCTATTTCTTTCCCACGCCAGGCCTGAAAGTAGTTTAGTTGGATCCCATATTCCTGTTTGATATCATTGACAATATCTTTGGGCTTGTAGTTAGGGAAAACTTTCAGCTTCTCCTTAATAATACTAGCCACCCAACTCCTAGTTGCCTGATTCCCATTAGTCACGACAGCCCCTTCACATGTATGTGTTGGATTCATCTTCTTGATACAAATTAGTTGAGTAGTTGACAGTCTCGATGCATGAATTCTCCAAGGACAACCTTCTGCTTTGCATTTAACAGTCACACGATGACTATCATTCTTTTTATACTTGAAAGCAAATTGATGTGCAATGGCATATTTGCGCAGCAGTTCACGAAACTCATGAACACTGCTGAATCGTTGGCCTACCCCTGTGATAGTATTCTGCCACTGCTGAGCAGTTTTAACATGCTTCTCATCAGTGGAACCAGCAAGAGGAAGAATGGGTGATATTTCATCTGGCAGAACGATCTGCGTGTCGTCAATGTTCATATCGATATGGTTGGTATCGACTACGACATCCAGAGGGCCACCAAGTGAGATGATGTTGCCATCCACCATGTCTTCAACAACGTCAACCGGGGGCACTGATTCTGACAGAGTTGTTCTGCTCGATCTGCAAAATAAAGGATTACCAAACTTATAGCAACTGATCCAAACATGATTCAAAATGTCAGCTTAGACATAGAGAAAACTACCTACTGGCAGGCATGTTCGAGACATCAGGCTCGACAATTTCTTCCAGTATGACAAATACATCTGTAGTGACAGAATCCCCGTTAAATTTAATCATCCTCTGCAGGTCCTTATCATTGGAGATTGTTATGAGGGTCTTCTTGTTACCCGGGAGGAAGTACTTGAGCGAAATCACATTAAAACTACAGTTAAACATCTCAGCCACTTCTGTCTTAAAATCATTGAACTTCATTTGCTCATCAACATCAATGGCATGTGCGTCACCACCCTTATATGACAATGAACCATCCTTATCAGTCTCAAATTCACCACCCAACTGACAAATTGCTATAATCTTGTCCCCCGCCATGACCTGGCATAGTCAAACTGAATATAAGAAACTGGAGTAAAACAATGGAAAAGAGAAAGAACAAAGCTAACTATTTCTAGTACCATGAACTGAAATTTATTGAAAGGGAAATAAGGACAGAAAAGGAAAAGGAAAAATGAATTGGAACACTTTACATTGCACATAGCTCCCACTTTGTGCTAAACTTAGTGAAAATTTTCAAATTTTAGAAAAATCTCAAATTTTGCAACCTCAATACACGTGTTCCAAGAAAACACTTAATCAAACTGCTTGAGCCTAATGAAACTACTTCTCCTTTCCATTCCAAGCCCTGAATTTTCCCAGCGGCCAAACAAAGGGAACAAAAAAATCCAAAAAAAAAATGGAAAACATAGAAAATAATTTTCACAAAACAAGCCCAAAAAACACAATTAATCAATAAAGTTCAAACGTTTATCGGCTACAAAAGTCAAAAACAAATTGGAACCCTAAGTCAAAATTAACATGAAATCCCAGAAATTGACGAAGTGGGTACTTGCCTTTTCACAAAACTGAAGTAGAGATGCCTCTAAAACTTCAAATTTCGTAGAAATAATTGGTCCCTCACCATTCACCAAATCACACAAAACCCTTGACACACAGGGGAAAAAGAAAGATAGACGGTTATTTTTCTATTTATTGTTCTGTTTTTTAGCAAAATCAGGTTATTACTTACTATTTTTGTAAATATCACTAGTTTACTACCAATCATGACTCATGCCACGTCATTATATTTGGCGTTTTGGGTGGGTGATTTTGCCACGTAGATTGAACGGATTTTAGCGGGACCCATGTTAATTGTGGGTTCCTTTCCTGAAGATATTCTTTTTTAATTACCAAATTTAAATAATTCCATTCGAATTGGAATGACCCGAAATTTTCCAAGGATTTATGGACCGTTAAGTGTCGTCCATTGATTTGATTGATTTCAAAAATAATAAATTAATAATTAATAATAAAATCAGTTAATATTAATACGCGGTAATAATTAATAAACACAGTGTTATTATTATCTTATATTATGTACTAATGTAAAAATCTAATCGAGTTAATTTGCGAATAAGTGTGTGCACTAACACTTAAATTTGTAATTGTTGGGAAGATAATTTTGAGTAATGGCTTCTGACTCGAGCAAACAAGAACGACGACGATCACTTTAAATTTTTATATTTAATATCGAGGGGAGCATCATTTATGTGGAGGATCATCTAATCATGCTCTTTTTTATAGAATAGTATTTTTACGAAAAATATCTAAATGTACTTTTTTTAATTTGGTGATTTTATAATTATAAAAAATTCAAGATTACTAGTAAGTTCATAGTTAAAATTATTGTTTAGTAATTTAAAGACATAACATAATTTTTTGTCAACTATTTAATATTTTTATTTATTTATTTTATAATAAAGTATAATTAATATTTTACTAGTTAACTAATTGATCAACTAATAATTTTAATAAATATATATATATATATTATTAATTTACCACATAAGTTATTATGACATATACTATCAGTAGCATAGTTTGAAAAAATATATTTTTATTATCAAATATTTATAATTTTATCAATTTACCATAATTTTATTTAAAAAGTTAATATTTAACAGAATTATTAGGATATTTGAACCCATCAAACTACTCACTGAATTTATTTATTAAATAAACCTAATCTCAATTTTTAAAAATTTAAATTTTATTCCATAAACTTACTTAAATATTTAATATACCCTTCCTAAACCTAAATATTATAATAATAATATTTTTACTCACTATACTTATTAAATTCATTTATAAACTTTCATTGAATTTATAATTTTTTTTTTTTACAGCGATGGAGATAGTAATGTAATTAAATTGAAATCATCAACCTAGGTGTCACTTCATGATAATTAAATAATCAGCCATACCTAGTTGCTAGTGGCTAGGTACGTTATGTCGTTAAGCTGTCTTTGGCGAATAGTGATGCAGCTTAGCTTGATTCACCTCCATTAATTGGACAAATTAAAAGAAAAGAAATTTAACCCGTATTAAAAAATATATATGATTTTTTATTAATGATAATTAAAGCTTTCAGTAAATTCAAGGATTACTATTATAGTCAAAGCAGAGGACTCAATGATCGATGATGAACTCCATTTGAATGTGCAGCAAACCGTGCGAAGATAAACGAAGGAAAAGATTCCACTTGTGATTCATGCCTTCTATTCGATTAAAATTTAATGAAATGATAATTAAGATTTAATAAAATTATGTTGAATGTAAGAATAGATTAAAAGAGTAAAAATTTAATTTTTTTTTTATTTTTATTATATTTTAATAGTTATAATTGTAATTTATTTTAAAAATATTTTAATTATAAAATATTTTTTAAAAAAATAAATACAAATAATAATTTAGTGGATTCAAATAACTGTAGTCGAAAGTCGATTTTATTTCAACATCTTAATTTAGTGGGTTCACTCACAGTGTTGCAAAGAAGGAACCACCGAACTATGATTTAAATAAGGAGGAAAAGCAATCCCAGAATGTAAGCTAGACATCATTGTTTGTTATTAACATCTTGCCTTTGTTTACTTCTAAGTCTACAAGTCAACAACATCAAAATAATAATAATAATAATAATAATAATAATTGTTGGACAATGCATTGACATGAATGTTGCTGTTTGATTATGCAGGGTTAGGAGATGATAGCAGCTCTTGTAAAGTTGGTACAGTGTCTAGAAACCATTCTAAACCTTTGTTTTCTCTTTTTGTTGACAGCAGCTTCAGTCAATAACTTACAATCGAGAGAGTAGACGATAGTAGAGATATCAACGAGTCAGAGAAGGCACTGCAGTGGTAGAGAGAGAATAGAGATGGAGCTTCAACAATGAGAGAGAGAGAGAGAGAGAGAGAGAGAAAACCAAGATGGAACTTTTACAGTATGAGAGAGAGATCAGAGATGTAGAGGGCCGATTTTAGATATCAAAGATGAAGAGCTTCAATCAATTTTTAAGATTTCCAATTATATGATCAATTATTTCTTATTTATTTTACAATTACAAACACAGCGTTTTGGGTTCAATAAAAAATATCTTAAATACCCTTACGACATCAGTCAATTTTTAACTGAACTATCAAAATAGTGATAATTTAATAAAATCATAAACATTTTGTAGTAAAAAATATTTTTCTCTAAGCTATGGTTCTAACATGATACGTCGAAATAACTTAAGTGATAAATTAATAATATCTCATGAAAAAATAATATAATTAAAGATTTTGTAAAGTTATAGAAGTAAATGATACGAAATAATACTTCTTGTAGTCGTCTAATATTTTACTATTCTTATAAAAATCAAACAATGATAACCCCAAAAAAAAAAAACTAGGAAAAATTTCTTCATTCAAGTTGAAGCTCCAATCACTTCAGTTGGTGGTTGGGCTCAGCAGCTGGCCTCTCTTCACACCATCATCCTCAGAGTAATCCCTATGAACCTACATAAAGAAAACAACACATCACAATCGGTAAAAGGTATTTGACACACACGCATACAAGTGCAGACAAAAAACGAACATGAAATATATCAATCAATGGTTGAAACAAATTATATGAATTTTTCATGTAAAAGGAACTAAAATGCCACTTCTGAATAATGAACGAGGTTCTTTAAGGCCCTTGAGAAGCTGATGCAAGGACTAGTGCAGCTAACCTAGGAGTTTGTTGTTAGGGGCCCAGGAAATTTTGTGCTAATTAAACACCAAGAAAATGCAAACAAGTTATATCTTAACATATATGCATGATCCAAGCAGTATCTCTATCTACAGTTAAATGGATTTCACACTAACTAAATCAGGAGCAAATAACAAGGGGAAGAAGGGATATAGAGAGACAGAGAGAAAGAAAGAGAACAAACCTCCATCAACATTCCAGTTTCCAAGATCAAACTTGGGAGCTTTCGGGATCTTCACTTTGCGAATAAACACATTTTGTAAGGGGTATTTGCTTGAGGTTGCCCTCTCAATCTCTCTTCCTTCCAATCATTTCAGCAATGAACTTTTCGACCAAGCCCTTAAGATCACAGGATGCTGCCTGAGCAACCATAATCTCCCTCATCTTGCAACGAATCTGACAAAACAAAAGACTCAGAAAACATTGTATCAATAAAAAATAAGATATGGTTAACTCAAATACTAAATTAAATTGAAAAGATATTAATGTATACTTGTAAAATTAATTATAGCCATTAAATGGAAAATATATAATTACTAATTGAATTGAACAACATTACTCCTAATATCAATTACCTTTTTAATCTGGCTGTCTGTGCATGGTAAGTCCTCTTAACCTGGTTTGGTAAATCCAATGCAGAACATCCTTGATGTTTAGTTATCAGTGGTCTTGACGTCCGCGTAAGCTTCAATTAAGGTATGCCATTCCCTAACCAAAGACCTCGGCTTGTCTATACCACGCCCTAAATAATTCAATAGAAACGGCAAAATTGTTAACATGTCACAAGCAGAATGAAAATTTGTAAAAGCAAACAAAACATTTCCCATCCATTAAACAATACCCAGAAGTTAGTTAAAACATTCTTTCCTTGGACATAGTCAAAACATTCTTCTCTTGGACATCTTCAGCTCTCAATTTGATCTTTCTGTAAGCATGCTCTTATTGTCAGCATCGCCTAGTGATATCTGTATTTGAGTCCTTCTCATGCAATATGTTAAAGAGACTTGAGCAATTAAAATGTATGCATAAATATATCTACAGTTTCCACGAAGTATAGCCTAGTTGGTTGGCCTCAGGCAGTGAACGACTGAAGAACACCACCAGTGCATGTGAAGAACAAATACATATATCAAAAAGTAAAAGAATTTAATCTACATAATTAAACCAACAAATATCCAATAAATTTTAATTCTACTCCTCTACATACATAGACGAGTCATTAAATCAACTTCTTACTAAAGGCAATTTCAACATCTTTCTATCATAAAGATTTTATTGGTGAAGGCCTTAATTCGTATGAGAAATTGGGAAAAAAAAAAAAGGAGGTCTAACAACAAAAAATGCAATTAAAATTCAAAAGGAAGACTGAACATAAGATTCATTACATTGCTTTTAGGTTACATATCACACAAGTACAGAGAGACAGGATCTACGATACAACTGCCCAACCTAAAACCCTATCATAAACTAAAATGCACCACATTTGTTCTTGCATTTCCTAAGAAGGTTAATACAAAATTGTGACAACTGAGGCATTGTAACTAAAAACTTGCCCACTAGAAGAAAGGAGAGAACAGATTAGGCGTTGGCATATTACCAGAGCCTGACATGGCCGACTACTTTTGCCAGCACCAATCAATTACTGCTCTGGCCACTCATGCGGTCAATCGTCTCCATTAAATCATTTTTCCAGCAATTGTAAATAACCTGTCTCCTCATGGAAACCAAATTAACCATTGGAATGAGATTTGATGAATTACTTCTTCCGTCATATACGGACTTTCACCATTCTTGTTCGGGACTTGTTATAACCACTAGTGCCCGATGAGAAGCTCTCTCCAACATTGAAGTCTACACTGCTTGAAGGTTGGAACAAAGGGGGAGTTGCCAGATTCTGTTGGCTTCAAATTGGAAAAGATTGGCTCCTGATTGAGGGGCTGAACAGAATACAAAGCTAGATGGAGGTGAGATGGGTTGCTGACCAAAAGCTGGAATGGCAGCTGTAAAGTTAAATGTGGAACCAAATACTGGAGTTGTAGTCCCACTGTTTAAGCTAATTGAGTTGGCTTCTGATGATGAAGTAGAAAAAATTAATCCCAATGAAGGAACTGAACCAAATGGTTTTGCAACTGAAGTTGAAGAACCAAATATTGAACAGCTAGTGGAAGATGTAGGATTTGCAGCCAGGTCAAATGATGTAGCTTTAACATGTTTCTCATCATTGGAATCAACAACAGGAAGAATGGGCGATATTTCAGCTGGGAGATTGATCTGTGTGTCATCAATGTTCACATCAATATGGTTGGAATCAACTTCGACATCAATAGGCGCACCAAGTGGGATGATGTTACCATCTACCATGTCTTCAACAACATTAACCAGAGGCACTGCTTCTGACTGAGTTGTTCTGCCTGATCTGCAAAAACAAGGATTACCAAACTTATAGCAACTGATCTAAATATGATTCAAAATGCCAGCTCAGACATAGATGTTCTGCTTGATCTGCAAAATCAAGGATTAGCAAACTTAACTTATAGCAACTGATCTAAATATGATTCAAAATGTCATCTCAGACATAGAGAAAACTACCTACTGGCAGGCATGTTCGAGACATCAGGTTCAACAATTTGTTCTGGTATGACAAATACATCGGTAGTAACAGAATCCCTGTTAAATTTAATCATCCTCTGCAGGTCCTTATCATTGGAGATTGTTATGAGAGTCTTCTTGTTACCTGGGAGGAAGTACCTGAGTGAAATCGCATTAAAACTACAGCTAAACATCTCAGCCACTTCTGTCTTAAAATCATTGAATTTCATCTGCTCGTCAACATCAATGGCATGCGCGACACCACCCTTATATGACAATGAACCATCCTTGTCAGTCTCAAATTCACCACCCAACTGACAAATCGCTATAATCTCGTTCCCGGTCATGACCTGGCTAGGTCAAACTGAATATAAGAAACTGTGGTAAATCAACAGAAAAGCAAAAGAACAAAGCTAATGATTTCTAAACCATAAACTGTACGTTGAAGTTAATAAAAATTTCATAGAATCTACGGAAAGATTAAAAAAGGCAAGTAAAGGAAAAGAAAACACAAATTGAAACAATTTTCATTGCTTATAACAGAACTTAAGTTAACCAAATCCCACTTTTTGCTTAAATTAAGTGAAATTTTCAATTTTCGACAAATTTTAAATCTCAAATTTGCTAATCTCGATACACGTCCCAAGGCCCTTGAGCCTAATGAAACTGATTATTAGGCTAACTGTAATGCATAAAAAAATTAAAAAAATTGCCATTATTTAAATGCACGCATTATACAACCTAAAGTTCAGTCAATTTTCCTATTTCAACGCATTATTAAAAAAAAAAAAAAAAAAACTTCTCCTTTCCATTCCAAGCTCTGAATTTTCCCAGCAGCCAAACAGCTGAAAAAAATGGAAGGTTAAAAACTAAAAAAAAAAAATGGAAAACAGAGAAAATAAATCGACATGCAACCCAGAAGAATTTTCACAAAACCAGCCCAAAACACACAACTACTCAAATAAAGTTCAAACCTTTATCCGCTAAAAAGAGTAAGAAACAGATGGAAACCCTGAGTCAAAATTTACATGAAAACCTAGTAATTGACGAAGTGGGTACTTACCTTTTCATAAAATTGAAGTAAAGATGCCTCAAAAACTTCAAATTTCGTAGTATTAAGAGGGCTCTCACCATTCACACGAAACTTAAACAAGAGGAGATAGAAACAGGCAGACAAAAGAAAGACACTTAATTTTTCCTTTTTCTTTTTTATTTTTGGGTAAATATGACCAGTTTACCTACCAATCATCTCATGCCACGTCACATAATTTTAGGGTTTTTGGGGTTATGTTGCCACGTCAGATTGGAGTGGATTTTATTGGGACCCATGTTAGCATCGAGAAGAACTTTGATGCTCTTGCATATTTAAACGGGGTTGATCGTGTATGTATACAAATTTTTATAATTGGTATTCGTGGTAAATAATAAATGAAAATTAAGTAATATTTAAATTTTTTCATCATTAAAAATTCTATTTTAATTACAATTCCAATCTAATTATTTGTTTCTTTTATTAAAGTAATTTGATAAAGTGATATTGTACAAAAAAAAAAATGAAAGAGAAAGTAGGCCATTACTGCGTATGAAGTTTTTTCTTTTATTTGTTCATATTTACATATTAGCATAGAAATGTTTGCAAAAGTAAAATACAAGAAAATTAGATTATGTTTCAAAATAATTTGTATTCATCAAAATATGTTCAAAAACAAATAAAAAAGGGATCAAATATAGGAGCACTCTTTTTGTTTTTCGGTTTGAATTTAGGAGTAATATACTTACTATCAAAATCTTTATATTCATAAGTGAAGTGACATCTATTAAGTGATGTTGAAATGAATTAATAAGTAATTTTATAACGAGCTACACAATATAAATGAATTAATAAGAAAATGTTGAGATACGCCTTAGTAACTCTAGCATTTTTCCCAATCTTAGTAGGCCAAATTAACAAGTACAGAGTAATTATTACGGATAATGTGAAAGCATCATTTTACTTATTATATCAATGTAGTAAACAAAAATTTACTGCTTACAATAAATTATTTCAAAAAATTACCATAACCAAATTATGTGCAAGGGTATTAGTGTATTCAATTGATAAACCCATTTGCATTACAAATATGTTACATTTAAACTATATCCACACCGAGTAAATAAACTTATATTTGAAAAACATAAACAAAAGCTAACTTGACACATTTTATAGTTTGAATGGCATATAAATATTAATGAGATTGCCACTTTTAGCCGCAGTTATTTCGACCAAAATGAAATGAGAAATGCTTCTTTAAATTTGAAGAGGTTTGAATAATGTCATTAATCTTCTAGTCCACTAGAATAAAGCAAGAAGCGATCAACAACTGTAACCATCTCAGCTAGAATATTTAAAATATGCAAACAAGTTGAAACATTCATATACTGAGTTCATAGCAAACAAAACTGCCCACCAAAACAGAATAGTAGTAACAAACAAAACTAGGAAAATTTCTTCATTCAAGTTCAAGCTCCAATCACTTCAGTTGGTGCTTCAGGCATGGGCTCATCAGCTGGCCTATCCACCTTCACACCAACATCATCCGAGTAATCACCATGAACCTACAGGAAAAAATCACATCACAATTGGTAAAAGGTATTTGAAAGCCACACAGACCAATGTAGACAAAGAACAATTACTAAATATCAATCAATGGTGAAAACATACGATAGAAATTTGTGCTTAATTAATACCAAGACAATGCAAAAGTTATATCTCAACAATGTATACATCATCCAAGCAGTATCTCCATCTACAGTTTAATAGATTTTGACACTAACCAAATCAGGAGCAGATACCAAGAGGAGGGATAAAGATAGGGAGAGGACAAACCTCCATCAACTTTCCAAGATCAAACTTGGGAGCTTTCAGGATCTTCACTTTGCGAATGAACACATTTTGTAAGGGGTATATGCTTGAGGTTGCCTTCTCAATCTCTCTTCCAATAACTTCAGCAATGAACTTTTCGACCAAGCTCTTAAGATCACAGGATGCTGCCTGAGCAACCATGATCTCCCTCATCTTGCGGCGAATCTGACAAAACAGAAGAGTCAAAAAACATTGTCAATAAAAATAAGATATGTTTTTTTTAATTGCAAAAATATATGGTTGAACTCAAATACTAAACAAAAATGAAATAGAAAATGCAATAGAAACGACAGCATCCTGTGATCTTAAGAGCTTGGTCGAAAATGAAATTGAAAATGCAATAGAAACGACATTAGGACAGACAATTTAAATGGAAAGCATACAATTACAAACTGAACAACATTACACTTCTTATCATCGATTACCTGTCTAATCTGGCTGGTCTGTGCATAGCAAGTCCTCTTAACCTGGTTTGGAAGTCTCTTGGTGAATCCAATGCAGAACAACCTCAATGTGAAGTTATCGGTGGTCTTGACATCCACGTAAGCTTCAATCAAGGTGTGCCACTTCCTAACCAAAGACCTCAGCTTGTCTGTAGTGAAATCCATGCCCTAAATAATTCAAAAGAAACGGTGAAAACTGTTAACATACTACGAGCAGAGTGAAAATTTGTGAAAGCAAACAAAACATTTCACATCCATTAAACCATACCCAGAAATTAGTCAAAACATTCTTCCCTTGGACATCTTCAGCTCTCAATCTGATCTTCCTGTAAGCATGCTCTTCTTCATTGAGAAGATCACCTAGTGACACCTCAAACACTCTGTGTTTGAGTCCTTCTGATGCAATCTGTTAAAAGACTCAAGCAATTAACATGTATGTATGTATATATATATTCAGTATCCATCCACAAAAGATAGCCCAGTTGGTTGGCCCCATGCATTGAAAGACTGAAGTACACCAACCATGCATGTGAAGAGCAAATACATATGTCCAAAATAAAAGAATTTAATCTATATGTCATGCATAAACAAATATCCAATAAAACTTTAATTCTCCTCCTTCAATCCTACAGACACAAGCCATTATATCAACTCCATAGTATAGTACAATACCAATATATCTGAGTAAACAACATATTCGGTCAATGGATCAAAGAAAGAAGGAGCATCACCATTAATCATTCATTATCAATAACTAACTTAGACTACATATCAAATCAAACGTTGACTAAGCAAGCAAGCATTAACTAACCTAACCTATATGTGTGTGATTCCTTCTACGCATTACAGACTCAAAGAAATTGCACGTTCAAAAACAAAAATATACTTTCTACTAAAATACCTTGGTACCCTGAGTCCGGGTAACAAGAGTCTTGCCAACATTTCTGACGCGGAAACAAGAAGGAGCCTTGATATCATACCAGTCCTTCTTGGCAAACGGATCAGCACTATTACAGAACACAATATCACACAACAAAAAATCAAAACTTTATCACAAAAACACAACGGATCTACAAAAACACAAAATGGGTTTGGTTTATTTCATGTAATAAACAGAAAAAAAAATAACACTCACGCCTTCTTCTTGCCTCCTTTCTTCCCCTTTGAAATCCTCTTGTTCTTGCTAACCAAAACCAAAACAAAATGATATCAGCAAAAGCTAATAGAGCACATAATTACATTATGTGAGGAAGAAGAAACATTGAAATTGGGGAGTAGGTTTAGGGTCTTACCCGACGGCCATGTTTGTGCAGCTGCTGCTCAAGAGACGGCTATGCTGCTGCCTGCTATTCCTAGCTTGTTTGCTTTCGAGTGAAGAGACCCCCAACACCAAAACCCTAGCTGTATATATATTATTTATATTCGGGGCAGCGTCAGTCTTTAACACACCATACGGGTCCAATACATTTTTATTAATAAACATTGCGTGCATGTAGTGATTGCTAAGGCCCAAAAGGCCTAGGGTTGGACTAGCAAGGCCCATCCTCGGCTAGGGCCCACTTGAATTATTTTTTTTTGGGCACTTTTTCATTGTTTTATTGTAAATGATATATTAGACGCATAGACTCGACATCATTTGCTCCATCTACTCGTTACTAAAAAATACCCTACCTCATAATGTTAGACTACATTACAATGAAAAAATTATGTTTTTGCAAACAGATTCCAACTATGTCAGTGACAAGATGTTAAAATGGTAAATTTCAAATGTTTCAATTGTTTTTGAAATTTCATCCAAGTGAAGATTTGGTAATTTCCCCTTTTTTATTTCTTTAAAATTAAAATGATGGAGCCATAGCTCATTTCATAAACTTAACTATATTGAGTGAGGATCATTTTACTCGCGAATGTATATAAGTTTGGTGTCATATTCAAAAGGAAAAAATATCAATTATTCCCCTTAAGTTTATTATGTTATAAAAAATATTATAAAAATTTTAAAAAAAAATTATAAGAATTATCCTTATAAAATAACTACTACTATAATTTATGTTTACTTTTGTTATGTATTTTGTAGGGTAATTATATATATATATATATATATATATATATATATGGATGATTGACACAAATTATAAAATTACAATGGAAAAATAAACAAATTTAAATTTAAGAAAAAGTTTTATGTTCGTGGATTTTCGTTGAAGAAGGCCAAGCCCCCCTGCTCTTCTATGCTCAAGTAATAATAGGGGGCAAAGGTTTGTGTTCATCTCGATCCAAAGTCCAAACCGCAAGGGGTGGGGGAATAAGTGTATGCAACAGCAAAACATACCAATTAATAATAATTAGCATCAATTTTTTTTTTTTTAACAAAGCAAAAATACATATATAACTTTCTCCCATGGATTTAAAGTCTCGTTTAGTATAGCTTTTAAAAGCTTTTAAAAGTAGAGTCTATTTAAGTGAAACTTTTGTTAGTAAAACTTTTATAAGTAGATCTTTCATTAAAAAAATTTTAGTTATTTGGTTGTCAATAAGAGTTTTTATTAAAAATTATAGAATTACAATAATAACTAAGTTTTTTAAAATTATATTATGAAAAGAATAAAATAAGATTATTAAATAGTTAAATGATATTTTAGACATTTTTTATATTTTAAAAAAACTTTTCAACATCTACTCCTAAAAATTCACAATTTAAGCTTTTACTAGTATATGTAAAATAACTTATTTAATCTTCAAAAATTCTATTAAAAAAAACAAATAAGAACAAAAAATTTGAAAAGAGCTTATTGGATTAAGAGCCAGTCCGGTATTGCTGTAGCTTTTAAAATAATTATTTTTAACTGTATTATAGAAATAATCAGTTGTGAAGAGAATTAGTTAGACGTTTGGTAAAATTTATTTTTAAAAATGTTGTGAGTTTTAAATACAATTATATGTGTTTAGTAAATCTTAAGGTTAAATTACTGTAATAATGTAAATTACTAAATTAGATATAATATTGAATAAAATTGATTTAGACATGTATACACAATATTTTTTTTGTTGTATACATATAATAATTGGTGACTAAAATAAAGACTTTATATGATTAGTTTTATTTTTTTTTATGATCTCAATATAATTAATAATAATAATAATCTCTTTAAAATTAATAATTCTATTTCTTAATTAATAAACATAACATTGGATTTTTATAATATATTTAAGGATATATATAGAATTGTATTAAATATAAAAGTAATTATTAAAATCAAATTTTGAAAAGATACTTCTTCCTTATTTTTCAAAATTTGTTATACAATGAGATAATTTTACCAAAAGTAATTTCTAAAAGATTTATTAAACACTAATATTATCTTTTAACTTTTCAAAATCACTTTTAAATTTCTTAAAAGTAATTCCAAAAGAGCCCTAAATAAGTATTTATAATCATTAAATAAGTTATACTAAATGTGCATTAATTATCATAACTCTTAACTATTTTTCCACTAAGACCATCAACTAGGTGGTAATTTAAGGTTGTTTGTTTTTTGTATGAAGCCTTAATTTTACTTATTTTCAGACATTTATAATTTATAATTTGTTTGTTTTTTATTACTTATGTATGATTATAAGATGTTTAAGTCTGAATAGAAAAAATTAAATATTTTGACTTTTGTTTGAATAACAAAACATCTGAATAAAATCTTTAATATTCTCTCTCATTAATACTCATATTACATAAATTTATTTCATATTATATTTATAGATTATCCTTTTATTTACTTATTTATTCTTTTTTTTGTTATATACATGTATTCAACTATTAATTCTTTTTTATTTTTGTGAATAAAAATTTTAAAGATAATAGAACTTTAGGTAAGTGTATTTTATAATAGGTCCATATCTTTATATTTTTATTTACTATTTTTATAATAAATTTTAAATTTTATTTAATAAATTAATTTCAATTCAAATGATTAAACAATTCTTGATTGACTTATGTAATTAACAAAAAAATATCAATATAATATACTAAAAATAACATTTTAAGTATCATATATTAATGTAAAAAATGTGTTAGATATATATATTTTATTTTTCATGCTTTGTTAAGGTAAACATTAGCAAAATTTTTTTACTAATCAAATAATTTATTTATAACTTATTATGTGTTTAATCAATAAATATAAATATTGTTAATATTTATGAGGTTATATATGTCAAAATATCATATTTCAGATATTTTCTTTTTGAAAAATAAATAACTTAACACTTATATTCAGATATTGAAAAACAAATAAATATGTCATTCAAATATATATATATTTAAACCTATTCCGACTTCAACCAAATTAAAACCTATTCAAATTTCAGACCAAAAGAACAGTCTCTAGTCTGCTCTTATACATTACATTAACTATCATACATACATTCTGCATTTCTGCTGTTTGTTTCTCTACTCATCTAGGGTGTTCATGGCACCTAAACCATGTCAAATGAGGCCATTTAAGCTTTCCAGGGAGAATCAAATAGCCCTTATTTGTCAGTACTCGGAAGATTGCTACTACCCGATGTTCAACTACAGAGAAACAGAAGAGTATATAGGTAAGAAAACAGCTCATGAGAGGCTAAAAATTCATAACTACTACAAAATTTGGATCACAATCCACAGAGTCAATTACACAGACAGTACAGCATAAGCCTTTTTCCATGTACACCACAGAACAAGTCATTTATTAACTATTCTATGTCAGATGATTGAATAGGTCGAGATGCAAACATACAAAAATTACCCAATCATATAAACATAATCACTACAAACCAAAATGCATATTTCTAGCACTAAAGCAAGAATTTCTGCATAGTTTTGTTGAGTCTTCGACAAAATCACCAAGGAAAAAAAGCTGGCTCCAAAATTTCAGTGTCTTAGAGATTTTTGCAGTGATGGTAATGGGCTAGAAGTTGCGAGATAGAAAGGAAAATACTGTTAGGGACACAAAAGAACCATTATCTTCTTTATTGAAGGAATTTTTATGAAATTTGCTAAAAATGGTTTGACATTAGACTTGGGACATACAAGCCAACACAGAACAATGAGCGAGGAAAAAAACTCACAATTTTGCCAATAAAATCTTATTGACATAGTAATCATAAATAGCAAGTCAGGAAAAGATACTTCTATTATATTTACTCCAAATCTGACTTAGTAATTTACCCTCATGTTAAGCTTCAAGTCTCAGTGAAGGTAAAAACATTTCTATGATTATTCACAAAGCGTATCATGGTCTGTTCTTTGCAGGCCATGTGTCTCGGTTTGTTCATGACAATCTATTTAGCAAAAGAAGAAATACTCACTTTATATGTCTCAACTAGTGCAGGATCTAAGATAACAGCTTCACTTTTCTAAGCATTTCTTGATAAGGAGCTGTATTAGTGTATTAACTGAAGCAGAAAAATGATCTGAACTTGAGGACCAGTTTTCCAAAGGATCGTCAAAAACTCGATGGAAAAAACAAAAATTTTCCAATGAGATTCAAGTATAATTGTAACTAACAAAACATG
Source organism: Murraya koenigii (assembly GCA_025617385.1). Classification (NCBI taxonomy): domain Eukaryota; kingdom Viridiplantae; phylum Streptophyta; class Magnoliopsida; order Sapindales; family Rutaceae; genus Murraya; species Murraya koenigii. Next base: position 1,530,092 of record CM046819.1, on the reverse strand, counting down.
CATGCACTAATGACAATAAATTTGCAAGAAGATGGTTCTTAATTATTGAATCAAGGCATAAAACAAAATTTCCAAAATTAGCGAACATGATTAACAGAAGGAAATAATCGGTCTTCGAATTTTCGGCCTCTAAGACATTTTTTTTTTTTGTAATGACCATAATGTGGTTTTCAACCTGTTGTTAATTTAAAGTATAAATTCTCTTTTCAAAGAAAAAGTATAAATTCTAATTTAAATTGGGGGCAAAAGTTACAGTATGCTAAGGACAGAAAGAACCTTTTCCTATTCATCAGAGCAGTTATTCTAAAAAATTCTCTAAAATTGGTTTGAAAATATATTTGGGACACACAATCTAACTTGGAACAATGATACTAACATCTGACATGATAATTTACCCTCACGATTGGTTGCAAATTCAATGAAAGCAATAATATTGCTAAATTGTTCATAAAGTCTTTGATGGCATAATCTTTGCAGGGAGGGGGTCTTTGGGTTCGACCGTGAGTAAATCTGTCCCGCAAAGAAAAGATACTACTTGCAGTTTATATATGTCTCAACTTGTGCAGGTTTTATGACAAGGCCTTCACTTTCCTCAGTATAAATGTGACTACCAAAATGCTCATGCACTATCGATAATGAATTTGAGGGAAGATGGTTCTAAATTACTGAATCAAGGCATACAACTAGTTAGGATATACGAAGCAGAAATTTCTTATGAACAATTCCAAAGATAACCCACAACTAAAGGCTGCATTCACCAGTAAGCTGAATAAGAAATGAATTAATTTGCTGCCAACATTTTAACATAATTACTGAGCTATATGAATGCTAAAAGGTCTGCAAAATAATCAATAAAATTATATTTAAATCTCAAACCTCTGCCTCCTACGCTTTCTCTGTATTAAGACGAAACAGTACTCTACATAGTATGAGGGTGCGGGAAATCTGGGGTTTGAACCCTATTCACATGATGAAAAGGGGATTTTGTTACCGGGCATGCTATCCTCAAAAAATAAAAACTCTGCATAGTTTAACACTCACTGTATTGATGAAATGGAATAATGAGAATACCAAAAAAGTGATATTTCTGATCAGAGGTTGCTGCTTCATAATTGCAGTTATCCAAGAGAAATGAATTACCAAAAACCAACAGGCATTCGAAAATAGATCCAAGCTAAAATAGCTAACAAAATGTTTTAATCATTGAATCTAAAACATACCTCTTCACTATGAGAGAAGTGAACAGGTGAACTTATCATTAACAAGTTGGTTAATTGCATCCCTGAACCTGTAGTAATCATCTGGCTTGTTATAAACTTGATGAGAAATTCGAGCATATCCTGTAACTGGGTTAGCCACTCCATCACCCGGTGCCCGATAATAGATAGGTACTTCAACAGAAAAATTATTCCTCAAGTGGGTTCTCAACTTTAAAGCCACAGAATCACTAGAAATACCAAAACTAGCAGGCAACCCAACCATGATCATGCTTGAACACATCTCCGGAGGAGACCCAAGATGGGTTCCCCAAGCTTTTACCAACATTTCCCCCATCTCAACAACAGCTGTATGATTCCTCTTCTTGATTCCTTCAATTCCCCCTTCAAATCTGTTAACAAACTCCAAAGCTTGAGGAACCACCAATTGGGCACTATAATCCCTAGTTCCAATCCAAGCACTCTCTATAGCCAATCCATTTCCGTACTCATGAGACACCACAGGGTGATGCAATTCATCAATTTCACTTGATTTCCTGCAATACAAAAATGCTACTGCAGGCGGGCAAAAAAACCATTTGTGCAAATTACTAGTATAAAAATCAGCCCCAATTTCTTTCATGTCTACATCAACACATCCAATCCCATGTGCAGCATCAACAAAAACTGTATCAACACCCTCTTCTCGACAAATCTTGACCAATTCTTTAACAGGAATCACAACACTAGGCATAGATGTCACGTGGTCAATCACAGCCAATCTAACTTTCCTACCATTGACTTTCCCTCTTTCTAAAGCTCTCCTAAACTCACTAACAATCTCACTAACAGAATTAACAGGAAATGGTAACTCAACTTCAATAACATGCCCGCCAGCACGCGTAACATAAGCTTCCACAGATTTTTTCACAGCACCATAAGCATAATGAAGCATAACAGCAGCATCACCTCTGTTAAACTTCCCTTGAATAAACTCCCATGCAACACTCTGCAACACAATGGCGGCAGCAGTGGTGGCATTATCAACAATTGATATTTCATCAACATGGTCAGCATTGACCAAGTCTTTGATCACAAGTCTTGATTTCAAAATCCCAGCTTTCAGCCCATTGAAGTAAAAGTCATCAGGTTGTTTGAGGAATTCAAGTTGCCACTTTTGCTGTGCTGACATAACACTCTTGGGGCTGCAACCAAAGCTTCCATTATTGATTCTAGCTATGTTTTGGACATGGTGAGAGAATTCAGATTCGAGTTCAGTGTCTGAAATCAAAGTTGGTGAAAGTTTAGGCTTTTTGGTCAAGTGGGTATTGGATATTTTAATGTCACCTCCATTAATATCCATGTTGTGGTGGTTGTGATGACAAGAAGACATGGGAGAAAAAATGGATTTTTGGTTTAGGGTTAGAAGCTGGGCTCGAACCTCGAAGGGAGATTTGTTATAATGGGTATGAAGAGAGAGGAGAAATGTCTGAATACTCAATAGAGAGTGTGAGAAATTGTGGATTGGGGACACATGGAGGGAAGATAATTACCAATTAATTAATTCTATTAGCCAAATTTATTGTCATTTAAAGCCATGTCATGAGTTACGTATACATCTAGATATTTTTTTTTTAATGGAATTGAATTGTATTGGATTAAGGTTTGATCTGGGTTAGAATTTATAGAATAATGATTAAAAAATGTTAATTAATTCATTAGTTAAATATATTATAGGAGCTTGATTTAAACTGGATTTCTTATAATTTTCATCAACTAGTTTACTTAATTGGATAAACATATTGTCTCAGGGGTGAGTAAAATGGAACTGAATTAAAACATATTAGTTTGGTTTAATTTTATTCGGTCAATCAATATTAAACCGTTTAAAAGATAAAATTTATTGATTTTTGGTTTTAAATTGAACCAAACTGAAAATCAATTGGTTTAGTGATAAAATTAAAAAAAATTCAATTTATATATATAATAATATTTTCTTATTAGTATTTTTGCATAAAACATGAATGATTAGTGATTGTAATTGAATTAAAGTAAAAATAATAATTAGATTTAGGTGAAACAAATAAAATTTTGACTAATATAAAAGAAATAAAAATTAAATTTCATGAACTAGATAATATAAGACCAAATGGAATTGAACTGCATTTAGAAATTAAATTGAGTTGAAATAATTTAGTTTGATTTATAAGTTCGGTTCATATTTAGTTTATAATTTTTTTGAACTAATCAAGTTCGGCTCGCTTCCCTTTTTTTTGTGTATACCCACCCCTACTTATTAAGATAGTACAAAAAAAGAATTAAAAATTCAACCTAAAAGGTAAATTGAATTGTCATATAAAAGAAAGTAATACAATAATGTATTTTTTTTTAAATATATATAGCATATAGGGTCTTAAAAGCCATAAGATATAGGTCATAGGTTTTGATAAATTTACGATTAATAAGCTTGAGTACAACAATATTTTTAAGCAATAAATTAATTAAATTCAATACACTTTACAAAAATTATTGGTCAAATATAGTATCTACATTATTATTTATTCATATGAACTATGATGAGATGATGTTTTATAAACCCTAGATGAAATGTAGAAAGAAAGTTCATGCTTGATAGCTCATGGAATGAAAAAAGATAATAATAGCAATAAAATGGACTTGATATGATGAAGAAGAAGAAGTATTTACGGTTTCAATTGCATTATAAAATTTAAGTTTAGAAATGTGAAGAATTTTTAAAGCAAGTTTACGTAATATTTTGGGCTATTTCAATTCAACCCACTAACTACAATTTGTTTTATTTGCGCCCTGCATCATGTAGGAATTATTCCTTTTTCAAACTTCAAATAGAGTAAAAGTTCGTGTCATTTTCAGTGACAAATTGCAATTGTTTTTCGTGCATGACCACTATATATATACAAAAGGATCTTTATCTTTATTTAATTAATTTTATTGTCAAATCTTATCCCTAAGTTTCTCCTCGCAAATTGCATTGTAATTGTCTTTAGTGAAAAAGAGGTAGATTAAATTAGCATTAAATAATCTCAATTATGGGCTATAGTGCATTCATATTAGCAAAATAATTTAGGATAGTGACGTGGCATTGGTATATGTGTTATATTGTTAATTAATTGGAATTTACTTTGTCCCAACGCATAATATTTTATTATTATTTATTTTGTCAACATTTATTGATAGAAAGACTACTAAAATTTTTGCAACTTGTGTAAGTTTTATGGATCATGCCGACATTTATATTAAACTATAATTTTTATTAATTTTTTTTTTGCTTTCAGACGATAAAAAATTTCATTTACTAAATATTAATCATCATTTTTTTCTATTATTCGAATTCGGATAGTTACAAATGTAAAATATATTCACAACCAATTCAGTTATGTCGAGAAAACGATTTGTGATACAGGTGTTGTCAAATAAAACAGTAAAGAAAATATTTGTATAAAATACTAATTAACATAATTTTAAGAGTTATTCTCATATATTTCATTCCTTGGGAGAAGGGGAAAATTTTATCATTTTTACATTTTAATCCCTATAAATTTTATGAAAATACTCATAAAATTTTAATTATTTATAAATATGTCATTTTTAATTTATTATTAGTAATATAACAACAACGATGGCGACGATGACATCATTAATATCTTTATTATTATTATTATTATTATTATTATTATTATTATTACTACTACTACTACTACTACTACATAATAATAATAATAATAATAATAATAATAATGTCATGTCATTATTATTAATGTTATTAATATTGTAATTAAAATTTATTAATTTTATTATCTTAATTGTTATTATTATTGTCATTAATGTCAATAATATTAATATTATTAAATTTTAAGATTTTAATTATTATTATTATTATTATTATTATTATTATTATTATTGTTATCATTAATGTCATTATTATTATTGAAATATATTAAATTTATTATTTTAATTATTATTAGTTATTCTTATTATTATTTTATTAATATTATCACTATTGAATTTTATCATTTTAATGAGTATTATCGTCATATTATTATTATTATTTTCAATTTTATTATTAATTTTATTCTTATTATTGTTATTATTATGATACATACAAATAATACTAGAGATAACAATTAACAAATGGTATTTTAATAATTTAAAACAGTCTATTTCAAATTTAAGATAAACTAAACATAATAATAGAAATACAGTTCACTTCATTTCTAATTTTTACATATCAAGTAAATAACTTATTTTGATTTTAATTCTTTATTTCAATTTTAACTCATTCTAATTTTCATTTAGTAAACACATTAAAAAGTGAATGAGTACTAGTGGATTCAATTGATAAATGACAACATCTCAAGGATGGAAAATATTCAAAATTTAAAAAGTAACTTTTCTTTTGAAATTTCTAAGTTCTTTTATAATTTTGCCTGAATCAGTCAATAATTTGGTCTTTCCCATCAAACTGCAAATATGCCATACATCAAAAGGGAAAGTAAAAAATACCCTCTCAATAGAATATAATAATTTTATTCTCCCAAAGTATGGCCAAATTATATTTAAATAATTTTATTTAACTAGTCATCTTAATTTAAATTTTAAGAAGGTAAGGGACTAAAAATAAATTTAGACTTTACCCATCATTTGCCTTAAAAAAATGATCAATTTAATTTAATATGAATGAGTACTAGTGGATTCAATTGATAAAAGCTCAAATTAACTGTAATGGACAATAAGCAAAGTCATTTCTTGACTGATTATTTAGCCGAAATTTAGATAAAGCATGCTTGGTTAAAGACCATATGAGCTAAAAATAAAAATCTATCAAGAACTATTGTTTGGGTAATATCGAGTAGACCCACTCGATGTCAACCTAGCCAGAGCAGAAGACCTGACCACTGGCACAGAGATGCCTTCGCGAGGTGTCAAAGCTAGTCGAGATCAAGTGCTCAAAGGCCGGTCGAACCCTAATCTTCTTTTCCTGCTCGAGGTCTTCGATCCTCCGAGCAGGATCCAGTCATATGGTCAAACAAGCGGAGGGAATAAAAACTCGAGCATAGCCTGCTCAAAATAGAGTGACCCCTCCTCCCAACAACTTAACACGGCAATCGATGCCTGGCAGACAGCCCGCACATTAGGGCCTCGTTACTGTTACCGATGGTCGGCGCCCGCCCCCACAGTGTCATCATTTTATACACGCATGCGCGGCACTATCATGAGACCACAGAAACCCACACCCACCTGACATCCCGCATCCCCAGGGCATGCGCGGCAATCCCGTTTATCAGTGGGGCCCAAGCACCATTAATGCAGGGGGCGGTTGCCCCGGAAAAGGAGGGGGGAAAAACGGTTGGATAAATACTAGTCGAGGGACAAGGTTAAGGGGTTCTTCTTCATTTTCTTTTCCTTCTGGAATCTTTGGGATTTTATATAACACTTTTACCTCTAAAATCATTCTTGTTTTTCCGGTCTCTCAAAACCAAGAGGGATACAAAAAAGAATCAACCCGATCATTGACTTGAGCGTCGGAGGGTTTTTGCCTGAAAAACACTCGGCGACCCCTGACATTTGTTCTTAGTGAGTGCAGGTCGAAGGAAACCATTATTCTAGTAAACAGGGGAAGGAGTGGAGTGGCGAGGAATCCTGCTCGAGCATCCTGCGAGCAGAACTTTAGAGCCTTATTTGGGAGCGATCCGAAAACCGCATCAACATTTTTGGCGCTGTCTGTGGGGATCAGTTCGAAAAGCCTGACTTCCCAATACATTCCAAAAAAGATAACACAACAATGAGAGGAAATAGCAGGAGAGGAGTAAGCCTAGAAGAGTCGATGACTTTAAGGGAGGTGGCTAATGAGGCCCGAGATAGGGAAATCTAGGAGAGGATGGATCGGATGGAGAGACAAATGGAGACGCTGACGTCCATCCTACAGGAACTCAGGGAGGGACAGAGGAAAGTAAACAATGACGTCTTTGAGTCCAGCCATGGGAACGGCCCTGCCCGGGAATAGGTGGGAGAGGAAGCCCAGAGGCAAAAAACACCAAATGTCACCGGAAGGGAGGAGACAAACCTGGAGGAAAGAGAATCCCGCCAACACTTGCAAGATACGGCACCTATCTCCCCTGCGGAGGAATTGGAGGGAGAAGTGCGCAGGTTGGCGCAGGCTGTGGAGGGCCTCCAGGGAAGCAGGAAAGCCCCGGGCTAGAGGATGATGCTGGACAGTGACTCCCCACTCTCAGCGGAGATCATGGGTGTCACAATCTCCCGGGATTTCAGCTTCTCAGATTTGAAGTTCTCGGGGAAGAGTGACTCGTTGGTGCATATAGAACGGTTCAACGACATGATTGGAGTACAGGGCCTGATGGCTGCCCAAAGGTGCAGGGTCTTCCCTCTTAGTTTGGAAGGGAGGGCAAGAGAATGGTACCGCAAACTACCGCAGGGAAGCATTCTGAGCTTCGAGCATATATGCAAGAAATTTGTAGAGCAGTTCCGGGGCGCGGTGGCCTCCGAAGATGACATGATGGAGTTGGCGGAGATAAAACAGAGGGAAGGGGAGTCCCTCCGGGAGTTTGTCAAAAGATACCACCAGTCGATCCTGGATCTTGGGGCATTCAATCACTCCTAGGCGCTGAAGGGGCTAAAGGATAGGGTCAGAATGGGGAGGCCATGGTACAACTTGCGGAGTCCCTTGATCCGTTCATATTCTGATGCGTATGAGCAGGTGAAGATGGACATGGTTATTGAGGAAGAAAAGGCCACAAAGTTAAGAAGTGAGCAGGGCAGCGGATCAAAACGAAAAGAAAAAGGAGGGCCTGCTCGAGGGACACCGACTTCCAGAGTAATAAGAGAATGGGTTGCTCCCTATAACCCCTATCAGAGGGCTCCCCAGCCACGATTAACTCATGCTCCACCTTACGGGTCCCCAAGTCGGGACTACAGAGAGTACCGATAGTACGGCGGTAACCCACCCTCCAACCTACCCAGAAGTCGGCCTGCGTCGGTAATAGCAGAATCGACCGCCCATTACCCCTACGCCCGGAAAGCTTCCCCCGGGATAGGGCGGTACAGATGGTTGAACAAAGCCCCGCCTATAGACAGTACACCCCATTGAAGGTGCCGCTAGAGGAGATATTCCAAGTAGCAGAGGAACGAGGGCTGCTGAACCTCCGAAACCAATGTCTAAACCGACTGGCAGAAGAGACAGGGGACGGTTTTGCCGATTCCACGGTGACCATAGCCACTCGACGTCGCAGTACCGAGATTTGAAGAACCAGGTTGAAGACTTGGTTAGAAATCAGTATTTAGACAAGTTTATTGAAGAGGGTCATTCAGTAGTCAAGTAGCAGCCGGAGGAAGATGACTGAGCCCGTGGCATGGACATCGAACCACCCGCTACGAGGGTGATAGTAAGGGGACCCACGATGGCGTGAAATTCTAATAGGGCCCGAAAGAACTATTGAAGATACACTTCCGCTGGCTGGGAAGTCTTACTCGCCGTGTCTGTTGCAAAAAAGGCTAAGATGCGGTAAGTGCCCATCATATGGACGGAGGAGGACAAGGAGGGGGTGCTGTACCCCCGCGAGGACGCCTTGGTTGTGAAGGCAAATGTTGCCAATAAGGAGATCGGCCGAATACTAGTGGACTCGGGGAGTTCTGTAGACATTCTCTTCAAGTCCACGCTTGATGATTTGGGGATAGCAGATGTAAGCCTCGAGCAGACGAGCACCTCCTTGAAATGGCTTAGGGGAGGAAGGTTAGCCCCTCTGGGAATCATTAAACTGGGTACGACTATGGGTTCGAGGCCTTTTGAAAAGAATATGATGCTAGATTTTCGTGGTGGTGGATGAAGTCAGCCCCTACCAAGCAATACTGGGAAGGCCCTTCATGAGGATCAGCCAGTCAGTATTATCCACCCATTACTTAACCTTGAAATATCGAGTGAATGGGGCCGTAGGAGTTGTCAAGGTCAACCAGAGGGTCGCGGGGAGTTGTTACGCTGTGGCAGCGAAGGAAACAATGCAAATAACATCTTTAGATTCAAGGGGAGAATCGCAGAATGGGAGACAGGAACCCGCCGAGGAGCTAAAGGAAATCAGGATAAGACCAAAAGACCATGAGAAGAAGGTTCGGATTGGCTCGGGCATTAGCGGGCCGTTGAGGGAAAATCTGGTCGAGTGTTTGAGAGCACACTCTGATGTGTTCGCCTGGACACATGAGGATATGCCTGGAATCGACACAGAAGTGGTGTGCCACAGGCTGACGATACGGAAGGACGCGAAGCCGGTGAGGCAGAAGAGGAGATGCGTCAACCAGGAAAGGTATGAAGCCATGAACTGCGAGGTAGAGAAACTAATGAAGGCAGGATTCATAAGGGAAGTCACCTACCCTAAATGGATCTCAAATGTGGTATTGGTAAAGAAGGCAAGTGAGAAATGGAGAATGTACGTGGACTTCACAGATGTGAATAAAGCTTGTCCGAAAGACAGCTTCCCATTGCCGAAGATAGACCAACTAGTGGATTCCACAGCGTGACACGGCCTGCTCAGCTTCATGGATGCTTTCTTAAGTTATAACTAAATTCCTATGTACCGACCGAATGAGGAATGCACGGCCTTCATTACCAACTAGGGCCTATTTTGTTACAAGGTCATGCCCTTCGGCTTGAAAATGCGGGATGAACCTACAAGAGACTGGTGAACAAGATTTTCAAGCCGCTGATCGGCCACACGATGGAAGTTTATGTAGACGATATGATCACTAAGTCCAAAGACGCGGAGGAACATGTGAAGCATTTAGAGGAAACCTTCGCGCTCCTAAGGAAATATCGGATGAAACTTAATCTAGAGAAGTGTGCCTTTGGAGTTGGTTCGGGAAAATTCTTGGGCTTCATGGTCAGTTATAGAGGAATCGAAGCCAATTCAGAGGAGATAAGAGCAGTAGTAGAGATGAGGTCCCTACATACTCTCAAGGAGATACAAAGCCTGACTGGAAAATTGGCATCCCTCAATAGATTCATCTTCCGAGTAACAGACAAATGCCACGTCTTCTTCCAGGAAATGAGAAAAGGGAGAAAGACAAAGAGGACACCGAATGCGAAGCGGCGTTTCAACAGCTAAAGGAATATTTGCTGAAAGCCCAGCTGCTGTCGACACCGCGAGCATGAGAAGTTCTGTATTTATACTTGTCGGTGTCACAATAGGCAACAAGCTCGGTTTTGGTAAGGGAAGAGTCGGTGATGCAGTACCCCGTATATTACACTAGCAAAGCTTTGTTGGGAGCAGAAACTCGATATCCGCTGATGGAGAGGTGGGCTCTGGCCCTAGTGATGGCAGCCCGGAAGTTGAGACCTTACTTCCAAGCACACTCGGTGATAGTTTTGACAAACCAGCCGCTCAGGCAGATTTTACACAAACCGGAGACTTCCGGCAGGTTGGTAAAGTGGTCGATAGAGCTCAGTGAGTTCGACATTAGCTATCAACCCCGAAAGACAATACGAGCACAGTCCTTAGCGGACTTCATGGTCGAGTGTACGGAGAGGGATGTAGAAGCGGACAGCAAACACCCAGCAGGCCCTCTCGCCCCGAGCAACGCATGGACAGTCACAGTAGATGGGTCATGTAGGGTTCAAGGAGCAGGAGCAGGGATTGTACTTATCATTCCTGAAGCAGTAGAGGTACAGTACATCGTAAAGCTCGATTTTGAGGCCACCAATAACCAGGTTGAGGACGAGGCTGTAATAGCGGGATTAAAACTCATCCTGGCAGTAAAAGCGGAAGAAGTAAAGCTTCGGACAGACTCTCAGCTAGTGGTAAATCACCTCAACGAAAGCTTCCAAACAAAAGGCGAAAAGATGGAGGCTTATCTTCGGAAAGTGAGGCAGCTGATAGAGAAATTGCGGATGGTCGAGGTGGAACAAATCGCAAGAGGAAAGAACTTTCGAGCTGACATGATAATACGAATGACCGTTATATTCGACCCCAAAATACCGAAGTCTATCCTATTGGAGATTAAAACCTGCTCGTGTATCGAGTAGGAGGACGAAGTGATGAGCTTAACATCGAGCAACACCTGGATGGACCCGATTGTCTTTTATCTCAAGGAAGGAACGTTACCTACCGATAAGAAGCAGGTAAGGAAGCTAAAATGTCAGGCGGCCAGGTACACGTTAATCGATGGAGTATTATACAGACGAGGATACACCCTCCCATTGCTGCGGTGTTTAGACAAAGAGGAAGTTGATTATGTCCTCCGGGAAATACACGAAGGGATTTACGGGAACCACTCTGGTGCGAGGTCTTTGGCTTTCAAGGCCTTAAGACAGGAGTACTTCTGACCCCGAATGCACCAGGATGCACAAGGGAAAACCAAGAGCTGCAAGAATTGTCAAAGCTTTGCCAACTACATGGCCCAACCGCCCGAGAACCTCACAGTAATAAACTCACCTTGGCCATTTGCTCAATGGGGGATAGACTTAATCGGGCCGCTAACAAAAGGAAGAGCGTCTGCAATACACACCATGGTGGCAATTGATTATTTCACCAAATGGGTCGAAGTGGAAGCCTTGAGCAGTATTATGGAAAGCAGAACCACTGATTTCATTTGGAAAAATATGGTTTGCAGGTACGGGATCCCCCACGCACTGGTTACAGACAACGAGAGGCAGTTTGACAACCACAAATTCAGGGACTTTTGCAAGAACATTAGAATAGAGCTAAAGTTCTGCTCACCATCACACCCGCAGGCCAACGGGCAAGTGGAAGTCGCAAACAAAACTATAAAGCGCCTCAAGACCGAAGACGGCGAGAGCTCGGATGACGAGCTCGAGGCTTATAGGACCACGCACAAAATTGCCACAAGGGAAACCCCATTTTCTTTGGCATTTGCGCATAAAGCAGTGGTCCTTGTTGAAATAGGGATGAGAACATATCGACCGAAATACTTCAACGAAGAGCAAAACGATGAGCAGATGTGTGCAAGTTTGAACTTGCTGGAAGAAAAAAGGGAAAGGTCCGCGGCAAAGATAGCAGAATACCAACAGAGAGTGACTCGCTATTACAACTGAAATGTACACATCCGCCGATTTCAGGTGGGAGATTGGGTGCTTAGAAGGGTGAATCAGAATACCAAGGACCCCAGGCAAGGGGTATTGGGCCCAAACTGGAAGGCTCAGATAGGGTCTCTCAAATAGCCGGTCCGAGAGCATACAGGTTGACATACCCGGATGGATGGGAAGTCAAGAGGCTGTGGAACGCGCAACATTTAATGAAGTATTTCCAGTAAGTCTCATTGTAATGTGAGCCATTATACTTGACTTTATTCAGCTTTTCCTTAAGTATAAAGGGTGTAAAACCTTGTACATGAATAAATGTGAAGACGAACACTCCTAATAATAAGTCAATATGATCAAGTTGGAGCTTATAAAAACGCAAAGGCCAGAAGTCTCAAAACCTAACTTAAGGCAAGACGGTGCCAAACGTGAGCCAAAACCAGGCTCAAGTAGAATTAACTCCCAAAAGAAACGTAAAGGTCAGAAGTCTCAAAGCCTAACTTAAGGCGAGACGGTGTCAAGCGTGAGCCAAAATCAGGCTTGAGCAGAATAAGCTCCCAAAGAAACGCAAAGGTCAGAAGTCTCAAAGCCTAACTTAAGGCGGTTCCAGCGTGAGCCAAAGCAAGCTCGAGCGATTAAGCTCGCAAAGAATGCAAGGCCAAGTCTCAAAGCCTAAGTTAAGGCGAGACGTGCAGCGTGAACCAAAAGTGCTCGGCAATAAGCTCCCAAAGAAACGCAAAGGTCAGAAGTCTCAAAGCCTAACTTAAGGTGAGACGGTGCCAAGCGTGAGCTAAAAGCAAGCTCGAGTAGAATAAGCTCGCGAAAGAATGCAAAGGCCAGAAGTCTCAAAGCCTAACTTAAGGCGAGATGGTACCAAGCGTGAGCCAAAAGCAGGCTCGAGCATAATAAGCTCCCAAAGAAACGCAAAGGTCAGAAGTCTCTAAGCTTAATTTGAAGTGAGACGATGCCAAGCATAAGCCAAAAGAGGGCTCGAGCAAAATGGCCTCGAAGAAGAAAAGCAAGGACATAAAATCTGTTAAAGGTTGCTTAGCAAAAGCTTGAAGTTTACGTCATAGAAAATTGCTAAATAAAATAATACAAACACAAGGGCAAATTAACAAATGCATGTCTTTCATTTATTCATCACAGAGTACAAGTACAAAAAAAAAAAAAAATTCAAGGGGCTGGAGCATTTGGGCTAGCAGTAGGGATGGGTCATCGGAGGATGGAGCACCTTCGTGACAGTAGCAGTAGCGGAGGAGATCTCGGTGGTAGGAGGAGCGACTTCTCCCGACCCTGGAGGGTCAGGAGTTGGGGGGTCCCTTGGCTCTTGGTTCTGGGCATCATGCTCGAGCATGTACGCATCCACACCCGCCTCGAGCTTGGACATATCCAGGTCGGGATATTCTTTGCCCAGGACAGACATGAGGCATTCATAGCTGAAGGTCACCCCGTTGTTATACTCTACCGCGAGCCGGCCTTCCAAAGAGTCCACCTTTCTCTGAAGACGAGAAGCCTCTACCTCCAGGGTCTTCTCAAAAGAGAACCTCTGCACGTCCAGGTCCTTTCGAGCGTTCACCAGCTCATCCCGGACCACAGAGAGCTCTTTCTTAAGCTAGAGTGCTTTGGACTCGGACAGGGCTGTCTTCTCCTCGAAGGTGGAGATCTCCGTGTGAAGCTTCGCCGCTTCCTCATCATTTTGCTCAAGACTCTGTCTCAAACTTTGATTTCAGCCCTGATCTTCCTCTCGGAGTCTAGAGTCTTGGTTTTGAAGGCGGCGGCAGCAGCCGTAACACGGGACAAAAGGCAGTGGAGCAGGCTAGCCAGATCGTTAGCATTGGAAGCCTCCAATCCCTCAAATAACTTCTCCTCCATTTGCCTGATAAAATCCTTAATGTAGGGGTCAGCAACGTCAGACTGCTGCTGCTCCTGGGAACGTCCTGCTCGGGACCGAGCTGGAACTACGGTCCTCAAGCCTCGTCGGGTCGCCCCTTCTGTTGACCGCTTGCCCTCTCGAGCAGGAGGTGCAACCCTGATTGGCGAGGCGGCAATGTCAACTCGAGATCGCTTAGGTGGTGCAGAGGAGCTGCTCGGACGGTCCGCGGTGGTCAGGGGCCTCTTTAGTCGAGAGAGAATACCGCTCATTTCCTCTTGAGAAGCAAGGCCGAACTCGACGAGATTGTGAATTGAGAGTAGCTCCCGGAACGAGCTTGTGTTGTCAAGGCAAGTATTGACACGCGATTGAAGCTCCTCCCCAATCCGATAAGACGCGCCCCAAGATACTGCAACAACAACCAGGAAAGAGTGGTGAGAAAAAGTGTGAGCCGGAAAATTAAAATAAAAATGCTGTGAACAACAGACGACCTGGGGTGCAAAAATGAGAGGGATTTGGAGGAACCCCCTCAGAGGCAGAAGTTGCTAGCCCCCAATCTCCCCCGGCAAAGAAAACTTGCCCTTCCAGTTGCCACCAGAGGTGGGGAGGTCAGTGATGGGTTTCTTGCCCTTCAGACTGGAGGTGAGATAATACCAGCCTGAGTCCTTGGGACTGCTCTTCAATTGGTAGAGATGCTTTATCTCCTTTACCGATGGCTCACCCAAATTGCACCATCTCCACAAAACATATAACCCAGACAGAACCCTCCATCCATTGGGGTTCAACTGCCCTGGGGCTAAACGTATTCTGGACAGAACCTGGACAAAGTAAGGTTGAAGAGGCAACCTAACGCCCCAATTGAAACACTCCAAATAAAGGATGACATACCTCCGGGAGGGCGGCTGGGCATGTCACCTTTACTGGGTACACACAGGTCCACGCTAGCCGGAATACGGTACGTGTCCCTAAGCCGGTCTAGGTCTGGGTGTGAAGTCTCACACCTCATAAAGTCAATGGGAAACCACCCAGCCTCTGACCTCTGACTAACCCTATCCCCTTGTTGCGGCCGGATCTTCCCCACAACCTTGACCCCTTCGGGGCTTGGGTCTCTCACTAGAGCCATCCTATTAGGCCCGGAGTCACTTGAAGAAGATGATTCTTCAGACGACATTCGACGGGGCTGATGTGTATCTGACATTTTTCCTAGGGACACAATCTACCAAATGAGAATCAAAAACCCAGAAGATGGAAACAAAACAAGAACAAGGGGAAGAAAAAAAAATTTATACCTGATGAAAGACTGACGGCGATGGACGACAGCGATGGCAGGAAAGGAAATAAGAAGCGTTTGCAGACGATTGATTTTGGTGTTAGTAGAGATTGGAAACAGGAGGCACGATGAAGAAATTGAGGGTTTTTAAAGGGGAAAGCAGGTCATGTCAACAGACGGCACGATACTCAAGGGACAGGACTATTCAAGTAACTACCTCTTCAAAATTCAAACAAACGGCTCAGATCCACCCACGCGTCCTGCATTAAATGTGCAGTGACGGAAAAGGTAGACAGCTCATCATGAGAGGATAAAAAGGCTGGGAAGTGGGCCCGAACAAAAAATTTTCCAGTCTTATCTCGCTTCACTCCAAAAGACTAGAAACTGGGGGACTAGTGTTTGGGTAATATTGAGCAGAACCCCTCGAGGTCAACCTAGCCAGAGTAGAAGACCTGACCACTGGCACAGAGACGCCTTCGCGAGGTGTCAAAGCTAGTCGAGGTCAAGTGCTCAAAGGCCGGTCGAACCCTAATCCTCTTTTCCTGCTCGAGGTCTTCGATCTTCTGAGCAGGATCCAGTCATATGGTCAAACACGTGGAGGGAATAAAAACTCGAGCAGAGCCTGCTCAAAACAGGGTGACCCTCCCGACAACTTAACACGGCAATCGATGCTTGGCAGACAGCCCCCACAACGTCATCATGTTATACACGCATGCGCGGCACCATCATGAGACCACATGAACCTACACCCACATGACATCCCACATCCCTAGAGCATGTCGCGGCAATTCCGGCTGTCAGGGGGGCCCAGGCACCATTAATGCGGGGGGCGGTTGCCTCGGCAAAGGAGGGGGGGGGGAAACGGTAGGATAAATACCAGCCGAGGGACAAAGTTAAAGGGTTCTTCTTCCTTTTGTTTTCCTTCTAGAATCTTTGGGATTTTATCTAACACTTTTACCTCTAAAATCATCCTTGTTTTTCCGGTCTCTCAAAACTAAGAGGGATAGCAAAAAGAATTAACCCGATCACTGACTTGAGCCTCGGAGGGTTTTCGTCGGAAAAACACCCGGCGACCACTGACATTTGTTCTTTGTGAGTGCAGGTCGAAGGAAACCATTATTCCAATAAACAGGGGAAGGAGTGGAGTGGCGAGGAATTTTGTTCGAGCATTCTGCGAGCAGAACTTTAGAGCCTTATTTGGGAGCGAGCCGAAAACCTCATCAACAACTATCTTGAAAATGATTTATTAAAAATAAATAAATAAATCTTGTTCGCATGTAGATGAAATTACACAGAATCAAATAGGACTGGCGAAAAAACTCAGCCTACGGCCTTTAAGTCTGCTTCGCATGGTGAAGTCTTGGACATAGGCTCAAAAATTTAAAGCTTGCTATAAATGGGTCTGGTTAAAGACTTTTGTTTAATTTAAAAATTAAAAATATTTACAAACATACATACATATATTTTGACACTAAATTGAATTTATTTTTAAAATTTAGTCGAATTAAATTATATTAAATTAGATTGAATTATATATAATATTATCTTTTGTTTGGTGCAATATTAAATAAGATTACATTAAATTTAATTTAATGAATTAAAATAATTTTTTATGTTTAATATTATTTAATAGATTATATAAATTAATGAATAAAAATTTATTATTGGATTAGTTTATTTTCGATATTAACATTTGTAATTTATTATGCTGTGTTGTTAATATTTTATATATTGGATTATTAGTTATTGTATATAATCATATTTAATTTTAATTCATTTACTTGTATTTTTATTAAAATTTTATTTAAAAATTTAATAAAAGTTCAAGTCCAATTCAAATCCATTTAGGCTCAGCCTGAGCCCAATTTGCTCAAATTTTAATAGACTTTTTAAGGGTCTAAATCTCAAATCAATTATATTAATTTAGGTCTAAACTTGAAAAAGTCTGGCCTAAACCCGAATTTTGCCCACCGTAAAAATCAAAATCAATAATTAAAAGGAGGTTAGATAAGCTAAGATTAGGGAAGAGTCGTAATCCCTAGAGTTACAAGCGCGCATAGAGTAGTTTTATTAATAACAATCACTTGTTCTATGACATGATCCCATTAGTTTTCCTCTGAGAAATGGAACTTTGAATAAGTTCGGGAATAGCTCTCATGGAGCCAAAACAAACAAGCAAAAGAGAGCTCTTTCTGCTCTTCTTATTTCTCTGATATATTACATTATAGTATTATATATGCCTTTCAGGGAGAGACAAATTGCCCTTATTCGTAAGTACGCGGAAGATTGCTACTGCCCATCATTCAACTACAGAGAAACAGAGAAGTATACAGGTAAGAAACAACTTACGAGACAATAGATTCACAAGTACAGCAAAAAGTTAGATTACAGAATCATTATCCTCTTTATTGAAGGAATTTCTAAGATGTGTGATAAAAATTGTTTTGACAATAGACCTGGAACATAAAAACTGACACAGGGCAATGATAATGCTCTAAACGATAGAAAGTGCTCACAATTTTACCAATAAATTCTTATTGACATAGGGTGCTCACGTCTGAAAATAATAATTTACCCTCATTATTGGTTCCAAATAAATGAAAGCAATAAAATTGCTAATTACTTATATAAAGTCTCAGATAGCCTAATCTTTGCACGGACGGTCTTAGGGTTTGACCGTGGCCAAATCTGTCCGGCAAAAGAAAAGATCCTATCTGCAGATTATATGTCTCAATTTGCGCAGGTCTTATGACAAGGGCTTCGCTTTCCACAATATAAATGTGATTAACAAAATGCACAAGCACTATCGACAATAAATTTGAGTGAAGAGGGTTCTAAATCACTGAATCAAAGCATTGAACTTGCGAGGACCTAGGAAGCAGAAAGAACCTATGAACACTTCCAAATATAACCTACAACTAAAGGCTGCATTTGCGAACAAGCTGCCTAAGAAGAAATGAGTTATACTTACTGCTAGCATTTTGAACATAATTACTGACCTTTATGAATGCTATATATCTCCAACCATCGTATCTTTTCCCTATATCATGAAGAAACAGTAATTACTCTATAAATGATCTGTTTAGTATAGAAATTGAGTTGTTGTAAATTAAAAATTATAGTATTAAAATATTTAGTAAATATTATTTGTTGTATTTTAAAAGTTAGAATGATATGATTTTTCACTTGCATGATACAAAAATTTATTATATTTTTAATAATTTTGTCAAAATTATTATTTAAAAATTATATTTATTATATAATATTAACTTTAGTTTCATAATTATAATTTTTTTAATAATATCTATAAAGATCAAAATAAGCGGGTCCCTACTAGTTAACTCACTAAAATTTCTTAAGTTGTTACAAGAGATCTAGGATTTGAACTCTAATCAAATGGTGAGAAATGGATTTTTTCACCAGACACAGCATCCTCAAAATAAATAACTCTACACAGTTTAACATTCACCACGGGCTGCTGCCTCATAATTGCAGTTATCCAAGAGAAATGAATTATAAAAAAACAACAGGCATACAAAAATATATCCAAGCTAAAATACCCAACAGAATGATGCAGTCATTGAATCCAAAACGTACCTCTTTATTAAGAGAGAAGTGCACAAGTGAACTTATCATTAACGAGTTGGTTAACTGCATCTCTAAACTTGTAGTAATCATCTGGCTTGTTGTAAACATGATGAGAAATTCGAGCATATCCTGTAACTAGGTTAACCACTCCATCACATGGTGCCCGATAACAGATAGGTACTTCAACAGAAAAATTATTCCTCAAGTGGGTTCTCAACTTTAAACCCACAGAATCACTAGAAATACCCAAACTAGCAGGCAAACCAACCATGATCATGCTTGAACACATCTCCGAAGGAGACCCCAGATGGGTTCCCCACGCTTTTGCCAACATTTCCCCCATCTCAACAACAGCTTTATGATTCCTCTTCTTGATTCCCTCAATTCCCCCTTCAAATCTGTTAACAAACTCCAAAGCTTGAGGAACCACCAACTGGGCACTATAATCCCTAGTTCCAGTCCAAGCACTCTCTATAGCCAACCCATTTCCATACTCATGAGACACCACAGGGTGATGCAAATCATCAATTTCATTTGATTTCCTGCAGTACAAAAACGCTGCCGCAGGCGGGCAAAAAAACCACTTGTTCAGAGTACTAGTATAAAAATCAGCTCCAATTTCGTTCATGTCAACATCAACACATCCAATCCCATGTGCACCATCAACAAATACTTTATCGACACCCTCTTCCCGACAAATCTTGATCAATTCTTTAACAGGAATCACAACGCTAGGCATAGATGTCACATGATCAATCATAGCCAATCTGACTTTCCTACCATTGGTTTTCCCTCTTTCTAAAGCTCTCCTAAACTCACTAACAATCTCACTAACAGAATTAACAGGAAATGGTAACTCAACTTCAATAACATGCCCGCCAGCACGCGTAACATAAGCTTCCATCGATTTTTTCACAGCACCATAAGCATATTGAAGCATAACAGCAGCATCACCTTTGTTAAACTTCCCTTGCAAAAAGTCCCAAGCAACACTTTGCAACACAATAGCTGTAGCAGTGGTGGCATTATCAACAATTGATATTTCAGCAACATGGTCAGCATTGACCAAGTCTTTGATCACATGTCTTGATTTCAAAATCCCATCTTTGAGCCGATTGAAGAAAAAGTCATCAGGTTGTTTGAGGAACTCAAGTTGCCATTTTTGCTGTGCTGACATAACACTCTTAGGGCAACAACCTAAGCTTCCATTATTGATTCTAGCTATGTTTTGAACATGGTGTGAGAATTCAGATAGGAGTTCAGTGTCTGAAATCAATGTTGGTGAAAGTTTAGGCTTTTCGGGCAAGTGGGTATTGGATATTTCAGTGTCAGCTCCGTTAGTATCCATGTTGTGATTGCTGTAACTATAAGAAAGACGCGGAAGAAACAACGGTTTTTGATACAGGTTGGAATTTATAGATGAGTGATTGAAAAATCAATCAGTAGTATAATGCTATTTATGTATACAAATCAATCATAATCTAGATATACCTACCCTAACTATAAATCGTCCGGGATATCCTTAGATAAACTTGTGCCTTGAAATCGAGGGCGCAAATTCATTACTATCGAGCCAAAGGCTCAATGACTATCGACTAATTAATGTATTTGATTAAATCTTGGGATTGCACTAAAGATTTGAAGTTCGAAACCTTGCTTACATGATAAAAGCATATTGGATTTGTCATCAAGCAATATTGTAATTATTTTCAACTTTTGTAGTAAAAATACTAAAAAGTATTAAGGTAGTGAATTCGAAATTTATTAGATGCGTAAATTAAATAAAAAAGTACATCAACATACGAGTGAGCTAATAATAAGAAAATGATAATGTTTTTTAAATATAGTTATATCTAGTGCCCTAAAATCAATATATAATATATGGATAGATAATATTTTTTCAAATATAGTCATAACTTGCGTTTTAAAAACCATATATAATATATGAGCAAGAGATAATCAAAAACAAAAATTCCCGTACAAGACATAAAAGTCATAAATAATATATGAGTAGATTTTTCTTTTTAAATCAAGTCATATCTGGTGTCTTAAAAACAAAATATAATATATGAACGAGAGATATCAAAGGAAATACAAGATCTAAAACTATATATAATATATGAGGGGATATATATATGAGCAAGAGATATCCAAGGAAATCAATTCTTGTACATGACCTAAAATATACATATATAATATATAAGCGAATAATGTTTTTTCAAATATAGTCATTTCTGGTGTCCTAAAAACCATATATAATATATAAGTGAGAGGTATCCAAGGACAAAGATTCTCATACATGAGCTAAAAACTATATATAATATATGAGCAGATAATATATATATTTTTAAATATGGTCATATTTGGTGTCTTAAAAACCATATATGATATATGAGCGAGAGATATCTAAGGAGATAAATTATCGTACACAACCTAAAGTCCATATATAAAATATGAGTAGATAATATTTTTTTAAATATAGTCATATCAAGTGTCCTAAAAACCATGTATGATATATATGAGTGAGAGATATCTAAGGATAAAAATTCTCATACACAACCTAAAAACCATATATAATATATGAGCGAGAGATATTTAAAGAAATAAATTCTCATACACAACCTTCATCCATATATAATATATGAGCGAATAATGCTTTTTTCAAATATAATCATATCTAGCATCCTAAAAATCATATATAATATATGATCTAGAGGTACCTAGAGATACATGACCTAAAACCATAAATTCTCATACATGACTTAAAACCATGTGTAATATATGGGCAGATAATTTTTTTTGGGACACAGCCATATTTGGTGTCCTAAAATCCATATATGAGAAAGAGATATCTAAGGAAATAAATTCTCATACACGACCTAAAATCTATATATAATATATGAGCGAATAATGTTTTTTTTTTCAAATATAGTCATATCTAGTGTCCTAAAAACCATATATATATATATATATAAATTTGGTTATATCTGGTGTCCAAAAAATCATTTATAATATATGATCAAGAGATATCAAATAAATTTTCATACATGACCTAAAACCATATACATACATACATACATACATACATACATACATGACCTAATAAAAACCACTGATAATATATGACCGAGAGATATACAAAGAAATAAATTCTCGTTCATGACCTAAAAACCATATATAACATATGAGCAAATAATATTTTTTCAAATATAGTTACATCTGGTGTCCTAAAAACCATATGTAATATATGAGCGAGAGATATCCAAGGAAATAAATTCTAGTACATGACTTGAAAAACCATGTAATATATGAGTGAGAGATATCCAAGGAAATAAATTCTAGTACATGATCTAAAATTCATATATATAATATATGAACGAATAATTTTTTTTCAAATATAGTCATATCTAGTGTCCTAAAAACCATATATGATATATGAATGAGAGATATCGAAGGAAATAAATTCTTGTACACGACGTAAAAGCCATATATAATTTATGAGTGGATAATGTTTGTTCAAATATAGTTGTATCTGGTGTCCTAAAAACCTTATATAATACCGAGTGAGAGATATCTATTGACATAAATTTTCGTACACGACCTAAAGCCATATAAAATATATGAGCAGATAATTTTATATTTTAAATATAGTCATGTATGATGTCCTAAAAATGGTATTTTATATATGAGTGAGAGATATCCAAGGAAATAAATTCTCGTACACGACCTAAAATCCATATATAATATATGAGTGAATAATGTAATTTCAAAAGTCATATATGGTGTCCTAAAGACCATATATAATATATGAGCGAGAGATATCCAAGGACAAGAATTCTCAAACATCACCTAAAAACTTATATAATATATGAGCGAGAGATATACAGAAAAATAAATTCCCGTACATGACCTAAAAACCATATATAATATATGAGTTGATAATAAATTTTCTAAATATAGTCATATCTGGTGTCCTAAAAAGCATATATAATAAATGAGCGAGAGATCCAAGGACAAAAATTCTCATACAAAACCTAAAAACCATATATAATATATGAGCAGATAATATTTTTTCAAATATATTCATGTTTGGTGTGCTATAAATCATATATAATATATGAGGGAGAGATATACATGGAATAAATTATCGTACACATCACTCGAAATCATATGTAATATATGAATGGATATATATTTTTTTAAATATAGTCATATCTAGTGTCCTAAAAAACATATATGATATATGAGTGATATATAAAAGGAAATAAATTCTCGTACCCGACCTAAAATCCATATATAATATGAGCAGCTAATGTTTTTTCAAATATAGTCATATATAGTGTCAAAAAAAACATATATAAGATATATAAGTGAGAGATATCTAAGGATAAAAATTCTCATACACAACCTAAAAACCATATATAATATGTGGGCGGATAATGTTTTTGTAACTATAGTCATATTTGGTGTTCCAAAAAACCATATATAATAAATGGGTGAATAATGTTTTTTTAACTATAGTCATATTTAGTGTCCTAAAAACCATATATAATAAATGGGTGAGAGATATCCAAGGAAATAAATTTTCATGAACAACCTAAAACCATATTGAAATTCTAAGTGTGCAACATAAAAAGGAGGGGTGAATTGGGTATTTAAAAATTATGCAATTTATAAAGAAAATTAATTCAAGTTAATATCTTAAGCAATGATAAATGTAAATTCAAGCAATAAATAAGTAAAGAGATAAGGGATAGACAGAACAAACATAAGAGCTTTTACATGGTTCCGCAAATCAAGCTTATGTCCACGTCTCTAAGCAAACCACGTTTGGAGATTTTACTATCCAAGCCTCCTAAGGCTTCAAGTTCTTATAAATAACTTTTAAGGTGTCAATAAACTTTTACAAATGGTGTTTTACTAACACAAACTTTTCTCCAAATGTTTCCTACTTTTACACTCACACAAATTTGATAATGAATTTAAATATTACAAAAAATACTCTCGTTTAGAATGACTATACAAATGATAACTTAACAATGACTTAATGTATATAGATAAGTAAATGAAAACTCAAGATAATTTGTATAAATAAGTTTAAGCTTAATGGAGGTTGGAGAACATCTTTTGAAATGAGTTTGATTCAGTGTTTTATAGTTGGAAGAAAAAAACTAGCTATTATAGACCTTATGGGTACTATTAGTTCATCATTATATAAATGCCGGTTAATCATTATGACTTTAGAAGATAATCGTTATACAAAAATTTAAAATTTAGGTTCACTATTATCTAGAAGTCGTTTCACCATTATTTTCCATATGCAAATGTTAGCTCTTTAGACTCTATTGGTTAGCTATTATCTTAAAAATTGTTAGCTGTTTGTTATAGTGAAACAGTTCGGCCGCTACAGTAAAACTTGTCAAAATTATAGTTCTACCCTAAAACTTATAAAATATATATTATAGCCTAAATACTTTACAAAAGTTTTCAAATAGGTCTATTTCTAAAATTTTAAACAATACTTGTTGATTTTAAAAATCTTAAATTTTGTTTAATTTAGTCCATAAACTTGAAAACAACCAATTTCATAAAATCATTTTTCCTTTTAGTATAAAACCTTTATATTAAAAATAATGATTTATTTAAAATGTCATGAAAATAACTTGAGCTTTTAAATGCTTAATCAAGCATACATTTAATCATATTAGCTTTACAAGAAATATAACAATAAAGATCATCTAAGCTAATACCCTTAATACTTATCCTTGACTTGATGAACTTTATACATTTGTCCTTGAGTGTCTTGACCTTAATCTCACATGTATTATTCTTATCATTTAAGAGTTAGTGAGATTGTGAAATATATGCATTTTCTATTTTACCGATAATACGTGATTTGTTATCATTAAAATCAAAATACCGTATGACTGTAAATGTCAACACACACACACACACACACACATGATCGGACAATGTCTTTTTAAATATAGTCATATATGATGTCCTAAAAACGATATATAATATATGAGAGAGAGATATCCAAAGAAATAAATTGTTGTACATGACCTAAAATCTATATATAATATTTTCAAAAATCATTTTTGGTGTCTTAAAAATCATATATAATATATAAGCAGGAGATATACAAAGAAATAAACTCTCATCCACAAACTAAAAACCATATATAATATATGAGCAAGAGATATCCAAGGAAAAAAATTCTCATATACAACCTAAAAACCATATATAATATATGAGTTGATAATGTTTTTAAAATATAGTCATATCTGGTGTGCTATAAATCATGAATAGTACATGAGCGAGATATTCTCGTACACTGCCTCAAAACCATATATAATCCCTGAATAGATATATATATTTTTAAATATAGTCATATTTGGTGCCCTTAAAATAATTTTTAAATATAGGATTGAGGTTGAAACTCAACAAGCTGTTTATTCCATAATTTAGACAAAAATAGTGCTTGATAAATTTCATAAAAACAACTTATTTTATAATTTATTTCATAATTCTTAAAGGAAAAGAATTATGAAATAAGCATCTTATTTTGACAACGGCTTTTTAAAGCAGGTCAGGGGATACTTTTTATAAGCAACTTAATAAATAAGTCACTGCATTTTTTTAAAGGTTCCTATTATAACCTTAGTATTTTAATAAAAAGATAATTATATCTTACTTTTTTATAAACTATAATATATAAATAATTAAATATCATATTATCACCTCAATTAAATTACCGTAGAACTACTATATAAAAAGTAATTTAAACTTATGTCTATTTTAGTCATTATGTAATAAAACAATACTTTCATAATCAAGTTTACCAAACGCATGTACTCTACTTTTTAAATTCACAGCAACTGCAATAATACAATTTACCAAACACTAAGCTACTTTTTTAATCAGCAGTTTATTTCATCCGCACAGAATAAGTAGCTTATTTAATGAGCCACCGCAATCCCAAACTGGCCCTAAGTCTTTTACAATCAATTAATTTATTTTGGTGTAAACTAGTTCCAAAACAACTTTTCAATAATACAATGAGTATATGAAATTAATGTACTGCAAATTATTTGTATTAATAATATAATGCCTATTAAAATGTGTAGGGTTAAAATAACTCTAAAATTAATTGTATAGTAATATGTGTTGGATATTTAATCCAATGTTGGACTTATATGTGAATAATTATATATTGCGGACTGTCATTTAAGGTTGAGCCCGATTAAAAGTGATCTAATTAGGTTTTCGATAATTTGAGCTTTAATGTATCTAATAGTGTGTTGGCTTTTAATGTGTAGATATTTAATGGTATTCTAATTTTATGATGGGTAGAATTAGGAATACTTAATGACAACAGGAAATGTTGTCTATATAAGTGATTACGGTCCTCAGGTCACATGTATTTTTTCTATTCTTTCTAGTATTCCATCATAAAGAGTATTCAGAGAAACTAAAAAGCTCTCTAAGATATACATGTTGATCTGGAAGGCCAACCACACGACCCTATAAGATAATTCAGTATTATAGACTCAAGTATGCTTTCGTATATTTTATTATTGATTCTTGGTGATACAACATAAACATTCCTAGGTTTTGGGTGATGGATTTCAGTATAAAGAATTTAATTATTCTAACAAGTGGTATCAGAGCCTCTTCATATTGAATTATTGAGAATTTAATTTATTTTTATTAATGATTTTTTCTTTTTTTTTAAAGGAAAGGGGGGCGGGCAAGTCCAAATACAATTTTTTAACCCCCTTCCCATCCCCAAGAATCGAACCCAGGCTTCCACGGCTCTACAGCGAGCATGGTGACCAACCCGACCACACCCTTGGGGGCTATTAATGATTAAATCATTGGAGTTCTCAAATTTAATAAATTCAATATTATTAAATTTGAAAACAAATTCAAGATTAAAATTATTATATTTTCAAAAATTCTCAATTTAATACAATTGGAAATTTAGGAAAATAAATTAAATTTAGATTAAAAAAATATTAAAAATTAAAAATCGTTTTGCTTAAAAAATAAAAATTTGGCATTCAGTTTTGGAGAACTTATGGCTGGCAACAAGGGATTTAGTCATTGGTGTTGAAACTACAGACTCCGGCAGATGGTCACGGAGCAATGCAAACCACAGCACCAAGGTCGCACAAAATTGACCATGGCGCTGCTATTGGGCTGTACTGGCATGCATGTCACTGTAACCAAGTGAAGTGTTGGCTGCATCACATTCCTGTCCGCAGACTGGGAGGAGTAATAATGCCCATAGCTGCCACATTAGAGAAGAAGAAGTGGCAGCTGTTGAAGAACAATTTAAAAAAATTTAAAAGGTGGCTGTTTTTCAAGTCAACAAAGACGTGGCCTTATGGCGAGTGTTAGAAAGCAAGTCACGGCCATAAGGCCAGGACAGCTTGGATAGAGGCCACTGCCAACGAAGAAGAAACATTATAAAAAGAAAATAGGATTTTTGAAAACGGGTTAAAGTTCGGGATGGTTAACCTGACCCGAAAACTCGATTAAGGAAAATGTTGGATTTAGGATTGTGATCGGGTCAAACCTGAACCAGTCTAGTCCAGGTCAATCAATGGTTAACCGATTAATAGTCAATTATTGATTTTGACAACTATTTTTTTTAATTTTTGGGTTTTTGTACGATTTTAAATTTAAATATTGGTGTGGTAATATATATTTTAAGATAAATTAATTAAAGAAACATGTCACCAAAGTGACCTCTCTTATGAAAATTAATTTCTTGTGGAATATAATTTCTTTGGGTTGATTAAAGGAAGGTCTACATTTGATAGAGTTAGATATGTACCTGTGGTAATAATCACGTGATGATTATTCAGCTAACATGTAAACAATTAATCGGCTCAAATGAAGATTTATTGTTTGACATGTTCTTATTATTAGTATTTGATTACTGCACCAAGATATCACGTACAAGTTAATATTCTGTCCAAAGATGAAATATTAATGGAGTGCTTGATATCTTGGATGAGATTTACTTTTATTTGAATTTAATATTTTTTAAGACTAATGAGAACTTATTTTGTTTGTTTGTTGTTCTCTAGATTCAATTATTTTTGTTGCTAATATTACTGCCAACATCAATTCAATTCCTATACTAAGTGGCTCAAACTTCCAGTTATGGGAAGAGAACCTTTTAATAGTTCTCGCAGTCATGGATCTCGGCCTTATATTAAGGGTTGATTCTCCATCAGCTCTTACAAATGCGAGTACTTCTGATGACAAGAAGAATTTAGATAGGTGAGAGAAATCAAATTGCATATGTATGATGATCGTGAAGAAGACCATTTTAGAAGCATTTAGGGGCTTAATATCTGACCAAATAACTACTACTAAAGAGTTCCTTGCGGATGTTGAAAAGAAGTTTGTCAAGAACGAAAAGGCTAAAATAAGTACACTATTGAAAAATTTAATTTCAATGAGGTATACAGGCAAAGACAATATTAGAGAGTACATTATAGAGATGTCTCATCTTGCCTCTAAGTTGAGAGCACTTAAGCTTGAACTCTCTAAGGACTTGCTAGTGCATCTGGTTTTAATATCATTACCACCACAGTTTAACTAGTTTAAGGTAAGCCATAATTATCAGAAAAGAGACTTGGTCTCTGAATGAGCTTATATCACACTGTGTTTAAGAAGATGATAAGCTGAAGAAAGATAAAGTAAAAAGTGCTCACCTAGCCTTTACCTCTAAAGGAAAAAATAAGGGTAAAAAGAGGAAGAATGATAAAAAAACTGTAAATATAGCACCACAAAAGAAAAAACAAGAAACCAGTTAATCTGGAAGGTACTGTTTTTTTCTTCTATGGAACTGAAGGACATAAAAAGAAGCATTGCAAGGTATGCTTCTTAATTTATTTTGTTTTAAGGTTAATTTAATTTTGGTACCTAAATACATATAGTGGATAGATTCTGGTACAACTACTCACATCAGTGTGTCTATGCAGGATTGGCCAAATTACCAAAAGCCAAGTAATGGTGAAAGATACATCTATGTGAACGATAGTAAGACAGTTAAAGTTGAAGTAATAGGTAAATTTTGATTATTATTAAAGATTGAATTTTATTGTACTGTCATTTAGATGAAACTTGATTTTTATTTCTGTTTTGGACAAATCTAGTTTTTATTGTTCATTTGGGAATAGAAAATTTAGTTTATTTTATGATTCAAAATTAGTTGGTTTGGTACTTTATCAGGCTATGATAATCTTTATTTAATTGATACGATTACTTTATTTAATGAATCCCATAATTGAGTATGTGAGGTATAAAGAAAAAAAATTTAGCAATGAGAATTCGGCTACATTATAGCACAAAAGATTGGGTCATATTTCTAGACAGGAGTAGAGAGACTTGTGTTGGACCAAATTCTCGACCCCTAGATTTTACAAATTTTGGTGTTTGTGTTAACTTAATAAAGGGGAAACAAACTAATAAAAGGAGATTTGTAGCCAATAGGATTTTGGACGCCTTAGAACTCATACATACAGGCATTTGTGGGTCATTCCCTATGGCTGCTTATAATGGTCAATAATATACTATGACGTTTATCGACTATTTTTCTAGATATGATTATATATATCTCTTTCATGAAATATCATAATCCTTGGATATGTTCAAAGTTTTTAAGGTTGAAGTTGAGAATCAACTCAACAGAAGAATCAAAAGCATAAGATCTGACCGTGGTGGTAAGTATTATGACAAATATGATGGTACCGGTGAACAACATCCAGTATTATTTGTTAAGTTCCTAAAAAATGTGGTATCAATCTATAATACACTATGCTGGGTTCACCCACTTTGAATGATGTTACTAAAAGACAAAACATGATGCTTAAATATATAGTGAGGAGTATGATTTGCCACTCTACTTTACCTGAATCAATATAGGGGAGAAGCACTTAAGACTACAGTATATATCTTAAACAGGGTTCCAACTAAATTAATTACTAAAATCCCTTAACGAATTTTGGACGGAAAAAAAGCCTGGTTTAAAATATTTACATATTTTGAACGATCTAGTTTTATGATCCTACGAATAAATCAATTTTTGAGTTAGGAAATGTATAATTATTTGAGGATGTCAAGTCTTCTGGGGGAGATACAGTTAGAGACTTTGTCTTTGAAGAGGAAAATGTTAATATTCCTACATGTGTTATTAGCATTGATTAGGGTCTCATTCTTGGTTTTGTTCAAGACACAATAGATCAAGATAATGTTGAAGAACCCCTTATACCATAAATTATTCCATAAGAACAAACTCCACCACCTTAAGAACCTATGTTATTAAGGAGATCCATTATAGAAATGAGAAGTACAGTGCTAGATGACTACATTATTTTTCTTTAAGAACTTGAGGTAGATATTGGGGTAATGGAAGATAATCCAATCAATATCCGTCAAGTTATGGAAGATAATACAATCAATAATCCAATCAAAAGGCAATATAGAGAGGTACAAAACATGTCTATCGCAAAGAGCTTTACATAGAAAGAATGCATCAACTATAAAGAGACTTTCTCTCATATTTATTCGAAAGACTCTTTCAGGATTATAATGGTATCGGTGATGCATTTTAATCTTGAGTTACATCAGATAGATCTAAAGACAATATTTCTCAATAGTGACATTGATGAGACGATCTATATGGTGTATTTGAAAAATTTTGAGTCATGAGACCCAAAGAATATGGTTTACAAACTTAAAATCCATCTATAAGCTCAAATAAAAATATCGATAATCATATTTTAAGTTTCATCAAGTGATCATCTCGTTCGGTTTTGAGATAAATTTGGTCGATAATTATATATACCATAAGTTCTTTGAAAGTAAGTATATGTTTTTGGTTTTATATATTGGTGACATTTTACTTGTTAGTAACAATATAGGCTTATTGTACGATACCAAGATATTTCTAGCTAAGTATTTTGAGATAAAAGATCTTAGTGACACCTTTTTTGTATTAGATATACATATACACGGGGATTATTTCTAATGTATTCTTAGTTTATCACGAAAGAGCAAGAGATATGGCATGCAAGATTATAAATCTAGTGATACCTCTGTGGTTAAGGGAGACAAGTTTAGTCTCAATCAATATCCTAAGAATGATTTTATAGAAAAGAAGATGTAGAAGATTCCTCATACGCCAGTAGTATGAAGTCTAATGTATGCTCAGTTTTTACGTGACCAGATATTGCATATGCTACTTGGATGTTGGGCAAATATTTAAGTAATATAGGAGTAGACCATTAGAAGGCATCCAAACGAGTTTTACGATACTTATAGAGAATAAAAGACTACATGCTCACGTATCGGAGGTTAGATCAACTTGAGATCATTGGGTATACTGTCTCCGATTTTGTTGGATGTTAAGATAGTATGAAGTCCATGACGGGCTACATCTATATGCTAATTGGAGGTACTATTTCGTAGAATAGTGCTAAACAGTCTCATATAACCTCTTCCACGATGGCAATAAAGTTTATAGCATGTTATAAGACATTCAATCATGGAATATGATGTTGATAGGCTACTTAAATTATTTTGTGATAATAAGTCATCAGTTACGTATTCCAATAATAATAGGAGCTCGATGAAGTCGAAGCACATAGACATCATGTTCTTAGTTATTAAAGAAAGAGTTTTGAGTAGACAGTTGTCTATAAAGTACGTTGACACAAACTCCATAATTGCAAATCCGCTTACTAAGGGATTGCTACCCAAAATGTTTCATGAGCACACTACTTATATGAGTGTCATGTCATTTGAGGATATTCATTTTTAGTCGGAGTTTATAATTTTAGATGCTCGTAGTTTTGGTTATTTTAGTTTTTAGTTATTTAAGGATATGTTCTGCATAAATATAGTTTTGGTTTATTCACACTTTAATTTTTGGTACAGTTTGATCTCACTAAAGTTTAAGATAGACCAGTTGAAAATAGGCATGTTAAGATCACTTTGCATGAAATTTTCATACTACACATCCACATCATAATTTACGTCATTCAGTTGTATTGGCTTAGTGACCATTGATGGGTCGAGTTAAAACAATTGCAACGAAAGCCGCTTTGATATTATATTGATATGATTGATGGATTATATTGATTATAGGTACATTTTGATAATGATAGTAAGGCTAAGCTCATATGGTTATTTTTGTAAAGCATAATTGTAATATTTCATATATAGCCCAAGTGGGAGATTGTTGTATAGTTAATCCAATATTTTTTGATCTTTAACCCAACGTTGGGCTTATATGTGAATAATTATGTATTGTGAACTTTCATATAAGATTGAGCCTAATTAAAAGTGATCCAATTAGGTTTTTGGCAATTTGAGTTTTAATATATCTAATAGGGTGCAGGCTTTTAATGTGTAGAGATTTAGTGGTATTCTAATTCTATGATGGGCATAATTAGTAATACTTAATGACAACATGAAATGTTGTCTATATAAATAGTTATTATCCTAAGGTTAAAAACGTATCTTTTTTATTCATTCTAGTATCTTATCATTAGAAAGAATGCACAAAAAAATTAAAAGACTTTCTAGGAGATACATATTGATCTGGAAGGCTAACTACACGACCTTAGAGGATAATTCACCATTATAGATTCATGTATATTTTTACATATTTAATTATTAATTCTTAGTGATAAAACATGAATGTTCCTCGGATTTGGGTGATAGATTTCACCGTAAAAAATTTAATTATTTTAATAATACGATGTTTGCTTTTTGGTCTTCAAATTAAAAGGAAAAGAATTGGACTTATTTAAGGAAATAAAATACAAATAATTAAACAAGAAGCTACAAGCCTGCAGTGTAATCACATACTTAAATGCAGCAAAACTAGAAAGGGGAGTCAGTCTCATCTCTCATGTGCTATAGATGAATTAATGAGGCAAATTAGATATCGTATTCTCGATGGCAATTGGCCAATTGTTGTAAAGGACATGTACAAAATTGCCTGTTTATACAGCCATATTAATTCTTAAATAATGTTATTTATTTCTTTTAGGGATATTACCAATTTTCCCCTTAAGTTATTCCGACATATTATATCAGTACGATGGTTTGATAAAAAGTATATTTTACGACCAAACGTTTATGATTTTATCATTTAACCACCATTCCGTTAGTTTAGTTAAAAAATTACTAATGTTATAAGGGCAATTACTAATTTTCAATTAAACTCAAAACGTTGCGTTTGTAATTGTTAAATAAATAAGAAATAAACTATCAAATAAGAAGATAATACACCTTAAAAATTTAATATTTTGGGAACCCAAGAAATAGATCCATCTCTATCTCCGATCTCTCTCTCTCACAGTCAAAACTCCATTTCCAATCTCTCTCTATCACTTATTGCTCTATTTATCACAATACCTTCTCTAACTCTTTACTGTCTCCACTACTATTTGCTCTCTTCACAATGAGTTGTTGACTTTTTTTTTATTATTCATTACATGTTTTCTTAATTAAATTGTTTTTGGCTGTGATAAATACTTGAATTTAATATATTATAATTTTAATTTTCCAACTGAATTTTTTAAAGTTGTGTTCTCTACTATTTGCCATAATTTTTTATTGTTCATGTAATTTGGCTTATCGTTCAATTTTTTTATTAATTCCAAATTTTTTGTTGGTCACTTATCTTAGATTGAATAATTCACCTTTGACACGTTTGGCTCACTGGGTTTTGTTTTCTTTCATTTTAATTTCAATTATAGCATAAAGCGCATGTTTATTTTGTAGATCGTTCTTTTAGGTTTTAGAGGGAGTGGGGCGTGCGTGCATGCATGTCTCTTACTCTCCCCAGCACATTTGAATGTTGCATTGTCTATGCAATATGTATTGGACCTCTGTTTCCCTGCTAAGGTGTGGTAACAAAAATAATCTTTTCTTTGCAAGATATTTAAAGCTTGGGAAAATTTTGATTTACTTCTCTAACTTGGTTCAAAATATTAAATACTATTTTTGACATGATTTCTGGTAAAATTCCTCAAAAAGATTATGTCAGGCTAGCTATAACAAAGTTATCATCAGAATTTGAGCATGGGTATTACGACACTGTTTCATAGCAGACTCTAGTATTTAAAAAAATGTTAAACAAGATCATTGCATTGGTAGTAGAAGAGCTTAATATTTTTGGCTACTTTCTGTAACATTATGCTTATAGTAGTATGTTTAGTTTGGTTTCTCTTGGGAACTTAACGCCTTCTAACGTGATGACTATTTCAATGTTTATATATGTTGGACAATAGCTACTGGTGTGTTTATGAGGCTGCTAATGTTCAAATGGGGTAGCTATTTTGAAAAAAGACTACTCGCATGTTTGTGAGGCTGTAGGTGTTGAAATGGGGTTGCTAATGTTGTAATGAGGCTGCTTGTGTGTTGGAAATGGGAGGTTGCTTGCGTGTTTATGAGGCTACTATTATGTTTTCGAAATTTACCTTTTACAGTGTGGAAATGGGTTTGGGCGCAATAGCAACATGCTCTTATAAGCTAGGAACTAGCTACTTTCTAGGATATTTTTATAATTTTTTACTTTTATTATTTCTTTCTTTTAAAAGAGTAAAATCATATTTTATGCTCCAAGGGTAAAATTGACTTTTAAATCATTTTCTATTGGATATTAAGATTTTCTTAAGTGAATGGTGGTAAAGTGATAAAATTATGAATGTTTGATTGTAAAATGCACTTTCTATCAAACCATGGTACTAATATGACCATGGTACTAATATGATGTGTTCGAATAACTTAGATATGAAATTGATAATATCCTTTTTTTTTTATTTGAGCTAAAAAATGGCCCAAAGTTACCACTTCCATTTTGTCCTCAAAGTTGAGGGGCACAAGTCAAGTTTTACAACTAATAAAACATTAGAATTAATGGGTTGATTGAAGAATTAAGAAAAAATGATATTTTATAATTGATGTCACATTAATTAGTTGAACTATTAACATGAAGTCCTCTTGAACCTCACTTGCACATTCAGATTTAGTTTTGATAAATCACCATAAAATATATGCAAATCAAAACCTAAACATAAATTTCACTCAGTTGATTTTAATTTTACATTGTTAATTAAAAAATAGGAGATAAGCAAAAGTTTCAAATTAATTTTTAATCTGAAAATAAATTGGAAACAATTAAGCGGACATCTTGGGCTAATAACAATAAAGGAAAGGATAGTTACTGGAAATTAAATAAAGAGTAAAGCATAATATGTTTATAAGGAAATTGTGAAGGTAACTTTGTTAATATGAAGATTTGGAGGCGAGGGAGGAATTGGAGTTGTCCCCCAAGAATGCCCA
Source organism: Murraya koenigii (assembly GCA_025617385.1). Classification (NCBI taxonomy): domain Eukaryota; kingdom Viridiplantae; phylum Streptophyta; class Magnoliopsida; order Sapindales; family Rutaceae; genus Murraya; species Murraya koenigii. The sequence continues at coordinate 1,494,705 of CM046819.1, read as the reverse complement.
AATGAAAAGATATGAGCCGATAACAAAGAAGGAATGAACTTGCCTGGATGATACTGTAGAAGTTGATCCTTAACAACTTTCAACTTGCGAGATCACATGTTGTAAGATATAAGGTGAAGATACACATCTAAGTAGACCATATCAGTATCAAATGGCTCGAAAGTTAGCATGCTCACACATGAGATGAGGGATTTTGTCTACTCTCTTGGCTAACATTCTTTAGTAATCATATCCTTGACCTCAATCTTGTGCTCCAACGGCCATATTCCTTATAAGAAATTGAGGTTCTTTCCAAGATCACTCTAAGAAAATTTATCAAGCAACAAATTAATAGAAAAATTAGATAGATAATACATCAATCATACAACAAATAATTTATGTGAAAATTTTCAAATTCAGAGAAAAACCACAGCCGTTATCAAAAGACAACCAGAGAAAAAAATATTCATTATGTCAATAATTATTACGACAACATTCTCAGAAATAATTTTCTCTCACTCAAACTCCAAATACTCCAAATACACATATTAACGACTCAAAAGTTCCTTTAGTATATTTAGATACCTAGGACTATTTCTCTACTTTCAATTTTGATTGGTTTTCCCCAAAATGGAATTTCTTCTCACCCAAACTTGGGTTGCTCCTTACCATGGCCAACACTTTATGGCCATTTCCTTGAGCAATACCAAAACTTTGGATTCAAGCTCCTCATCCCTTTTTCCTTTTTATAGATAACATTTGCCTATTATCAAAGCAAAAACACTTTATGGCTATTTTCTGCCTTATGCTTGGCACCGTCTCGCCTTAAGTTGGGCTTTGAGACTTACGGCCTTTGAATTTCTTCGTGAGCTTATCTTGCTCGAGCCTTCACTTGGCTTATGCCAGGCACTTCGTCTCGCCTTAGGTTTAAGCTTTGAGACTTATGGCTCTAGCTTTTCTTCGCGAGCTTATCTTGCTCAAGCCTTCACTTGGCTTATGCTAGGCACTTCGTCTTACCTTAAGTTTAGGCTTTGAGACTTACAGCTCTAGCTTTTCTTCGTGAGCTTATCTTGCTCGAGCCTTCACTCGGCTTATGCTAAGCACTTCGTCTCGCCTTAAGTTTAGGCTTTGAGACTTATGGCTCTAGCTTTTCTTCGCAAGCTTATCTTGCTCGAGCCTTTACTTGGCTTATGCTAGGCACTTCGTCTCGCCTTAGGTTTAGGCTTGGAGACTTACGGCTCTAGCTTTTCTTCGCGAGCTTATCTTGCTCGAGCCTTCACTGGGCTTATGCTAGGCACTTTGTCTCCCCTTAAGTTTGGGCTTTGAGACTTACAGCTCTAGCTTTTGTTTGTTTTCATAAGCTTTAATATGCTCACATGGGATTAGTTTTTTGAAGCATTTTTCTTACTTTTATTCATGTACAAGATTTTACATACTATTTTGAGAGAAACTAAATACCAATTTTTGTAATACAAATGGACTTACTAGAAATATTTCACCAAGTACTGTGCATTCTACGGCCTTTTAACTTCTCGTCCATCAGGATAAGCTAGCTTGTATGCCCCTGGACAGGCTACTTGCGAGACCCTGTAAAGACCCTCCCAATTCGGGCCCTACACCCTTTGCCTGGGATCTTTAGTGCTTTGATTTACTCTTCTAAGTACCCAGTCTCCCACCTGGAATCGGCGGATGTGCACGTTTCGATTGTAGTACCGGGCCACCTTTTGCTAATATTTTGCCACCTTCATTGCTGACCTTTCCCTCTTCTCCTCCAACAGGTCCAAATTTGTACACATCTGCTCGTTGTTCTGCTCCTCGTCGAAGTGCTCCGTCCGATGTGTGCCTACCCTATCTCTGCTGGGATTACTACTTCATGTCTAAATGTAAGAGAAAATGGCGTCTCCCATGGTGGTTTTATCTGTGGTTTTATAAGCCCATAATACACCAAACAGCTCGTCGACACAAGCTCCTTTCTGCTCACCCAGTCTGGTCTTCAGGAGACGTTTTATAGTTTTGTTCACGGCCTCTACTTGCCCATTTGCTTGTGGGTGCGATGGCGAGCAGAACTTCAGTTCTATCCTCATATTTTTGTAGAAATCCTTAAATTTGTTGTTGTTGAACTATCTCCCGTTGTCTGTGACCAGTGCGTTGGGGATTCCATACCTATAAATCACATTTCTCCAAATAAAGTCAATGGTCTTGCTTTCTGTAATGCTGCTTAAAGTTTCCACCTCAACCCATTTAGTGAAATAATCAATTGCCACCACGGCATGTGTTGCATATACTCTCTCTTTTGGCAGTGGTCCGGTCAAGTCAATTCTCCACTGAGCAAATGGCCATGGTAAGCTCATTACTGTGAGGCTTTCTGGTGGTTGAGGTATATGCTTTGGCAACTCTTACAGCTCCTGGTCTTTTCTTGTACGTCCTGGTGTGTCCTAGGTTAGAAGTACCTTTGCCTTAAGACTTTAAAAGCCAGGGACCTTGCACCAGAGTGATTCTCGCAAATCCCCTTGTGTACTTCCCTTAGGACATAATCAGCCTCCTCCTCGTCCAAACACTGTAATAGCGGTAAAGTGTATCCTCGTCTGTACAATACTCCATGGATTAGTGTGTACCTCGCTGCTTGGTATCTCAGCTTCCTCACTTGCTTCTTATCGATAGGCAATGTGCATTCCTTTAGATAACAGATAATTGGATCCATCAAGGTGCTGCTTGAGGACAGGCTCATCACCTCATCTTTCTGCTTGATACTCGAGCAGATCCTGATCTCTACTGAAATGGACTTGGGCATCTTAGAGTCAGATACAACGGCCATCTGTGTTAGCATATCCGCCTGAAAGTTTTCTCCCCTTGCAATCTGTTCCACCTCTACTGCTTGAAACCTCCTAATTAACTGTCTTACCTTTCAAAGGTAAGACAGTTAATTGCCTTTTGCCTAGAAGCTTTCATTGAGGTGGTTTGCCACCAGCTGAGAATCTATCGGGACTTTCACTTCCTCTGCCTTTACTACTAACACGAGCTTCAGTCTTGCAATTACAGCCTTGTACTCAGCCTAGTTATTGGCAGCCTTAAACTCCAGTTTTATGGCATATTGTACTTCTACCCCTTTAGGACTAAGAAGCACTACACCTACTCTCGCTCATTGATCTCCACATGACCCATCCACTGTAACCGTCCACACCTTGCCTGGATCAAGGGAGCCTGCTGCTCGCTCATTGTGTGCTCCTTTGTCTGACTCTGTACACTCAACCATAAAGTATGCTAGGGCTTGTGCTCTAATTGTTTTCGGGGCTGGTAGCTGATGTCAAACTTGCTGAGCTCTATTGACTACTTTACCAGCCAGCCCAAAGTCTCTGGCTTGTGCAAGATCTATCTAAGTGGCTGGTTCGTTAAGACCACTATCGAGTATGGTTGGAAATAAGGCCTCAACTTTTGAGCTGCTGTTACCAGTGTGAGTGCCCACTTCTTCACCGGTGGATACTGAGTCTCCGCCTCCAATAAAACTCTGCTCGTATAATATATGGGGTGTTGTACCCCTGACTCTTCCCTTATTAGGACCTAGCTCATTGACCATTGTGACACCACCAAATACAAGTATAGAACTTCTCCTGCTCGTGGTGTTAATAGTAACGGGGCTTTCAGCAAGTACTCCTTCAATTGTTGGAATGTCGCTTCACACTCTGGTGTCCACTTCGTCTTTCTCCCTTTTCTCATCTCCTAGAAGAAGACATTGCATTTGTCTGTTGGTTGGGAGATAAATCTGTTGAGGAATGCTAGTTTACCCGTGAGGCTCTGTATTTCCTTGAGAGTGCTCGCGAACTTCATGTCTATCACTACTCTTATCTTCTCCAGATTGGCCTCAATTCCCATGTTACTGACCATGAAACCTAAGAATTTTCTAGAACCCACTCCAAAGGCACATTTCTCAGGGTTAAGCTTCATCCGGTACTCCCTTAAGAGTGAGAAGGTTTCTTCTAGATGCTTGACATGTTCTCCTGCATCCCAGGACTCAGTAATCATGTCGTCCATGTAAACTTCCATCGTGTAACCGATCAGCGGCTTGAAAATCTTGTTCACTAGTCTCTGGTATGTTGCCCCCGCGTTCTTCAGGCTGAAAGGCATGACCTTGTAGTAAATAGACCCTGGTTGGTGATGAAGGCAGTGCATTCCTCGTCCGGCTCATACATGGGGATTTGGTTGTACCCCGAGAATACATCCATGAAGCTGAGCAGACCGCATCCCGCTGTTGAGTCAACCAGTTGGTCTATCTTGGGTAATGGGAAGCTGTCCTTTAGACAGGCTTTGTTCAAATCTGTGAATTCTACACACATTCTCTATTTCTCACTCGCCTTCTTCACCACTACCACGTTTGAGATCCATTCAGGGTAGTTGACTTTTCTTATGAATCCTGCCGTCAACAGCTTCTCCACCTCACTATTTATGGCCTCATACATCTCCTAGTTGACGCACTTCCTCTTCGCCTTCGGCCTTTCTTATTGCCAACCTGGCATGCCACTTCGATCGATCCGGCATATCTTCATGCGTCAGCGAACACATCAGAATGTGCTCGCAAGCACTTGACCAGACTTCTTCTCAGCTGCTCGTTAATACCCGAGCCAATCTCGACTTTCTTCTCATGATCGCCTGGCCTTATCAAAATTTCCTTTAATTCTTCAGCGGGTTCTTGCCTCCCCCCTTCTTTGACTTACCCCTCGCATTCAGTGACGTTACCTGCATCGCTTCCCTTACCGTTAAGGCATAGTAGCTTTTCGAGACCCTCTGATCGCCCTTGACAACTCCCACTGCTCCATTCACATGATACTTTAGGGCCAAGTAGTGGGTGGACATCACCGATTGGTTGATCCTCTTGAAAGGTCTCCCCAATATCGCCTGGTAGGTGCTGACTTCATCCACAACCACGAAATCCAACATCATGTTTTTCTCAAAGGGCTTCGAGCCCATGGTTACTGGCAAGTTGACAATCCCTAGAGGGGTTAACCTTCCCCCACTGAATCCTTTTAGAGAGGTTCTCGTCTGCTCGAGCCTCACATCCACTATTCCCATAAAATCGAGAGTGGATTTGAAGAGAATGTCAACTGAACTCCCCGAGTCCACCAACATCCGGTTGAGCTCTCTGTTGGTGACATTTGCCCTTATAACCAAGGTGTCCTCGTGGGGGTATAGGACCCCCTCTTCATTCTCCTCTGTCCATATTATCGGCACTTGTGGAATTCTATCTCTCTTTACAGTAGGTACAATGAGCAGAACTTCCTGACTAGCAGAGGCGTACCTGCTGTAGTTCTTACGGGCTCTATTTGAATTTCCTGCCATCGTTGGCCCTCCTGCTATCACCCTCATAGCAGGTGGTTTGCTGTATATATCACAGGCTAAGCCGTCCCCTGCCTATTGCTGGTCGACTACCGGGTGTCCTCCCTCAACGAACTCGTCCAAGAATCGGTTTCTAGCCAAGTCCTCCATCAGGTTTTTTAGGTCACGGCACTACAATATTGAGTGGCAATGATCGCTATGGAATCGGCAGAACCTGCTTCTATCTCTCCTATTTGTTGGCTTGGACATCGGCATCAGGGAACACAACAGCCCTCGTTCCGCTACAACTTGAAACATCTCCTCAAGTGATACCTTTAACGGGGTGTACTACCTATAAGCGAGGCTCTGGTCAACCATTTGCACCGCCCTATCCCTGTGAAAGTTTCCTGAGTGTAGAGGCAATGGGCTGTCGGCTCTGTTGTTGCTCTGCATGGGCGGGTTACCGCTGTATTGCCAATAATCCTTGCGGTCCCTACTTGGGGACCTGTGAAGTGGAGCAGGAGCCACTCGATGCTGGTAGGCCCTCTGGTAGGGGTTATAGGGAGCAACCCCGTCCCTTGTTGCCCTGGAAGTAGACGAGCCCCGAGCATGCCCCCTTTTCTTCTTCCGTTTCGCTCTGCTGCGCTGCTCGCTCCTTAATTTCGTGGCTTTTTCCTCCTCGATGATTATGTCCATCTTCATCTGTTCGTATGCGTCAGAGTATGAGCGGATCGAGGGGCTCCACAAGTTGTACTAAGGTCTTCCCATCTTCACCCCCTCTTTCTACCCCCTCAACGCCAGAGGGTGATTGAACGCCCTAAAATCCAAGACTGCCCGGTGGTATCTCTTGATGAACTCTTGGAGGGACTTTTCCTCCTTCTGCTTGATCTCTACCAAATCCATCATATCATTTTCGGGGCTACCGCCCCCCGAAATTGCTCCACAAACTCTGTGCACATTTGTTCAAAACTCCGAATGCTTCCCCACGGTAACTTGCAGTACTATTCTCTTGTTCTTCCCTCTAAAGTAAGCGGAAAGGCTCTACACCTTTGGGCTGTTGTCAAGCCCTGCACTCCAGTCATGTCATTAAAACGTTCTATGTGCACCAGCAAGTCACTTTTCCTTGAAAACTTCAAGTCAGGGAAGCGGAAATCCTTGGGGATCGTGACTCCCATTATTTCCGCTGAAAGTGGGGACTCGTTGTCCAACATTATCCTTCAACTTAGGGCTTTCTCGTTTCCCCAAAGGTCCTCAACGACCTGTGCTAGCCTGCGTACCTCTCCCTCAAACTCCTCCGCACGGGAAGTAGGTGTCGTGTCTTATAAGTACTGTCGGGACTCTTTTTCCTCCAGGTTTGTCTCCTCCCTTCCAGCAACGCTCTACACTTTTGCCTCTAGGCTTCATCTCCTACATTTCCCCCAGTGGGAGCATTCCCGCGGCTGGATTTGGGAACGTCATTACTTGCTTTCCTCTGTCCGTCCCTGAGCTCCTGTAAGATAGACGTCAGTGTCTCCATCTGCTTTTCCATCCGGTCCATCCTTTCTTGTATTTCCCTATCTTGGGCCTCATTGGCCACCTCCCTCAGGGTCACTGATTTTGGGCTTACTCTTCTTTTGTTGTTTCCTTTCATAATTACGTCGCTTTTTCAAGGTATTGGGAATTCAGTCTTTTTGAACTGGTCCCCATAGACGGCGCCAAAATGTTGATGCGGTTTTTTGCTCGCTTCCAAGTGGTGTTGTTGCCTTCTGCTCGCTGGTTGTTCAAGCAGGATTCCCCCTGGTTCTTGCCTTTCTCTGTTTACTGGAGCGGTGATGTCTTCCGACCTGCGTCCACAGAAACGGTCAGAGGTTTCCGGGTGTTTTTCCAGTGAAAACCCTCTGATGCTCAAGTCAGTAATCGGGTTGATTCATTTGAAATCTCTCTTAATCCGACGGACTAGAAAAATGAGAGGTTCGGGGAGAAGAGAAAACTATAATCTAGATGGAAAAATTGAAGTTGGAATCAGAATCCTTTTACCTAGTCCATCGTCCCTCGTCCCTCGTCCCTCGTCTAGTATTTATCCCCCCTGTTTTCCAGCCCTCATTTGCTTAGGAGCCATCCCTTGCATTAATTGCGCCTGCGTCTTTCTGACAACTATGGGTTGCTGTGGCACATTCTAAGGGTATGAGATGTCAGACGTATATGGGTTCCCGTGACCAAATGATAGTGCCGTGTAGGTTTGTGTAAAATGATAACATTGTGGAGGCGTGCGCCGGTCATCGATAACAGTGATGAAACACTACGGCGTAGAGGTGCCTGTCAGTCATCAATCGTTGTGACAAATTTTCGGGAGAAGGGGCCGCCACGCTTAGGTCTGCTTTACTCGAGCTTTGGTTTCCCTTTGTTCATGGTGCTTCCCGTAATACGACCAAGTCTTGCTCGGTGGTCGAGGGTCTCTTTTACCCGAGTAGGATGGGAAGATCAGGGCCCGGCCAGCCTTGGAACACTTAACCTCAACAAGCTTTGACACCGAGCAGAGGTATCTTTGTGCTAGAGATCAGGTCTCTACCCCTAGCTCAATGGTCCTCGAGCGGGCCTGCTCGATATTCCTCAAGCAGATCCCTCAAGGGTAGTGTTTTGGAGATTAAGTAGTTGAATAGAAGACAATTGAGAGAGGAATGCTGGAAACTCACCGGTAAGATTGGTGTCATGAAGATCAAGGTGTTCAAGTAGGCTTATCTTGCTTAGATTTCGAGGCAATTGCCAGAAGAAATTGTTTTAGCTTAGGGACAGCATAAGTGTGGTTTCCATAAAAGCTGACGGAACCTCACCTGAGAATCTATTGAAAGATATATCAATACGTGCCCCTAATGACTTCGAACCAAAAGCTGGAAACTTACCAGAAAAGCTGTTATTTGGCAAGTCTAGTACCAACAATCGATCAATATTGGAGATAGATTTTGGCACATGCTTAAAAAAGTTATTATTGGACAGCATAAGTACCATGACTGAAGTGCTTTGACCCATGGTTTTAGGCAATTCATCAGAAAAGTTATTTCTTCACAAAATAAGAACTGATAAATTTTGAGATTCAAAAAAAGGGAGGCAGATAACCTGTCATCAACATGTTGTCTGATAAAATAACTGTTTCAAGATTTAGTTCAGCTACTATAAGTTCGTTCGAGCTCATTCTCACTCAAGTCCAAGAACGTAAGCTCTGTTTGATTGGAAAGCCAGAGGGGAATTAGCCCCCTAACAATGTAAGATCTCAATGATAAATAAATTAACATACATTTGGGAAAATTGATGACATTGTTGTTCCATTTAAGTTTATTTCCTCCCAGAAATAAGCTCTTCATATCCTGAAGATCAAATAACTAAGTTGGAATCTCACCAGAAAGAACATTACTATCCAACCTGCGTAACACCTCACTCCTAACTTCGGAGGGCGAATCCAATAGCAACTCACATATCACATATATCCTTAAAAATTTCTCTCTGTAATTAATTACAACTCAAGTTGTAATACAACATTAAATTGCAACGGAAGATTTCTAAATTTCTGCCAAACTATCTATAATCCTCAATCACAGGTTCTTCTCTTCACTCAACATGAATCAATCATGATTTCTGTAAACTGAAACACAATAAACTATAACGAGTATAAAATTCAGTAAGCAAACTAGTTTTTCATATATCAAAATACATATATACTTTTATACAATGCAAATGAATGATATGACATGGTCCTTTGAAAATATTGTAAAAAAAATTCATAAAAATCTCTTTATGTCACTTTCAAACTTCCATATTTTCTTTCAAAAGAATACATATCCTGCAATGTAGCAATTTCCTCTATATGTGGCACTTTCCTTAAGAGGTAGCCTCTACATAATCTTAAGAGGTGGCCCTCATACAGCCTCAAGAGATGGCCTCCAATGCAAAATCTCATATAATAGAAATTTCATTTGCTAAAATCCACTTCCTCATTCATAGAAAACTTAATGCATTTTCATGCTTATGCCAATGAACTTTCACACACATATATACCTATGTACATAACACACTTAACACATAACAGCACATTATATAAACACATGAGCAGGAACATATAAATCCATATCCGTACATATCAAAAATAAGTTTTTCAAATATGTCAAACATATACATACTATTTATTATGATTCGTTTTAAAAGTCTAACTTACTTACCTCTTTGCAACCACATATAACAAATGTGTATTGAAATCATTAGTTTAAAAATCATTAATAAAATTCTCATATGATATAATCTCTTATAACATATAATCAAGTCCTAATCATAAATTTCAATATCCTCAAATTTTTCATTTTAAACATCTTCTAAACTCAATCTCAAAGACTCTCAATATTCGATCCCCAAAATATATCAACCTATGTTCTCCGATTTTTAATAAATTAATAACGTATTGGAAAAATCTCAAATTTTACAGCGCATATGCTAACATATTGAAAATTCATTGTAAAAATTACATAGCTTAATTCCTTAAAAAACTATTGAAAATAATTTACGCTTCAGACATCATCAAATCTGTCAAATAATTTTATGTTTCAAACATACTTGTTACAAAACAATTATTGTTTTATTATAAAATCATGAAAATTTTTAGAATCACACTAGACATATATATAAATGCCTGGTCCAATAATTTTTGAAGAAATCTAGCCATGGTCTGAAATCAGAAATTTATAGATTTTTAGACTTAGTTTGAAAAATTCATAACAAATTGAGTTCAAATCTGATTTCATCGAAACAAGTTTTAGAAGATGTCTAGTTTAACATATTTAAAATTTAAAATCAAAATCAATTTGTACAAATTACTATAATTTTTTAAATCACTCACTGTCAGTATATTTTCTGTAAAATTCTAAGTTTTACTTCTGCTACAAGTATCTAATCATGCTTCTCCATAACAAATAATCAAAAACTAAAAATTGAAATTTGCCTTCAAATATTCTCTCAACACAATATTTAATTTAAACGACATAACTTGATATCATGTGTTGCTTATAAGAGAACCAAGAAAAAGACTCTTTCTTTCTATTCTCTCTTTTTTTCTCTCTCTTTTATCTCCATCTCTTTTCTTCTTCTTCTTCTCTTGTTATCCTCTCTCTCTCTCTCTCTCTCTCTCTCTCTCTCTCTCTCTCTCTCTATCTATCTATCACGTGTTGTTTTTTTTCCTCAGCAAATCTCTCTCTTTCTCTTGTAATGGGAAAATAAGACATCTTATTCTTTTTATATTTGGTTACAAAAATACTAAGGAGTGGAAAGAACTACAATATCCCTAATAAAAGAACTAATGGCTAAGGAGAATTAGGGTATTACAACTTGAATCTTTTCAATTTGGTCATATTTCAAATTAATTGTGGAATTGCATTAATTAAAACATTCTTAATTAAGGCCATAGTGGAAATGTTCACTAAGGTCCTTATATCATTTGGAATCTTCCTAGATAGTGAATTCCTTTGCAGGCTAATGTTTTGAGCTCTTGCAGTTGCAGCAATGACAATGATATTCTTCTAGAGAATTTGTTCTGGTGAAGTGACAACTTGTACAAATTTGTGAGGTTTCCAATCTTAGCAGGAATCTGTCATTGGATCAAATTTTCATCCAGGATCAACTGTTTCAAGTTCTTGAGGCTTGCAACACTGCTACTTAATTTCCTCTTAATGGCATTATTACTGTGATTAAGAAACTCTAAATATCTCAATTTGAATAACTGACTTAGAATGGAACCATTGATGTTGTTATTCTTCAAGTCAAGATATATAATTTTTGTTATATTTACAAGACCAGTTCCAAGAATTTCACCTTGAATTGAATTGTAAGACAGATCAAGCCTCGTGAGGCTTCATATTCAAAAAATTGGCGTAAAAACATATGATGTTTATTTGGAATCTAATACAACCAATGGAAAAATATTGTTAAGACTGAGGCCAGTCATCTCTTATGATGATCTATGATATTGGCATCTCACCATTTCCCAATGACAGCAATCGAAACTTGAATTCCATGTTTCCAAGCCTCCAAGTATCACGTTTGTAGAACTATTATTTGCTAAGCCTCCAATCACAAGACTTTTGAACTCTAGTAGGGCTATTTTTTGATCTTGTGGATAATAAAGACAAAGTTGAAAATCAAAGGCTTTAGATGTGTTTAAATTGTTCAAACTTCAAGTTGAAAATCAGTTTCAAACTGCTATTAAAATTCTATAATCTGACTGGGAGAGAGAGTATAGACCATTTACTACCTTCTTAAATGAGTGTGGCATTCTATTTAGGCATTCTTGTCCTTACACACACCATCAAAATGGCCTTATTGAAAGGAAATATAAACATATGTAGAATTAGGTCTAACACTTCTAGCATAAGCAAATCTTCCTTTTAATTATGGTAGGATGCTTTCATACCTTAGTATATCATATAAACAGGTTGCCTACTTCTGCTCTTAAAATGTCTATTCCATATGAGAGGTTGTATAAACATAAGGTTGACTACTTTATGCTAAAATGTTTTGGTTGTGCTTGATATCCATATTTGAGATACTATAATAAACACAAATTTGATTGTCACACTACCAAATGCATTTTTCTTGGATATAGTCTATCTCACAAAGGCTATAAGTGTTTGCGTCCGTCTGGTCACATGTATATAGCTAGACATGTTGTCTTTGATGAGAACTCATATCCATTTTTTAGATCCTCATTTTTAGTCTTCAAATAAATCTGAGTCAGATTCATGTTACTCAATAACTCCTGTACAAGTGTTCAAATTGTCTATATTATCTATCATATCAAATTTCTCAGATAACAGTAATGAATCTTTCTCTCAAGCATATTCTAATGGTGATATCTTTCCTCCACTAGTGGATTCCATACAAGAAGATATCATAGATCAATAATATTCAAACACAAACACTAATAACCATATCCATCATTCGTCTACCCCTATAATATCATCTTTTATTCCAAAGTAATCTCCAGCTAGACTTACATAGAACTAACATTTTAATACTTCTTGTCCTAATCAAACAATTCAAACTTCTTATCCTCAAAACCATCGTACACTGTAGTGTTGCTTCATAGAAAACCAGATAATGTTTAAGAGGCACTTAATGATGACAATTGGTTTCAAGCAATGAAAGTTGAATATCATGCACTAATATCAAATGGTATATGGATATTAGTACTAAGAACTAAAAATCACACACTTGTTGGTAACAAATGGGTGTTTAGAATAAAGACCAATACTGATGGCAGTGTTGCAAAGTACAAAGTAAGGTTGGTCGCTAAAGGTTTTCAACAAATAGAATGAGTGAACTATTTTGAGACATTTAGCCCTGTTGTCAAATCAGCAACAGTGAGAGTTGTGTTAATTTTAGCTATAATGAATCAATGGCAGATCAGATATTAATGTAAACAATGTATTTTTTAATGGAGATGTAACAGAAGAGGTCTATATGAGACAACCTTAAGGGTTTGTTGATTCACAAAGACCAGATTTTGTTTGTAAATTGCATAAAGCCCTCTATGGACTGAAACAAGCTCCCAGAGCATGGTTTGACAAGTTAAAGAACTGTTTTGTACAATTGGGATTTAACAATTCTAAGTCTGATACATCTTTATTCTTAAAAAGGAATAAAACTTCAATTATTCTAGTTCTTATATATGTAAATGATATTCTTATTATTGGGTCAGATGGTGTTAAATTAGAGAAACTTATCAAGTTGTTCAGTTCTGTCTTTGCACTAAAAGACCTAGAAAAGCTACTATATTTCTTTAGCATAAAAGTTCTCTATGATAAAGATAGTATTTATCTATCACAAAAGAAGTATATCAAGACTTACTTGCCAAGGTGGACATGCTTGAATGCAAAGGAATAGACACACCAATCCCAGACTACATAAAAATGATAAAAGAGAAATGAGATATTATACTGAGGATCTTTCTCATTACAAAAGCATAGTAGGAGAATTGTAGTATCTAGTATTAACTAGTTCAGAAATTGCTTATGAGTGCGGGGCTTTTCCCTCCGTAAGTCAAGGCTATGGCGTTGTGGGGGTCATGGCCTGAAATTCTATGATGATTTCGAATGGGCTCTTGCCGATAGCCTCGCTCTATTGGAGATTGTAAGAAAATTGGGCGACATCAAGCAACTTCACCCAATCCCGCTGATGAGCACTCATATAGTACCTCAAGTACATCTCAATAAGGCAATTGATGCACTCGGTCTGGCTATCCGTTTGCGGATGAAAACTTGTTGAGAACTTGAGATCTGTTCCCATCATCTTGTAGAGTTCCGTAAAGAAATGTTCAGTAAAGCGTGGGTCTCTGTCGCTTATAATGCTCTTTGATACTCCTCAAACCTTCATTATATGCTTGATGAAGAGTCGGACTGCTTTATCGAATTTACAATATGCGGGTACGGCAATGAAAATTGCGTACTTGCTATATCGATCGATCATGATACTACCGCATCCTTCGAATTTAGACAAGGCCGTAATGAAGTCCATCGAGACACTTTCGCACAACCTTGATGCTAGGGGCAAGGGCTCCAACAATCCTGCCGGTAATTGATGATCTATCTTGTCTTGTTGGCACACAAGACAAGTCCACACATATGTATCGATATCATCCCATATGTTTGGACAAAAGTACGAGGCTTGGACAAGTGAGGTGTTGCGCTCGATTCATGGGTGATCAGCCTACTTAGAGTTATGGCACTCCTTGATTACTTCCTTGTAAATTTCCTCACCTTGTCACGAACAGCCGATCTCCTTTGGTGAGGAGGATGCCTTCTTCTTGTTAAAATCGCCTTGTCTTTCTTTCGAGAATTTTTTCCAGCAAGTCCTCAGTTAATGGATCTTGTTGGAGGCTTTTCTTGATGCGTAAGACAAAGTCGGACTTCGGTTGGCTTGTATTAAGTGTTGCCAATTCTGCCTTGCGGCTTAATGCATCCGCAACGACATTGACTTTGCCTAGTTTATACTCAAGCCGATAATCAAATTCCGCAAGAAAGTCTTGCCACCTTACTTGCTTCGAACTCAACTTCTTTTGCGTTTGTAAATAGCTTGTCACCACATTGTTCGTCATGATAGTGAAGTATGAGCTGATTAAGTAATGTCGTCACACTCATAGGCAATGGATGATTGCTGTTATTTCTTTCTCTTGCATTGTGTAGCGCTTCTTCGTATCATTTAGCTTACAACTTTTGAAAGCTATATAGTGACCTTTTTGCATGAAGGCTCTACCGATGGCGAAGTCAGAGGCATCCGTTTGCACTTCGAAATGGTTCGTGTGATCTAAAAGAACTAGGATATGCTCTTTTGAAATTGCTTACTTCAAGCCTTCGAATGCGCGCTGACATTCTTCGGACCAATGCCATGTCCGATTCTTTTTTAAAAGGTCGGTTAAGGGTATTGTCTTGGCTAAGTAGCCCATAATAAATCGGCGATAATACTTTCGAGTTCTCCATCATTAGCTTCCCGGTGACTATTTTATGCCCAAGGAATTCTTATCTTTTCTCAAGCGAACGAGCACTTCTCCATCTTGAGGTAGAGTTCATTTTCTCGAAGTACTTAAAAGACTTGTCGCAAATATTCAGCATGCTCCTCGAGCATGGTGCTATATACCACTATGTCATCCAAGTACACAACCACAAAGCAGTCGAAGAATGGTTGTAGCACTTTATTCATAAGTGTGCAAAATGTAGCCGTGTATTTGTGAAACCAAAAGGCATTACAAGGAAGTCAAAAGATCCGTACCTTATTACACATACTGTCTTTGGTTCATCTCCTTTGGCAATACAAACTTGGTAGTACTAGGAGCACAAGTCAAGTTTGGTGAAGTATCACGCTTTGCCAAGCTGGTCGAAGAAATCCGCTATAAAGGGAATAAGATACTTGTTCTTGATAATGATCTTGTTGAGCGCTCTATAGTCGATGCACATCCTTATCGAACCATCCTTTTTCTTTTGGAAGAGAATCGGTGCACCGAATGGGGCTTTAAACGGGCAGACATAGCGTACATCTAGTAAATCTGTAAGCTGTTTTCGTAGCTCCTCGAGTTTGAGTGGCGCCATGCGGTATGGTGCTAAGGCTAGAGGTTTCAAACCTTACTCCAATTCTATTTAATGATTCACCTCTCGTCTAGGTGGGAGCTTCTTCAGAAGCTTCGGAGACATCACATCCTTGAATTCCTCGAGGATGGATTGTATCATTGAAAGGACTTGCCTTGGAGCATTTGCGAAACTCGTCCTCGTTGAGCTTCGGGATGAACAATAAGAAGCTTGGGTCCTTCTTAAAAACCTTTTTCAATTGCATGGCCGAAAATGTCTTCTTCTCAGACTTGTCACGTTCCGTAGGAACCATACATGCCTTACTCCCGTCGAGGATGCTTAGAGAGTTCGTAGTTGGAAGTGGAAGGCACAGACTTAGTCGAAGAATTCCATACCAAGGACTATCTTGAAGTCGTCCATGGGCACGATGAAGAAATTGAGCTTTCCGATCCATGTGCCAAATGTCGTGTCGTGCCTGCAATGGGCTTGGCGGGTGAGCTCACCGTCTTCATTGTGCCTCCTTCCTTAGTAGTTTTGAGGCCTAGGCGCTTGGCCTCATCCTCGGATACGAAGTTGTGCGCTACTCTCGTATCCAACAACGTGCGAACAGAGTGTTCGTTTATCATCGTGCTTACGTACATGAGCCCTTTCTTAGCGAGTTCTGATTGTGAACTGTTGAGTGCGCTAAGTCGTTGGAGAAAACCCATACTGGGTTAGCGTTCTTCCAGTGTTTGGTGTGGAGTTGCCCTTGAGTTGAGCGACTTCTTGTCGGAACAGTCACGTACCCAATGAGGGTCATTGCATATAAAGCATGGGCTTTGTGGCTTTGGTGAATCCTTCTTGCCTTTCGATTTGCCTTGCCCACTTTTACCACTCGAGGCTTTTCACCGCCTCTAATCCTTACTGATTATTGCCCTTGTCCTTGTGACTCTCCCCCACTTTTACCTTGTCTAGGCATTTTATCCTTGAATTGGGAGGAGTACTCATTGAGCGACTCTGCGGTGGCAATTACGTCGTCAAGAGTTTGGACGCTCCGCCTATCGAGATTTCGTCTTGGCCCAATCCTTGAGGCCATCTTGAAAGTAGAAGAGTGAATCCTTATCGGACATGTCGCTAACATCAAGCATAAGGGTAGTGAACTCGTTGATGCAATCACGGACGCTAATTATTTGATTGAGGCAACGTAAGCGCACTCTCATTTCTTTTTCTGTGTTGTTTAGGGCAAATTACTTTCAGAGTTCTTTCTTAAAATCTGTCCAAGTGTCGATGGTGCAGATGTCTTTGTCCATTTCGCCATGCTTCCGATGCCACCATAGTTGTGCAGTGCCTCGGAGATATGTGGGTACAGTACCCATGGTATCAAATTATTGGTCTAACTCAAATAGAAAGTTGTCTACGATGGTGGCATTGCGTGTGCCATTGTAGGTATCAGGCTTTGGCAGGTCAATGCGTCACCCATCACTCATACTTGTTGCAGCTGGGCTAGCAGAGAGTGTGCTCTTATGCCATGCCCAATCCGAGCGAACTTCCTCCACTTCCACGCGGACAGCGCGCGGTTCTTCTTACACGAAATTACAGAGTTTTAGAAACTTTCGTGGAATGCTCGAGATTCCCCTTGCAGGGTGTTGGCTTTGTCTTGGATGAGGGCCTTGGTTGCCACTATGAAGTCGGCATATTCGCCCTCGAGACCGTCCGCTCTTTCATCCAAAAATTCAAGGGTGTCATGCGAGAATCCAAGGTATCGATGGAAGCGGCCTTAGACTTGCTACGAGTCTTGGCCTGCCCGCGAGTTTCAAGGCGGCCCCAGCTTGGTTCCAAGAGTATCTCCACACTAAGAGCACCCTCTTGTGTTGTGCTTGAGGTCAAAAGATTGGTCATTGCTCCGAAATGAGCTGGATTGCTTACGTGCAAGCTGTAGCTCGATACCACGTCACGGGATAAATGTTTTACGCAGCAAACCCGTGCGGCACTTAGATAACACTTGCCGAAAGTTGTTAAGTAGGCCTTTGAGCTTCTCGATAGCTAAGCCAAGAGATTTTTCAAAAATGCTAAAGAGAAGAGATCAAGAGAACAATTGAGGCAAATGTAGAAATTGTATTGCTTGAAAGACAGTTTACAAGAGAGCTTACAAGAATGCTTGAAATGCTTGCTCAATGCTATGCTTAAATGCCTAATACCAAACTATATTTATAGGGACGCTTACCTAGCTCTAGAAAATTCTATACCTAAAGAATTCTATATACATGTGACAAATTTTAGAGAATTCTAGTGTATGTACAAGTATGCTAGAATTGCTAGAGAATTGTAGAAGTTTCCGGAATCGAGCAAAACTAGCACATCTTAGCTCATGGCTTTAAGCCATTTTTGAACTCAATTTGGCCGTCCCGTAACACACAACAAACATGCTAAAGAAAACTGTCTGCTCATCTTATCTATCTGATACATTACATTATAGTATTATACATGCATACATTTATATATATTCTGCAGTTGTTTCTCCACTCATTCAGGGTGTTCATGGTACAAAAACCATGTCAAATGAGGCCATTATACCTTCGAGGGAGTGATAGGAGTGCCATTCATAAGTTCGCAGAAATTGCTTACTTAGTAGCCCATCATTTAATTACTGAGAAACAGATACGTATATAAGTAAGAAACAACATATGTAAAAACAGATTCACAAATACTGCAAAAAGTTGGATCACACAATCATTATCTATTGACCTGATCTTTGCACGGACGGTCTTAGGTTTTGACTGTGAGCAAATCAGTCCAGCAAATGAAAAGATACTATTTGCAGTTTATATTTGTCTCAGCTTGTGCAGGTTTGATGACAAATGCTTCACTTACCTCAGTATAAATGTGATTAACAAAATGCACAAGCAGTATCGACAATAAATTTGAGGGAAGAGGGTTCTAAATCACTGAATCAAAGCATAGAACTTGCAACAACCTAGGGAGCAGAAAGAACTTATGAACATTTCCAAAGATAACCTACAACTAAACACTGCATTTGCGAATAAGCTGCCTAAGAAGAAATGAGTAAATATGCTGCTAGCATTTTTTAACATAATTACAGACCTTTATGAATCCTAAGAGATCTGCAGCATAATCATATATATATATATATATATATATATATATATATATATCTCAAACCTCTGCCTCGTATCCCTTCCCTGTACTAGGAAGAAACAGTAACCTACAAAGTAAGTGGGTGCCAACTAGTTAACTCGGTAAAATTTCTTAGGTTTACATGAGATCTGGGGTTTGAACCCTGCTCAAATGGTGAGAAGGAGATTTTATTACCAGTCACGATACCCTCAAAAATAATAACTCCACATAGTTTAAGATTCATTCACGGTAGGTTGCTGCCTCCTAATTGCAGTTATTCAAGAGAAATGAATTACCAAAAACTAAGAGTCATAAAAAAATAGATCCCAGCTAAAATGGCTAACAGAACGTTACAATCATTGAATCTAAAACAAACCTCTTTACTATGCAAGAAATGCACAAGTGCACTTATCATTAACAAGTTGGTTAACTGCATCTCTGAACTTGTAGTAATCATCTGGCTTGTTGTAAACATGATGAGAAATTCAAGCATATCCTGTAACTGGGTTAACCACCCCATCACCCACACCCAGTACCCTAAAATAGATAGGTACTTCAACAGGAAAATTATTCCTTAAGTGGGCTGTCAACTTCAAAGCAATAGAATCATTATAAATACCCAGACTAGCAGGCAACCCAACCGTGATCATGCTTGAACAAATCTCCGGAGGAGACCCAAGGTGGGTTCCCCATGCTTTTGCCAACATCTCCCCCATCTCAACAACAGCTTTATGATTCCTCTTCTAGATTCCTTCAATTCCCCCTTCAAATCTGTTAACAAACTGCAAAGCTTGAGGAACCAGCAGTTGGGCACTATAATCCCTAGTTCCAATCCAAGCATTCTCTATAGCCAATCCATTTCCATACTCATGAGACACCACAGGGTGATGCAAATCATCAATTTCATTTGATTTCCTACAATACAAAAATGCCGCCGAAGGCAGGCAAAATAACCACTTCCTCAAAGCATCAGCATAAAAATCAGCCCCAATTTCTTTCAACATCAACACACCCAATCCCTTGTGCACCCTCAACAATACTTTATCAACACCCTCTTCTCGACAAATCTTGATCAATTCTTTAACTGGAATCAAAACACTAGGAATAGAAGTCACATGATCAATCATAGCCAATCTGACTTTCCTACCATTGATTTTCCCTCTTTCCAAAGCTTTCCGAAACTCACTGACAATCTCACTTACAGAATTAACAGGAAATGGTAACTGAACTTCAATAACATACCCGCCAGCATATGCTTCCAGAGATTTTTTCACAGCACCATCAGCATATTGAGGCATAACAGCAGCATCACCTTTGTTAAACTTCCCTTGCAAAACTTTCCAAGCAATACTCTGCAACAAAATGGCTGTAGCAGTGGTGGCCTTATCAACAATTGATATTTCAGCAACATGGTCCGCATTGACCAAGTATTTGATCACAAGTCTTGATTTAAAAATCCCATCTTCCAGCTGATTGAAGTAAAAGTCATCAGGTTGAGGAACTCAAGTTGCCACTTTTGCTGTGCTGACATAACACTCTTAGGGCAAGACCAAAGCCCCCATTATTTGATTCTAGCTATGTTTTGGACATGGTGTGAGAATTCAGATAGGAGTTCAGTGTCTGACATTAAAGTTGGTGAAATTTCAGGCTTTTCAAGCAAGTGCGTATTGGAAATTTTAGTATCAGCTCCATTAGTATCCATTTTGTGGTGGTTGTGATGATCTAGAAGAGGTGGAAGAAATGTAAGTTTTGTTATAGGTTGGAATTTATAGGTGAGTGACTAAAATATCAATAAACGTCTAGTAATATTTACGTACAGAAGTCTACTAATATTTACGTATAGAAGTCTACTAATATTTATGTATAGAAATCAAACCTTGCTTACATCATAAAAAGCATATTGTAATTATTTTAAATTTTTTTAGTAAAAATAATACAAAGTACTAATACAAATTCTAGTTGTAATGATAAGAAGCGGCTTTCTTAGATTTAGGTCCTGAATTCGAATTTTAGTATGTGCGTGAATTAAACGGAAAAGAAATGTTCATCAATATATGCGTCAGTTAATAATAATAAAAGTATAATTTTTTTCTAAATATAGTAATATATGGTGTCCTTAAAAAACCATACATAATATATGAGCAAGACATATCCAAGGAAAAAAATTCTCTTACATGGCCAGCGTTTCCATACACGAGTATATCTGTTTGTGGACAAAATAGCATTGCCCAGACCTAGTCCTGGACATCTAGTGTAATAAGGTCATTGCACAAACTTTTAGGACAGCAATGTGCAACATTTATGTGCGAGCTAATCATTACTTTCCCCTATCGTAAGCAGCTATATTCTGAGGCTCACATTCAGGACTAAATAGGCGAACCAGCAGCGCAGTGGTTGAGCTCACAGAGACAGCACCGCAGGCTGCCCATCGAAGACTTCTAGGAACAGTAACTCTAGGACCTGCAAGAGCATAGAGTCGTAAATATTTCTGTTTTTATTAGATTGAGTATATGCAAATGTTGAAACCACTGAAAAGGAGAAAAGAGAGTCATTTTATAGCTTTTGTCCTCAAATAAGAGAGTAATTTTATGGTTTCAGTTTAATCACATGGGATACAATTGCAGAAAAAGGCAAAAAGATGAAAGTAAGAGATGCATTTTATCATAATACAAACTTATTGAAGCAAGTCAGTCATTTCTTGTTAGATTTGAGTTAGAAAAACTAGAATATCTGTGCTTATACACAGAGAGCCCTCTTAAAGATGATTAACAATGTTTACAAACAAATCTGACAGCAAACTGATGCTTATACAAAAAATAATTGCTCTTCTTCATCCATGATACATTCTATTTAGAAAAACAAAAAGCTTAAAACAGTGGGATAATGCCCGGTCACTTATTTAATATATAGAATCCTTGTTGCATTGGCATACACTTTACCATAATTTCAAAGCAGAGATGACATCAAGAAAGAGTGAAACTCATAGCAGGCATACAAACTGCATGCAAATGACCAGTGATGGCATTACTAACATAAGAAGCGAAGTAGAACATACCATAGTGGAGCCTGCAAAGAACCCAGAATCCGAGTGCTCCTCCAACGGTAAAAATGCCAGCAGTCTGCCTCATTAATCTTGAACAAGGCTTTGCATCTGACCTCATCAGCTCCCCATCGGAAAAACCAAAAAAACGCCTCAATGCCATCTATAAATCACTCTCCCAATACAAAACACAATACAATTTCAAAGTTTTAAAGCCAAACACAGTACTCCTGCTTGCTTTGCTCCGTCGATACCTGAAACAGAAACTGTTATAAGCGAGACATTACCAAATGACTTCAGTACACAAATGTTCCAAATTTTGTTGAACTGAATGAAACAACCCAGATGCAAGACTAAACCGAAATCAAGTACCTGCAATAATCAATATCACATAAAAAAACAAGACTTGGTTGTTATTATGTAAAACATAGCATAAAACTGTTTGTGAAACACTCATTTTCACTCGACGGCTAATGATTACTCAAAATAGCTAGTGATATCATTTGCAACAATAGAGGACTGATACAATCTCAAACATTACCTTCGGCAACCATACTCAAAATTTAGTCCTGAATAAGCAATATATCAACTTAAATAACTTCATTATGTTTCATAAGAGGAGACAGCACAATCACAAACAAAGAGCCACAAAAAACACCATGTATCAGCAAACCCAATAATGCTAACATTAGGGTATGATCACAGACAAAAGAAAACAATGCAATGTCTTTGTTTTCAGAAACGAGTTTTGTCAGTGGGTCATTTTTACAAACAATTGGAATGCAATCCAATGGATGAGGTACCTCGGTGGTCCCTCTGTTTTCCAAATAAGACGACGTCGGTTTGAGAAACAAAACCGGCACCTGATCATTACATGCAATTTTCATTAGTGTCGAATTTTTTTATATAATAAATAAATTCAAATCGAAAAATAATAATAATATTAACCTTGGGCACGCGTTGGGCTTATTGATAAAAGAGAGAAATGGGTACTTAATTCATTGACAAAAATGCCATTACATGTTGAATCTGTGTTTTTGACTAAAACGCAAAAATGAAATCAATTTAGTAACCCAAAGAATCAGCATGAGATGGCCCATTTCCTTGGTGATAATGGGCTTGTTGGCCCAAGCTATTTGGCCCATTATAATTATAATATTATTAATATCTATGCATAATTTTGAAAAAAATTACAATAACTGTATTTTGACAATATTGTAAATAAACTAATAAATTGTGTAACCAAAAAAATATTAAAATTGTGTATAAGTTAACTTTACAAAATTGCCAAGTATGATGTTGCACTAACGCGGGGAAAAAATGTTATGCATTGTGATATATATAATTAATCTGACTTATGATTATTATTTTTAGTTATTTAATAAAAAATAAAAGAGTGGGTAAATTTCCAAATCACTTTTTAGCCGCTTGTAAAATACTTGACCGAGCCGTTCGAGGCCTTGACTTCTGATTATTGATTACTGATGTTAGGTAAGAAAAAAGTAATTTGTTTGGTTGCTTACACGGCTCTTTAACCCAATAATCCTTATAATAAATCATTAAAATTGGCATGTAATTATTAAATTGCATGGAATGATGGTAATTGAGATAACTTTGTTTACCAACTTTTGCCTATTCCCCCAATAAAGTGACAGAATGCTCATGTAGAGGAATCACAAGAATATTATTATATTATACGACTTTGTACATTGAAGACAACTAAGTAATTTTGGAATTTTTATTTTTAAACACTGCTTTGATGTGACCATATGTGACAAATCTTACAGGAAATTTCCAAGTAATTTCTAACAGCGACGTTGATCGTTGCATTTGCAATTTTGCACCTTTATTCGCTCATTTTCATTTATCATTGCAACATCAAATAAATAAGCCATTTCTTCGAGGATTAATTTTAAATTATGTCTCTTATAAATTGATTATCTTAAAATTCTCCTCCTTATTATTTAAAACTTTGATTATCCCTATTTTTATTAAAAAGATAAAAAAAAATTCATCAACCACTCTTATTTTTTTCTTATCTTTTAACTAAAAGTTCATTTAAAATTATTTTTAAAAAGTTTAAAAGTAATTTTGAGAATTTAAAAGTTAATTTTAGTATTTAATAAAAAAAAATCAAAATTACTTTATTAAAATTAGCCCATTCTACAACTGATTTTGAAACGGAGGCAAAATCGGTTTTATCTTTTAATACAATTTCATAATATATTCGTACAATTATTACATAAACTCAAAACTATCTTTATTTCAATTGAAAACTAAATCAATATTTCAATAAATTTTTATTATAAAAAATAAAAGAAATAAAATCAATATAGTATAAAATTTATTTTTATTTAAATTATTATAATACATAATTAAAAATATAGTATATACATATTTTTATATGTATAAATAAATTTCATCATACATTATGTCTATTTTAATATATTTTAGTTATTTATTTTTTTACAGCAGTTTAATATTAAGATTTACCAAACACTCATAACTACTTTCAAAACTCACAGTATTTCTGAAAATAAAATTTAACAAACACTTAAGTGATTCTCTTCACAGTTAATTATTTCTACAGCACAGCTAACATAAATTATTTTAAAAACTATAACATTATTAAATTGGCCCTAAATATTAAGATATAATTTAAGATTTTAAAAAAATTTAAAATCTAAAATTTTATACTTTCATCATTGAATTTCTTCATTGGATGCTACTAATAAAATAGATTTTGTTGATGGGTACGGACAAGACAAAGACAAGTAATTGGCAAAGTTCATGTTACATCGGTACATTTATAAATTTTGAAATCCTTAGAGAAGATAATAATTATAAAGAAAGTCAATAAGTTTTAACAATAAGGCCTCGATAGCAAAGATTCTGTCTTCAATTGGAAAAAGCACTAGGAAGATAGTTGTGGTGATTTGTTTTCAGGCCAGTTTTTGTGGGTTTAGAACACAAACTTTTGACTCTAAACTGAGCACACCAAGTGCTTGACAAAAGTACTTGGGGAAAAAAAAAAAAAAAGAGCAATCTTGAAGACTCGCACTAACATGACGGTGAAGCTTTTTAATCAACTTTATTGTATTCATTTGAAGCATGATGATCAATTTAATCAAGATTTAATACTCATGGTTACAAGACTCTACTATTTTTAAAGGAAAACTACATACATAATTATAAAAGTTTTATTTATTTCAAAAATAACTCTTTAAATTTATTTTTTTAAAAATAACTAAAAAATACTAAAATAACGAAAATACCCTTCTCATTCCCTATAGTGAAAATTGGAAGCTAAAGGAAAATATTAATAAGGTCTAAAAAAATTATTATTAGACAAAATGAATAAAAATATTGTAAAAATTAACGAATTAAATAAACAAATAATAGGATATATCAAGATTATAATAGAAGAACTAAAACTTCTTAAAATAGAGGTTTTTGAAATAAAAAATAAATTAGAAAAAGAATCAACAATTCTAGAAGCACAAAAAAATTTAAGAGAATCTATAAGATATAAGAAAAAAAATACAATTTGGAGAAATAGTCAAGAGATCATTTGATGAAAGAATAAAAACAACTGTCATGCTAGAAATTTTAAAAAGAGAATAAGAATATCAAAGAAAATTAGAAAAAGCAATAAAAAGATCAAAGGAAAAAACATCAACAAATAAATCAAAAGAAAAAACTGATATAAAACAAAAAGAATAAAAATTGATGAGCCTAAAAAATCAAGTGATAGTGAATAATGGATAATTTAGAAGAAAATTTTGATAAATTATTATTAGAAGATTTAGATTTAGAAGCACTAGGATATGATGTAAATATGAATGTTGAAGCACCACCTACTGAACCAAGTATAAAAACTGAAACTCCTTATGAGAAACTGATAAAAATATAAGAACACAATATCAAATAATGACATCTAAAAAAAATCTTATTATAAAATGTATCCAGAAGAATTTGTACTAAAATATAAAACTGAAAATGAACCCATTAAACCTATAGGAAGTAAACTAGATATAGACTGTAGAAAAGATCCTGGTAAAACATTAACAAGTTGGTCAAATGATATGAAAATTATGTTTATGTTTAATAAATCAGCTGATGATTGGGGAGCAAAAGATACAGAAGAAAAATTTGATATGTGGATTGACTTACTAATAATAAGTTTTACTGGATAACGTATAAAATTGGTGGGATAGAATAATTGAAGAAACAAAATCTTTAAGAAGACTAACAACTAAACAAGAATTTAGGAAAGGAATTAGTCAAGGATTAGATAAATTTACAAACTATATAACAGATGAATTTTTAGGAGAAAATTGGAAAGATCTTAAGCTAAAGGAAATAGAAAATGAAAAACTATTAGCAAGACAACATTTAATGAACCTTCAAATATGTAATTTGTGCAACATAAAAAATTACACATGTAAATTTCAGAAATACTATTATAAACAATTTTATAGTAATGATGATCAAACAATTTATTATGATATATATATATATATATACACTAAATTACCACCACCATGGAATAATTACTTTATAAAAGAATAGAATTTATACAGATTAACAGAACCAGGAAAATTAATATCAAATAATTTAGGATCTAGGATAGAATTTGTAATAAAAAAATTAAAGGATATATGTACAGAAAGACAATAATATAAAAAGACAAAAAATGCAATGATGATCTATTGCAACCAAGTAGATGCTACCTAACCAATGGGAATGTAAATCATATTATAAACACAAAAAAAAAACGTAAGCAATGATATAAAAATAAATATAAGAACAAAAGAAGATATAAAAATACTATTGAAAATATTGGAAAAACAAAATATTTAAAAGAAAACCTTATATGAGATATTATAAAAGAAAACATAATAAAGAAATTTAAAAAGACCCTAAAGAATGTAGATATTGGAATTGTGGACAAAAGAAACATATAAGCCCTAAATGTAAATATATAAATCTATAAGTACAAATTTTAATTACAGTGATACAGAATCGTATTATGTTTTCCATAAAATATATAAATGTTTTCAAATTTAAAAATCGTATTATCTGGAATATTAAATTAAAAGAAAACCTTATATGAGATATTATAAAAGAAAACTCAAAAATATCTTTAAATTTGAAAAATCCAGATAATACGATTTTTAGAAATATACATCAATTCTTCAAAAGGAAAAATATAGCCATTCATGAATATCAAGAACAGGAAAAAACTATAGATATAAGACAAAGTAAATGAAATATTAAATTAAGTTTATTAAGCTTTAGAGGAATAGAAGCCACTTTAAATAAAATTAAAAGTGATAAAACTAGAGATAAAATACAATATGTATACTTAACTAAAATATAAATATTAGTAAAATTTTTATTTAGGGAAGAAATAAATTCACCTATAATACTTAGTTTACATGATCAGAGATTTATAGATCCTGAACTAGTACATTTGGGAGCTATAGAAAGAAATTTATGTTATAAAAAAATTTTATTTACATATTATCCTAGATATTGTGTTCATATAAAAGACAAAAACATAAATGATACCTTAAGTCTACATTTTAAATTAAAAAGAAAGGATATAATGAAACCTGTAAATAAAATTATGACATTTTATTATTCTACTTTATATTCCTTTTGTAATAGTAATTATGGAGAAATAAATAGCAATAAACCATATATAGAAATAGGAAAAGAATTTCAAGATTTAGGACAAAGTATAGAGCTAATATTACAAATTCATAACTTACCAATAACATATAATCTAGATATAAAAGATAATAAACCTGAATTAGAAACCATTTGGTACCAATTCAATTTGGTAACAAACAATTTATTAAAATAATCAAAAATAAAGGAAAACAACTAGATTATAATATATATAAAGAAATAATAATACCTGATAATACATCAAATGGAAGTTTAGTTATAATAGGAAAATATTTTAATGGATTAGAATTTATAGAAGGACAAAAAATATTAATAGATACAAGTTCAAGTTACAACCATTTAAATATACTAAAAAATAAAGGAATAACATATCATATAACAACCAGTGAATATAAATATAAGGATTTCAATGGATATGAAAGGATTTGTATAAAAGAAGTAATTGTCTCAATATATATAGGAATGTTACTATTTAAAATACCATGTTTTATTGACTCATGATTTGTCCAAAATGAGCAATATGATATAATATTAGTAATGAGCTTCTTAAAACATATAAATTATAATATTACTTATGAATGAATATATATAAAAATGGATAATAAAACAATAGAATTTTACCCTAAAATAGCAATGTGAAAAGATGAATAAATGAATATTATAAAGTTTTCTTTAGGTACTTATATAGAACTAACTTTTCCTGAAACTAATATAACTATATGTGCAATAATAGACACAAGCAGTGAAATTACATTAGGACAATTTTTTTTTACTAAAAGAATGAAATAAATTCTTATGCTCTGGAATAAAACTTATAGAAATAACAAATACTCAAGCACATTTACTATATTATAAATCTCAAGTTCCAATTATTCTTGTTAATAAAATTATATTATTAAAATATATTATCCAATATAATACCTTAAAACAAGACTTACTGTTAGGAAATGATTTCCTTAATCAATTTCAAAGTTATTAACAAACTTTATATAATATAAATCTTAAAACACCTTGTGGTCATATTCTCATATTACCTCGTATCTTTAAACCATACAGAGTTGCAGCTGAACGTACTGATTATAATTATAAGATCTTTTTTTATAAACAACAGTTACAGAATAATTTGATAACTATAGATGAAATTAAAAAACAATTACAAGAGGTATATCATGAAAACCCTTTAGCCCTATGGAACCCTAAGAATTTAAGAGCCAAAATAGAATTGATAGAACCAGTAACCATTAGAGTAAGACCAATGGTATATACCCAGGAAGATATAACAGAATTCAAAATACAGCTTAAAGAATTATTAGGTTTAAATTTAATAAGACAAAGTTTTAGCCCACATTCAAGTTCAGCCTTTATGGTTATGAAATATAGTGAACAAGTAAGAGGAAAAGCCAGAATGGTTATAAATTATAAAGAATTAAATAAATATATGAAATTTGATGGATATTTCTTACCAAAGAAAGAAGTACTAATTAATTTAGTAAAAAGAAATACATATTATTCTAAATTTGATTATAAATCAGGATTTTGGCAAAAAAAATGGGAGAAGACAGTATAAAATATACAACCTTTAGTACACCTGAAGAATACTATGAATGGTTAGTAATAATACAGGAATTTTTAGGTATGATACTTAATAATACATGAATAAAATTACAATCTCATATAAGTGAAAAAATAAAACATTTTCCTGATAATTAGAAAACAATAAGTAAATACAAAAATTTTTAGGTTGTTTAAATTATGCAGAAGCATTTATAGATAATTTAGTCAAGAAAAGAAATCCCTTACAAAAATTACTAAAGAAAAACAATCTTTAAGGATGGAAAAGAATAACATACAGAAACAGTTAAATAACTAAAAGAAGAATGCAAAAATTTATCCAAATTAAGATTACCAGAACCAACAGATAATTTAATCTTACAAACAGATGCCAGTGATTTATATTGGGCAGCAATTTTAAAAACTAATTTAAATGAAATATGTAGATATACAAGTGGAATGCTAAACTCAGCAGAACAAAATTATACAACACATGAAAAAGAATTATTAGCAATATTAAAAGGAACTAAGGAATTTTCATTATTTTTAATTACTAAATAATTCACAGTAGAAACTGGTAATACTCAAGTTAAATCATTAATATTTAATAAACTACTAAATGAACTTCAATATCGAAGGATCCATAGATGGTAGATATTCTTATCTTTATACACTTTTAAAGTTAATTATATTAAAGGTTCTGATAATTATCTTGCAGATTTCTTATCAAGAAAAACAGAATTTGCTGAAGGATCATAAACAATGGAGGAAGAAATATTCAAAATAAATGATAAAATAAATCGGCTAAAAGCTAATGCTACTGAAGCCTTAGACGCAGTAGACTGTCTAAGGGATATATTTGAAACTCATAATGGTAGAGTAGACAGGCTAATATCCTCTTGAAATATTCTAATCAATAAACTCCAAATAAATCAAAATTCAATAAATGTTTGAAACAGTAGTGGACTCGTTCCACAGGATCCTATCAGAGATCCAATAAATCAGGATTCTACTAGAGATCCAATAAACAAGGATCCTATCAATGATCCAATAAACTCGGATCCTATCAGCGATCCAATAGTTCCAAAAAATAAAACCATAACCATCTGTGTAATAGGTGAAGAAAATAAAAAAACTGTTAGCATAAATCCTTTTGTCTCATAAGACGATAATCTCCCTTTAAACCCAGAAGAAGAATATTATAAATAAATGACCACTTGGATTTACTCCATTTGTTCTTATAAAAACACCATCCATAAATCTCCAAGGAAAAATGTATATCCCATAATGATAGTCATAAAAGATGCAGATCCAGTCCTTGTTGGAAAAATAATAAGATATGGATTTCTTGATATGATATACCTTGACATAAATCTAAAAGAATTAACTAGTTTTAATGAACTACTAGTAAAATAAGTCTCTAAATTTGCTAAAAGAGACAAATATACCTCAAATTCCATACCATCAGTCTTGAATACACCAAGAATATAGAATATCAAGCCTTCTACATGATCATAATGGGACATGTTACTAAAAATTTTCAGCTTGAAGTGAGAACAGAATATACAGCAGCCCCACAATTTAATAAAACATGGATAAAAACAAGAATAGCTCATGGCATAAAGGTAATCTGGAGCATAGTCAAAGACCTGTACAATAGAAAATACAGCATCATAATAAAATTCAATAATTACATTCTTTTGACAGTAAAAGGTGGAGAGTCATCATCAGAAATACTGTTGGATTTCATACATGAAATAACAACCGTGAGATTTTCATCAAGTGTGGCCACGTCGCAACAAGCATGCCGATTGATGGAGATAAAGTAAAAAGAAGTTTTGTCGTTTGTGTCGGCAAAGATAAATAATGTAAAACTTTACTTTATAAATTTTTCGTTTGTAATAATGTAGGATAAAACTTTTTGACTTTGTAAGGTCACCATATAAAGTTATCTGCCATTAATTTAGCCCATGTGAATATTTCGGGCTTTAGTCATGTTTATCCTTTCTCCTACTATACACCTGTAAATGAGAAAAGATAAGGAGTCAGAATCATCAGTCCATTTTTCTTCATCTACCATACATCTATAAAGGAAAATGATGACAATCAATAATGTATACTCTATATAAAGAGAAATAAATCAAATTGAGGGGATCATACGAGAATCTTGATCTTTCATCCTCAATCAAAAACTCTCTGAACAATTTCAATGCAAAAATAAAAAACTTTTTCTCCAAACTCAACTCAAAGAACATGTCATCTTATAAACCTAATAACTCCATAAAAAAGAAAGAGGAAACATATATATAATATTGGATATTAGGAAATTCCAAAACACCAAGGATACAGTGAAGTCATAGATTATCCAATTTTCTCGTTTAAGCCAAGAGTGAAGGCGTGTTAAGGGACCTAGGGACGAAGTCATCAAGGCAGAAGGTTACTCCATTGGTGTATAGGAAATCTTTTTATACAAAAAAGGATAGAGATAATAATTCTAAATTCTTATCTTTTAGTGGTAAAGGTTTATTAAGATGCTATTGTTTGATGGGAAGATGAGGAGTTCTTGTACATATAGTTTTATATGGAAAAATTTTATGATAATATATATAAAGAAATAGGAGTAAATAAAACCATTTGGATAAATGAAAGAGCTAAAATTCTATATAATAATAAAACCTTAATTATATGATTTAATTGTGGAACATATAAATATGAATCATACTTATTTTCAAAAGATAATTTAGTATTTAAAGAAGCTTTATTAGCAATAAAAAATATAGGATTACCTAAAGAATTAAAAAGAAAAATAATAAATCAAATTGAAACAGATAATCTACAGAAAGAAATTATATGATACAACTCAATCAAGAACTTGAATTATTAGAAAGCAATATAGAATTAGAACAACAGATTGAAGTATGGGGATCAAATAGATAGTGATAATGATGTTTAAACAAGATAAAGACTATACAACTTTTACCACCAATCAAGGTTTATTCTACCAAAAGATTACCTTATAAATCCATATAGAACTAAATAGTTCCTTTTGTACTTCTGAAAATACAAGCCATGTACTCGATCTTTGAATAATAATAATATTTCTTCAATTTTGATTAATTTATTGACTAGATTTTCTCGATTAACTAGATTAGTCTTCAGACCCCCCAAACAAATGGTATCAGAGTCAATCATATCAATAAAATTAATAATAATAATAAGTAATCAGAGGAATTTAAGAAAAATAAGAATTTTAAAATATAAAGAACGTAATTATAAAACCAAGATTAATTATTAAAGTCAATTTATAAAGTTTTGAGAATTATTAGAGAATTCAACAAAATAAATATATCACAGTAAATGAATTCAATAACTAATATAGTAGATACAATATATATTTTAAAAATAAAAGATAAAGATGAAATAAGAAAATTGGTTAAAGAAATAAAAGAAAGTAAGAATCATATAAGAAATATTGAATTAATACAAGAACAAAGAGAAAGATTTAGTATAAATACGGATAGTGATGAAATAATATTAAATAAAAGAATGAAATTTATAGATAAATTAATTAAATTTTTAATATATTAGTATAAAACAGAAACATTATGAATAATAATAATCTAGATCCAGAATTTGAAGCTTGAAATAGAATTAGACTAATATGTTATTTTATAAAAAAAATGATTTTTAATTGGAAAAATAAAGTTAATCTTTACATAGAACACTTAAATCAAGAGATTATAAGTTTAGAATAAAAAAAGAGAACTTTAATAAATATAGGACAAGAAAATTATGAAGAATTAGAATTTATAGATTTTTATGATCTTAAATAAAAAATATATTTTTATAAAGAAATGGTAAAAATTTTAGAAAGAATAGGATGAAGATGTAGAAACGATAGAAGAATAAATAGAAATGTATAAAATTATAAAAATCTAAGGACTAAAGAAGATATTTACCATAATAAGAAAAAATAAAATACATGATATTTTGAAAATTAGATAAATATAATAAGAGCTTAGTCAATATTTGATTAATTATGATAAGAAAAATTAAAAAAATTAAAAATAAAAATTATTAAAATTATAAGACTAATAATGACAATTATCTATTTTTAAAATACTTAATTAAATATAAATTTCATGTACATCTATCTTCGTTTAAAAGAAATCAGTAAGGAGAAACACTCGACTGCATCTTTAGATCGTTCGCCACTAATAATTAATTACTGCCTCAAGAGCAGTGTATGATTTTTCATTAAAATTACTAATTCAAAATTTCAAGAACCTAAGCTCCGCTACTAACTCTTAAGTTATGCACAATCGGATCAAAAGGTTGCTGGTTGCTGACTAAATTATCCCTAAATAATTTCATCCGTTAGATTAAACAAAGAAATATCTAATGGCCATAAGGAATAAAGATAAAAAGCGTCGTATAATCGTGGCAACGTAGTTTAACCCTCTCAAAAAACCTAAACTAATAATAATAATTATGATTTTTTTTTTTTAAATCAACGAAAATACCTTTATCAAAGAAAAAAATAATAATAAATTTATGGGTCTCCCACTGATTCACGCGTAAGTGCACTAACAAATTTACTTTAAAGAAAAAGAAATAATGCCTTCGCCTTAAAAAAAAAAAAAAGTTGGCAAAATTTGAGTACACTATAACCGCGACTGAAGCGCGTGAGTTGAGTGTTATTCATGCAGATATTAATGTGGGTTCAGACAGTAGGTTCGGTTTCCTATTTCTGTGGATGGGCACTTGACACTTCGACACTCCACACTTCCACAAGTACATCATCTTCACTTTCCTTTGCTTCAAACTCAGTTTCAGCAAAGAACCGAAGGTTTGGCTTTGAGTCTTTGACTTGTTTCTCTTGATCATCTACACCATATAATATAATATATGATCATCTATTTACATGAGTCTTTGACTTGTTTCTCTTCAGTCTTGATCATCTTTGTGTGTGTGTGTATGTGTATCACATGATCATCTATGAACATGTTAACAAGAACTTGTTGATCAATGATCATCGACACCATATATATTTCAATTCTTGATCATCTATTTAGTAGTAGTAGTATTTTTTAAGCTTGGTTGCCGTAATTCATTTATGGTTGATGATCAAATAATATTGTGCCTGTTTACTCAAAAAAGTTTTTTTTTTTTTTTTCAACTTCGTTTATATTTAATATTCAGTTGTATTAAAGTAATTGTTTCTGATGATGGGTTTCATTTTTTCAGAATCCTTGTAGTTTTGGATTTGGTTTCTGATTATGATTACTTTTGATGGTTTCATCTCTTAATCATAGCGACTAAGAAATACAAGTATTTCAATGATTTGGTTGAACTTTTTTTTTTTTTAATTTCAAGTGAATTTATTTCTAAAACATAAAGATGATTTAGTAAGTGTTTTGATGTTGTCTGCTTGAAGATATGCTTGATTTTATTGGTTATACTACATGTTCAATATTCTTCCTCAGTGCAAAATGGTTTATGATTAACAATCAGTTTGATGATTCTATTACTATTCTAGTTGATTTTGATTCTTTGATGTCAAAACTTTCAAAATTAATAGTTAATTCTGAGAAGCAGGCCGGTGCTGACTCCTTTGTCATCTTTTCTGACAGAACATCATGGAGCAGAAACTTCTTCGGTCAGTTTTCTGTTTATGGGTGCTAGCATCATGCTTGCTTCTTCCTGCTTCTTCTAATGGCTTACGGAGAATCGGTTTGAAGAAGCGGCGTCTAGATCTTCATAGTCTAAATGCTGCAAGAATATCAAGAAAAGAGCAATATATGGGAGCAGCAGGTGTTAGTGGCCTGCGCAATCGTTTGGGTGATTCAGATGAAGATATATTGCCTTTGAAGAACTTTTTGGATGCTCAATACTTTGGAGAGATTGGTATTGGCACTCCCCCACAGAATTTTACTGTCATATTTGATACCGGCAGTTCCAATCTCTGGGTTCCATCTTCAAAGTGCTATTTCTCCGTGAGTTCTGTTGATTTCCTTTTTGTTGCTGTTAATACTACCCAAAAATTAAAAATAATAAATGCCATCTAATAACCCATGCTTATGTGCAGATTTCCTGCTATTTCCATTCGAGGTACAAGTCAAGAAAATCCAATACATATACCGAAATTGGTAATGTTTCCAGTTTCATGGCCTTGATATTTTCTTGATCATAGGTGTGGTAGATGTTTAAAAGCATTTGAAATTTGTTGTGTAAGTAAAGCACCAATTTTTCTTTTTGAATTGTGATTCAGGAAAACCTTGTGAAATAAACTATGGATCTGGGTCAATTTCTGGCTTCTTCAGTCAAGACAACGTTGAAGTTGGGGACCTTGTTGTCAAGAATCAAGTTTGTTCTTGTTCTGATAGTTCATTTTTAAATTGGTGTTCTTCCACTTGGCAATGCTTATGCCCTCAAGTCTCTCTTTTGCAGGTTTTCATTGAGGCTACACGAGAAGGGAGTGTCACTTTTCTATTGGCAAGGTTTGATGGAATATTAGGGCTTGGGTTCCAGGA
Organism: Murraya koenigii; assembly: GCA_025617385.1. Taxonomy (NCBI): domain Eukaryota; kingdom Viridiplantae; phylum Streptophyta; class Magnoliopsida; order Sapindales; family Rutaceae; genus Murraya; species Murraya koenigii. Next base: position 1,459,411 of record CM046819.1, on the reverse strand, counting down.
AATTGCAGTTGGGGATGCTGTGCCAGTGTGGTATGATTCTCTGAATCTATTCTATTTTATTTGGTTTCTAACTGTAGTGTTTGTTTAGTTTGAAGTTCTGCCTTCCTTCAAATCTTTGGGTGCTTTTTCAGATGAACTGATACATGGTAAGAGTACAGGTACAATATGGTTGAGCAGGACCTTGTAAGCGAGGAGGTTTTCTCATTCTGGCTTAACAGGGATCCTGATGCTGAGGAGGGTGGAGAGATTGTTTTTGGTGGTGTTGATCCAAAGCACTTTAAAGGAAAGCATACTTATGTTCCTGTTACTGAAAAAGGTTACTGGCAGGTGAGTAAAGCTCGTATGATTGTTTTTGGAAAATTTCTCTTTGCTACAAGCACGAAAATAAGAACTGATTTTTAATGTTGCCTTTCCAGTTCAAATTGGGAGATATATTACTTGGGAATCAGTCCACAGGTGATCTCATAGAACTTTTTCTCTTACCAATCACTGAACCCATACCGTGTGTAGATCATAGGGTACCCATATATTTTCATTCATCAACTCCAGTTGCTTTTATAGTTGATAACTCCCCGCAACTTTTTTTTTTTTTTTTTTTTTTGCTCCTATAATTTTCAAAATACTATTCCTACATAATTTTTTGGTTTTGTTTGCAAAATAAGCATGTGTGAAGTTTCTTCTAGTTGAAGTTCCAGTAAGTTAATTCTCTCAAGCCCTTAGAATAAAGCTTGTCAAGTTTTGAGAATCATTATTATGTTTCTCAGGTGTTTGTGAGGGCGGTTGTGCAGCCATTGTGGATTCAGGAACATCCTTATTAGCTGGTCCAACAGTAAGAGCATTCATTTTTAGACAGTTTGTTTACCAATAAGCCTTCAGGCTTGGTCAATTATCTTGCTTCTTCCTTTGTTTCATTTTCGTCTCTCATTAGCCATAATTTTCAGCCTGTTGTGACTGAAATCAATCATGCCATTGGCGGTGAAGGAGTTGCTAGTGCAGAGTGTAAGCTGGTTGTTTCTCAGTATGGGGACGTAATATGGGATCTCTTAGTATCAGGGGTACGTGTATTTTTATAAATTTGTCATCATTTCTTTCCAATATCAATATAAATAACCAATTTTAGATTGAAATATCTATTTTGTCATGGTACAGCTATTACCTGAGAAAGTGTGTCAGCAGATTGGTTTATGTGTTTTCAATGGGGCTGAATACGTGAGGTTAGAGAATTTCTATTGCTCATGTTCTATTTGTTCTCAATGTTGGCCTTGCTATGCAACTTGTATATTAATAGGCTCTTGATGCCAATTAAGCCCTTGAAAAATTGCATTCCTGTGCAAGCTGTCTAGTGTACTGGAGTATATTGTTGTGATATTTGAGCAACAAATACATTTGCCATCGGTTGGTAAATGTCAAATCTGCAGCTTCTTGCTATCATGATTCAAAGAGTCTGCTCAGATGTCAGCTTCCTGCTGTTCTCTATTCTGACACAAAAATGTCCTTTTTACTGTCTTCAGAAAAGCTCAAGGGTCTTTCTTTAGATGTATATAAGAAATTTCCTGAACTGTTTCTTAACTTTTATATTCTTTGCAGTACCGGGATCAAGACTGTGGTTGAGAAGGAAAACGTATCCGCTGGGGATAGTGCTATGTGCACTGCTTGTGAAATGGCAGTGATTTGGGTCCAGAATCAGCTAAAACAAAAGCAAACAAAGGAGAAAGTACTCAGCTATATAAATGAGGTGACTCCTTTGAAATTTCTCCTATTATCATAACCCCATATTCATGTTGCTCATTGTTTTAAGCATTATTGAATTTTCAATAGCTCTGCGAAAGCCTGCCAAATCCAATGGGCGAATCAATTATCGACTGTGACAGGATTTCAACCATGCCAAATGTTTCATTCACCATCGGAGACAAAATTTTCAACCTCACTCCAGAACAGGTTAGATTTCTTTGTGATGTGTTCCTCTCGTGGATTTCAATTTCTTAATGTTCATTATCAATTTTGCTGCTCCCGCAGCCCGAAATTACTGTTTTAAGTAATTGTTTAATCTTTAGAAATTATTTGACTTCAGGAATGCTCCAATATTTTAAAATTTATTTGGGAAAATGTTGTAGAAAAGGTCTAAACTTCCAAATGCCAGCTTTTAAAATTTGGGAAGACAGTTGCATCATGAAATAAAATTCATGATGAATAATTACTTTTTACCAATATACTGATTAGATCCATGCGTAAAATGATGATCATCCATCCTGCTCATTTTTACTTGAGAGAATCTTGATTATGCTTCTAACTTATCAAATGGGACTGTGCCACTTCAACTGGTGATAACATCTTTAGTAAACATTTTGCTTCGAAGATTTCATCAATTACTAGGTTTAAAACAATTTGCTGGTTTTATGACATGACGTGACTGTGTGTTTGTGTGTCAATGATCTAATATCTTTCTTCGTAGCAAAAATGCACATTTGCATTCTTATCCCTCTATGTGAATTCTCGTGTTACGTGCTGCAGTATATTCTGAAAACTGGAGAAGGCATTGCGGAAGTCTGCATCAGTGGCTTCATGGCTTTCGACATGCCTCCACCAAGGGGTCCTCTGTGGTACATTACCTTCTATGGCTGAAACTTCTTAGAGATGCATTATAAACTGCATTTTTGCAGCCAAGTTTGTGTGATCTTCCCTTTTGTTTATTCCTTGTTTATTCGTGCAGGATTCTGGGAGATGTGTTCATGGGGGTTTATCACACTGTTTTCGACTCAGGTAAACTTCGGATCGGCTTTGCTGAGGCTGCATAATGTTCTACTTACCGTCAAGTTTTTTATGTAGTAGTGATCACCTGCTCTTGTGAGAAGGGTTGTAGAATGTAGATTATGGTTTTCATGTACTGTAAAACGATGAGTATGCTTTTATGCATAACCATCATCATCATAACAGATGATATACTGATATATGCATATGTAATATCCTATCATCCTATGTTTAAAGTACTATAATTTTATGATATATTCTGACATATTAGTTTTTACTTATTTGGAGAAGTTTCATCTTAGAACTTTCATTGGATTTCGTTGTTTCCTTTTGCCTTTTTAAATATTATTATTTTTCTGTTGAGTGTAATTTAGGAAAAGTATTGGTCATACTCCCATTTGCTTCCTCCTATTGCAAAAAACCCAAACTTTTTTAATTTGCAAAGTGTATTATTTTTAATAAATGTAAACTTTTAATGATGTGGTGGTTTAGGTTTATCATATTGTTGCATGTTAAAAGTATTGCAAAGTGTATTATTTTTAATAAATGTAAAACTTTTAATGATGTGGTGGTTTAGGTTTATCATATTGTTGCATGTTAAAAGTATCAATTTTCAATCAAATAGGAATCATTTCTTTTGCCCATTGTTAATGTCATTATACCAATGATAAAATACTCATTTTTCTAAAAATCTGTGACACTGTTTACAAAGAGAAGGAAAATTGCTATAGACTGCTGAACAAATACAAATTTGCCGACTTTTTAAAATCAGAGAAAACAGTAAGCGGACAATTCATAATTTTCTAATAAAATTTATTTTTTTCAACTTTGAAATATGTTAATTTTTTATCAACTATTGAGATACAAGAAATGAAAATGCTCGGCTTCATATGAGAATCAACTTTCTCTAACAATTTAAAATTCTCTCAAACAAATAATAAAATTTAAAGGACGTGAAGAATAATTAATAGTTTCTAAATATAATTAGTAATTCTTTGTAAGGCTACACAATAGGCAAACTCATCAGCATAAACAAACAAGAAACTAAAAATAGTGACATATTATCTTAGCCACTTTGAACTATCAACATCAAACAATGGGCACCAGTGACATATTACACAGACAACAAAATTCATGGGAGACTACATAAAATACATTGCTGGGAAGCAGGCATGGGATTGATTTTCACTGTTCTTCATCACTATCATTGCCGAACACTGAGGTAATAGCTACTTTTGGCTTCTTTGCAGCACTTCCAATTGTGTTCTGCACAAGAACCAAAGAATATCAGTAAGAGTTTGAAGACATAATATCCCCAAGAGTTCTATTCACTAAAATTGGTTTTAACGGGTAAGTGCATCACAAGAAGCAAGAAAGTTAACACGCGATTAAAAGAAATAATATCCCTGGGCGAATTGTGAGTTCTATCGACTAAAGCTGATTTTGATCGGCAAAGGATGTGTGTTTGAAGTTTCTTGACCTTACACATCTAAATGGATGCACATGGTTCCCCCATAGGTTGAGACAGCGAAATGAAATACCATACTCCTGTATAACTAGTATTACGACCGCCACATGCAGGTATTATGATGCAGAATTACATGAATCAAAAAACGTTTGAGCCATCACATGATTAAAGTATTGGACAGCAATTCATTTCACACGTACAGTCATCGTCTCTTGATACATCCACTATCAGGTTTGACTTGAATGCAACGTACTTATCTCACTGGTAAACAAATCCTGAGAAATTATCTTTTGCTTCACGAGCTTTATGGCTGCCAGTACTACTGCCCCACTACTAAAAGTTGTACACATTAAGAAGGGGCAAACACTTAAAACTCAAAAAGTGAATTTAATGCAGAGGCAGGTATGCTTCTTTACCATGCAATATAGTGGCTGATAAGGGGGCATATGTAGTGATGCAAACTTTAGAATAAAAAAGTATGATGGCAATGACAGCATGACTGAATCATTAAGTAACTGTATTGGAATACTCTGCAGCTCAATGAAAATAGGTATAAACCAAAGATAGTTCTCAAGAAAGATTTAAAAGCACAAAAAAGATAGTTCTCAAGAAAGATTTAAAAGCACAAAAAAGATAGTTCTCAAGAAAGATTTAAAAGCACAAAAAAGTACCATACATGCATCACAAAAATTGTCAGACAAACAAAAAAATGCCCCAACAAAGAAGTGAGGAACAAAACCTTAGTTAACATCACCTAGACTCATACACAAATTCATAAATGTTACAAAGAGTTTAATCACCCATTTAGCCAAGCTATAATATAAGGTAGAGCTTTGACAATTTAATTATGCCACAAATCCTAAGATTCATGGATTAGATGAATTTGGTACCCAACAACATATGCGTACAAGCATGTAAATGTATGACAACTGCTTCTACACAACTCAGATTCTTTTAAATCATCCTCGATAGTTTCTAATAAAAAAACCGTGAGGACCCAAAGTTGCAATGAATCAACACAGAATTCTGAAGTACCTTGGAAGTGCCGCCTTTAGAAGAGAAACCGAATTTTAATGCCGTGCGCTGATCCTGATTGGCAAGGGCTGTTGTAGTTTTTGGTGCAGTGGAGACTGGAGCAGGCCCAGATTCTTCGTCTTGGTGTTGCTGATCCTGCTGCTGCTTTTGCTGCTGCTGCTGCTGTTTATGGGCATCAGCCCTAAGAGGCAATGATGAATAAGAAAGTAAGATGAAATGAAAAGAACTGAGGTAAAACTTTAAGGTAAAAATGAAATAAATACAAGAACAGATAGATGACGTAAAGGCAAAGCAAAAGATTTACATTTGAGCAAATTTAGCCATCTCCCTGTCCTGACGTTGTTGTTCTCGTTTTTGCCGATCATCACGACTGCTAGTACCATGCATTTCTCTCATTTCTTTAAAACGCTGCAATCCTCGCCCAACAATGTTGCAGATTCAGACAAGAACAGAAAGAATAGACCAAACATTGTACCACAGGAAAATACATTATTTACCTTTCTATGGTTGTGATCATATGAGCTCAGATGGGCTTCAAATTCCACAGCCAATTTGTATTGCTTGTTGCAAAGATCACAATAGAAAACCTTGCGTATTTCTTTCACCTCAGTCTGAATTTTCTGCTCACGTTCTGCTAACACCTGAATTTTCATAAGGTGCACGAAGCGGGCAGTAGAAGCCACCAGGTAATAAAAACTGCAGGATATTGTGAAGAGCTTCCAAAGTTGATATTCCCCTATGATATACCATTTCGGTCAAAAGACAAACATATATGGTATATGCTGCCTTCTGCTATTAGATGTGTGTTTCAGAAGAAGTAAAGCATCGACCTCTATGTCGTCTACTGTTTAAATTATTTATGTTGATTATCTACGAGTGTAAAAGCATACCTCCCGCTTCTTTGCATTCTCCTCAGTGTCCTCTACCTCAATATCAAGTTTTCTTCGCTGGATATTTTCTTCTGCAGTAAAAAAATCATCTTCTTCCTGTTTTCCAATTCCCAACTTTGGATCTCTAATCCCAGATTTTATTGGTTCAATTATTCCTGTACACAGAACCTAGAATGACTAGTTAAAAGTTGAATAACAAATTCCTACAGAAGAACTCTTCTGAATTATGCAGCAAGTATAGACAAACAAATTTAAAGCAGATAAAAAGTAGAAATCCAGACTTACAAGGTTCAGCATAATCATGCCAACATCACCCAGTAATCCAGATAACTTAAAAAAAGTATAGAATATTAACATGCTAAACTACTCAAGTTTAGCCAAAAACTCAAGCATTGACCCTATGACATTTTTCTCTAAAGTCATGAAAACCACCCATGGGAGAGAAATCACTTTCTCTGTTTTTACCCCACTCTCTCTCCTTTCATCAGCAGTATCTATGTATAAGTAAAAACCTCACAGGTTTCACTGTATGAGCTAAAAGAAAGAAGGGTTCATGGTTATCCCACAGGACATAAATCTAGACAACATATAAAAGTAAAACTAAAATAGAAAAGTGATTTCATTGTTTCATTGGCTATGACTGGATCCAAATTCGACACTACAAAAGCCTGAACTCTAAAATCTAGCAGAAGAAATTAAGGAACTTTAGAATCTTCATGTAATATATGTATAGAAGTTGAATATTGTGGTAAATATAAGTTAACACCTAAATTCAGAAGAAAGAATTGAAGAAACTTAAGCAGCCCTCAAAATATCCGTACATGTATGGAAAATATAAGGTGAAATAACAATAAGTTCCAATCATTCCACGGCTCAAAGGCAGGGACCATGAATAAAGGAATTTGTAGACTTTTAGACTGACTAAAACCAGAAACGTTTGTTTTTTATCACTCTGGCTGAACAAGTGCTGTAAATGGGGAGGATAAAATGAGAAAATGTATCACCAGAAAAATTGAGCATGTATGAATAATGAAGAATTTTGGAATTACAATACCAGAAAAAAGCAAGAGTATGATGCAAAATCATCTGGAAAGGAAATTAATACCAACAAAATAATGGAAACTATTATAATTTGTCAGAAGTCCACAAAATATACCTTGCTCATCCTTCCCAAGACCTTTTCCTTTCCATCCCATCTTTTGGAGAAGCCTAAACCCAATATTTGATGACGTGAGCTTTGTATCTAATGATGCTTGTTCCACATTATCCAGGTCAACATTCTCTGTTGGCTTTTGATGGATTGGCAATCGAAAATCCTCTGCCAAATCCTCAATAACAGAGTCCTGATATGCCTAAACAAGAAAATACAAATGGTTCAACTCAGCACAATAGCCATACAAAATTCTTGAGCATCCAGAATTCACGATGACAAAGTAATTGATATTGCATATCAACAAAAACTTTAGTAACACAAAGACAATTATTTTAAGAATATTGTAATAGAATGTCTTGGTCGTTTAGGAATTACTTAAATTAGTATTTCATTTTATTTATGCAAACACAAACCACTATTCAAAACTAACTTAATGAAATCAATAGACCAGCATATTCAACTGGAAAATGAAATTCAGAATTCAATAGGCTTACCTGCTCCTTTTCGTGTGGCTGTTTATCTCTACCGCTTAGTCCCTGTTTACCATTGTACCATCCGTAATCCATTTCTTATCACCTAATTCATGACGAAAGTGGAAAAAGGTAAATAGGATTATTTTTGACAACAAATCAATCAGAAGTTCAGAATAAATGTAAAGAAAACTACGTTCATTCAAATTTCCATAATGAACAATACTAACCCTCACGAAAAAGAAAATATATATATGTATGTTTTGAGGAGTTACTCATTAGTCCAAAAACAGATTATAGCAACATAATTATTATAATAATTAAATTAAAATTACATCACCTTATAATGTATTTGCATTTCCAACAAGATTTTAATTAGGTTTTGAACTGAAGTAATGTATCAAGTCAAATTACAGAGAACCTTAAGAGAAGATCTTGCGTACAAATGAATGCTTAAAGGAAAAACCATTTTTACAACAATGTAAGCATTATCTCCCTCCACAGGATATCATGATATTTACATTAAGAAAACTTTTTTTTTTAAAAGTAAAAAAGAACAGTTAAAAAACTCAAATACTTCAAAACCAGTTCAGCAATTTAACTCTTCCCAAATACCACAATACTGAAACATGATTCACACTACATTAGACAAAAACTAGGTATAGATTTAAATACGATCCTAAAGAAACTCACTTTAGTTCATGAATGCCACCAATAAGCTACAAACATAGAAAAAGTAAACCTTTTTTCCCCAAAATTTTATGATTTTCTAGCTGCGAAATTCCTTCCAATTACATTCAGTCAACAAACTAGCCAAATTTATCATAAACCCTAAAATACCTGCACCCCAAAAAAAAGTGATTTTTTTTAAATTAACCGAAGCCAAACTTGAATAAATAATGATAATTAAAAGAAAAATCAGAGAGAATCAAATCTGATTCACAAACCCCAGATTAAGTGTAAAGAGACAATGATTAGCAAGTAAACCACATAATCATCAGCAATCCGAATTAAAACGATAATTGGGAATGAAAATTAAATGCTGAAATAAAAAGAAAAAGGACGACACAAATCACCTGATCATAAAGAGAGAATCTAGCTCTGCTTCTCATCTAGTGCTGGTCTTCTGTTGGTCGATCGATTTAACACACCGAATATATTTACACGCACACGTGCGTGTTGAAAAGAGGTGATAATCAGAATAATGAAGGAGCTCTATTAGTAAAATTTTTAATGAGAACAACGTCGGCTGAAAGAGCCCAACTTAAAAGAATTTGGGCTGGAGACGGGCTTGTCACACCCTTCGATTATAATGGAGTTATAAGTATACTTCATTATTTCCTAGTATAAAATTTAAAACTAAAACAAATTTACATCCTACTTTTTTACTAGAGACGAACGTTTGTGGTAATATATGTGTTTCTCCGTTTATTCTAATAAGTAGATTATTTATGCATTCAGTAATTTGTATTAATTCACCATTAAACTGTCTAATATTTATTGAATTTCTTTACTTACTCCTATTTTCTTTAAGGACTAAACTATCATGTATAATGCACTTGTTTGTTCCCCGAATCTATCATTGCTTTAGTGTAAGACTGCTTCTTTTCTAAATAACAGTTCTACATCTATATTTATTGATTCACTTTCTACTTGTGCAGACTGTGAGAGTTTTAATTTTTTGGACTTGAATGCAAGCTTTAAAGAATGCAAGGGTATATGTGCAACATGACTTTAGTGTAAGGATCTTATTGAAATAAAAAGGCTGATATGGCATAAGTTTGTTATGCTCATTAAGTTTTTGCCCAGAATCTGCAGTATAAAAGGAAGTTGATGAATTACTTTTGATTTTCATTCATTTTCTTCTTCAATCCTTGTTCAAATTGTGTAATACTTAGATCTTTGTGATCATTGCAGTTTGTTCTGTAAACTTATTTTGTAGTTTGATTTGTTTGATCAATAAGAGTAGTAATTTTTAGTTCCAATAGTTGTGTGCTTGAGTATATGTTAACTTTTCTTGTTCTTGATTATGGGGTTACTTATTTAGTTTTGGATAAACTTTTCTTGTTTAATTCTGAAAGATCTTTGTGAAATAACTTGAAAATAGTGAAAAAGATTCAACAAATAGTATCAGAGCTTTAATTGGTTCAAAACGATGTCTCTCTCGAAACTAGAGATTGGAAAATTTATCATTGGTGGTGATTTGTCACGGAAGATGAAAATGAGGGCTCTACTTATTCATTAGAGCCTGTAGTCTACTTTTGAATAAGAAGATCCAAATAGGGCTAAAAGCTCTAAACCTGATGAAAAGAAAAAGTAGATCCAGAACAGAGCCTATAACATCTTGATCTTGAGTCTTAGTGACTCAATCTTAAAGGAAATATCTGAAGAAAAGACATCCATGAGGATATAGAATAAGGTGAAGGCACTGTATATAAAAAAATATTTGGCTCACAGACTATTCTTAAAGAAAAGACTATATCCATTTTCAATGAAGGAAGGGGTGATCATCTAGGATCACATTGACACCTTCAATAAGATCATTCTTGATCTTGAAGGTGTTAAAAATATGAAAATTAGTGATGAATATAAAGCTTTCTTTATGCTAAGCTCACTACCTAAGTCGTATAAAGGTTTTGTAGATACTATGTTATATAGTATAACCACATTAACCTTGGAGGATATCAAAGCTTCTCTGAGTTTTAAAGAAATTTAGAAGATCAATGGGCATGAACTGAGTAATGGTGAAGACTTAGTTGTAAAATTAGAAAAAAAAAAAGAAAAAGGATTATGTAAAAGTTAAAGAAAATGAAGTTTTTTATTGTAAGAAGCAAAGCCTTTATATCAGAGATTGTGCTGAGAAGAAGAAAGATGTAAAAGAGAAGATAAGGGATACAACAGTGGCCTCTGATGATGGATATTATAGTGCTGATCTGTTGGTGGCTTTAAATAGCAACATTAAAAGGTCAGTGGGTTCTAAACTCAAGGTGTTCCTTTAATATGTATCTTGATAGAAGTTTGTTTTATAAATATGGATTTGTAAATAGGGGCAGAGTGTTGATGGGAAACAACAATGTGTGTCAGATTGTTGGTATAGAATATGTAAAGATTAAGATGTTTGATGGATTCACTATAATTCTATATAATGTGAGGCATGCACCTAGGCTAAAGAGAAACTTAAGCTCTTTAAATTTACTAGATGGGTTAGGATACTTTTTTAGATCTAAAAATGGTGGTTTGAAGATCATAAAAAGGATTGAAGTGGTAATAAAAGGTGTAAAGAAACATGACCTTTATGTATTAGAAGGGTCATCTGTTTCTGTGTCAACTACAATACTTGCTGTTTTTTAGGTTAATAGAACCAAATTATGACATCTTAGACTTGGACATATAGGTGTCAAGGGGATGCAAGAGTTAAGTAAGCAAAGATTGCTTTATGATGATAATATACATGTCTTAGAGTTCTATGAAAATTGTATTTTTGAAAAGGTTCATAGGTTCAAATTTACCAAAGGCTTGCATTTATTTAGTCAAGTCTTAGAATATGTACATGCTAACCTTACGGGGTCTGCTCAAGTTCCTTATCTAACTAAGGGGAGATACTTCATATTAGTTATTGATGACTATTCTAAAAATGTGTGGGTTCACATACTAAAAACCAAAGATTAAGCTTTAGAAAGATTTAAAGTTTGGAAAGCATTGATGGAAATTCAAACTGGCTTTAAAGTGAAGTGTTTGAATTCTGCAATAAAGAATTTGAAGATTTTTATCAGAAATGTGGTATTAAAAGGCACAAGACAGTAAGGTTCACGCCTCAGCAAATCGGTTTGGCTGAAAGGATAAACAGAACCCTTATAGATAAAACAAAGTGTTTGCTAATTAATTCCAAACTACAAAGAAGTTTTTAGGCTTAGATTGTCTTCACAACCTATTATTTTGTTAACAAGATCCACCAGTAGCTATTGGATTCAAAATTCTAGAAGAACTTTGGTCTAGAAAGCCTTCAAGTTACAAGCATTTCAAGATATTTGGGTGTCCTGCATATTTTCTTATGAGACAAGGAAAACTATATGCAAGAGTAGTGAAAAAGTATGTTTATTGGCTACCCAGAGGGTGTTAAAGGGTGTAAAGTCTGGTGTGGAGAAGCTCACAAGTGCCTTATTAGCCGAGATGTTCAGTTCAATAAAGTTGATATGATTAATGAGTCTAATTAAGCACTTCTGAAATTAATACTGATGTAAATAAAACACAAGCTGCTGGAGTTACTGATAAAAATTCCAAGTTTGAGGTGGAATTGTTTAATGACTATAAATATGACATACAATAAGAGTTAGTTAGTGATGATTCACAGACTATTTGAGCTGATTTACAAGAGATAGTAGAAGATGCAACACTATAAGCAACTGATTTACAATAATATCAGTTAACAAGGTACAAATGAAGAAGACACATTAGACTTCCAGCAAGATATACTTATGCAAACATAGTTGTATATACATTAATGAGTGTTAAAGATGTTTCAATTGAAACTTAATAGCTACATAAAAGCACTAAGAAGTGAACATAGTAGAAGCTATATTAATACAATGAGAGAATAAATGGATTCTTTGATAATGAATCAAACTTGGACTTTGGTTCCAAATCTAGGGAATAGAAAAATTGTCAGCTGTAAGTGGATATTCAAGAAGAATAAAGGAATTCCAGGAGTTAAGGATTCAAGATTCAAGACAAGGTTGGTAGCAAGAGGATTCATATAGAAAGAAAGGGTTGATTTTAATTAAATATTCTCACCAGTGGTGAAACACAACTCAATTAGAATGCTTGTAATAGTATCCTTACTTGACTTAGAACTTGAACAAATGGATGTGAAGATAACTTTCTTATATGATAGTCTTGAAGAGAAGATATTGATGGCACAACTTAAATGTTTTGGAAAAAAAAGGACAAAATGATTATTTTTTTTCTTCTTCATAAGTTTCTTTATGACTAAAATAAGCTCCTAAGCAATGGTATAAGAGATTTGATCAGTCTCAAGTGACGGCTGTAGAAGTAAGTTTGATAGTTGTGTACCTTCTATTGTATATTGATGATATGCTCATTGCTAGATAGAGTATTGACGAAATTGAGAATATTAAAATCTGCTTAAGAGGGAGTTTGAAATGAAGGATCTTGGTAATGCCAAGAAAATCCTTGGTATGGATATTATAAGAAATAGGGCTGTTGGGATCTTATTTCTAAGTTAAGAGAGGTATATGAACAAGGTACTTGAGAGGTTTGAGATGCTCAATTTTAAACTTGTTCTGAAACATTTGGGAGTTCAATTCAGACTCTCTGATGATATGTCATCTAATTCAAATTCTGAAAAATTTGATATGGTTGAGGTTTTATTTTTTCAAGCTATTGGAAGTTTGATGTATGTTATGGTTTGCACCAAGTAGACATAACATATGTGGTAAGTTTAATTATTAGATTTATGAGTAGTCTTGACAAGGTGCATTGGGAAGCTGTAAAGTGGGTTATGAGGTATTTGAAGGGGACTTCAAGCCATGGTCTGGTGTATAATAAATCCAAGCAAGAAACTAGTAAAGTCATAGGCTATGTAGACTTTGATTTTACAAGAGATATAGACAGAAAGAAATCAATTTCTGAGTATCTATTTATGTTTGATAGTTGTCTTACAAGCTAGAAAGCATCATTGTAGTTTATAGCAGCTTTATCTTCTACTAAATCTGAATTTATTGCAATAACTAAGGCTGTGCAAGAGGATATGTGGCTTAAAGGTTTGTTGAACAAACTTTGATTAGATCAAAAGGTTGTTCACATCTTTGTAATAACCAAAGTGGAATTCAACTTATCAAGAACTAGGTCTATCATAAAAGAACTAAGTACATTAATGTTAAACTGCATTTCATAAGGAATGAGGTTGAAAAAGGTCTGTTGTGGTCACTAAGATCCACACAAATGTGAATCCAACATACAAACTAACTAAAGTAATTCCAACAGGCAACTTTAAGTTTTGTGTAAACTTGATTAAAGTTGTTACTGGTTCTGATCAATGATTTATGTGTTTTTTGGAAGGTTTTTTGTGCTAATTTTGTTGAGGTGATACACTAAATCATATTTATAAGGTGGAGAGTGTGAAGATTGTGAGTTTCTAATTTTTGGACCTGAATGCAAGCTTTGAAGAATGCAAAAGTATATGTGCAACATGACTTCAGTGTAAGGGTGTTATTGAAATTAAAAGGCTGATGTGGCATAAGTATTGTGAGTTACTGGTTTTTGGACCTAAATGCAAGCTTTGAAGAATACAAAAGTATATGTGCAACATGACTTCAGTGTAAGGGTCTTATTGAAATTAAAAGGCTGATGTGGCATAAGTTTATTATGTTCGTTAAGCCTTTGCTAAAATCTGCAATATAAAAGGAAGCTGATGAATTGCTTTTGATTTTCATTCAGGGAAAGAAGATGATGAATTTTGAGAGAACCACTCTTTGATCAAGACTTATAACTTAAAAATTAGGATTATTATCATTTCAATACTTTAAATATTGTAAAATATTAAATAAATACAAGAAGTATTGTTCTATATCATTTTATTAATTTAACTTTGCAAAATATTTTTATTTTACTACTTTTTTATTAGAACCGTTAGTTGATAAGTTAGTTCACTAGTAAAATACTAATTTTATTATTTATGATAAAATACACAAACAGAGATATTAAATAATAGACAAAAATTCTTGTTATGCCTTTAAATTATTAAATAATAATTTTAACCATAAATTTATGAATAATCTTGAATTTATCATAACTATAGCAGTAATGATTTGATAAAAATACCCGTGTATATTTTTTTTAAAGAAGGAACAATCTATTCTAAAAAACAAAATCACTTAAGTATGGAAATGTTGATCCTATAAATAAGCTTTAAGTGTTTTTGTTTTGTTTTGTTTTTTTTTTCAGAATAGATTGTGTGTTTTTTTAATAAAAAAAAATTCAAAGGCATTTTTATCGATTAGCTACTTTTATAATTATAATAAATTTAGGATTATTCATAAATTTATGGTTAAAATTATTATTTAACAATTTAAGGGTATAACATAATTTTTTATCTACTATTTGATAGGTCTTTTTGTATATTTTACTATAAAAGATAAAATTATTATTTTATTAATCAACTAATGGTTATAACAAAAAAATAACAAAATGAAATATTTACAAAATTATAGTAGTAAAAGTATAGATAACAATATTTCTTGTAATCATTTGATACTTTACTATTTTTGAAGTAATGAAACGATAATAACCCTAAAAATTACTTCTAGAATTAATAAGATAAACAACTACTAATAATAATTGTGACACTAGTACTATATATATATATATATATATATATATACACACGCGCGCGCACACACTAGCATATAAAAAAAATATAATTTTTAAATTAAAGATATCCGCGTTAGAGAATGACTATATACTAGGAATGATAATATATATATATATATATTATTAAATTAGAAAGATAAAATTAATTAACTAACTCAAACTAATTAGGATATTTTTATCGTATTATTATAAAATATCACATTTAATATATTATATAGGTGAAACTCCTAACAATTTCTTTTAATTTCTTTATTTTTGGGTGAATCCGAATGATTTGACAAAAATTAAGCAAATATTTTTTAATTGATATAATAATTATATATAAAATAAAAATAAAAATACAAATTCTCATATAAATTTATTTTTATAAGCATTAATTTGATCTAAATAATTATAATCATTACTAACTTAAAAAATAAAGATTATTAATTTTCAATTAATTTTTTATATCTCATTAATTTATATAATTATTTATTACTTGGTTTTCCCTTTTTCACAAAACCCATTCAGTTTCCAAGACTCCGCTGCCCGATGCGCTTCTCAAAATTTAAATCCAATTTTGGAAAACAGTCTTTCCCGTTTCTGAAAACAAAAACCCCTCTTCCCCAATTGCTTGTTCAAAACCCTAATTTGCTTTCCCTTCGAAAATCACCCAATTTCTCTGAGCATCTGAATAGCGGGACCTCAATTTCACTTTTTTACGGCTGCCCTTTTCACTGCACTCCCTCCCAGGTTCTAATCTTCATCTTAAAGTCGATGTGAAATTTGGGTTTTTTAACTTTTTGTTTGGCATTACTTTCATATTTTTTTTTTTTGGTATTGCGATTTAGTTGAAATGAAGGGGGCGACAGTTTCAATCATTGGGTTTTTTACTTGATGATTGTAGTAATGTATGTATATATGTTTGCTTCTGTTAATCCAGTGTAGCTGTTTTGTTTAGAATGTGAAATAATTTGAGTTAATTTAAAACCCTTAGGCAACGCGCTTTGTGTTGGTGTTTGTCTTGCAGTAAATAGATACCTGATTGGAATATTAGTTTGTTATACTTTTTATATTTGATGTTGATGAGTTGCATTTGAAACTTAATGTCTGTTAACTTTTGCTTTCTGCTGTGGTTTAGGGTGACAAAAATGTGATTTGATTATGTTCTTGTAGATGGTTGGATCTGTTATCATGTTGTAGACATCTTTAGAGTTCGTAAGCATCAGCTGTTGGTATACATTCTTTGTTGGAAATGCGTTCAAGTGCAAATGAACAATCAACTGAAGTTGGGTGTGTCACTGAACAAGAGACAAGCCCTGGTGTTAGTAAAAGTCCAGTGAGACCTGAGGATGAGGTGGAAGAAGAGGAGGAGGATGAGGAGGAAGATGTAGATTTTAATCCCTTTCTGAAGGGGACTCCTTCACCAGAAGCTTCTTCAAGCTTGAGCTCTGAAATTGTTGGAGATTGTGAGCATGATGAGGAGGAAATCATGACACAAGCTACAGTTTCTCGTAATGGAGCATGTGAAGAAGGAAACGGATGTCACAAAGATGTTGCTAGAAAAAATAAGAAAAGAAAATTGCTTTTGATCTCTCAACCAGATGAAAAAACTGCTCAAGAAAAGGAGAATGGATCAACTAGTAGTGGGATTGATGTTAATGATTGTATGGTCGGAGATTTGAGTAGTACAATACATTCACAGAAGCCCATATTGGATTTAGATGATGAGGATGCCATCTGTAGGCGCACGAGGGCACGATATTCACTTGCAAGTTTCACACTTGATGAACTTGAGGCATTTCTTCAGGAAACTGATGATGATGATGATCTTCAAAATGTTGACGATGAAGAAGAGTACAGAAAATTCCTTGCTGCTGTATTACACGGTGGAGATGGTGATGATCAGTCAACTCGAGAGATTGAAAATATTGATGATGAAGATGAGGATAATGATGCTGATTTTGAGATAGAGCTTGAAGAGATGCTTGAGAGTGACTATGATGAAGGCACTGCTGATAAAACCCAGAAAGAAGAGTTTGTGAGAGCTATACGACGGCCGGAAACTAGGCAGAATAGACGCCAAAAGGCCTCTGCACAGTATAAAAAGAAGCTTTTAGAACAGTCAAAGAGGCCATTGCGCCCCCTCTTACCAGTCTTGCCTAATGTACCCCAAATTGCACCTTTCTCTATTTTTGATGGGAAAACTTTGATGGCTGAGACTTCTCCAAGCTGTCCGTCTTTCACAACCCAAGACGCTTTAATAAATGGTTTCTCTCCACATCAAATTGGCCAGTTGTATTGTTTAATACATGAGCATGTACAACTTCTTATTCAAGTATTTTCTCTTTGTATTCTTGATACTTCTCGGCAGAATATTGCCTGCCAAGTTCGGGGATTGATTTTTGAGATGCTTCACAAGCGTGATGAAACAATGGCATTCAGAAATGAGCCATATCCTGAAATTTGCTTCCGTCCTCCTTACATTTGTTCATCTGTACCAGATGCACAGCCCCAATTTGGCTCTGATCAAAGTACCTTCGAATCGTGTTCTTCATTAGATGCACCAGGAGTCAGCTCTCCTCCAAATATTGAGATGTCTGCTTTTCAAAACATTTCTACACCTGAAGGGAACTGTGGACATGTCTTGAATTGCCAGGTGGGTTCTGTCCAATCTGTGAAGGGCTCTTTCTGGCTGCCTTCAGTAAATGGTTCGGTTCTATCAGTTCTGGATGTGGCTCCACTTAATTTAGTTGGAAAATATGTTGATGATGTTTATACTGGTAAGTCATGTAGAATTTATTAGTTGTCTCTGATGCTTTTCAATCATTTGCTTGATAGTAGCTTGTTTTGACATTTGTCACCATTGATTCTTCATTGTTTTGACAGCGGTCCAAGAGCATCGACAGCGTTGTCTGGCATCTGGTTCTGATATTTTCTTTCAAAGAGAACCTCTGTTCCCATTTCCGTCTTTTGCATCATTGATTGATGAAGCTAATAGTGAAGTTTCTAAAGGAAGATTTCTTCCTGCTGCTAATACTGTAACATCTTCTCCCAGTCGACAACCACCAAAAAGGTCACTCGCAGCTGCACTTGTTGAGAGTACCAAAAAGCAATCAGTTGCTTTAGTCCCTAAGGAAATTTCCAAGTTAGCACGGGGATTTTTTCCCCTTTTTAATCCATCATTATTTCCACATAAGCCACCTCCTCCATCTGTTGCAAATCGGGTTCTTTTTACTGATACAGAGGATGAGTGAGTTTTATGTTTTCTTGCTCCTTCCCTGGTTGACTGATTTGGTGCTTCATTAAATGGGTGGCTTTAATATTCCTTATTACTTACATTAGCAATTGTGTTGACATGCTGAACTTTTTATATATGCCCTTTTGACACCATATGCCATGAAGTTTGAATGTTGCAGTTAAAGTTTTTTACTATACATTGGCACTTGAAATATCACTGTGACCTGCTACATGGAACTTTGGTTTGAGAACCCTAGTTTCATGTAAAATATCAAAGGTTTCAAATCAGGATTTTCGTGAAAATGTGGTTTATGAGACTACAGGCGTGGAGAATGGTGAAAATGTACTGCTACATTTAAGAAAATATCATGAGATAACCCGTATCTGAAGTTTTCATTAGAATTCTCAATTTGTGGGTAAATCTAAGTAGATGGTGGATTCTGAACTTTCATTTCTTTGGCTGTGGTACACTCCCTAGGCTCTCTTACTCCCCTTTATATTAGAAATAAAGAAGAACATGAAGCCTCTGTTCTCTATGCTTCTTTCTTTTTTATGGATAATCTATAGAGGTAAGTCTTTTTTGGCAGTCTAAGTAAATAGATGGTCTTTTGTTGCTATGCTTAGTGTTCTTGCTAACCTCATTTTGTGACATTCTTTCTTAAGAAATTGCCAAAATGTGCAAGATCATATACAACATACCTCAGCAGAGTTAGTAGAAGGTCATAGGTGGTTCCTGCTGTCGTGTTTTGTTAGTTTCCTAGATGATGGTGCTGTCCTTAGTTTTGTTATTCATCTTCTGATTTTTACCTCACTATAAACTATGTTGAATAATCACCTGTTTTCACATTGGGATCTAGATTGTTGGCACTGGGGATGATGGAATATAATACTGACTGGAAGGCAATCCAGCAACGGTTTCTTCCTTGCAAATCAAAGCATCAGGTGATTATACTCTGCTTTGTATCACAAAAACTATATTTCCCACTGATCATTGCTTGAACTAAACAGTGAACATGGCCATTTCATTTGCATGTCCATAAGTTTTGCAATTTCCTCTAATTATAAAGGAACACGTTGTTGAAAGGCTAGGCAAGTGAAGCCTCTCACTCTTTTCTTTTCTCCCTTCAAACTGCTTTATGCTTGGAACCCTATCAGTTTTACTTGGCCTTGGTGTTGTGCCTGAAAGTTTTCTTTGAACGATGATAGCATTTACCCAATTAAGGGTCACTCAATTTCGCACTTTCTCAGTTCTCTGTTATCTTATTTGTAAAGGAAATTCACTCTAATGGTATACTAAATGTTGCTAGGGATAAAGTACAGGAACCCTCCTTAAGTTTGATTTGATTAAACTCAAAAGTTTTCTGACAATTAACAGTGACCTGCCATAAAAGTTAACAGGTGTTATTGACTGTTAAAACAGGTATCAACTTACAAAACACGCATAAGCCTCATAAGCATCTAAGAATGCATAATGATGATGAACAAGGATATCAGCAATCTACCTACAGAATGTAGAACCTAAGCCTTGGTCCAGAAAATAAAAAAAATAAAAGAAATAACCTAAATTGGTCCAGAAAATCAAAAAACAGAAAACTTACCAGCACTCAAACAAGGAATAGTGCATAACAAGATTCCATTAAAGCCACCTTGTTTGATATTGAAGGCCCGTTTACAGTATAATAATCTATGTCTGTATTGATATGCGCGTCGGGAAGTAGTTGGACTTTTTTGAATCCTCAAGACTCAACCGTATCACTTTTCGCTTAGTCCCAAAGAACTGCTTTAATCATCACATCACTTTGCAAAACATCCCAATCCCTTTGTATCATCTGCTTAGAAAGAAAAGTTCCCTTTTCCCGCTCACATGGGTTCTCATAATTGTCAGCATGAAGTGGTTGTTCATGGGCTTTAACCAGCTTTAACCCAACTGAGTTTGGCATTTAGTGGGAAGGTTGAGGGTATATTGGAATCATGGAGGAAGATGGATCGTTGATTTAGTAGTTGACATATTGAAGAAATAACATCGTATCTCATATTTTTATATAAAAGTACTGTTTTAGCCCTATAGGTAAATCAGACTGAATGCCTGTTAAGACAAGGGCAGTTGTTAAAGTTACCTGTGTTGTGCAATTGCTTATCAATCTGATGATGAAATCTTTTTGGTAGTTCTCCTTTTGAGATACTGGTTTAGTTAAATTTAAATAGCTTTTACTTTGTTAATAAACTATGAGTGAAATAGCATTGGTGTAGTTGATTTAGGACTTTTGAGTACAAAATTACATAATGAACTTCTAAATTTTCTCTGGTATGTTGATTTTTCTCTCTTTTCTCTCTATGTAGTGTGTTTTGATTGAGGTACAATTTCTTGAGCTTAAAGCAAAATGATTTTATTAAGCTTTCTATCTTGGGTCCTATCCTCAAAAAAGGCAAAAAAAGCTAATTGTGCATTGTAAGTAATTTTAGTTTTATGTTGCATTTATATGGTCGGTTAGAGCTGTAGTAGTTTTTGTGTGGCTGTAGTTGGAGTATGATTTATGCAGCTTTTTGATGTATCCTGGTGATTATGACTTGCATTTTTCGTATTATGACACTTTTCGTTTCATTATGTGAAGGTAGAATTCCTGGAGATGTGAAATATGTTGTTTTCATAGCGTCACGCTGATGAGCAAGTGATAACTGCCTATTTTAACTGGTGCATGCTTTATCTGTTTCAGATTTTTGTTAGGCAGAAAAATCGTTGCTCATCCAAAGCACCTGAAAATCCCATTAAGGTATATAAACAATCTCTTGTCCTAAAAAATTTCATCTTATCTTTGTTCCTTCTAATATCATACCATTACAATTAGTTATTCTTTGTCTCTCTCTCTCTCTCTCTATTTGTATATTTATTTTCATGTATTTCAAAGAACATCAAACTTATAGTAATTGTCAGAATATTTTAGAAATTAAACAATTATATCATAATGCCAAAATTTGATCATCAGTATCATAATCTATTGGATTTGAACTAGCCTGATTGGATTCGCTTCCTAAACTACTCAATAATTAAACCTGCTATTGTGATTTTTCTGGAAATACCAATACTATGTGTGCCCAGGTTATATATATGGCAAGTGATGATGTGTCTATAGGTTGCCGTGGTTGTAAAGTGTACCTTGTACTGAGCCTGGATTTTTGTATAATATGGGTTGTTCATAGTGAAAATTTTATATATTTCGATTACTCAATGCAGGCAGTTCGGAGGTTGAAAACCTCTCCACTGACTGCAAAAGAGATGGAATGTATTCAGGAGGTGATTTCATTGGCTCTTTCTTCAAACTCTATTTATTTGGTTCCTTTTTGGATAAGCTGATTGTCATCATTGATTCTCAATGTAACTTTAATTAATCCAGGGACTGAAGGTTTTTAAACTTGATTGGATGTCAGTGTGGAAATTTGTTGTCCCACATAGAGATCCAAGCTTGTTACGCAGGCAATGGCGCATTGCCCTTGGAACTCAGAAATGTTATAAGCAAGATGCAACCAAAAGGGAGAAGCGGCGGTTGTATGAATTAAAAAGAAGATGCAAAACTGCTGATCTGGCAAATTGGCATCTGGATTCTGATAAAGAGGTTTGTTTAACTTTTTAAGTTAAGGAAATTTTAAGCCTTTTGAAATTGGTCTTGCATCTTTACAGATACTAATATGTTTAGGTTGATCTTATACATTGTTCTTATGAGTTTTATATATCAATGATTGTGCTAGTTACAATATGTGTATATTAGGAAAAGAAATTCACTCACTTGAATATTATATCTATTAATTCTGACAGTTGGGATCTGAACTAGCTGGCCTCCCCCAGCTTGGTTAGAGCTTGATCTAAGTTCATCATGTTTTAATGATGATTTTATCTTTTTAAGTACGGCAGTTATGACAAGTGGATTGAGGCAGTCAGTTTAGAAATTGTATTTTTGCATTAAGAAATAATAGTCATTATGAAATTTCATAACATGGGGCAATTTGCGGATTTAGTGTATTGAAGTATAAATAAGTTGGCCGATTAATATGAGAATGTATAGTCTATGTATAAATGGAATCACCTCTTTGGAGTCTACTACAGCAGTAAAATGTTTTGTCGATCCAGCAAATGTCTGGCTTGAGCATGGAATTGTCTCATAAGTCATATAATATGCTTGGCTAATTGATAAATTGTTGAGGTGTATTCTCATGTATTATCTTGAACTTTGTTACTGCTTTTGTTGACCTCAGGTCGAAAATGCTGGTGGAGATATTAATAGCACTGATGCTTACATAGAAAATACAGAGGAAGGCTATGTCCATGAGGGATTTTTAGCAGATTGGAGACCAGGTGTTTACAATCAAGGTTCTTCTGGGAATCCTTGTATAAACCTTGGAGATAAACACCCTACTTGTGGCACATTGTTGAGAGAGGGTACTCATGTTGGGGAAGAACCTAATAATTATGGGTCTGGCGGAAATCATCCACCTACTACTAACATGCATGAGAATCCTTATGCATTAAACCATTCTCAGGACCCATATCCTTCGCATTTGGCACATGTTAGACGCGATGCGTTGAATACCGTGCAGCCAAACCATCCAGTTCCAAATATGGCATCAAAGACATCCAAATCTCAAGTTTGTTTGCCACCGTATCGGGCTCGTAGAAGCAACAATGCGCACTTGGTGAAATTAGCACCTGACTTGCCTCCTGTGAATCTTCCTCCATCTGTTCGTGTAATCCCAGAGTCAGCTTTCAAAAGTGTCCAATGTGGATCATCTGTAAAGGTTTCTGCTGCTGAAAGCAGTGCTGGTCATTCGGGAAGTCAACATTTGATAACAGCAGGAAGAGATAAAAGAAATACAACGACAGAAAATGTTGCAAATTCTCACCTAGAAGAATCACATGTTCTTCAGGAAGAAAGAGGCACACAGTCTGATCTTCAGATGCATCCTTTACTGTTCCAGGCCCCTGAAGATGGACATCTGCCATATTATCCTTTGAACTGTAGTACTAGTACTTCTAGTTCTTTCAGTTTCTTTTCAGGGAATCAACCTCAATTAAACTTGAGTCTGTTTCATAATCCACGCCAACTTAGCCATGCTGTCAGTTGTTTTAACAAATCTTTGAAGACTAAGGAATCCACTTCAGGATCATGTGTCATTGACTTTCATCCACTTCTGAAAAGAACCGAGGTCGCTAATAATAACTCAGTGACCACACCCTCAAATGCACACTTATCTATTGGTTTAGAAAGAAAATCTGACCAACATGAAAATCCTTTTGATGCTGTGCAGAGTAAGACTTCTGTCAACAGTGGTCCATTTGCTGCCAACTCTATACCCTCTTGCATAAATGAGAAGTCTAATGAACTGGACTTGGAGATCCATCTAAGTTCTTCATCCACAAAGGATAGAGCTTTAGGAAACAGGGAAATGGCTCCACCCAATCCGATGCAATCAATGACTGTTGCAGATTCTGGAGATAAAACAGGAACTCAGAACAATGACAGTTTATATTATCAGTATGGTGAAAATTGCAGCCAGGTTGTTTCAAACGGTCATTTCTCTGTACAGACCACTAGCAACATTGATGATATTGGTGATCATTCCCATCCTGAGATTGTGATGGAACAGGAAGAGTTAAGTGACTCAGATGAAGAAATTGGAGAGCATGTAGAGTTTGAATGTGAGGAAATGACTGATTCTGAAGGAGAGGAGGGTTCAGGCTGCGAACAAATTGCTGAAATGCAAGATAAGGTGGCTCTGCTTTTTCTTTATAACAATTCTTGAAAACTCTCCACGTCAATTGCCTATTTGTTAGAATTTAGAACATCATTGGTATTTATACTTCAAAAAACTATTAACCTTCTCTGTTAATAGTTCGGTTTAGCCATCTGGATTTTTTCTACCATTCTTCTCTTTCTACCTCCACTTTATTTAAACCATAGATGTGATCAGGTGTGCACAACCCTTTTTTCATTTTTTCCTGAAAAGAAATTTCTTTCAGTTTTAACTGCTTCCTTGGATGCTTTGATCTGCTAATCTATGATTATTAATGAACTTAGAAAAATGTTTATGGATTTGTCAACAAAACCATGTTGAATTTCATTGTTCAATTGTAATAAACGATATATTGAATGTGGCGATGTTATAGTTTTGCATCAAAGACTGTCATTTTCGGGGAATTCCATTTGAATTTGTATTGAGCACTAACACATACCATTTCCATCTTATTATCAACTCTTCTGTAAATCTGTGGCTTCTTTAATTTGATTCTTCAGCACACTATGAGCTATTCAGACAGATTTTTATGTCGTCTTGTTTGGGGCTCATGTGGTCTACCGTTCTATTTTTCCATGTCTTTTCACTTCTTCATATGTACCATTAATCTTGGCCTAGCAGAAGTTTACATTTTGCAAATTCAAGTTAAATTTTTTATACTTGTTTCTGTATTGCACTCGTAATTTTTGATTTGTTACTTGTTGATAGGAGGTCCCCAGTCTTGTGACAGTAAAGGCAACAGATGGAGACAGTGATGATCACCAACATGAATTAAGGAGCTCGAACGGTCAGGGCAGTGCTTCAGCTTCCGGAAAGGGCAGCTCTCCTTTCTTAAAGCTTGGTCTGACAAACCTGGGAAAGGATACTGCAAGTAGTTCATGGTTAAGTTTAAACTCATCTGCACCAGGTCATCCTATTCGCACAAAATCTAAGAATCCAGATGGTTCAATCAGTGAAGGCCCTGCTGCTAAAATTATGGCTTCTCGTCCCATTAGATCTTGCAAGAAGGTATCACCTAGCTCAAAAAAGTATGTAACACAGACGCATGCCACGGATATGGCACAACAGCTCAGCCTCAGTTCTCTTGCTGTTCAGACGGTGAGGAAAAAGCGGGGTTGCCGAACTAATACAGGTCTGAATATCGGAACAACTGATGATAAAGATTGATTTAGGTTAGTTGAAGCTGTGTGATTACTGTTATCACCTTAGTTGACAAATGAGGCATTGGTGCTAAAGTGACTGTCTGTCTTTAATTTTCTATCGAACTAGCATGACATTGGGATCTTTTGGATTCATACACCTGCTGACTGGGTTAGAGGGGAGAAAGGTCTTCATTTCTTCTCTTTCTATTGTGAATATGGTTTTTGGCTTTTTGCGTGATGACACAGTAAATGTGTCGGAAGTAAAGTTCATGTACAGATATTTTTGCTTGTAAATTCTTCATTAGTCGCATTTCTTGGGGGCCTGAAATGGATTCATTTCTTCTGGCTATTTATAGAGTAATAGCTTAACTTTTTGTCACTTAGTTTTCATGTTTTTAATTTCTTTGCCTTGAGTTTTAAGGAATAGATAGAGATCATCATTATACGTGTATATGTTGATATTGTCAAATGTAATGATAAGTATTTTTACCAAATTTTTGCTAAGATCTGATCCAAACCAATTGAGTGGTTCTCATCGGATCCAGTTCAAATTCGATTTAAATGAATAAATTTATATTTGAGGGGAGCTTATGCTAAGCTTGGGTTTAGATGTGTGTTTTTGATGTTTGGGGCAAGTGGTATAGCTGAGGTACATTAGGTAGTGAGTTAAAGTGATCTGCGAGACGAGCTGAGATGGTCATATGCGGAACATTAGGGAGAGCTCGGTGGAGCTTGTAGGAGTTAATTTAGGGAGATGATTTGGGGAGCTAATATGAGCTCAAGTGATAGCTTAGGTGATCTTGCAGAATACTTTGCGCAACTGGGGTAGTTTAGTTAAGCACATATGTAAAACAAAATCTCAATTTCAAATTGAAAAAAATATGTTGCAGATATTAGCTGTACTTTACAGTTGTGTTGACTATTTTTTATGATAGTTGTATTTTACAGCTATGTGTTGAATTTAGGAGATTTAGTTGAATTTAGGAGATTTAGTTCCTAATTTTCAGAGAAACTAGTTTGAATATCCTAGTTTCATTTTCTGTTTTTTTCTTAGTCTAATGTATATAAATAGGTATTCTTTCTTAGTGTAATATAACAAGATTAATATAGAAAAATTTGATTCTGCACATGGTATCGGAGTAGCTCTTTTGATCCAAACCTCCGATTTTTTCCTTCCACTCAAAGTCTCAATCCTTCCAATGGAAAAGACAACAGCCCTGCACAAGAATCGAGATTTCCTCTAGATTACGTCATAGAGCAGGACATCTCCTCGATCTCTCTAGGTACTGAAACTCATCTTTGCAAATAACTCGCACAAGTTAAATGGCAGAAATTTTTTGCAATGGTCTCAATCCAGTCACCCTATTTCTTCGTGGCAAAGGCCGATTAGGGTATATTACGTGGAAACTAAAGCTCCGGATGTCTCGGATCCTCATTATCCGAGTGGAATGCTGAAAATTCAATGGTGCAAGCATGATTGATCAACTCGATGGACGTGGAGATTGGTAGGACTTATCTCTTCCTACCAACCGCTAAGGAGCTTTGGGAAGTCGTAATGTAAACCTTTTCGACCTTGGGAATGCAGCTCAACTCTTTGAAATCAAGTCACGGTTACGTGACCAAAAGCAAGGAGTCTATCGGTGACTCAATATTTCGGTTCTTTGCACAATATATGGCGAGAACTTGACCTCTACTATGAATCCCAATGGCATTGTTCGAAGATGCCATCGACTATAAGAGGATGTTAGATAAAGAACGCCTCTTTGATTTCCTTTATGGACTCAACAAAGAACTTGATGAAGTTCGTGGCGGAATACTAGGAAAGAATCCTTTGCCATCCATCCGAGAAGCTTTTTCCGAGGTGCGTGGAAGAAAGTCGAAAGAGAGTCATGATGGGACAAAAACATGAGAGATCAATGCTAAACAGAGAGATCGGCGTTGGTGACCGAAAAATAGATCAACCAAGCGACAAAAGGGACAAAAACATGAAGTACGTCCCTATTGTGATTATTGTCATAATAAAGGACATACCGAGACTCATGCTGGAAGCTTCATGGAAAGCCAGCAGATTGGAAACCAAACGCCAGCAAGAAGCAAAGGAATGGTGACGAGAAAACTAATCGGTTTTCCTTACAAAAGATCAATTTGAGATGCTGCAGCAGCTCTTCATACAAAATCGAGCAAACAAAAGGGAATGCCATGTCCTCCTCACCGTAATGTAGCCCAAACAGGTAATCCATCGCTTTTAACATCCAATCCCTCAAACAGAGTCATTGGATTGTTGATTCGAGGACCTCGGACCATATGACGAGGTCTTCTCAATTTTTTCTAGTTACACTCCATGTCCGAGTAACTATAAAGTGAGGATTGATGATGGATCATTATCCATCGTTCGTTGGAAAAGGAACAATAAAACTATCGATTGTCTCACTCTTTTTCGGCTTTACATGTCCCAAATCTTAAGTGCAATCTTCTTTCGGTTAGTAAACTTATCAAGGACACAAACTGTGTAGCTAAATTCGTGGTTCTAAATGTTTATTTCGGGATCCAATCTTGGGAGGATGATTGGGAATGCGAAGGAATGTGAGGGTCATACTATCTTGAAAATAAAGGGCCCGTGAAAGGACAAGCTCAAGTCTCTCAATGTGAATTTGTTTCTCCTGAAATAATGTTGTGGCATTATAGGTTAGGCCATCCTAGCTTTCCATATCTAAAAACCTTATGTCCTTCCTTATTCAAAAATAAAGATTTGAGTTTATTACATTGTGATTTTTGTCAAATGGCTAAACAAACACGTGTTCCATTTCTTGCTCGTCCTTATAAACCATCCCAACCTTTCTCTTTGATTCATAGTGATATTTGGGGTCCCTCAAGGGTTAACAATCTATCAAAAACCAAATGGTTCATTACATTCATAGATGATCACTCTAGGACAACTTGGGTATATCTTTTAAAGGAAAAATCTGATGCTGGACAAACCTTTAAACAGTTTCATGCTATGGTAAAAACTCAGTTTCAAACTGACATTCGTGTACTTCGCACAGATAATGGAACCGAATATTTCAATTCTATTTTAGGAAGTTACCTGTCACAACAAGGAATTGTCCACCAAAGTTCTTGTACGGGAACACCACAACAAAATGGGATTGCAGAAAGAAAAAACAGACATCTTTTAGAAGTTGCTAGGGCCATTATGTTCACAACCAATGTACTAAATATATATTGGGGGGAAGCCATTCTTAAGCAACTTATCTCATAAACCGTATGCCCTCCCGAGTTCTTAGATTCAAGACACCTATTTCTGTTTTTCTTAAAAGTTACCCACAAAATCACCTTGTTACCTCTAATCTTGCACTCAAAACCTTTGGCTGTACAGCCTTTGTATATCTTCCGAGTCATCAAAGAACGAAGTTATCTCCTAGAGCCATCAAATGTCTGTTTGTAGGATATTCTCCTACCAAGAAAGGGTACAAGTGCTATAATCCTCAAATAAAGAAATTATTTGTCACTATGGATGTTAAATTCTTTGAAAATCAACCTTTCTACCCGAATAATTCTTTTCAGGGGGGGAATTTGAGAGAAGATAACTCTTGGAGCCTTCTTGACATCTTAGAACCTAATCTAGCCCATAATTCCAGTCTAGAACCCAATCTTCTTGACATTTTAGAACCTAATCTATCCCATAATTCCGATCTAGAACCCAATCGCCTAATCGCCTGATAATTTTAGCTTAAAACCTAATCGTCCGATAATTCTAGCCTAAAACCAAATCTGGAAAATGATTCTATACCTGTTTCGGATCTACAAAATACCTCCTCACTCATTCCGGACCTTCATCATAACCTACCTCAACCAATAAGCATCACCAATGAATGAAGGGGAGAAGCAAATTCACATTTGGAGGAACCAATAGGCGAGTTTCGTGTCTATTCACGAAGAAATAATAAAACTCAAGAGGTACAGTCACTTATAGACCAAGCGGAACCAAGATCCGAACCAAGGGAGGATCAAAACTCACCTACTCGAGCATCGTTGAGAAGGAAATTCGAAGTCCACAGATTTGCCTATTGCGATAAGGAAAGGAGTGAGAAATTGCACCAATCACCCTATCTATAAGTTCTCGTCATATGCAAATCATCAAAGGAGTATAAGAGCTTTGTAGCCAATATATCTAATACCACTATTCTAAGAAACATCCATGAAGCTCTTAAGTCAAATGGGTGGAAGAAAGCTGTCCAAGAAGAAATGACAGCCTTAATAAAAAATAACACATGGGATCTTGTACCAAGACCTAAAGGCAAGAGGATTGTGGGATGCAAATGGGTATTTACAATTAAATGTAAGGTTGATGGAAGTGTGGACAGGTATAAAGCAAGACTTGTGGCGAAGGGTTTCACACAAACCTATGGAGTGGACTACTAGAGACTTTTGCCCCAGTGGCAAAGCTTAATACTGTTAGGATTCTTCTCTCTCTTGCTGCAAATTCAGATTGGTCTCTCAACCAACTTGATATCAAGAATGCTTTCTTGAATGGAGAATTGGAAGAGGAAGTTTATATGGATATGCCGCCTGGTTTCGAAGAAAAAGAACCTCTTTGGAAGAGTTTGTCGATTAAAAAGTCTTTCTATGGCCTTAAGCAGTCTCCTAGGGCCTGGTTTGATGATTTGGGAAAGTCTTGAAGTTCTATGGATACTCTCGAGGGCAAGCCGATCACACTATGTTCTATAAACGGTCTATAGAAGGGAAGTTAGCTATTTTGATTGTGTATGTTGACGACATTATACTCACGGGGATGACAAAGATGAGCTGGAAGATTTGAAGACAAAATTGGCTCGTGAATTTGAAATTAAGGATCTTGGACCGCTACGTTATTTTTTGGGAATGGAGGTGGCTAGAACAGCTAAAGGAATTCTAGTTACACAACGGAAATACACCTTAGATTTGCTAAAGGAAACTGGCATGATTGATCTGTAAACTCTTTGTCACACCAGTTGAACCAAATAGCAAGTTGGGTCTTGAAGAAAATAGTGCACCCGTGAGAGGGGAGATATCAAAGACTAGTAGGAAGATTAATATACCTTTCCCATACCAGACCTGATATTGCTTTTGCAGTTAGCTTAGTGAGCCAGTTCATGCACTCTCTAAGAGAAGCTCACTTAGTGGCAATAAACAAGATACTTCAATACTTGAAGTCAACACCAGGAAAAGGACTTTATTTTAAAAAGGGAGAAAAAAGGAATGTAGAAGCATTTGTTGATGCGGATTGGGCTGGAAATGTCATGGATAGGAAGTCCACAACAGGTTATTGTACTAAGGTATGGGAAACCTTGTGACTTGGAGAAGCGAAGCAAACTGTAGTGGCACGAGCGGTGCTGAGCGAATTTCGAGCACTAGCACATGCAGTATGTGAGCTAATGTGGATAAAACGTGTTTTCAAGGAACTACAACTAATCAAAGACAATCCTATGCAACTTTATTGTGACAACAAGGCAGCAATTAATATCGCCCATAATTCTGTCCATCATGACAGGACAAAACATGTGGAGGTAGACCGACATTTCATCAAAGAGAAACTGGAAAATGGAATTATTTGTTTGGTGTATATTCCTACAGGACAACAAACTGCGGATATGTTGACAAAAGGAGTACCTGGACATAAGTTTGAAGAGTTTGTATGCAAGCTGGGCATGAAGAACATCTATGCTCCAGCTTGAGGGGGAGTGTTGCAGATATTAGCTGTACTTTACAGTTGTGTTGACTATTTTTTATGATAGCTGTATTTTACAGCTATGTGTTGAATTTAGGAGATTTAGTTCCTAATTTTCAGGGATACTAGTTTGAATATCCTAGTTTCATTTTCTGTTTTTTTCTTAGGTCTAATGTATATAAATAGGTATTCTTTCTTAGTGTAATATAACAAGATTAATATAGAAAAATTTGATTCTGCACAAAATATTATAAACTAAACATAAATATAAAGAACACACAATATTTACATAGTTATGCCTTTGCCCTATGTCCATGGTAGCAAGTCATCGCCAATCCACCATATAAATAAGAGATTACATGAGATTTTACATTATCCAAGATAAATATAACGCAAGCTAGGTAGCTATATAAAGAGGTTTGGAGCTGATAAAGGTGAAAATGGTGAATAAAGATATGGAGAGTGGAGAAGATGATGAAGGTAGAGACTAGAAATGGCATCCGAAAAATGGAGAAGTGAATGATGATTTAAAAGATGGAGAGAGAGAGCCCTCAAATATGGGTAAATAAGACATTTATATAGTGGAGGTTAGTAGTAAGGAGAGTGCATAAACTTTAGGGTTAGATGTTATGCTTAGGTCAAAATGAGATAGTAGTCGGTACCTCGTGGTGTCTGATTAGGCTAGCAGGCGACGGTAGCTTATGATGAGCTACTTTATGGCATTGTCTATTAATCCGTAATTTCTTCTGCCACATATGGTGAGCACTGGTGCACAATGCACACCAGATAGTTTTCCCATAAATAAATACATTATATCACTTATACGAGAAGTGGAATGAGCAAAGGCACTTACCTGACCAAACTCCCACTTATAATACAAACAAAACTAACTCTAAATCACAGAGTCACACACACTCTCTATCTCTCACTCAATCACTCTCAACTCTCGCCGGCCGCCAGCTGTGACAAATTGCTGGCGGACTGACAAGTCTTATTCAAGTACCGTAGCCGTCAGCTAGTTTATCATCTTAACTGCAGCATCCAGCTTCAACCTCTGAAGCATCTGTGAGGTAATGTTTCATTCTCTTCAGCTTTTAGACATTTATGTTTTAAAAAAAAAAGTTATTGCAGAATTTCTTTAATGTCTGGAAAAAGTTATAAAAATCTTAAGTCATTTGGATTTTTTATAGAATCTATAAAAATGCAGTTAATTTATAAAGAAATTTATGTGTAAATATAACTGATAATGATAGGTTTCATGGAATATCTCTGAATAGCAATAGAAATTTTAGATTTAATTTATTTTTTTTATTATTATTTGATTCTTATTTGTTTGGTTCAATTTTTGTTCTTGCTTATTTCCACAGGGCAGGGTACAAACTTCAATCTCTTTTTCTCAAACTAGCACAATCCAACGTAAACTCTCTTGCTTTCTTACCGTTTCCACAACTTTGATAACATGATATGAAGCTTGATGGCGTGCGGTTTTACTTATGCTTCCCTAGTACCAAAAAGTGGAGCCTTTGTTAACCAATTTACCAGTTATGGATGAACTGCAGCATAGGTACATTTCCATATCCCCTTTTCACTTCGCCACCATCTTTAGTCAAGTGAGTTACCAAATGACAAAACTGTTGGTTTGAAAGGGTTGATAGAACTGGAGCATTTCACACGGCAATAGAAACTGGGACAAAAAAAAAAAAAAATTAATGGATGCATTTTGGATGGAGTAATTGAATGTAAGGAGCATATAGTTTCGGATTTAGATCAATTATCGAGAGCTTTAAGGCATTTGCTGCAGTTATAACGAGTTTACTTTCCCATTTTCCTGGCAAAAATAGCTCAAGAGTTGTGGATCTTGTTAAATAGATAGAATTAATGCATTTTTAGCGTAATGGCATTTAGGATCTTGGTTCTTGAATGTAACACTAAGTTGCCTGTAAAACGATGTTCCTTTCAAATAGAGCCATTTCGCTTACCTTGCATACTACAGGAATGACTACATCAGAAACAGAAGATCTGGCTAATCATAATAAAGTCATGACTACATCAGAAACAGAAGATCTGGCTAATAATAATAAAGTCTTAGTATTGGTGATACATACCTTGCAGCCTTCCCTTGATTCAAGACCTAATGGTTCAGTTTACCTGAGTTCTTGGTTAAATCATTTATAATTACTTTTGGGTTCTCAAGTGAGCCTATGCCCCTTCCTATACTACCAGCTTTAGGTCGAATAATTCAACTACTTCACCTCCGATAGGTGGAACCCATAGTTTGTGCCATTGATTGGCATATAAGACTTAGGATCTGACCCCCCTGAATAGAAGAGAAGACTAAACCTCTTCAAATAGAGTTCCTTAAATATTGAAATCTGTCAACCGATTGGTGTGAAAGTTAGAAGAACGTGCATTGATAAAGTGAACAACAGTTATAAAAGACTTGTTTTGATTGTTTTCAAACTGAGAAATCCTAGTAGTAGTTGATTTTGCAAGCACCTTTTGTTACTAACTAATATCATACAATGACAGCAAGTTCAAATCAAACTCCCTGCACTTTGCTTTGTTTCATTTTGAGCAAATAAATCATTGTTTCATTTTTGACGTCCATCTGCCTAGGACTGACTTGTTGTTAGAGAGATGAGCACTCGCACAGTAGTTATCTTTGCCACGGGACTAAACGTCTCGTCGTAGTCAATCCCGTACTGCTGTGAGAAAGCACGAGCAACCAATCGCGCCGTCAATTAACTAGCTTTCAGTATCTTTTTCACATGTAAACCAAGTCAACAGGCTTCTATATCATCTATTCCTTGTGCAGGAGGTAACTGCTCTTAGATAACCACAAAGTCAGTCTGCATTCCTTAATATTGGCTTGGGCCTGGGATTGAAAAAGCCCGGCCCAACCTACAATTTGTCATCCTTAATTCCAATAGTAGTAGTAGTCGGTAACATTTCACAAAGCGTATGGGCACTTTCTCTAGTAATTAGCCCTGAAGCTAACCCACTTTCTCCTTGTATGATCCTTTTGATACTGACTTTGGATTTTGCCATAGGCTTCTCCAAATAGGCAGTTGAAAATGTCCAAAATCCTCGAGCCTGATGGGATCATTCTTTTAACATTCTTTCCCAATCAGACCACCCGAAAGTACTCAAAATTTGGCAGCAATGCATGCATATATCTGATCCAATTCTGTTTTAATAACTATCGTTATAGACCTTTAATCTTTATACTCAAGCATCAAATACTTGCTTCACCACCAAATCCAATAGCATCACGAGAGAGGAACTTGGTCCGAAAGTTTAGATTCCCACCTATTGGAAAAACAACTTTTTAGGCAATAGTGGATTATTTTGATCATAGACAGTTTTAGATTATGTACATGATATGTTTGGTGGGCAATATGAAAGAAATCTCTAATTTAAATGATTGATATCAAATGATAAGGTTCCTATTGTGTCATTCAAGTATTAAATATAGGCCTTCCAGCCACATTGAATTAATTTGGTGAGATTCGTTTTTCCATATTTACATATACAAAAGGTTAATTATTCTTCGCTTATGTGAATAACATAATAGTTTCAATTCTTGATATTTTGAATGTGCCATAAATGGTTCATATGACGATCCTTATCAATTAATTTCAGCACAAGATCTTTAAGTTCAACTAACCCAGAGACCGATATGATATTTGAGTTACCACCACATAGACTTCAAAATTTAAGGTTGAAGGTAAAGTCTCAAACATTTAATTATATGTAAGCTTGCTTTGATCATTGTCTTTTCTGTAATGCAATAATGTTCAAATATGTGATATTATTTACTATTTTTCATATTGTTCAAATATGTTTTGTGGAAAAGAAATTGCTGGTCTGGGACTCTGTTTCTAAAAAGTGGAGCATGATAAATAATTAAACAACAATTTGAAATTACAACCATAAGTGATTGCCACACATTCTAATATTTGATTTTGATATTTTATCTTAAGTTATATGGTATTCATCGTTAGATAGTGTGATAAAATAATTTTTTTATTTCTTTAAAAAAGATAAGTGGGTAGATAAAGTTTAAATTAATTTTTTTCCTTACCTCTTTTAAGATTTGAATTTAAGTGGCTAGTTAAATAAAACTGCTTGAAATCAAGGAGCTATGTCCCAGGGATAATAATAGTATAATATAATTAATTTATTTAAAAATTATAAAAAATTATCAACCAATCAATAAATTTTTTTCACATCGCATGCCACATTATTTAAAATATAACTTAGATTAAATTTTTGTGATATATTATTACAAGTTTTATCTACCCTAACCATACATGATAATTAATTAATGAGCCAAACTCAGTAAAATAGAGCACAAGAGACCTGTCCTTTTGCCACCAAGTAATTAATGGAAGGACAACCCAAATTTTAGTTAGCCAAACAAATTGCGGAACACAAAATTCCATTAATTTAATCAAATGCAAGCTTCATTTAAAATATAAGAACTAAATAAATATTTAATTTAAAATATAAAGATTAAACCAACATTTATCGTATTAAATCACTTAGTATAAAACTGTAAAGGAGGAGACAGTAGCTTGAAGTTTTGAGGCACTGATAGTAGCCAAACTCATTATTTAATTATCTCCAAGTTACGGAATATTAACTAATTATTTAAGTAACAATTCAGCAAACTGCATCGATGAGCCACAATGATCGATATCGAATACAAATCAATCAACCTCTTTAAGCCGGATTATTCTTTTTATAAAAATGTAATTAAAGAGAGGCAATGAGATTGAGTACAGCTAGAAACATAAATAATTAATTTTATACACAAAAGCATGTTTAAAGCACATATGAAAAGATGAAGAAAAGAGTTCCGTGATTTGGAGTACAAGTTGGGCATACCAAACTCATTATTTTCGTAAGGGTTTTAAAGAAGATACCTTAAAGCTAGACAGCTTGCATGCAATGCAGCAACCAAAAAGAAGGGAAGGGGGGGGGGGGTGGTGTGGTGTTTGTGTGGGCGCGGAACTTTTGACAATCTGTCACCATTAAAAATAATAATAATAAAACTATATAGTATGTCGACATGACAGTACCTACATTTTATATAAGTTTAATTACGACTTATTCATCTGAATGGTTGAAATTCATTTCAAATATTTTCCAGTCCTACTTTTTCGAATTTGAATTTATTAGGCGGTCAGTAAAAATAATTATTTGAAAATCACTCGTTTAAATTTTTGGGATGAATCGCCTCAAAGAAAAAAAAATTAAGAATGGATGATTAAAACATGAAGCTTTTGTTCTGATAGCACGTTAATTACTTTAGTTAAAAGCATAGATAAACCTATTATAGGAAGGTTAAACTATTAGAATTAAAATAAAGTCCAATTTTCGATTTTGTGAAAAAGTTGGTACTTTATTCATTTTGGTTCCTCTAATGGTTTGCAGCTAGTGATTGCTGTGATGGTGATTAAAGAGAAGCCAGTATCACAAGTAAAATGGAACAAACTTTTCATTAAAAAAGAAAAAAGAAAAAAAAAACATAAACCCTACCAAACTATTCAATTCAAAAAGGAAACCTTGAAGTTTCTTTTGACCAACTTCTTCATTCATTAGATTTGCATTATCCAATATTCTCTGTTTCTTTCCTTCAATTTTATATTGCATGCTTTTGATTAGTTTATTACGTTATGTAAACTCATAAAGATTATACACACACATATTTATACATTTACATATATTCATTAACTAATTAAAATTACCTACAAAAAATGTTTCATGCATCAACATCAGAAATAAATAAATCTAACATAATGTAAACTTCGTGAACATACGCGAATCAAGATTATAAGAATTTCTTTTGAAGCTTTCAATCAATATTAATTCACTTGCTTCCAAATCTTCAGCAATTGCTGTATATAACAGAGTATTAATCATCAAATAAACATGTTTTAATTTCTTGTATGGATTTTAATAATCAAACAGATATATATGTAGCTTCTAATGCGATATTAATTCGTGAAAGATGCAAAATCTATTGTAATTACATTATACAAAAGTCTAGCTTGTACTATTCAGTTCACCTGGTTGATGATGCTTAACAGCCTGATTATTATTTGTATGTGCCCAGAAAGCAAGTTCTTGTTGTTTATTCTAAAATAAGCTCTGTTTGTCTTTATTTACAATCAATATGTAACATCTTTTCAAGGTAATCAACTAAAAGAATCACCTGAATTGGCACAATGATTTGGAAAATAGATAAATGTAAAGAAGATAAATATCAAAGGCCCATCTAAAACAGAACATACTATAGAGAAAAAAAAAACCATTTGACCGAACTCACAATCAAAACTTATAGTTCAAGTTAATGGTTACCGACTCATAACTATTCTAAGTCAATTTAAGATATATTTCATATTATTTTCATTAGGTATATGTTACTCTTTTTATCTAGTCCTTGTTACGTGATAAAATAATTTGAGTTTACTATATATGAGTTTGACTCTAATATCATATACAAACTGGTACTCAAAAGATAACTTGATAGTTAAGAGTTATATCAAGCTTATATAATTAGCCCAATAATTATTCTCAACTAATTTGAAATTGGTATTTTTCGTATCATAAATATATCTATATTTCTTTTCAAAAATAAGAAAGAGAAATTGGGTTAAGTAGGTTTGGTTAGGTTCATAATTAAGTATAAACAAATTTAATAGAAGAGATCAAATGTAAAGTAAAATAAAAGAGACTTCTTCAGTGATTTCTGGAAAGGATGGACAAGGAAGTTTGGAAGACCAAACAATTAATTGGGAATTGAATGCCTAACCAATGCTTTTTCTAGGTCAATAATTTTACCAAAGTTCCACAATGCATGTGCTTTTGCTACAAGGTTCAGAAACATCACAATATCTTTCTTCAAATGTTTGTTTCATTTGATTTAAACCCAACACATGTTTCATTTCTATTGGTCCTTAACTTTTCTCTAGATTCTATAAGAATTTTTTAACTAAGCTCACAACACTCTCCTACTATAAATACAATAGAACTTTCAGGCATTGAAACTCAAGAAACATTAATACACTTAAAATTAAACTTCTTTCTTTCTTTCTTCCTCAAAAAAATTAGATTGAAAGAGAAGAAAGAGCTTGATTAAGATTAATTATGGTTGGCAACAAGCAAAAGAAATCTTCCTTCTCTCTACTCAGCATATTCAAATCTCGAAGGACTAATCCAAGATGGGAAGATTCATGGGATGATGTAGGAAGCACAACAAGAAGAATTTGGCCAAGTGATGAAGATAAAGGTGCTTACTGGGTTGCCGAGCCTGGGATTGACAGAAAAGCTTCAGCTTTCATTGCAAAATTTCATGAAGCTCGCATCTCAGAATCCGAACGCCATGCAGTTTATCAAGCTACCAATGCTTGATGACAATAACAAGCTAATTGCAGTATATATAAATATATATACATTTAATTCGACTTTCCGTTAATTTTCTTGAGTTTTTGGTATTATTTGTTTTCGAAATATGTTTATAGCTTATAAAATCACAATAATAAATTAAATAGTTCGATTTGTTTATGCTCTTTTCCATCTTTCTTTCTTTACTTCAGGTTTGTTATTGGAAATCAATGGGAGTGTTCTCTTGTTAATTATTACTTATTTTTGAAAAATAATGAAAAAAGAAGGATGGATATGAAGCATAGAATGCCGCGTTTGATTTCATCAGAAAACCAAAGTTGAATTCGGATTTCACTCCGAAAGAATCTTGGGCTCTTCTAGATTTTTCATTTTATGGAGAGTAAATAATTAAATGGGTTTAAAGAGCTGTTAAATTTAACTTCCTTACTTTTTTCTATTTCCTTTTAGGAAATGAGAATCCTGTTAAAAGAATAGAAAATGATCTCCCACTTGGGAATCTTCTTACATTTCCAAGAAGAGGGATTGTGGTTTACTTACTTATTTTGGTTCTCCACCTTTTAGCAGGCTCTTCATTTTTTTTCCACTTTTTCAGCCGTTTTTACTTTCTTTTTAAGCTAGATTTATTAACATTTCACCCAATTCTTTGATAATTTATACTTCAAAATGTTGGACACCTACTTAGATATAGGGAGTGAAGAGATTAGAAGTTTGCTTTCCGTAACGTTTGTTAATAGAAGGATGGAAAACTTAAAACACTTGGTAAATTTTGGTGGATTGTTAAATAAATTTAAACTTTTAGGGTTTCTTTGAACATTAATGAAAATTTATGTATATGATTAATAATTTTTCTTAAAAAAAATGTTAAAAAATGTGTTATTAATATTTTTTAAAGATATGATTAATTGACAATAATTTAAACAATTTATAAAGATTTGAAACAATCAATTCATTATGTGACATGTTATTTAATTGTAAATATTAATAATTACTATTATGATGGGATAATAAAGCTAACAATTACTTATATTATTGTGATTCGATTGCCACTTGAGGGATCGCATTAATAATTTTTTGGTCTTGACTCTGTATGTTTTACAAACAAGCATGACTGGTGAAGAAATCAAAATTGAAAATTTATCCCCGACATATTAGATACTAGAGTAACTTTCCTCAGGCTGAGAATTTAGAGAGAATCGTAGAGATAAATAGGAATGGAAAAAGTTAGGGACACTCATTTGGTTCCCTCAATTTTGTTATATCCTATTAATTTTTATGACTTCTCCATTATAGTCCCCACCATTAGTCTCCTCAATTTGAGTGATAAATATAACGTTACATTCTACTTTAGTTTGTGCATTCTCTATTATGATCTCTGTTTAACCAAAATTCTAGATCTTTTAAAAATAAACTATTGAGTCTTGAATGAATTGAAAAGACAAATTAATCAAAATTAAAATATTGGGTTTCTGAAATAGACAAAATTTATTATAAAGTTGTGAAAAAGTCTTTGCATTCCTAAAGTTTGATGTAATAGATCATTTTATCATTGTTATTTAAATAATAATTCATTTCATCTCCGCTTTATAATCAATATCCCAAAATACTTTTTTATTAATTTACCATTAGTTTACTGTATAATCTATTGAGAGTAAAATAAAATTTTCTATTAAAAATATATAAAATATTTTAAAATAAAGCTTTAAAACATGAAATAATAAATGACTTTTTGCTTTAATTTAAAATTTAATGATGTATATATGATGTCCTTTCATTGACTCATTCAAAATTTTATTGATTTATCATAAATATTTCATTTCAATTGAAATTTGGTTATTCACCATGTATGAGGATCCCCGCTAAGCATCCATGGCTAAATGAGGTGGGTTCTTCTTGGCCCTCTCGTACTAGGGAAAGGCCCTCTCAATGCTCTAACGCCCACACCAGGTATGGATCGAATTGTCTCACGACCTACATATATATATAGTATAAAATAAACAAAAAACTTAGATTTCACAGACATTAGAGTGTGTGTGTGTGTGTTTTTTTTTTTTTGGGTCTTTTAACTTTTCATGCCTTTATTATGGTCAAAATAAATAAATAAATAATCAATGAGTACTGTTATTTTAGTAAACATAAACTCCTTCATTTACTTAAAAAATACGTACTAAAGACATAAAAATATATATTTAATATACTACATAATAAAATATAAATTTTTTTATCTTTTAGTTTATCCTCAATATAGTTAGTTATCCTTGATTGGACAATTATTATGCATTTATTTAATTGAAACTTATCTTTTGCCCTCAGTAAATTATATAGAAAACTAATTGCAAATTCATGAAAGAGTATTTTGGGCTATTGTTTGAAAAATATAAATAAAATGAGTCATTGTTTAAAAAATAAGGATGAAATAAGTTATTATATCAAACTTCAGAGATGAAAATAATTTTTTTCCTATAAAGTTTTCAGCAAAAATATTCTGGGGAAGATGCTGAAAAAGGAGGCAATGAATTGAATTAGTATATTGTCGACCAATTAACGAAAACGAATGGCAAGGGTTGTTCCAAAACTGCCTAAATGAATGAATGTACCACTTTATGTCCCTTACTATTATTGAAAATATTCTCTCCATCATTTGATCGTCTTAACTTTGTGATGTCGGTTAATATTCAAGATGTTTTGCTCAAGTGCACGTTCATATGCTTCATGATGTTCATGAAATGCCTGGTTAAAGATTTGCTTGTTTTGCTTTCATTAAATTTCTACTTTGAGCAGATTTTCTATGATGCACACTAATTACAGGTGAAAAAATGATGCACACTAATTTAAATTGTTTTAAATTATAGATATGCTTTGGGCATTGAGATCTCTTTAAGATGGTGCTAAAGCCGAAGTCCCATTTTCTTCGATTTCCCATGTGATTATTTTGTTTCTATTAATTTCTATTTCAAACCCAACTCATATCTTTAGAACCATTAGTTAATTTTACCTCTTACCATCCGTAAAGCCCATTTTAGAATCTTTTTAGAATCTCTTACTTAAAATCGAAGTTACCTTTTGTGTGAGAGAACCTATTAAAATTTGTTTTCAAATAAAAAAGATTAAACTCTTACATAATGGGTTAAGCTTTTAGGTCTAGCCGTATATCTTTCTAAAATATAAAGGGTTGGACAAAACCAAATCAAATTTATACTAAAATCTATATAATATCATTTCTTCAAATATTTGCTTCATTTTATTTAAACCCAACACATGTTTCAATTCTATTGGTCCTTAGGTTTTCTTTAGATTCTATACGAATTTTCCAACTAAGCACAGAATTCTCTCAGAATATAAATACAATAGAGCTTTCGGCATTGAAACTCAGGAAAATACACTTAAAAACTTCTTTCTTTCTTTCTTTTTTTCTGACTGAAAAAAAATTAGAGTGAAAGAAAGATTTGTTTGTGCCCTTGTCCATCTTTCTTTCTTCATACAAGCTAATTATTTATTACTTCAGGTTTGTTATTTGGGTGACCTCTTTTTGAAAATCAATGGGAGTGTTCTCTTGTTAATTACTTGTTTAAAAAAAATAAAAAATAAAATGAAAAAAGAAGGATGGATATGAAGCTTAAACTCCTCATTGGGTTGTTGGTTTGGCACGCGGCATTTGATTTCATCGAGATACCATAGTTGAATTCAGATTTCACTTTGAATGAAAGGCCATTCCAGATTTTGAGTACAGTAATTAATTAGTAGGGTTCAGTTAAATTTTACTTACTATTTTTTTTTTAATTTTTTCTTTTAGCTAATGAGAATCTTGTTAAAAGTATAAAAAGTGATTTCTCACTTTGGAAGAATCTTCTTTCATATTTCCAAGAAGAGGGTTGGGTTTCTTCCGCTTTACTTTACTTGCTTACAATTTTGGCTCTCCATCTTTTAGCAGACTTTTCATTTTTGCCTTTTTTTTTTTCAATTAATTTTACTTTGAGTGGTCATATTCAAACCCCTTTATTTATCTCAACAACTCTAATTTTCTAATTTACTTTATTTTTAAAATTACTCTCATTAAAAATTAAAAATAAATTTATTTTTTAAACTTTTTATTTTCTCTTCATCCGCTCTCTTTCTTCCATGAATCACCACCATATTCATCTTCATTACAACAAAATCCATTACCAATATTAAATAACATTTATTTTAATTAATTTTAATATTTTTGTTTGTTTTACACATGGAACAAATGATTTAATAAATAAAAAATAACAAATCCTCAAATCTGACTATGTCCAACAACAAACAAAGAGAACCTAGCAAATAACAATTGAAAATTTTTAACCATATATTGAAATTATTTTTTCTCAACCATTATTTTTAATATTTTTCTTTGAAATTCAACACATAATTCTTGTTTAGGATTTCATTCATATCAATACTCTTATAAATATTGTTCAATATTGGTGATGAATTTAGTGATTATGAAAATTGGTACAATAGTGATTGTTGAAAGAGAGAGAAATTGTGCATGAGAGGGAAAAGAAGTTAGAAAAATAAATACTTTTTAATTTTTGATGAGGGTAATTTAAAAATAAATGAATTAAATTAAAAAGAAGGAGCTATTAAGATAAATAGAGAGGAACAAATATCACCATTCTTTTACTTTCTATGTAACATAGGTTTATTAAACCCAATTATTTGATAATTCATACTTTTAAATGTTAACCACCTACTTAGAAATAAAGTTTAAAGATGATAACAGGCTGTTTCAACTAACGTCTCATAACGGAAAGGCGGAAGAGCTATACACTTAGACTTGGTAAGTTTTGGGCTGATAATAAAATCATATTTTAAAGATTTTTTCAAACAGTGACGAGACTTACTAAATCCCATATCTTAAATATAATTGAACTGTTGAATGATTTGAAAAGACAAATGGAAATGAAGTGCCGGGTTTCAGAAATAGACAAAATACATTACAATGTTTTCGGCCAAAATATTATGGAGAAGATGCTAAAAAAGGATGAAATGTATTGAATTAGTGTATTATCGACCAATAAACGAAAAGGAACGGCAAGGGTGGTTTCAAAACCTCCTGAATTAGTGAATCTACTGAATAAAAAAAATTAGACTTTTCAATTTTTCAATTAAAATCTTTTAGAACCGATCTCATACAATATATAAGAATTAAATAATCTAAAAATTCATACCTTGATGTTTTTGAGAAAATGAACAATTGAGAGTTGTAGATGCGTCTCCAAACG
Organism: Murraya koenigii; assembly: GCA_025617385.1. Taxonomy (NCBI): domain Eukaryota; kingdom Viridiplantae; phylum Streptophyta; class Magnoliopsida; order Sapindales; family Rutaceae; genus Murraya; species Murraya koenigii. Next base: position 1,415,750 of record CM046819.1, on the reverse strand, counting down.
ATCTTTCAAGCTATTACTCAAGATTGATCAACATTAGACGTGTGGGCATCTGTTTGCGTCTGTTTCACCACTCCCCAATTGCAACTGTCTTTTCTTAGATGTCTTATGTATTTTTCTCCAAAGCTCTGAAATTCTCTTCTCTCTCTCTCTCTCTTTTTTTTTAATCTTAAGAGAATAATGCCCATTTTATCATATCTTATGAAAAATTCTATGTTAGGATTAGAATTTTTATTAAAAATAGAATTATTCTTTTAATTTAAATATTTAAATATTTAAATTAAATACTATCTCTCTACTTACGTAACGATGAGAGAGTGCAGTAACTCAAGTAGGGATCACCTTGTAAAATATTAAAAGTCCCCTTTTACATTTAAATATAACATACCAGGTCTTAACAAATATTATAATTATGATTTTTATCTAATATGCTAGTTTTTCTTACTTTTGGGTTCAGTGATGGTGTTGTCAATTAAATGAGCTAGCCCGATAATTATTTGAGAACATACAATAGTGGCTACAATAATTAAATTTATAATTAAACAAATATAATTATTTAACTCCAATTCCACTCCACTATAAGATTGGAACTGACCTCCATAATTGTATGTTCGAATATAATTCGCCTAAGCCATATTGATTTCTTTACTGTACAATCCTTTGTACCACATTGTTAATTTAAATTGATATCTCAATTGTCCAATCAATTTAATTACATCTTGTTCCTTGATACTTACTGGTTTTCTCTAATGATCATTTCAACATATTTATTTATGTTGACACACTCTGGCCAGAGAATTCTATGATCAAGTACTGAAAACCCATCAAGAGATGTGTCGTACAAATTCTGTATTGTTAATCTATAATTTCAATACTTGTAATTGCTCCCACCAAGATATCGGGTAATCTTGACTACAAATGTATATCGTGCCTATTGGTAACTTAAATGAAATAACAATTACAATCAATAAATTATAACTAACTCAAGATTAAGATTACAGTAAATCAATGCCTATGAGATTTAATAAGTCTGACAGTTATTACTAGGTTAATTAAATCTCATATGTGATCCAATTCAATGTAGTCATACTATATAATAAATTAATACATGATTAAGACAAATCACTCAATGAATTCATTACAGTCTATACCTAAATAAAGTGCCCAACTTTATTTATCAAATGCGAACTTAATTTATTTAATCATAAGATAACTTGTATTTATGTCTTTTGCGAATCCACATGATGATCGCATAAATACATATAATATGATTAAATGAACTTTACTCAAAATATTAATGCAATAAAAATACATGAATAAAATATTTCATTTTATTTTATTAATCAAAAATATTATTTATTATAATAAATATAAATTTACTTTGAAGAGTATATTTTTCAACATCTCCCACTTTATGTCCCTTTCCATTACAATGAGGCAGCCTTGCCATCATTGAAAATATTTTTTCCATCTTGACTCTGTAATGTTGGTTAATTTATAATAAACTCAGGAATAATGATGCTGCTATTGATTAAAACACTCTTTCTTAGGGTGAGAGTTAAACCACATTTGTTTGGATAATTTTCTTCTACCTTACAACCTAAGCTCTGAACTCTATATAGACATATTGCTAACAGCTCTTCCGTTTAAGTACACTACCAAGAATATCAGAATAGTGCTCCTAAAATAGAGGAGCATTAACAATCAATAACACTAATAAAATAAATATCAAAATAACAGTGTCCAGTAATTAAGCTGGCTTGACTTATTCTTCGAGCAAAATGTAAGGCTAACTTCGTGCCCATTGACCAAGCCCTTTATGAGAGATCAAGTCATGTTGCTTTTTTAAAATCTTCACACACGATATTTGTGCCTCACATGTAGCATCCCACTCATTTTTCACCCCACATACTTAGGATTTCTTCTACTGACACGTGAGAAACTACGTGGTGGCTTATTATTACTTCTCCCTTTCAGTGGACACTTGTCCTCAAGGTCCATAAACGGAAACTGATTTTTAAACATCTCGGTGCTCTCCCACGTTGCCTCCTCAGCTGGTAGACGCTGCCACTAAACCAAACTCTCTCATCAATAAATTTTTCCCATGCTTGACCCATCGTCTCTAGTATGGCCTCAGGTTCCAACACAATCGCCCCATCATCTGAAATTGGAGGTAATTCGCAGCTGGTGCTAACCATATTGCCGATCTTATTCTTGAGGGGTGAAACATGAAAAACAAGATGTACTCGAGCATCCTCAGGTAGCTTTAGGCGATAAGCTACTGCCTCCACCTTTTGCTCAATCTCGTATGGTCCATAAAATCGACTTGCCAACTTCTGATGAGCTCTTCTAAAGATTATACGCTTCCTGTATGGTTGTAATTTGAGAAAGACTAAATGACTTTCTTGAAATGTAACCTTCCTTCTTCTTCTTCTATCTGCAACCTGATTCATTTTGTTACTTGCAGCATTAAAATTTTGTTTCAATTGGGCTAGCAGTTTATCACGGGCCACCAATTGTTCATCAACCTCATTGACTAGAGAGGAGTCTGACTCATAAAATGGTATTGAGGGGGGCAACCGTCCATAAAGACCTTGAGAAAGAGTTATTCCTTAAGAGGCATGATATGTCGTGTTGTACTAGAATTCTGCCACTGGTAAATACTTTCCCTACTGATGTGGTTGTTGACTCACGAAACAATGCAAATACTGCTCGACGTAACGGTTGACAACCTCTGACTGTCCATCCGATTATGGATGATAAGCCGAGCTCATTGTCAACTGTGTCCCTGACATTTTAAATAATTTTGGCCAGAAATTAGTAATCAAAATGGGGTCCCGATCACTAAGGATTGACTTAGGCATCCCACGGAGTTTAATCACATTCTCCACAAAATTTTTCGCAACATTCTTGGCTGTAAATGGGTGAAGATAAGGAAGGCCACGAAGTGTCCGTACTTTATAAGTCTATCGACGATAACCAGAATATTTTCTGTAGGAAGAGGGCAGTCCTTCGATGAAATCAAACGCGATGTCATCCCAAACCTGAGATGGTGCGGGCAAAGGTTGCAAAAGTCCCGCCGGCGTAAGTGTTTGTGATATATTTTTTAGGCATGTCTCGCAGGCTGACAAATATACTTTCACTGTTTTGTACATGGAGGGCCAGTAAAATTGTTGGCTTATCCTTTTGAATGTGTGCAACACTCCCGAATGCTAACCGATCTTGGTATCATGAAACTCTTTCAATAACTGATAATAATGGGGGTGTTAGGCTGTGCTACCACTCGATTCTTATTAAATATCAAGCATGTCGTAAGGAATATGGAAAACCTTACTTGACTCAGTAATTTGAATTATATCATTAGGGATGGTAATGGGCTGGGCTCGGACAGGGCTTGGCCAAGCCCGAGCTCGAGCCCGAGCCCGACATTACAAACATAAGTCCGATCTCTATAAAAGCCCGAATGTTTAAAATTAGGGCCGGGCCAGGGTCAGGGCCGGGCTCGAGCTTTATCTGGGCCCGATCAAATTTTTTTTAATATTTAAACAATTTCAATTTAAAATATCATAATATATTAATATTTAAAAACTTTAAAACCTTATTAAAATAACATAAATATAAAAATTATTCTAATCAACATCTTTACCATAAATTATATAAATAATTAAACACAAACAAAAATTAGATCTAATTCAAATAAAAACACAATTTAATTCAATAATCCAACTAAAGAGTTCATTAATTTAACAAACAAATAAAAACACATAATTCGATTACACATTTTAAACAAGAAGTTCTTTAGTTTAAAAATGACAATTCACAATCCAACATGATGAAAAAAAAAATTATTCCAATACTTATGGACATACGTTTAATTTTTTTTAAAGTCGAGACCTACTGAAACAGTAGGACTATATAAAGCTCGAGCCTCGGCCCGAATTTAAAGGGCTTGATATGTATAAGCCCGAACTCGAGCCCGAGCCCTTAAATTCGGGCCCAAGCTCTAAAAATAAGGGCCGGACTAATCGGACCAAAATCAGGGCCGGGATTTTTTGCCATCCCTATATATCATTCATATAGGCATGGTCTACTACAACTTTTTTTTTTTATCTTCTCCCATAAGTGGACATGTTGCACAATTAGGATATGTAAAATGGGGTTGCCTTGAACTCTAGATAAAGCATCAGCAGCTGAATATTCTCATTCCAGTCGATACACAATCTCATAATCGTAGTCTAATAGTTTGACCACCCATTTTTGCTGCTCTGGTGTGATTATTCGTTGCTCCAGGGACTATATAAGGCTGTGTTGGTTTGTTTGAATGAAAAATTTCTCGCCCAACATGTTGTGCCACAGAAGTGTTATTTGTTATGGTTTGATAACAGTTGTGTGCAAGTACAGAATCAATACACACCAAATATTCACAGAAAAATAAACAACACAAGAATTTAAAATGGTTTGATAATAAGTCCTATGTTCATTGAGGTAAGAGAGAATAATTGTTTTACTAACAATTAACAAAGTACTAATTTAAGTAACAAAACCTCATTTTTCAAATATCTAAATATACCCCGTGCTCTCACATTTCTACATAAAGAGCATAACCCACCTGAGTACTTAAGGAAACAATCTTCTAAACTTTTTAAGAGCTTACTTACAGATACTCCATTTCTCTGGGCTCTTTCATAAAGAACTCTACAATCTTTCAGAGAAAACTAAATTCTTAAGCTCTCTAATTTTACATTTTGGGAATACCGTCAAATGGAAAATTGCTTCTTTATTTATAGTTAAAGTTCACCATGCATGCATTTATTTTTATAGCAAATGTCTTGGCAACTGTTTCACTACCCTTGAAAAAACACTCCAAATGCATCCAAAATGTCAAAGTTTTTGGCAACTAATTTTTCCATTTCTGACAAATGCATGCATACAACTCCTCCAAATAGTCAATTTTGTGGCCATCGATTTGAATGCAATCCATAAATACATGTGGGCTTTTGATTTTTCAACAATTCTCTACATCGGCGAAGATTTATCCAAATTTGAGGTGACTACTAACAAACCATCATTCCTAAAGAAATTCTTCATTAAGGATCCAAAATAACTTTGTGACTTTGACTACCTACGTATATAGCTTATAGGATCAAACCAACCGTAGTTCGAGAATTCTAAAGGAAATGCCTTCACAAATTGTCCCATACTCTTTTAGGAGAATCCATATTATTGCAAGCTAGTTAATTTTACCCAGATTTACTTACCATGCTCATTGTTTGAGATATATCAAGCCTTCTGCACACCATCACATTCATAAGAATACCCATAACACAAGCTTAAGAAATATGAGCCATATTGTCATGCTTCACTTGGGGAGAATGGCATGAAGAAGAGATTAGGAGCTAGAGAAGTATAAACTGGTTTAACCTTTGTCATTTATACCAAACCTTCCTAAACATACTCCAATTCTCCTTGTCTATATAAATCTCTAACTCAAGTATTCTCTATGAATCATTTAAGTCTTCCATATCGAACCCAAAAGCCATCCACTTCTTTAATCTCATTTATATTCTTTGAAACTATAAGCCTTTCGTCGACAGAAAGTAACCAACGAATGAAAGCACAATCTTGTAATATTCTAAAGTAAACATAGTGATCGCATTCACTTCTAATGAATTCTGCCCTCGATCAAATCTCTTGTACCCATATGACTGTTTTAGTCTGTATAAAGATTTAATCATCCTACATGTATAATTCTCCCTTCAACAACTTTGAAACTGCAAGACTGAGTCACTTAGATCTCTTCGTCTAAATCTCCATGTAATAACGCCGTCTTAACATTCAATTATGGGTTAGAACTCTAACCCATGTTCCAAAACCAAGGCAAGTTGGATATAAATAAAAGATTTTTTCACAACTGAAGAGAAAATACCATAATTCTCAGCAAAAAATTTTACAACAAGCCTTACTTTATAACGAAGAGTTACTTATTTAGGATATTTTAGCTTCTTGTTGTAGCTCTATTTATTACCAATAACCCTCAATACCCTAGGTAATTCCATAAGTTCCCAAGTCTAATTTTGATAAAGAGACTTTACTTTTTCTTCTGTGGTTAACTTTTGCTAATCTTTTTTTCTGTTGCGTATTATCTCACTAAAAATGTTAGGGATGTCATCATCAGCAATTGGAAGAGCAAAGACTACTATTATATAAGTCATCTGGGTTCTCTTTTTGGTCTTCTTGTTGATATCATCTTTACCTATATAATCAGTTATTTGTTATTCTTATAGAACATCAATAGAAACATCATTTTTTCAACTCTTGGTGTCACCTCCAAAGTTGAATTATTCTTTGATGTAAAATTGTCTGATTATATAAAGCTGCATCAAACTTTATTTGTTGTAATATTTCATTGGTCTTGTTCTTCACCTGCTGAGAATTAGAGCTTTCCACAATAAAGCTTTATCAAAAGTGACATATTTGTTGTACAAAAATATTTTATCTTCAAGATCCTAAAGTTATATATTTGGATCCCATAAAGTAAATATATGAAGAGATTTATACTCTTGTGCATGCTTTCCAGACCATATCTCCAAAATAGTTTTATCTTTAATTGTAGTATATTACAAATCTAATCTTCTAAATGACTTACGGAGCTTACAGCCTTAGTCTAAAAATTTTTATTTAAACCAACACTAGGTAAGATACATAGTACATTCTCTAGTAAACTACGATCCATACGCTCAGCCATACCGATATATTTCACCGTGAAATGTCATTTGAGACTCTTATTTTGGCATACTTGTAAGATTGGATCACAAGTATATCATTCCATATTAGTACACAATAATTTGATCCTTTTACCAAGTTGAACCTCTTCTAGTTTCTTCCATTTCATGAATATCTCTAGAACTTTATCCTATACTCAAATGGTGTATGCCTACATATATCTAGAGAAACAAATGAAACATAATAATTATTACCACCAATTGATGTAGTCTTGTTTGATTCCTATACATTGCTGTGAAAATTCAAAGATCTTATGAGAATCATGATTAGTCATGCCAAGCTTGAATCTTGTTTTCTAGTCTACAAAATAATGCTCACAGAACTCCCTTTTTGTAGGTTCTAGCACTGTTGTGAAAGCCCATGCCTTGTCTCAATTTCCAAAAAATTCTTTTATGTATGTCCTTAATCATACATGCTATATCTTGGTGGTGTTAGTCTACGTAAAAAATGTTCACATCATCACTTGTTTTTCCGTTTCAATAATATAAGTTATGATGTCAGATTCCTTTGCAGAATCTCGATTCAATTCGCGAATGCTTTCCACTATACTTCATTGTCCATCGTCTGCTATTTAGGCTTTTAGATGATGCTCATTTGAAATATTTATCATTATTTCAAACCTCTAAATTGGTCAATATTGTGCCCTTATCTTTGAAGACTATCATGCTCTTATATAACAAAATATTCACAAAGTGACTTTACTCTTCTGAAAGTGAGTGTAGAAAAATCTTAGCATTGACTTCATCCTTGACTTCTTTGTCAAGATTCATTAAATAATCTTGATTTATGCACGTGTATTGATACCTTAGGCTTTTATTAGAAGGCTACACACTTGGCTCATTGCATGAATGTAGCATCTCATAAGTACTTTTTATATGAAGTACGCCACTAAACAATCACACACTCATTATCTTGAACCATGTGTTTCAATTCACAAGCAAGACTTAATTTGATCAAAAGCCTTCTCATTTGCATGATCCTAAAATATCTTTATCACATTGTGTCTTTTATCTTTCACAACAATGTGAAGACAAATTTGAATTAGGAAATCCATAACTCTACGCTCTTTATGCCGAAGTTTTTCGCATTAATTTTTTTCAAACTTTGTCTTCTAGCTTTTTGCAACTAGTGCAATATGATGAAGTGAAAAGTCTTGCCTTCAGAAATACTCCTCTGATCTAGTATTTGTACAAATAACATCTGAATAGTTCAGGTACATTTCTCATTCGTATTTTTTTACCATTTAAACGACTATTCACACTTGAAAAGCAGTCTTTATGATATTAATTTCGTGTGAACAAATACACCATGAAGGTTTTCAGGAGAATAAAGGGTCACAATGGTCGCATTTAAAACCTAAAATTCTTAGACTCTTATCGTCTTGTTGACAGAATTTTCCTAAACATGCATAAATATACACTACTTACTATAGACTGCCTCCCAAGTTCAAATGGTTGTCTCTACTGTATCCATAAATAGTACCATATATGTGAAGTCTTATCCCGTATACCCGAACAATATCGTATACCCTAAGTAGGAACTTTGGGTTTAACACCACTTTTCGTGTTATGGAAGCGTTATTTGTTGTGGTCTGATACTATTTGTGTGCAAATACAGAATCAATATGCATAAAATATTCACAGAAAAATAAATTACATAAGAATTTAATGTGGTACAACAATAAGCCTACGTCCACGAAAGTAAGAGAGAATAATTTTTTTATTAATAGTTAAGAGAGTACAAATTTGAGTAACAAAATCTCACTTCCCAAATTCTCAAATACACCCGGTACTCTCACACATTCTTGAGATATTTGTTAGTCTAAGCCATTTGACCATTGCCTCAATTTTTTTTTTCTAGTTTACTTTAACATCACGGCACGTGACAGTGTGGTATAACGAAAAGCACATTTGCTAGCTTTGACAAAGAATTGATGTTTCTGTCAAATTTCAAAGGCTTTTTTAATATATTCAAGATGTAGTTATCAATTAAGGCTATAAACCAATATATTATAAAAAAATTAAAATATATTGACGTAGATAAGGCTGAAGATTGAGTTCATTATAGCTTGAAAAGCAAATTGAGCATTGCAACTTCCAAAATGTATTACTAGATATTTGTAATGGCTATTGTGCATACAAAGGATAGTTTTTGGAATGGCATGAGAGTTCACTCATATTTGGTGGTATGTTACCTGTAAATCTAGTTTAGTGAAATAAGATACCTCATAAAGTTCATTTAACATGTAATCTACAATAGGAATAGGAAATCAATCCTTAGTAATAATGACATTTAGTGCATGATAATCGGTACAAAATCTCTAAGTACTGTTTTTTTGAATTAATAATACTGGTGATGAAAATGTATTAGTACTTGGTCTGATAAGCCGTAATTTAATCATGTTATGAACTTATTTTTCAATTTCAGCATTTTGAAAATAAGCATACCTATATGGCTGTACACTAACATAATAGTCCACTTCCCTAGCGGAGGTAGTTGTTTTGATTCACAGAATATATTTTCAAATGTTGCTAGAATTTTCTACATGTTTGGTTGTTGGTTTTGATGTTACCATTTGTAGCAAATGGCAAACATTGAATTTCCTTCCTTAAGCTCCTTTGACATGGCTTGTGATGATGTAGACTGAATGTTCTGATCTATAATCCCTCGCAACCTCCTTGCTAGATCCTCCCATTAAAATTCGATGGTCATTTATTTATAATTACATAACATATGACTAATTAATTCCAGCCACTAAACTCCCAATGCATATAGTCCGTGGTAATGAATAGAGATTCAAGGGAAATAGAATACCTTATAGAATTACTTGTTCGAATCTCCCTTGGCATTGAAGTCGATTACCATTGGCTACTCGCACTATAAAAGGCTTCTTGGGGACCACTAATAAATGGAGCAAACTTGCCAATTTCTCACTGACTAAGTTGTGGGTTGACCCGTTATCAATCAACACAACTACCTTAAGATGTCTTACACGAGCTGTGACTCTCATGGCTCGTGTGGTGGGCCAACTTATTAATGCATGGAGAGAAATTACTAGCTCATTTTTTTTTTTGTAATATCTATCCACTAAATTGTTTTTTATACTTCTTCACTAAAAGTTCCTTGGTCATGTGAAGTTCCATATAGCAATAGTAATTGAGGCCGTATGCACTTGTATTCTGCAATGAATCTTTCATTACAATTAAAGTATAGCTCTTGTTCTCTTCACTTTTGTATTTCATCCCATGACAATCGTTTAATGGGTGTAGTTGGAGTAATATGTGTGCTAGCTAAGGAAGTTAGAGGTGGTTTGGCATTTGTTACTTGACGTGTGAACCATCATTGACATTATAGTTATTTATCTCTCATTTGTTGGAGACTTGTGGCATCTTTCAAGGCTGTTGATTTAAACATCCTAATGCTTTCCAAAATATCATGTTTTAAGCCTACTAAAAAGGTTCCCACCATATCTTTCGGAGTTCACCGTTAGAGTTGATTTCCAAGCCTTTCAAACTCCTTTTTATAATCTTTAATGATCCCTTTTGGATTACACATAAGAGGGCATCATCAAAGTCTTCAAATTAAATAGGTCCAAAGCGAGCCCATAATTCTACTGTAAATACTTCCCAAGTCATAGTTCGAGCCTTATTATGGCATGTCTTGCCTAGCCACTGTCACCATTGATTAAATTTCTATTCTAAGTGAAAGGAAGCAATATAATTTTTCTCTTCATTAGTTATACCTTGAAACTCAAAGAATTGTGCCACTAATTGACATTGAGTGGGGTTGTCCGTTACATAATGTGGAAACTCCAACTTGATAGTTCGGGGAAAAAAGCTATGCCTTCCACCTGATAATCTATTGTGATGTGTGCTGAAATTGCTTCTTTCTTCAGGCTGGGGCAAACTTGAAAATATTGGATCTTTAATCCAACATTGGGCTTATATATGAATAATTATGTATTGTGAACTGTAATACAAGGTTAAGCCTAATTAAAAGTGATCTAATTAGATTTTCAGTAATTTGGCTTTAATATATCTAATAGGGTGTGAGTATTTAATATGTAGAGACTTAATGATATTCTAATTTTATGATGGGTATAATTGGGAACACTCAGTGACAACATAAATACTTGTTTATATAAGTGGTTATGATCTACATGTCATATGTATCTTTTAATTATTTTCTAGTATTTTAACATCAGAAAGAGTGTATAGAGAAATTAAAGGGTTCTTTAGATATACGTGTTAATATGGAAGATGAACTATACAGTTCTCGAGGATAATTCAGTGTTATGGATTCAGGTACACTTTTACATAATTTTATTCTTAATTCTTGGTAATACAATAAGAGTGTTCTTGGGTTTTAGGTGATGAATTTCACCAACAGAATTTAATTATTCTAACAAGTGGCATCAAAGCCTCTTCATATTGTATTATTGAGAATTGGATTTATTTTCAATTATTGATTGAATTTTTAAGTGTTCTTGAATTAGATAATCCCAGTATTGTTGGGTTTGAGAACACATTAAGGAAAATAATATTTGGAAATTCAGAATTTTAGAAATATATGTATTTTTTTGGTTATTTCATTTTTTTGGGGTTAAGGATTGTCCACTGCTGCCATTATCGGCAACATCACCTAGTCAGCAAAGGTTAGGAAGAACCACGGCTGAATAGTAAAAGTGATGACCAAAGCCACCACATAAAGGGAAAAAAAAGGAATGGCTTATGTGTGGCTGTTAGACTATGCTAGTAGCCAAGCTGCGGCCACTAGGTTGTAGCATACTGACTTAGTTGACAGACTATGGTTGCTGCATAAGAAAAAAGAAGCGGCGGCCATAACTACCTCATGTGAAGGAGAAAAGAAGAACATAGGTTAGGGCTTCATGATTTATATCATTAAGGTCTCTAAGGTTTTATAAAAAGGCTTTTGGACAGAGTAGGTTAAGAAGATTCTCATTTTCAAATTTGTTTGGGCTTAATGAAATGTAGGTCTATTACAAATTGGGCTTAGTGAATTAAAATCTAAAATTAAGGTTTAGCCCATAAAGATAAATAAAATTAAAAAAATTTAGGGTTTTAGTTTTGGATTTGGGGCTGGTTTAGGATCCGGTTCGGGTTGACCTGAATTGGTCCGACCTACTTATGGGTCAACGATTGACCAGTCAACGGTTAACCATTGACGTTGCCTTTGACCTTTATTTTTATTTTTTTTAATGTTTTTTGGGTAATTTTTTTGTACAATTTTAAATTCAAATATTAGTATAGTAATATATATTTTGAGATAAATTAATTAAAGCAACATATGACCAAAGTGACCATTCTTTTGGAAATTAATTTGTTTTGAAATATAAATAGTTGTGTATATGTAATTTATATAAATATCGATCAGCTCAAAGGAATATCCATATTTGATATAGTTGTATATATACCTATGGTAATAAATATTGATAATTATATGATTTGCATATGGATAATAAATTAGCCCAAAGGAAGATTTGTTGTTTGACATGTTTTTATTATCATTGTTTGATTATTGCACCAATATATTACTTACAAGTTAATATTTTATCCAAAGATGAAATACTAATGGAGTGTCCGGTATCCTGATATGAAGTTTACCTTTATTTGAATTTATTCTTGTTTTAATACTAATGAGAGATTGTTTCGTTTGTTTATTGTTCTTTATGGTCAATTATGTCTACTGCTAATATTAATATTTACCGCCAACGTTAATTTAATTCCTATGCTAAATGGCTTAAACATCAAATCATGGCAAGAGAACCTCTTAATAGTTCTCGTAGTTATGGATCTAGACCTTGTATTAAGTGTTGATTATTCTTTAGTTGTTATGGATGTGAGTATTTTTGATGATTATGAAGAAAGCCATTCTGGAAGTATTCAGGGGCTCAATATCTGTCAAGAATGAAAAGGCTAAATTAAGCTCGCTCTTGAGAAATCTAATTTTAATGAGATATATAGATAAAGACAATACTAGTAAGGACATTATTGAAATGTCTTATCTTGCTTCTAAGTTGAGAGCACTTAAGATTGAACTCTCTGAGAACTTGCTAGTGCATTTGGTTTTGATATCCTTACCACCATAGTTTAATTAGTTTAAGGTGAGCTATAATTGTCAGAAAGAGACTTGGTCTTTGAACGAATTCATATCACAGTGTGTTCCAGAAGAGGATAGGCTGAAAAAAGAGAGGACAGAAAATTTTCACCTGGCCTTTATATCTAAGGGCAAAAAGTGGAAAATGATAAGGAAGCTAAAGATACAGTATTTCAAAAGAAACAAAAAAAAAAAACCAGGTGATCTAGAAAGTATTAGTTGTTTCTTCTGTGGAGCTAAAAGACATAAGAAGAAGTATTGCAACAATTATCATACATGGCATGCCAAGAAATGTATGCTTCTTAATTATATTTGTTCTGAGGTTAATTTAACTTCGGTGCTTAGACACACATGGTGGATAGATTATGGTGTAGCCATTCACATCAGTGGCTATGTAGATTTTCCTGAATTGCTGAAAGCCAAGTGATGGTGAAAAATATATCTATGTGGAAGATAGCAAGGCGGTTGAAGTTGAAGTAATAGTAAAATTTAGATTATTATTAAAGATTGGATATTATTTGAATATTTATGAAACATTTATTTTAACATCATTTAGATGTAACTTGATTTCTATTTTCATTTTGGACAAATATAGTTTTTCTTTTCATTTGCGAATAGAAAATTTAGTTTGTTTCATAATTCAAAATTAGTTGAGTCTGGTTGTTTGTTAGGCTATGATAATTTATATTTGATTGAGGAGATTGTTTCATTTGATGAATCCCTACAATTCAGTTTACAATGTATAAAGAGAAAATTAACTAATATGAATTCAGCTGTATTATACCATAAGAGATTAGATCATATCTCCAGACTGAGAATAGAGAGACTTATGTCAGACTAAATTCTCGACTCTTTATATTTTATAGATTTTGATGATTGTCTTTTTTGTTTAGGGCTGGGCATTTTCAGGTTCAGATTTTGATCAAATTTTGGGTTGATCGGGTGGATGAAAATTTGATCCGATTTCAACTTGAGATTTTACCCTGATATGAATTAATTTAGATCGGATTGGGTAAAAGTTCGAGTTAGGTTGGATTGGGTTAGTTCTGGTTGGATCGGGTTTGGGTTAAGTTGGGTTGGGTGGATTCAATTTGAATTAGGTTCGGGTGAAATCGGGTCCAATCGGGTGAAATTGGGTGGACGCTAATTTGAGTTGTTTATTTTACTTTTTAGTTTTTTTTTTATTTTGACCTATTTTTCTTAATTTTCAACCAAGAAAACAAAGGGAAACTGCTATGAAAATGAAAAATTAAAGTCAACATAAAGTCTAAACTTAATAAAAATTAAAATAAACACAAAGTCCATACTTAATAAAAATTAAAATTAACATAGACTTTAAGCTTAATAGTCTTTATACAAAGCAAAATATCTAAATATTAGTCCTTAAAATATAAAGTATAAATTTAAATATAAAGTCCATGACACACCAAAATTTAAACACAAATCACAAAGTCCATAAAACACCAAAGTATAAAGTTTAAACATAAATACTAAATAACTCTTCGTCTGCTCCTCGCAAGCAATTTGGCAATTTTTAACTTTAGCTTCTTGTACTCTAAGTTGAAGCATTCATACCCTATAGAAGAATTGAAGAAATTATATATCTTTAAGTTGCATTACAAATAAAAGCAGATTCAAACACAAACACAAATAAATAAACCTAATTTATATGATATAAATTATATCTTTATCTAAAGAAACCATAACTACCATTTGTATTCAAATTCAATGGTTGTTGGCTAATAATATGGTTTAAATATTTGAGTAAAGAAAGAAAACTTATAGTTGAAAATAAAAAAGGGCTATTATAATCTCTCTAATTTCTATTATACCATTAACATATATACTTGATTAAATAATATTTAAGTCAATCATGCCTTATGTTACGACATCCATCACCAAATTAATAATAATCATTCCTAGGAAATATCATTCTATCAACTTCAACTTACCTAACTAAAACAATTACAATGTTACAATTAAACTTATAACTTAAAACTACAGTAATTATAATTATAGTTTAAACATTAAATTATATTCTAAAAGTATAATATGAAATTATGAATAATAATATCTATCAAGAGTTACCTTTCAAAGATCAATATCACTAATGTCAACGCTCACCATTTCTACTATTGAAGCTTGTGCTCTTACAAACACTTTAAAATACAAAAAAAAAAAATGAAGTTAGCACGTAACTTAAGTACATGAAGATGTTATTTATAAAATTATAATACATTTTAAATATATTATGTATTTAATGTTTGAGAAAAATATTACCTTCTTTTAGTTTCATATGAAACATCTCCTCCTTAATCTCATAGTTAATGTTTCATAAGGGATTAGCAAAATGTTTAGATTGCAACCAATTTTCGGTATATATCAATGCCTCAATCATAGCATGGGTCAAAGAACTTCTATGCTCATTAATAACACGATGCCAAATGCTAAAGACATATTCGGATGCCACTTGTGGAAGCAGGAATAATAAGGGCATCCCTTGTAATTTTCTTTAATATCGTATACTTTGATCCATTCACCTTCTACCAAAGCAAAACATTGAGTTTAAGATTGTTAAGATCTTTCACTGGGTCAGCTAAGTATCTTTACACCTCAGATGCCACTCTACTGCCCTCATTCTGAATAGAAAGCTTCTTAGCATATTTAAGAAAAGGGCGAGCAACTCGGAAGATGTCATCACCTTCACCACCAGCAGTATCCATCAAACTACCCTCAATTGTATTATGTCGAGAAGAACTTGTACCACCATAACTGTCACTAGGAGCACTCTCAATACACATCGATCTTGTGGAGCACAATGCACTATATATATTATAAAGGTCATTCAACAAGTCTTTTTCTACTTTTTTCATTTCTTCAATCTTCAAACTATCAGTTCCGATAATGAGCTCAAAGATATGTTTAGCAAAATCCTTTTTAGCTCGAGGATTAAGAATAGAGGCAACAGTCAACATTTTGTTTATCTTTCGCAAGCACTCCTAATATTTATCAAATTTCTCCCTCATATTATAAGCCATTAATATTACCAAAGGATCATTATTGAACTGTAATGCAGCTAATGAACTCTTAATTAAGCCAATAGTATCATAACAAAGATTAGAAGTCACACTCAAAGAGTTAGAAAATAACAACGTGTCATCATAAAATACCTTAAAAAACTTTATAATTCGTTCAACATTCTCCCAATCATATGGTCTAGGCAGGCCCACCCTTTTAATATTATTTTCTTTCTCAAGAAAGTATCCCTTATATGGTTTATCTACTTCTGCCATTATATTAAATGCTACTTGAAACTTCAGCACAGTCATTAACATTAAATATGTAGAATTTCACCTAGTAGGACAATACAAAATGATAGTTCTTTTTGGGTCTTTCACCTGTACAATACATTATTTAAATGTTTGCAGCCTCGTGGTGGAAGATCTCATATACTTCACAGTATTCTGAATAGTAACAACACTAGTATGCAACCTATTCAACCCTAAAACAACAACCAAGTTCAAAATATATGCCTACAATGCATATGCATATACTGTCCCGCCAGCACAAGTGCATCAGCATTCTTCCAAGCAAGCAATTGTATAGTGATGTAACCAATAGCAATATCATTTACAGTGGTATTATCAACAATTATCACAAACAACCTTTCTATCCCCCATTCCTACAAACAGGCTACAATTTTTTTGCCGATCATTTTCCTTCTATAATTTTCAACCAAACTAAAACTGATAATCCTCCTATTCAAACACCAGTCATTATTAATAAAATAAGTTGTGATTACCATGTAACTTATATTTTGAATGGAATTTCATATATCAGTTGTAAGAGACATTCGTTGCTTGTTGTCACAAATCAAACTCTTCAACATTGTCTTTTCCTCTTAAAATAAGTCTATAACATCTCTACCAATAGTTTTTCGAGATGGCATAATGAACTATTGGATAGCTACAAGGTAGAAATGCCTAAAACCTTTTTATCTACAAAACTAAGCGGCAACTCACTCATAATAATAATTTTAGTGACTGCCTTTCTACAAGCGTCTTAAGTCCATCCTTTAGCCAAAACCATATTACTTCTTTCACCACTCTCAGAATTCAAATTTTGGTTGCTTCTACCTTGTTGTTCCTTAAATGCCTTATATGCACGGCAAGATTTTGTATGATTTCCTATATTTGTAATCCCATCATGCCTTAAATGACATTGATAATGTCTACCACAATAGTTGCACTTGCATTTGTTTGGATTGTCCTTAAGTAAAATGTAATGATTCCACGTGTCAGATATTTTCATAATTAGTGGTCTTTTTTACTTTGCCTTTTCCTTTCCCTTTTGAGCTCCTTCCATTTGTATACTTTGTTCTTCATCATCACTTATCGGATTCAATCTTGAGTGTCCAGACATCTGAACATACAAAACAACAATTAATAATCATTAATTCAAAAATTAAAACATAAAAATATTATTAATATAATCTAATTAGTATTACAACTCAATTCAAATATTTATTAATTTAATTCTATGAAACTTATTTAATTCGATATTTTCATCATGATATTTATAATTTTCGATTTGATTAATTGATTAGGTGTACAATTGTATACAAAAAATTCAAAATTGTTCATACTCCATAATGGAAAGACAAGAAATTAATGATTAATTAATTTATAATATCCAATTATTCATTTCCTAGAATAATAAAATATTATTTGCATATCTATATCTAATATCTTAATTCTTATTATAAAAATAAAACCTTAAATTTTATGCTCACATTCGTGTATTTACTACTTAATAGCTTAATGTATACTTAACAAATTAACATACAGTTAATTGATTGAATTAATCCATTTTTGTTAAAGTTGAAGCTACTAAAGCACATACTGCATGCACATACTATATATAACACAATATTTAATTTTAATATTTAATAAAAATAATAATTATTAACAATTAATAAAAAACAACTATACTAATTTTCTTAATTTTATTATTAAAATTTAACAATACATATTACGGATTTTTTGGTACATCACATTCATACATTTACAATTCATGTGATGGTATTGATACTTTTGAAAGGAGTTCTCTTTGCTTGTAACTCGCATTTGATACCAGATAAAGCAAATCTTTATCCATGGATAGAAGCTTTAAATTTTTAAAGGCATTCTGGCTCGAGTTATTTCTTGCCAGGTTGTGTTCGGATGGAGCTTGGAGGAGTAGATCCATAGGCTGTGGCAGAAGATTCGATCACCGTGCATGTCGAACCAACATATCAGTAGCAGCACTTGGTGGAACAGTATATCCAGTTGGCAAAATGTGTGGCTTACTGCTTTCTTTGAGTTGATTGTGTGTTTTCTTATTTGATTTGATGTTCGTGTTGCCATTTTGGTGAGTTGAGTGTTGAGGTATGAGGAGAGAGTGCAAGCTACAGGCACCATGTGTGACTGATTAGTGTGTGCTTGCGTAATGTTGTGGAATGTGGAATATGGACCGTTGACGTTGAGTTGTGTATGTGTGTTTGTTATTATTGCTAGTGACTTGGTGAGTGAGTGGTGAAGAGTGAGTGGTGAAAAGTGAGTGGTGAGTTAATGAGTGTTAAGTAATTGAGAGGGAGTGCAGGCTTAAGGCTGCAAGCACCACGTGGCACGCACTACTAGGGTAGCTTGTGTGAAACTGTGAAACTAAGGGTCTGAGGCTGTAAAACTGAGTTGAAACCGATTAAATCTAATTTTATATTTTTAAATTTCTTTTTTTATTTTACAGTTAACTTGATTAGCTTTTAGATCGGATCAGGTTTTAATTGGATTGGATAATAAAATCCGATCAGATATTTTTTGTCATTTGATTCGATCTTAACCTGATTTTTTCGGATCGGATTGAGTAAGTTATTTTGCCCATCCTTATTTATTTAACTGTATAAAGGGAAAACAAACCAGCAAAAGGAGATTTGAAGCCATCAGGACTTGGAACGTTTTAGAACTTATATATACAAACATTTGTAGGCCATTCGCGACGGCTATTTAGAATGGTCAATAATATTTTATAACGTTCATCGGTGATTTTTCAAGATATGGCTACATATGTCTTGTTCATAAAAAATCAAAGTCTTTAGATAAGTTCAAAAAAATTAAGGCTGAAATTGAGAACCAACTCAACAAAAGAATTAAAAGCGTCAGATTTGATTATAGTGATGGGTACTATAGTAGATATAACGATTCAGTTAAATAACGTTTAGGACCACTTTTTAAGTTCATTCTACAATACATTATGCCGGGTTCACCCCTATAAATATTATTGCTTGCAAGACAAAGCAGGACACTTAAGGACATGGTAGCGAGTGTAATTTGTCATTTCACTTTACTTGAATCACTCGAGGAGAAGCACTTAAGACTGCAACATATATCTTTAACAGGGTTCCAACTAAAATGACTACTAAAACCCTTTACAAACTTTGGACAGGTAAGAAGTCTAATCTAAAGCATTTGTATATTTAGGGATGTCCAGCTGAGGTCAGGTTTTATAGGCCTAATGAGAAGAAACTAAACTTCAGGATAATGAGTTGTTATTTAATTGGGTAATCTGAACGATCTAAGGGGTAAATGTTTTATGATCCCACGTCTAAGTTGATGTTTGAGTAAGAAAATGCGTAGTTTTTTATGAATGTCAGGTTTGCAGAGATAGATACAGTTAAGGACTTTGTCTTTGTAGAGGAATATATTAATATTCCTGCATATGTTATTAGCATTGATCAAGGTCTCATTCCTAGCTTTGTTCAAGACACAAAAGATTATGACAATGTTGGAAACCCTCTACACCAGATATTGTTCCAGAAGAATAAACTCTACCACCTCAAGAACCTATACTATTAAGGAGATTCATTACAGAAAGGAGAAGTATAATGCCAGATGACTATATTGCAATTCTTTAAGAACATGAGGTAGGCATTTGAGTAATGGAAGATGATCCAATCAATTTTCTTTAAGCCATGGACTGTTCTAACTCTTAGAAATAGATTGATGCCATGAATGTGCAAATAAAGTCCATGAAGGATAATAACATATGAGATCTCGTTCTATTGCTAGAAGATGTGAAATTTATTTAGTTGCAAATAGATATTTAAGACCAAAAGAGATTTGAAAGACAATGTGGAGAGGTACAATTCGCGTCTTGTCGCAAAGGGCCTTACACAGAAAGAAGGCATCAACTATAAAAAGATTTTCTCTTGATATCTTCGGAGGACTCTTTCAATATTATAATGGCAATGGTGTCATATTTCATTAATGAGCTGAATTAGATGGATGTTAAGACAATTGTCACGAGATGGGTGTTTTGCGCAGCAAACCCGTGCGGCACTTAGACAACCTTGGTCGGGATGTTGCTAAGTAAGCCTTTGCGCTTCTCAATAGCTGAGCCAAGAGGTTCCCGAAATGCTAAAGAAAAGGAAGAGCTAGCGAGCAATGTAGCCAAATGCGGAAATTGTATTACTCGAAAGAAAGCTTATAAGAGAGCTTACAAGTGTTTGATGCTTGATGCTTGGATGATACAAATGCCTAGAACTCACCTCTATTTATAGGAAAGCTTAGCTAGTTCTAAAGAATTCTATGTACATGTGTCTAAATCTAGATCGTACATGTGTCAAAATCTAGGAAAGTCTATACAAGTGTGCTAGTTGCTGGAATTTGCTGGAATATTCTAGAATTGGGCCAAGCTAGCACATCTTGGCTCATTCTCTTGGGCTATTTTGGGCTGGAATCATGCGGCCCGTAACATCCTCCCCCACTTAAGCTCGCAGTGTCCTCGTCGTGCTCTCGTGCTTGTATCTTTGGATGTGTTCCGCGAACTGCCACAATTCATCTTCTCGTTCCCAAGTGACTTCGCTCTCGGGGAGGTTCTTCCACTTCACCAAGTACTCGTAGTGTGGTGGCACGCCCCTCCTAAAAATAATGCGATCAGCAAGGATGTAGTCCACATCTTTGTCGAGCGCGGTGACAATGGCTATTGGGGCACGCCTTGATTCTCCGGGCTTGGTTCTTCCACGTCTTTATGGTATGGCTTGAGAAGACTCACATGGAAGATCGGATGAATCTTGAGTCTTGGTGGAAGCTCTAAGTGATACGAGACGTTGCCTACACGTTGGACAATGTGGAAGGGTCCTTCGGAGCGTCTCACTAACCCCTTGTGGACTTTCCGAAGTGTCTTGAATTGTTGGGGCAGGAGCTCGATCATGACTCGATCTCCTTCCTTGTATTCAACGTGCCGTCTCCTTGTATCAGCCCACTTTTTCATTTTCCTCGCGGCCATATATCGAGGCAATGGCGTTGGGGGTCATAGGCTGGAATCCCATGATAATCTCGAATGGGCTCTTGCCGGTAGCCTCGCTCCGCTGGAGATTATAAGAAAATTGGGCGACATCTAGCAACTTCGCCCAATCCCGTTGGTGAGGAGGCCATTGATGCGCTCGGTTTGCCCATCTGTTTGTGGATGAAAGCTTGTCGAGAACTTGAGGTCGGTTCCCAACATCTTGAAGAGCTCCGTCCAAAATTTTCACGTGAAGCGTGGGTCTCGATCGCTCACAATGCTTCTAGGAACACCCCAAAACTTCACGATGTGTTTGATGAAGAGACGGGCAGCTTCATCCACCTTGCAATCAGCTGGTGCGGCAATGAATGTTGCATACTTGCTGTAGCGGTCTACCACGACCATAATGCTGCCGCAACCTTCGGACTTGGGTAAGGCCGTAATGAAATCCATGGAGACACTCTCCCACGGCCTTGATGCTAGGGGCAGGGGCTGCAACAATCCTGCCGGCAATTGGTGATCAATCTTGTCTTGTTGGCACACAAGACAAGTCCGCACATATGCCTCGATGTCGTCCCGCATACTTGGCCAAAAATACGAGGCTTGAACTAGTGCGGTTGTGCTCTCAATTCCAGGGTGACCAGCCTACTTGGAGTCGTGGCACTCCTTGATTACTTCTCTTCGTAAGTTTCTCCACCTAGGCACGAACAGCCGATCTCCCTTAGTGAGGAGGATGCCTTCTTCTTGCCAAAACCGCCTTGTCTTTCCTTGAAGCACCTTCTCCAGCAAGTCCTTCGCCAATGGGTCTTGTTGGAGGCCTTCCTTGATGCGTGAGACAAGGTCTGAGTTTGGTTGGCTCGCGCTAAGTGTGGCCAATTCCGCCTTGCGGCTTAGTGCATCCGCAACGACGTTGGCTTTGCCTGGCTTGTACTCGAGCCGATAGTCAAATTCCGCAAGAAAATCCTGCCACCTTGCTTGCTTGGGGCTCAGCTTCTTTGCGTTTGAAAGTAGCTCGTGGCTACGTTGTCCGTCATGATAGTGAAGTGTGAGCCAAGCAAGTAATGTCGCCACACTCTTAGGCAATGGATGATGGATGTCATCTCCTTCTCTTGAACCGTGTAGCGGCGTTCCGTGTCATTGAGTTTTCTGCTCTCGAACGCAATGGGGTGGCCTTCTTGCATAAGGACTCCGCCAATGGCGAAGTCGGAGGCATCCGTTTGCACTTCGAAGGGCTTTGTGTGGTCCGGAAGAACTAGGACGGGTTCCTCCGAAATTGCTTGCTTCAAGCCTTCGAATGCTTGCCGACAATCCTCGGACCAATGCCATGTCTGATTCTTCTTGAGCATATCCGTCAAGGGTGCCGCCTTGGCTGAGTAGCCTTGAATGAAACGGTGGTAGTAGTTCACCAACCCAAGGAATGATCGAAGCTCGGGTACTTTTGTGGGAGGCTTCCAATCAAGTATGGCCTTCACCTTTGAGTTCTCCATCATTAGCTTGCCGGCTGAAATCTTGTGCCTGAGGAACTCTACCTCCTCTTGCGCGAATGAGCACTTCTCCAACTTGAGGTAGAGCTCGTTCTCCCGAAGTACTTGGAACACTTGCTGCAAATGTTTGGCATGCTCCTCAAGAATGGTGCTGTACACCACTATGTCGTCCAAGTACACGACCACAAAGCGGTCGAGGAATGGTTGAAGCACCTTGTTCATGAGTGTGCAGAATGTAGCCGGTGCATTTGTTAGTCCAAAAGGCATAACTAAGAACTCGAAAGATCCGTACCTTGTGACGCATGCTGTTTTGGGCTCATCTCCTTCAGCAATGCGCACTTGGTAGTACCCGGAGCGCAAGTCAAGTTTGGTGAAGTACCTTGCATCTGCTGAGTCGGTCGAATAGATCCGCTATCAAGGGTATTGGGTACTTGTTCTTGATAGTGATCTTGTTGAGCGCCCGATAGTCGATGCACATCCGCAGCGATCCATCATTCTTCTTCTGGAAAAGGACCGGTGCACCGAATGGGGCTTTGGATGGGCGCACATAGCCTGCATCCAACAAATCAACGAGCTGCCTTCGCAATTCTTCGAGCTCGGGAGGCGCCATGCGGTAGGGCGTTAAGGCTGGAGGCTTTGAACCTTGCTCCAACTCGATTTGATGATCCACCTCTCGTCTAGGTGGAAGCTTCTTCGGAAGCTGGGGAGGCATCACGTCCTTGAACTCCTCGAGGACGGATTGTACCATAAGAGGGACTTGGGCTGGAGCACTTGCTGGATTTTCCCCCTCGTTGAGCTCCGGATGGAGACAAAGAAGCTTAGGTCCTTCTTGAAACCCTTCTTGAATTGCATGGCAGAGAGGGTCTTCTCTTCGGACTTGCCCCGCTCCGTTGGAACCATGCATGCCTTGCTCCCGTCAAGGATGCTTAGGGAGTTTGTGGCTGGAAGAGGGAAGGCATGGACTTGGTCGAAGAATTCCATGCCAAGGACCATCTTGAAGTCATCCATGGGCACTATAGAGAAATTGAGCTTTCCGCTCCATGTGCTAAGTGCAACATTAACTCCTTGTGCGGTGCCCGCAATGGGCTTGGCGGGTGAGTTCACCGCCTTCATTGTACCTCCTACTCTTGTAGTCTTGAGGCCTAAGCGCTTGGCCTCATCCTCAGATACGAAGTTGTGTGTGGCTCCCGTATCCAGCTAACCCGCGAACGGTGTGGCCGTTTATCTTCGCGCTTACATACATCAGCCTTTTCTTGAGTGCCGTTTGAGGGCTGTCAAGTGCGCCAAGTCTTTGGATAGAACCCATGCTGGGTCGGGGTTCTTCCGTTGATGGTGTGGAAGTGCCCTTGAGTTGGGCAGCGAGGGCATTCAGCGACTTCTTCTCCGGACAGTCGCGAACCCAATGAGGCCCGTTGCATATGAAGCATGGGCTGCGGGGCTTCGGAGCTTCCTTCTTGCCTTCGATTTTGCTTGCCCGTTCTTGCCGCTTGGAGGCTTTTTCTACCCCCAATCCTTGCGATTATGCCCCTTGTCCTTGCGACTCTCTCCCCCACCTTTGCCTTGGTTAGGCCTTTTCTCCTTGGATTGGGTGGAGTACTCGTGCAGCGACTCCGCAATGGCAATGGCGTTGTCAAGTGTTTGGACGCTCCGCCTGTCGAGCTCCGTCTTGGCCCAATCCTTGAGGCCATCTTGAAAGTAGAAGAGCGAATCCTTGTCGAACATGTCGCTGATCTCGAGCATAAGGGTAGTGAACTCGTTGATGTAGTCGTGAATGCTACCCGTTTGCTTGAGGCGACGAAGGCGTGCTCTCGCCTCTTTTTCGGCATTGCTTGGGGCAAATTGCTTTCGAAGTTCTTGCTTGAAGTCTGCCCATGTGTTGATGGCGCAGATGCCTTTGCCCATTTCACCATGCTTGCGACGCCACCATAGTTGTGCAGCGCCTCGTAGGAACGTGGGTGCAGTGCCCACCTTTGATGCCTCATCTCTCACACCCATGGCATCGAAATATTGATCTAGCCTAAAGAGAAAGTTGTCCACGATGGTTGCATTCCGTGTGCCATCGTAGGTGTCCGGCTTTGGCACGTCAATGCGCCACGCATCACTCGTGCTTGTAGAAGCTGGGCTAGCGGAGAGTGTGCGCTTGTGCCATGCCCAATCTGAGCGGACTTCCTCTACTTCCGTACGGACGGCGCGCAGCTCGTCTTGCACGAAGCTGCGGAGTTTCAGCAATTCTTCGTGGAATGCCTGAAATTCCCCTCGGAGGGTGTTGGCTTGCTCTTGCATGAGGGCCTTCGTTGCCACTGTGAAGTCGGCGTATTCGCCCTCGAGGCCGTCAACCCTTTCCTCCAATGTTTCGAGGGAGTCCTGAGCGGCGGACATTGTGCTTTCAAGCGTAGCCAATCGTGGCTCCAAAGCATCGACAGATGCGGCCTTCGACTTGCCTCGAGTCTTGGCCTGCCCGCGAGTGTCATCGCGGCCCCGGCTTGGTTCCGGGATGATCTCCACACCAACAACACCCTCTTGTGTCATGCTTGAGGTTGGGAGGTTGGCCATTGCTGCTGGAATGCGTGTGTGCAAACCTTGGGCTCTGATACCACTTGTCACGGGATGGGTGTTTTGCGCAGTAAACCCGTGCGACACTTAGACAACCTTGGTCGGGATGTTGCTAAGTAAGCCTTTGTGCTTCTCAATAGCTGAGCCAAGAGGTTCCCGAAATACTAAAGAGAAGGAAGAGCTAGCGAGCAATGTAGCCAAATGCGGAAATTGTATTACTCGAAAGAAAGCTTACAAGTGTTTGATGCTTGATGCTTAGATGATACAAATGCCTAGAGCTCACCTCTATTTATAGGAAAGCTTGGCTAGTTCTAGAGAATTCTATGTACATGTGTCTAAATCTAGGAAAGTCTATACAAGTGTGCTAGTTGCTGGAATTTGCTGGAATGTTCTAGAATTGGGCCAAGCTAGCACATCTTGGCTCATTCTCTTGGGCCATTTTGGGCTGGAATCATGCGGCCTGTAACACAATGCTTCTCAAGGTGACATTGATGAAACGATCTATATGGTGCAACTAGAAAAATTGAGTTAGTAGACCCAAAGAATATGGTTTGCAAACTTAATAAGTCCATTTATAGGCTCAAGCAAGCAACTCGACAATAATATTTCAAGTTTTATCAATTGATCATCTGTTCGGTTTGAGATGAATTTGATCGATGATTGCATATATCATAAGTTTTGAGGAAGTAAGTATATTTTTTGGTTTTTTATGTCAATGAAATTTTATTTGCCAATAACAATATATGCTTATTACATGAAACCAAGATATTTCTAGCTAAGAATTTTGAGATGAAAGATCTTATTGGCACTTCTTTTGTATTAGGCATACAAATATATCGAGATTGTTCCCGGGGTATTCTTTGATTATCACAAAAGAGGTTTATTGAAAAAGTTTTCAAGAGATATGACATATAAGATTATAAATCAGATGATACCAATGTGGCTAAAGGAGACAAATTTAGTCTCAATCAGTGCCCTAAGAATGTTTTTGTAAAAAATGAGATGTAGAAGATTCTTTATGCAACAGTAGTAGGAAGCTTAATGTATGCTCAAGTTTGTATGTGATCGGATATTGCGTACATTAATGGGATGTTGGGTAGATATCTAAGTAATCTAAGAGTAGACCATTGTAAGGCAGCTAAATAAGTTTCGCAGTACTTACATAGATTAAAAGACTACATACTCACATATCAGATGTCAGATTAGTTTAAGATCATTGGGTATATTGACTTCAATTTTTTTGGATACTAAGATAGTATGAGGTCCATGACATGCTATATCTATATGCTAACTGGGGTTGCTGTTTCTTGGGAGAGTGTTAAACTATCTTTTATAGCTTATTTTACATTGGTAGTAAAATTTATAGCATGTTATAAGACATCCAATCAGGGAATATGGTTGTATAATTTTGTCACAGTGCTATGTATAGTAAATGATATTGATAGATTCCTCAGATTATTTTATAATGATAAGTCAGCAATAATGTATTCCAATAACAACAGGAGCTCATCGAAGTAGAATTATATAAACATCAAGTCTCTAATTATTAAAGAAAAAGTTCAGAGTGGACAACAAGAAAGAATGAAGGATTGATTATTGCCAAAATTGTTCATGAGCACACTGCTCGTATGGGTGTCGTGTCATTTAAGGATATTGAATTTTAGTTAGGTTTTGTAATTTTATATGCTCTTATGTTATAGACATTTTTTAGTTATTTAAGTTTATAATTATTTTCTGCAGAAATAAAATTTTGGTTTATTTAAGTTTTGGTAAAATTTGATCTTATTAAGGTTTAAGGTAGACCAGTTAGAAATAAGCATGTTAAGATCACATTGTATGAAATTTCCATACTATAAATCCACATCATAATTCTTGTCATTCATTTGTATTGGCTTAGTGATCATTGATTGGTGGACTTACGACAGTTCTAACGAAGACTGCTTTGATCCTATGTTAGTATGATTGATGAACCGGATTAGTTATATATACATTTTGATAATGACAGTAAGGTTGAGCTCATATGATTATTTTGCAAAGTATAATTATAAGGTTGAGCTAATATTTATTCCAATATTATTGGATCCTTAATCTAACATTAGACTTATATGTGAATAATTATGTATTGCAGACTGTCATATAAGGTTGAGTCCGATTAAAAGTGATTAATTATGTTTTCGGTAATTTGGGCTTTAATGTATCTAATAGGATGTGAGCCTTTAATGTGTAGAGACCTAATGATATTGTAATTCTATGATTGATATAATTAGGAATACCTAGTGATAATAGGAAAAATTATCTATATAAGTGGTTATGGTCCTCAGATCATACATATCTTTCAATTCTTTTTTGTATCTCATCATCAGAAAGAGTGTACAGATAAATTAAAGGGTTTTCTAGATATTCGTATTAATCTGGAAGACGAACCACACGATCTTAAAGGATAATTCTGCATTATGGATTCAGGTAGCCTTTCGTATAATTTTATTATTAATTCTTAGTGATACGATATGAATGTTTTGGATTTTACCTGATGGATTTCACCAACAGAATTTAGTTATTCTAACAAAAGATCATTTATCTTGACTTGAAGATCCTTTAGCTGATAGTATTGCTTCTGCCAAAGTCTTGATGGATTCCTCCATTTGCTGTAATCGATCTTCCATCCTTTCTCTATTCGTTGTAATTCTGCTTGTATGCCATCCCAACTTCCTCTAATAATTCAGTTCACTCTCGGTTAGTTGCCATCAACTTGTCTCTAATACCACTACTAAACCCAAGGAATAATGAAAATGCTATTGATTAAAACACTCTCTTAGGGTGAGAGTTGAACCATATTTGTTTGGATAATTTTCTTGTACCTTATAACCTAAGCTTTGAACTCTATATAGACATATTACTAATAGCACTTCTTTAAACTAAGAACACCACCAACAATATCAGAATAGTGCTCTTAAAATAGAGAAGCATTAGCAACTAGTAACACAAATAAAATAAATAACAAATAACTATGTCCAGCATGCTAGCTTGACATATTCTTCGAGCAAAATGCAAGGCTGATTTTGTGCCCTTTGACTAAGACCGTTATGAAAGACCAAGTCATGTTAATTTTTTAAAATCGTCACACACGATATTTCTGCCTTGCATTTAGCATCCCGCTAATACTTCACCCCACATGCTTTGGATTTCTTCTGCTGACGGTTGAGGACTTACATTGTGGCTTATCAATTTACAAGATGCTCACTCAAGTGCACCTTCATTTGCTGATGATGTGTTTGAAATGAGTGGTTAAAAGTTTACTTGTCTACCTTGCTTT
This sequence comes from Murraya koenigii, assembly GCA_025617385.1. Lineage (NCBI taxonomy): Eukaryota > Viridiplantae > Streptophyta > Magnoliopsida > Sapindales > Rutaceae > Murraya > Murraya koenigii. The sequence continues at coordinate 1,387,184 of CM046819.1, read as the reverse complement.
TGTTGAGTTTTTGCTTTGAGCAGATTTTATATGCACTCTAATTTTAGGTTGAATAGAATTTTGAGGGATGAATATTAATAGTAAACTGTTTTAAATTTAAGTTATGCTTTTGGGTATTGAGGTTTCTCTAATATGGTGTTTGAATTAAAGTCCCATTTTCTTTAAGTTCCTCTGTGATTATTTCATTTCAATTAATTTTAATTTCAATCATAATCCATTTTTATCAAACCTCTATTTAATTTGACCTCTTATTATCCACAAAACCTATTTTCAAATCTTCATTTAAATTTGAACCATTTTGAGCCTTTGTCGCGATATCTTAAATACCCATTTTAAATTAAAATTAAAGTCAAGTTTTAAGTGAGAAAACCTACTACTTGTCTTTAAAAAAAATTGTACTTTGACGTAATAGTTTAAGCTTTTAGGTTTAACAATCTTTCTCTCTTTATATCTTCCTTTTAAATAAATTTCTCTAGTTTTACATATAGCATACGGGGCAGATTAGTAACCCCTAAAATTAAATTTAATCCTTAACATTACACTTAGTTATATATTAGTTTTAGACTTATAGATTAAAAATTTATCAAAGGTCACAATTTAATGGATTAAATAACATTAATCTCTTTAGTTTCATTGTAGTTTAAGGGGCTACTAAATTGTTCCTTATATATATAATGTCGATTTGGTATAGGATTATTGACTTTAGTAAAGTTCAAGAAAGTTATTAAACCAAGCAGTTTCATAGTTTTCATGATCATTATTAAACTGTACAGTTTAATAGTTTTCTCGAATTTTAACAAATTTTAAGATTTTGGATTGGAATATATATATTAAAGATAGAGAGGGCTGGTAAAGAAAAAGAATATTTTTTTTATCCTTTACCTCCCCAAGATTCAAACTCGCGTGACAACCAAATAAAACTACTTGAAAGCCACTCAGCCTACCTTTGGGGTAATTTCTCTAGCTTAATTTATTGAAGTTTAACCGAATATATTTTTCTTGAAAAATGAATATGACTTCAAAAAAATAATACTAAACTGATAACTTGGTTATGAACTTATGATAACATGCATAGGGGTGCATCAAGCTCCTTATGAAAGAGTTAAACAAAATGGATTTGGGCACATTTCCTATATAATAAAATACTTGTGTTTCTGTGGCACTGAGTGTTATATATTGATTTTGAAACTTGGTTCAAATCTCAATAGCGATATAATTTTATTTTGTTAGATATTTTATGGAGATTACTTAGAAAAAGGGTACATTTACAAATGTGGTCACATCCAACATTTAAAGTAATTTGAGTTTTTAAGACTTTAAATGTGCTATCCAATATTTAAAATAAATAATTTGAGCTTTTAAGACTTTAAACGGGTTCAAGTGAATAGTAAAATAAATTAAGTATCCCAAATTAAATTAAAATTTTTTGAACTAAACCCATTCAATTTAGATGTCTAGGTTAGTGGATAGACCCCAACTTATGATCAATGGGAGCTTAATGTCACGGGCCGCTCAAGTTCACCACCAAAGACAGCTAATTTATACACATGGGTTCGCTTAGTGCGGGTACACCCAATGGCGGGATGTACTTAGAAGTGAGTTGCAGTTAGAAATGGGCCACCTCATACAACTAGCTAGCCGTGGTGCGCTCAGTATGGATGCACTTAGCAATTGGGCTGTCATAAGGCGTGTACACTTAGCAAGCCTGGCCCGTTATCTAAAAGTCTCTAGCATCCTCCATATCTAGAACCCACCATGCTTATCCTTATCACTATTTTATCCTTATCCCTATTTATAACCTTATCCTTATCTAGATAGTTACTTGTACAAATTGAATTGTATAACTTGTATGGATAACTCTAGAACTAGAAAAGCCATACTATAAATAGGGGTTAGAACCCACCAATCTAAGCATCTCCAAGCATCTCTAAATATCTCCAAATCTCCAAAATCTCCAAATACCCACACACACACACATCACACAAATATGTGTAAAGCTCTCTTGTAACCTCCTTTGTGAATAATAAAATCACATATTGGCCATATTGCTCTTTTCTTCTCTCTTGCATTCTTACAAACCTCTTTGCTCAGTTAGCTTGAGAAGTTTATTAGGCTTACTTAGTAAATTTGTGCTAGAAGTTGTCTAAGTATTGCACGGGTTGCTGCGCATTCACTCATTCCATGACATTAAGCCCCGGCTAAAGAAAATAAATTCTAAAAATTAAATAGAAAATTATTTTGTTTTTAATTAGACCCCTGTAAAATCTATCAAAATAATCCCATTAAATCTAAAAGAAAATAGCCCTCATATATTCATAAACCGTAATATTTAAACTTTGATTTTAAGAATTATAAAGGCCCCCACTTTAATTAAATAAAATGAAACCCACAATAGTCTAGATTGGTGGCTTTTTCTTTTTCTTTTTTGATTTAGTCCTATTAAATATTAATTTTATATCTTATTGTTATGTAATATAACCACCGATAAATCATTTTTTGGATCCGCCACTTGACGATATAAATAATATAACCTAAATCATAAGCTGACGTTTATAACAAATAAGGTTATCTATGATAATAAGGGTTTTACTTTACTTTGTATGGCGACAATACAAAATTTAGATTAAGAAACCGAAAAAAAAAAAAACTACCTAAATAGTTGAGAAGTTTCGAATGAGCCAAAAACACCCCCGGATGCTAAATTTATTTCTTATTTCCATTTTCTTCCCTCTCAATTGTCCTCTCAATTGTGGATTCTTATGCTTCTTCTTTCTTTGAATGGTTCATAGGCAAAATACTACAACGTAAAAGAAACCACTAATGATGCCAGACTTAAAATTTGTAGTAAATGGGTGTTGATTTTCCATTGTGTACAGCTAGCTGTACATGGCACAATAACCATCTATACTTAACAAAAGTTTTATGCTTTGTTTTTTAGACATCTTTTTTCAGTTCTTTTAGAAGTATTAGCTATAGCTATCATGTGCTGCCTTAAACTAGTAATCATTTTAAACCCTTCAAATCTTCCTTTTTTTCCACTATCATTACTGTACATTGATTTATATATATATATATTCTCTCATCTTTTCTGCCCCCTTTTTCTAACTTTTTCCCTATCCTTAAATATGATATATTTCTACATTTAGACTTAAACTTGTTTAAGAAAATTCTGAAAAGAGTTTCAAGAATATTTAAAAATCAATTCAAGAATATTTAAAAATCAACAGGTAGTTCAGATATTTTGTTTTGTGTGTGTATATATCTCCCATCAAAACTCATCTTTAAGAAACAAAATGTTAAAGTCCCACAACTTTTTATTTTTTTAAAGCAAATTGTGCATAACTCTATATTGTGAAAAAAAAAAAATTTCAGATTCTCACATTTAGATGAGCAGTAAAGAACTGTGTATGGGGGAAAGGAAAATATATCACTTGCTTAGTTGCATACAACTGTCACTTCTAATAAACTCAGACTAAATCAATGGTCTCAATGAAATTAATTATAATATCACAAATAATGAGAATGACTAATCTTATGATCAACTCTTGAATATTTGCGTGGAAAAAGAAAATTTTTGCATGGTTATTCTTTCACGTTATATAACCTACTTAATTACTTGAATTCTAATTACAGAAACTAAAATAAATCTAATTGTAATTGTCCACTCATCATGAGAATATATTTGATGCTAAGTCTAAACTGTCTAGACAATAAATAACATTAATAATAAAAAACAAGTATAATGTCTCTTTGTTTCACAAAATATTATGATGCATAAATGTTATCTCACAACTTGGTTAATTTTGATGGATTAAGTATTTAGAGATCATTCAATCATGAGATTTTGCCTTTGATACTATTTGAATATAAACTACACTCAATTCAGGAACTTATTATGCTATTTGGTGAGAGCTGTCCAACATAGTATTAGAGAATAAATATTAGAATTTCTCCATAATGTTACAGCATTGATAATAAAGTTGTTATAGACTTTTACATTTAAGTGTTTTAATCTCAGCCATTCCCTAAATATTTGGATACTAAATAATTAACTTTATTAATGATAATTTCAATATAAGAATGAAATTAAACCAATGGTACGCTACATTTCTGGATGGAGAGAAGAAAAAACAATGGGCATTGGAGTTGTGAGGAAAAAAAAAAGAAAAAAATACTCTGATTTTGCTTGTTGTTCAGAAAGAGAATGCTTCATGGTTCAGCAAAGTTGAAACCCTTATAAACATTCACATTCAACCCTTTTTTGCACATGCAGGAAATAATTCACTCCATTAATCAGTAGAAGTTTGAAAAATGCAAACAACTTTCTAAATAAAGGATAGTTGGGGGCAATTCTTTGTAAAAGATAGAATCTATTTGTTCAATATGTATTCATAAAAGCAAGGTAGGAAACTATGAATATAGCACATATGAAAATCTTTTCAGTTTTCTCTTTCGTCTAATGTAAAGATTCAGTGCAATTTCAAATAAAAGAACATGAAAGATAAGGTTTCAAGAGTAAATTCATGAGATACAAGAGAGAGATTGTATTTTGTTATATCTATATTTTCTTTCTTTTTCAATTTAAATTAATCTTTTTAACTAATTTTTGATCAATTATAATATTTTTAAAATAATTATTTTTTTATTAATAGATATAATGTGCATCATTGAATGTATATAGTTTTTATATTATTAATGCTGTAAAGAAATTAAGGTATCATAAAGTGAGACTGTGAATATTAAAATTTATAATTATTATGTAAATATTTTATTATTATTATTTTGTAGGGTCTTCAAGGGAAAACTTTAGTGTATTTTATTCTTTGGTCACGAAAACACATTGATACTCATACTTGAAAGGAAAGTTCAATCATAAGATTCATTGTTCCAAAAGTTGCTATAATCTATTATCAAGTTGCTTTCTTATTATATAATAATAATTTAAAATATAGGAGAAAGAATAATGTTGAATGCTGGATGATAATTTGAAAAATTCTTCATTTGAATTCATGCCCACCAAATGAGGCTATAAAATTTCATCATTTATGCAGAAGCTATGCTTGCTGAGCCAGAAATGATACCTTTACAGTAATCCTCCATATTTGCCTAATCAAGTTGTTATTCGGTTATGTATTTTCTAGGGTTTTATTACTTTTCTAGGAAGTAACTTTGGGAGGAAAAAAAAAAAAACTTGAAGTCTTCCTTCAAAGCCAAAATCTAACAGAAAAATAAAGATTCACATGTTAGTAATTTATGCCTTCTCTTTGTAAATTCTATACAGACATTGCCATTTTTTTGGGTTTTACTCTATAGAATTTTCGTAATACTATTTTTTTGGGTTTTACTCTATAGAATTTTCGTAATACTTGCTCTCTTTGATAATAAAACTTTCGCATGTTAGGAAATTGAGTTTCCTCCCAATATCACTTCAAGCAATTTTTCAAGTAATAAATTAACAAAAAAATTAAATGAAAAATATACCGATCATACAATACAAGAGTTACGTAAAAACTCAATATTTTAAGAAAAATTACGGCCATTATTAAAAGACAACTAAAAAAAGAAATATTTATTATGTAGAAAAATTATTACAAATATATTTTCATAAATAATTTTCTCTCACCCAAGCCCCGAATACATTATTTCAAGAAATATTTCCTAACAAAACAAACCCATATTGAGGAGCCAAATGTTCCTTCAATATAACTACATACTTAAAAATATTTATTTGTCCTCAATTTGAATTCTCGCCAAAATTGAATTGAAAAACTTGGATACAAGCTCCTCTTTCTTTCTTCCTCTTTTTTTTTTTTGGCAACATTTGCCTACAATCAATGCAAAACCATTCTATAAAAGCAGTCGAAGTCTTGAAAATCGGCAGTCATATTCTTCATTTTGAAAAGTGCATGCATGTGGCTTCAATTCCTCTAAATAGTCAATTATTGTGGCCACCTTCCAAATACATGTCAAAATGTTTGGCCAATTTGACTTTTCTCTTTTTTTTTAAAAAATTTAATTTGAACTATATTTTCAACAATCTCCGTCGTGATTAAAATAAAAAAACATTCATAGATATTGATACAAGGTACTGTATTCACCGACAATCATAATTCTCAATATAAAGAATTATCATACTTTATCATAAATAGTATACTACTTAGAATAAACCATTATAAGATTTTTTTCATTCTTTTCGGCACATGTCAAATATATACATTGAAAATTATGATGCAACTCTCATTCTTGGTTTGCCATTTCTTTAGCCATCAACATAATTTTTCGACTACACACCTTGCATTTATACCAAGCCAATGCCTTTGTGTAAACTTGTGAATCCGCTAACAATAACACATTTTTTTTCTATGGCAACTTGGAGATTTACATACCAAAATAACTAAACCACTCTCTTATCGAGAAAAGAGATCCACTGTTGGTGACAATAACAGTATATCCATGTACTAATTTGGGGAGCAATTTACCAAACTTGCTCTACCTTCTTGACAATTTCTTTAAGGTGTCAAAATTGTCCACACCTCTAAATCCTTGTGCATACCAAATTGGATACATTTTTAACTTAAATCCACTATAAGCCAAAAAACATTCTCCCAGTAATTTTCTAACATCAAACTCCACCCAAATTCCACTAAGTTTGAAAATCACCAACTGCTGATAAGTATACCCTCTACTTTGACCTTGATTTTCACCATAGACTATTTGGATTGGCTCCCACTGTTTCACGTGAATAGTATTATATACATGAATAATATCATTAACATAAACAGTATCGTATACCCCCAAGTAAGAACTCTTGGCTTTGATACCATTGCTAGGAATTTAAACTTCATCCCAAGATCACAACAAGCAATTTGTCAAGCAAAAAATTAATAGAAAAAAATTAAATGGAGAATACATCAATCTTATAATGTAAAATTTATGTGGAAAACTCTAAATCCAAAAAAAAAAAAAACTACGGCCGTTGCCAAAAGATAAGTAGAGGAAAATATTTACTATGTGAAAAATTATTTCAACCGCATTCTTAGAAATAATTTTCTCTTATGAAGCCCTAATTACATGATCTCGATAAATATTTCTTAACAAAGTAAACCTGTAATAGCCATATTGAATTCCTTAACAAAGTAAACATTTAATACCCATACTGATGAGCCAAATGCTCATTTAATACATCTATATGCTTCAGAATATATTTATATGTTCTTAATTTAGATTCTCACCAAAATTGAATTGGAAAGCTTAGATACAAGCTCCTCTTTCTTTCTTCATTTTTATAGGCAACATTTGCCTACAATCAAAGCAAAAACATTCTAGATAGTCAGTAGAAGTCTTGGAAATCGGCAGTTAAATTCTTCATTTTGACAAGTGCATGCATTCCTCTTCAATTCCTCTAAATGATCAATTATTGTGGCCACCTTCTAAATACATGTCAAAATGTTTGGCCAATTTAAATTTTCTCCTTTTTAAAAAAAAAAATTTAACCATATTTTCAACATCATATAAAAATTCATCCCATCCACAAAGTTACAATTTTCAATTCAAAAATTGAAGTCTTCATGGGGTAACGTAATATTATAAAACAAATATTGAGACAAAGCAGTAAAACTAAAAAATAAGGGGAAAAATTTCAAGCTCCCTAATTTATATATATATATATATATATAGACACCCGCGCGTGTGCACACAAAAGTTGCCAAGCATCTAACCCTCTAGTAATAGCTCAGCAATCATTGATGCACTACGAGGGTCCATCACATGAGTTTGAGTAAGATATTCATGAGCGAACCGAGGACTTTGATTTACCTTGGGCTGAATTAATAACACTAAAAATTTATATTTGAAAGTGTATATAAAATTGTGCTTTTCATTTACAAACAATAGAACTCATAGATTATGGAAATTGAGTTGATAATTTCCTTAATTTCTCCTTCAACATAAATATATAACCGTACAATCTTAAAAAATATATGCTCGTTTAAAAAATTCTTATAAAAAAAAAAGAAAAGAAAAAACTATGACAATAAACAATAAACTATTAATAATATCTATATTGTTTACTTTGATTGGGCGAATAAATTGAGAAAATGGTATTTACAAGTTTATCTTTTGTTTGGGTAATGCCGAGCAGACCTCCTCGAGGACAATCCAGCCAGAGCAAAAGACCTAATTACTAGCACAAAGTCACCCATGCTCGGTATTAAAGATGGCCGAGGTAAAGTGTTCCAAGGATGGTCGGATCCTGTGCTTCCCATCCTGCTCGGGTAAAAGAGACCCTTGACCACTGAGCAAGACCTGGTCGCGTTGCGGGAAGCACCATGAATAAAGGAAAACCAAAGCTCATGCAAAGCAGACCTAAGCATGGCGCCCTTTCTCCCGATAATTTGTCACAACGATTGATGACTGACAGACACCCCCACGTCGTAAGGGTTTCATCACTGTTACCAGATGAATGGCGCACGCCTCCACTGTGTCATCATTATACACAGACCTACATGGCATCATCATTTCGTCATGGGAACCCATAGCCATTTGACATCCCATACCCCCAAGTTGTGCCGAAACAACCCATAGCTGTCAAAAAGACGCAGGCGCAATTAATGCAACTGATGGCTCCCAAGCAAAGGAGGGCGGGAAAATAAGGGGGATAAATATCAGACGAGGGGTAAGGTAAAAGGACTTTTGATTCAAACTCTAATTTTTCTATCTAAATTCTAATTTTTTCCTCTCTCAAAACCTCCCATTTTTTCGGTCCCTCAAATTAAGAGGGATTCTAAAAGAATCAACTCGATTACTGACTTAAGTGTCGGAGGGTTTTCGTCGGAAAAGTATCCGGCAACCCTTGACACAATTTCTATGGACACAGGTCAGAAGACATCACTGCTCCAGTAAACGGAGAAAAGCAGGAACCAACAAGAAATCCTGATTGAACAACCAGCGAGCAGAAGGCAACAGTACTGCTTGGAAGCGAGGAGAAAACTGCATCAACATTTTAGCGCTGTCTGTGGGGATCAGTTCAAAAAGCCTGAATTCCTAGTACATTCAAAAAGCAACATAACGATGAGAGGAAACAGTAGAAGAGCAGTAAGCCCAGAAGAATCGTTGACCCTGAGGGAAGTGGCCAATGAGGCCCGAGATAGGGAAATGCAAGAAAGGATGGACTGGATAGAAAAACAGATGGAGACGCTGACATCTATCTTCAAGGACGGATAGAGGAAAGCAAGCAATGATGTTCCTGAATATAGCCGCAAGAACGCTCCCACTAGGGAAATGTAAGAGATGAAGCCTATAGGTAAAAAGTACAGAACGTTGCTGGAAGGGAGGAGAAGAACTTGGAGGAAAGGGAGTCCCGACAGCACTTGCAAGCCACGACACCTACTTCCCGTGCGGAGGAGTTGGAAGGCGAGGTTCGTAGGCTAGTACAGGTCGTTGAGGTCCTTCGGGGGAACAGGAAAGCTCCAAGTTATAGGATAATGTTCGAGTCCCCATTTTCAGTAAAAAAATCATGGGCGTCACAATCCCCAGGGATTTCCGCTTCCCCGACTTAAAGTTTTCGAGGAAGAGCGACCCACTGGTGTATATAGAACTCTTCAACGACATGACCGGAGTACAGGGCTGGACAACAACCTAAAGGTATAGAGCCTTCTCGCTTACTTTGGAGGGGAGGGGGAGAGCGAGAGAATAGTACCGCAGATTACCGCGGGGGAGTATTCTGAGCTTCAAACAAATGTGTATGGAGTTCACGGAGCAGTTTCGGGGGGCGGTGGCCCTCGAAGATGACATGATGGAATTGGTGGAGATAAAGCAGAAGGAGAGAGAGTCCCTCTGAGAATTCTTCAAGAGGTACTACCGGGCAGTCTTGGATCTCGAGGCATTCAATCACCCTTAGGCATTGAGAGGGCTGAAGGAGGGGTGAAGATAGGAAGACCTTGGTACAACTTGTGAAGTCCCTCAATTTGCTTATTCTTTGACGCTTATGAGCAGATGAGGATAGACACCATCATCGAGGAGGAGAAAGCTGTGAAGCTGAGAAGCGAGTAGAACAGCGAGGGGAAATGTAAAGAGAAAGGGGGGCCTACTCGTGGCTTGCCTACCTCTAAAGAAATACCGGACCGCAGGGATTATTGGCAGTACAGGGGCAACCTACCTCGTAATCCCCCTCAAATCGGCCCATGTAGAGCAACGATAGAGCCGACCGCCCATTGCCTTTACACTCGAGAAACTTTCCCCGGGATAGGGTGGTACAAATGGTTGACCAGAGCCCCGCTTATAGGCAGTACACCTCGTTGAAGGTGTCACTTGAGGAGATATTTCAAGTTGTAGAGGAACGAGGGCTGTTGTGTTCCCCGACGCCGATGTCCAAGCCAGCAAACAGAAGGGACAGAAGTAGGTTCTGCTGATTCTACAACGATCATGGCCACTCGACGTCGTAGTGCCATGGCCTAAAAAACCTGGTGGAGGACTTGGTTAGAAATCGGTACTCAGACAAGTTCATTGAGGGGGGGCATCCGGTAGTCGAGCAGAAATAAACAGGGGATGGCCAAGCCTGTGACATGGACCGCGAACCACCTGCTGTGAGGGTGATAGCAGGAGGGCCCACGATGGTAGGAAATTCAAATAGGGCTCGGAAGAACTACAGCAGATACGCCTTTACTAGTCGGGAGGTTCTGCTCGTTGTGCCTATTGCAAAGAGAGCTAGGATTCGACAAGTGCCAATCATGTGGATAGAGAAGGATAAAGAGGGGGTCCCATACCCCCACGAGGAGGCCTTAGTTATAAGGGAAATAAAGAGCTCAATAGGATGTTGGTGGACTCGGGGAGTTTAGTGGACATTCTCTTTAAATCCACCCTCGACGATATGGGAATAGCGTATGTGAGGCTCGAGCAGACGAGCACCTCTCTAAAGGGGTTCGGTGGGGGAAGGCTAACCCTTCTAGGGATTGTCAACTTGCCACTGACCATGGGCTCGAAGCCCTTTGAGAAGAACATGATGTTGAATTTCGTGGTTGTAGACGAAGTCAGCCCTTACAAGGCAATATTAGGGAGACTTTTCATGAGGATTAGCCAATCGGTGATGTCCACCTACTACTTGGCCCTAAAATATCGTGTGAATAAAGCAGTGGGAGTTGTCAAGGACGATTAGAGGGTCGCGAGAAGCTGCTATGCCACAACGGCAAAAGAAATGATGTAGGTAACGTCACTGGACGCGAGGGGTGAGTCAAAGAAGGGGAGGCAAGAACCCGCTGAAGAATTAGAGGAAATTTTGATAAGACCGGGCGATCAAGAGAAGAAAGTCAAGATCAGCTTGGGTATTAGCGAATAACTGAGAAGAAGCCTGGTCGAGTGTTTGCGAGCACATTCTGATGTGTTCGCCTGGAAGCATGAAGATATGCCGGGGATCGATTCGAAGGTGGCATGCCACAGGCTGGTGATAAAAAGAGACGCGAAGGCGGTCAGGCAAAAAAGGAGATGTGTCAACCAGGAGAGATATGAGGCCATGAACAGCGAAGTGGAGAAGCTGTTGAAGGCGGGATTCATAAGGGAAGTCAACTACCCTAAATGGATCTCAAACGTGATACTGGTAAAGAAGGCGAGTGGGAAATGGAGAATGTGTGTAGACTTCACCGATTTGAATAAAATTTGTCTAAAGGATAGCTTCCCATTGCCAAAGATAGACCAGCTGGTTGACTTCACAGCATGACACGGTTTTTTACTCATTTTCTCTATTACAAACTCTTTAAACTCACAAATATAAAACAATAGTCAAAAGTAAAAGAGTAAGAATTTACTTCTTTTCTTCTCTCTCTTTTGTGAATATGATTTTTGACTTTTTGCGCGACGACACCAAATATTTTTGCTTGTAAATAGTCCCATTGCTTAGGGCTTAAAATGGATTCATCTTTAAAATTCTTCTGCAATTTATAGAGTAATAGCTTAACTTTTTATTAGTTAGTTGTCATGTTTTAATTCCTTTGCCCTCAAAGATTTAAAGGAATAGATAGAACTCATCATTATACATGTACATGTTGATAGTGTAAAATGTCATGGTAAATGTTTTCACCAAATTTTTGCTAGGATCTGATTCGAACAAATTGGGTTGTTCTCATCGGATCTAGCTCAAATTCAATAAAAAAAAAATAATGATATATTTACTTATTTGAGTAAGAGTGAGGAGTATGAATTTCTCCTACTCTAATATTTACTTACATATTATAATGGGGAGTGAGAATCCCACCCTGTAGGTCTCACTCATTTTTGGAGTGTGGAGTGAGATTCACACTCTCATGGAGTAAGCGGGAGTGGAAATCCATTCCCATCTCTTTCTTTTTTACCCTTCTTTTATTAAATTGAATACTGTTATATTTAATAAAATAAAGTAAGAAATATCATATTTATTTAAATAATATTATTATATTATTTTATAAAATTACATTGATTAAAAATAATGATATTAAACTTATTGAAATATGATATTATTATATTTAGTTGAAAATAATATTTTACATTGATTCTAAGTTAAAATTACTTAAAAATAATAATATTATATTCATAGAGATTTAATAAATACTATTATGTATTATCTTTATTTGAATATATAGTATTATTATATTTATTTAATATTAATAAATAATAATATTAAATAGTTTATTCTAAGAAAATATAAATTTTGTACTATATTATTAATAATAATGATTCCTTTATGTTGCTCTTATCAATAATTTTTAATTTACATAATTAAAATTAAAATTAAAATTAATAAAAATTATGATTTACATAATTAAGAATATTAATAATAATTGTTAATTTACAAATATAATAAAATAAATATTTTATTTCTTAAATATATTTTTTTATTTTTTTAATTAAAAACTATAATTCTTTAAAAAAGGGTAAAACTAAAATTTGAAAACATTTACTCCCAATCTAAAACAAAGTAAATACATAAATTAGATTTTGATTCCAATTCAATACTCTCATTTAAGTATAAGTAAACAACTTATTTCACTCCCACTCATATTCTACACTCTCAATCTCAAGATTCACACTCTTTAGCATTCTCACTCCAATCCAAAATGTAAACACTACCTAAATTTATATTTTAGGAAAGCTTATACTAAGTTTGAGTTCATGTTTGTTTTTATGATGTTTGGGGCAGGTAGGATAACTGAGGCATATTAAGAGGTAAGATAGAGTGATCTGTGTGGTGTTGAGGTGGTCATATTGGGGAACAATGGGGAGAGCTCAATGGAGCCTGTAAGAGTTATTTAAGAAGTTAATATAAGAAGTTGATGTGAGCTCAACAGATAGATCAGGTGGTTACGCAAAATACTTTGCGTAACGTCGGTAGTTCAGTAAAGCTCATATGTAAAGCACAATGTTGACCTCAAATTTAAATATAGTAAAATAAAAATAAATATAAAGAACATATCATGTTTACGTGATTTGGGTTTTGGCCTACATCCATGAGATTAAGTCATCACCAAATCACTATATAAATAAGAGACTACATGAAATTTTATATTATTCAAGATAAATAACGTAAGGTAAATAGCTATATAGAGATGTTTGGTGTTGATAAATATGAAGATAATGAATAAAGATATGGAGAGTGATAATACAGTAGAAAAGATGATAAAGATATAGATTAAAAATGGGCCTCCGAAAAATGGAGAAGTGGATGATAGTTTAAAAGATGGGGGAGGGAGAGGGAGAGAGAGAGAGAGAGAGAGAGAGAACCTCCAAATATGGCTCAAAAAAACATTTATATAGTGGAGGTTAGTGGTAAGGAGAGTGCATAAAATTTTGGACTAGATGTTATGCTTAGGTAAAAAAGAAAGCATAATTTTAGGGCTATGGGTCATGTTTAGAAAAAATGACTTCTTTTGTATTAAAGGACTAAAATATTCTTTTGTATTAAGTTTATTCTTTTTTATAAATATTTTGAAGTGTTCAACTGGATCATTGATTTCTAAGCTCGTTCAATATAGTTAAGTCTCCCAATGGAATGTTTATATTGCTTCTAGCCCATTTTTGCCCCTATAATGGTCTACGAGTCCTTCGTTGCTATCCTAATCATATATTATGACAACTAATTAATGGGCCAAACTCATTCAAAGGGAGCACAAGCGAGCTATCCGAAGGCTAATAGTAGCAAAATTGCCACCAAGTAATTAATGGAAGGACAATTCAAATTTTAGTTTGCAAACAAATGTGAGACGCAAAATTTCATTAATTTAATCAAATGCAAGGTGTTAACCACCGAGTATAAAACAGCCAAGGAGGAGAGTTGCCAAACTCATTATTCAGTCATCTCCTAGTTATGGAATATTAACTAATTATTAAGTAACAATTCAGCAAACTGCACCGATGAGCCACATCGATCGATATCGAGTAGGAGTAAAACTCTTTAGCCAGACTATTCTTTTAATAAGAACGTAATTATAGAGAGGTCATGTATTGTATAAATTAACCAATGAGCAAGATTGAGTACAGCTTGAAACATAAATAATTAATTTGTATACAGAAGCATGTTAAAGCACACATAAAAGATGAAGAAAAGGGTTCCGTGATTTGGAGTACATATTGGGCACTATCAAACCGTGTAACCCTAATTATTTTCATTATGGATTTGAAGAAGATACCTTAAAGCTAGACAGCTTGCATGCAATGCTGCAAAAAAAAAAATGGAGCAAAAACAAGCTTTTGACAAGCGCACCATTAAAAAATAATAATAATAAAGAAATGAAAATTATATAGTATATCGATATGATAGTACTATCTATCATTTTTATATAAGTTCAATTATGACTTTATTTATGTAAAATGTTTTTTTAGTCCCTATCTCCCCGAGTGTGAATTTATTAGGTGGCCCAATGAAAAATAATTATTTAACAACTACTCAGTTAAATTTTTGAACTAAACAACTTAAAAGAAAAAATTGAAGAATGGATGATTAAAATATGAAACTTTTATTCTGATACCATCTTAATTACTTTAGGAAAAAGCATAAATAAACCTATTATAGGAAGGTCCAACTATTAGGATTAAAATAAATTCGCATTTTCGATTTTTTGAAAATGTAGTACTTTATTCATTTTGGTTCCTCTAATGGTTTGCAGCTAGTTATTGCTGTGATGGTGATTGAAGAGGAGCCAGTATCACAAGAAAAATGGAACAAACTTTTCATTTAAAAAAAAAAAGAAAGAAAAAGAAAACCCTAAGCCCTACCAACTTGTACGCATGATCCCAAACTATTCAATTCAAAAAGAAAACCTTGAAGTTTCTTTTGACCATCTTCTCCATTCATTAGATTTTCATTCTCCAATATTCTCTGTTTCTTTCCTTCAATTTTATACGGCATGCTTTTAATTAGTTTATTACGTTATGTAAACAAATAAAAAACTATATATATATATTCATTAACTAATTAAAATTACCTACAAAACGTGTTTCATGCATCAACATCAGAAATAAATAAATCTAATATCATATAAACTTTGCGAACATAGGCGAATCAAGATTAATCTAATCTAGATGATAAGAATTTCTTTTGAAACTTTCTATCCGTATTAATCCACTCGCTTGCAAATCTTCAGCAACTGCTATATATGATAGAGTAAATTAATCATCAAATAAACATGTTTTAATTTCTTGTATGGATTTTCGGAATCAAATTCATATACATGTAGCTGCTAATGAGATATTAATTCGTGAAAGATGAAAAATATATTGTAATTAAATTATTCAAAGGTGTAGCAGTACTCTTCAATTCACCTGGTTGATGATGTTTAACAGCCTGGTTATTTGTATGTGCCCAGAAAGCAAACTCTTGCTGTTTATTCTAAAATAAGCTCTTTTTGCATTTATTTACAATCAAAATCAAACATTTTTTCAAGGTGACCAACTAAAGAATTTGCTGAATTGGTACAATGATTTGGAAAAGATAAATGTGAGGAAGATAGAAGTCATAGGCCCAACTAAAAGAGAACGTAATAGAGAAAAGAAACTCATTTGGCTTAACTCATAGTTAAAACTTATAGCTTGAGTTGATAGTTACCTCATGGTAACTATTTTAAACCAATTTGAGATATTTTTTTTTATTACTCTCATCACATGTAGGTTGGTTTTTTAATTTGATAGTTGTCACGTGGTAAATTAATGTCGACTTATTTGTATATAAATTTGGTTTTAATGTTATATAGAATTTCATCCTAAAAAGATAGCTTAATAATTAAGAGTTATCTCATACTTATATCATTAGCTCAATAATTATTCTCAATCAATTTGATATGAAATTTTTTTCCCATCATAAATATATGTATATTTTTTTTTAAAAAAAAAAGGACTAAGAAATTAGGTTAATTAAGTAGGTTAGGATAGGATCATAATTAAGTATAACCAAATTTAATTGAAGAGATCAAATCGAATGACTTTTGCAAAAGATTGACAAGAAAGTTCGGAAGGCCAAACAAATAATTGGAAATTGAATGCCCAACCAATGCTTTTCTAGGTCAATAATTTTACCAAAGTTAAAGTTCCACAATACATGTGCTTTTGCTACAAGGTTCACCAACACTATAATATCTTTCTTCAAATGTTTATTTCATTTGATTTAAACCCAACACATGTTTCAATTCTATTGGTCCTTAACTTTTCTCTAAATTCTTTAGGAATTTTCCAACTAAGCACACAACAATCTCCTACTATAAATACAATAGATAGCGAGAGCTTTCAAGCATTGAACTCAAGAAATATTAATACACTTTAAATTAAAGTTCTTTCTTTCTTTCTTCCTCAGAAAAATTAGGGTGAAAGAGAAGAAAGTGGTTGATCAAAATTCATTATGGCTGGAAACAAGCAAAAGAAATCTTCTTTCTCTCTACTTGGCATGTTCAAATCGCGGAGGACTAATCGAAGAGGGGAAGATAGGTGCGATGATCTAGGAAGCACAGCAAGAAAAATTTGGCCAAGTGATGAAGATAAAGGTGCTTACTGGGTTGCTGAGCCTGGAATTGACAGAAAAGCTTCAGCTTTTATTGCAAAATTTCATGAAACTCACATCTCAGAATCCGAACGCCATGCAATTTATCAAGCTACCAAGACTTGATGACAATAACAAACTAACTGTAGTATATATATAAGTTTGATTCTAATTTATGTTAATTTTCTTGAGTTTTTTGTACTATTTATTTCAAATATGTTTATAAGATGCCTGTAAAATCACAATAATGAATTAAAAGTAGTAAGATTTGTTTGTGCTCTTGTCCATCTTTCTTTCTTCATACGAGCTAATTATTTATTACTTCAGACTTTTATTTGGATGACCTCTTTTAGAAAATCAATAGGAGTTTTCTTTTGTTAATTATTTACTTTTTTAAAAAAATAAAAATAAATGAAAAATGAAGGATGGATACAAAGCTTATCAGAACTCCACATTGGGTTATTTGGTTTGGCATGCAGCATTTGATTTGATCAAGATATCAAAGTTGAATTTAGATTTCACTTTGAAAGGTAGGCCCTTCTAGATTTTGTGCGTAGTGTAATTAAAAGTATGAAGAATGATTTCTTGTTACATATTTTCAAGAAGAGAGAGTTGTGGTTTCTTCCGCAGGATTGTACTTGCTTACTTATTTTGGTTCCCCATCTTGTACCAGGCTTTCAATTTTTTTTTTTTAATATTTTTCTTTGTAACTTAGGTTTATTAACATTTTTCACCCAATTCTTTGATAATTTACACTTCTAAATGTTGGACACCTAGTTAGAAATAAAGTTTGAAGATATTAACAGGCTGTTTCAGGTAACGTCAACTAACGGAAAGGTGGAAGAATTTATACACTTAGTAAGTTTCTGCTGAACTAATTGGGGGGGGACAATTGAAAATTTTCTCTAAAAAAATGTTAAGTTTCTGATGGACTAATTGGGGGGACAATTGATAATTTTTCTTTAAAAAAATGTACAATTAATATAATTGGAAAATATGATTGATTGACATTGATAAATTATTGTAGTCAGATTTGTTTATGCTCTTTTCCATATTTTTTTCTTTACTTAAGTTTTTTTTTAGAAATCAATGGGAGTGTTCTCTTGTCAATTATTACTAATTTTAGAAAAAAAAATGCAGCACTTGATTTCACCAGAAAACCAATACTGAATTCAGATTTCACTTTGAAAGAATCTTTGGCTCCTCTAGATTTTGTATGCAGAGTAAATAATTAGTTGGGTTTAAAGAGCTGTTAAATTTTAATTCCTTACTTTTTTCTATTTCCTTTTAGGAAATCAGAATCTTGTTAAAAAAAAAAAAAATAGAAAGTGATCTCCCACTTGGGAATCTTCTTAACATTTTCAAGAAGAGAGGCATGTGGTTTACTCACTACAGATTTTGGTTCTCCACCTTTTGTTAGGCTTTTCATTTTTTTCCCTATTTTTTCAGCTGTTTTTACTTTCTTCGTAAACTAAACATTCCAGCGAATTCTTTTATTTTTTTATAGTTCTAAATGTTGGATACCCGCTTAGGTGTAGAGTTTGAAGAAATTGAAAGTCAATTTCGGTGACGTCTGTTAACAGAAAGGTCGAAACTTAAAAACTTGCACTTGCTAAACTTGGGTGGATTGCTAAATAAATTTAAAACTTTTAGAATTTCTGCGAATATTAATGAAAATTCATGCGTGCGATTGACAAATTTCTCTTAAAAAAGAAAATGTAAAGCTAATCTTTTTAAGAACTATGATTGATTGGCATTGATTTAAACAATTTTATATAGATTTTAAACAATCAATTAATTCAAATTTAATATTACAAACATATAGTAAATATTTTATATTTTAATTAATGCAGTATGTGACGTGTCATTCAATTATAAATATTAATAATTACTATTATGATAGAAAATAAAGCCAATAATTACTTATATTGTGATTCGATCGACAGATCACATTAATGATTTTTTGGTCTTAACTCTTTATGTTTTACAAACAACCATGACTAGAGAAGTAATCTAGAAAAGTAATCAAAATTGAAATTTCATCCTAGACATATTAGAGACTAGTATAACTTTCCTTCAGAGATGTTAGAGAGAATCGTAGAGTAAATAGGAATGGAAAGAGATGGGGACTTTCATTTGCAAGCTGTTGTCTTTAACTGCAAAAATAATTATTATAAAAAGAATAAGTCTAAATTAAAATTTTACATTTAGCTTCCTCAGTTTTACATACATTTATTATATCTTGCCAAAATTTTAATGATTTCTCCATTATTGTCTCCACTATTGGTATCCTCAATTTGAGTGATATATATAAAATTACATCCTACTTCAGTTTGTGCTTTCTCTATTATGATCCCTGTTTAATTGAAAAGGAAAATTAATAGAAATTAAAATGTTGGTTTCAGAAATAGACAAAATGAAGTACAAAGTTTTCAGCCAATATATTCTGGGCAAGTTGCTCAAAAAGAAGGCAATGAATTGAATTAGTGTATTGTCGACCAAATAATGAAAAGGAATGGCAAGGGTTGTTTCAAAACCACCCGAATGAATGAATGTACCACTTTATGTCATTGAGCAACCTTACTATTATTGAAAATGTTCTGTCCATCATTTGATCATGCATCTTGACTTTGTGATGTGGGTTAATATTCAAGATGCTCTGCTCAGTGCACGTTCATACTGGCTAAAGCTTTGCTTGTCTTGCTTTCGTTGAGATTCTACTTTGAGCACATTTTCTATGATGCAAGCTAATTACAGGTTCAAAAATGATTTTGGGGGATAAGATTAGTGTTAAATTGTTTTAAATTATAGTTATATTTTTGGGATTGAGTTTTCTTAAATATGTTACTGGATCGAAGTCCCATTTTCTTTAGATTCCTATGTGAATATTTTGTTTCAATAAATTTCTATTTCAAACGCCACCCATTTCGTTTGAACCTTTAGTTAATTTGGCCTCTTATCATCCTCAAAATCCATTTTCAATTCTTTTTTAAAATTTGAACTATTTTGATCCTCTGTCTTAATCTCATAGTAGAAACCCATTTATTTAAAATTGAAGAAAGACGAGTAAACTCTTACAGAATGAGTTAAACTTTTAAGTTAACAGTATATCTTTCTATCTCTCTCTTAAGTAAATTTATTTGTTTTTATATATATAATGTGTATGTCTTTTTAAAATATAGGGGTAGAAAAATTAAAACCATTTTTTATTACTTACCTATTTAGGATTCGAATTCCAGTGCTCTGTCAAATAAAACTATTTGAAAATTACTTAATGAGGTCCTTACAGGAAATTTTTGTGGCTTAATCCGTTGAGGTACACTCAAATATATTTTTCTTGAAAAATTAATGACTTAAAAAAAAGACACTAACTTAATACGCTGACCTAAATTATAAGTTAAGGTTTGTAGCAAATAATGCTACCTATGATAATAAGGATTTTACTTTACCGTGCTATGCAACAATGCATCATGCAACAATTAATTTAGAAAAGAAAAATCCTTAAACATAAACATGTGAAAAGTTTAGAATGAACCAAAGACAGGTTGCCAAATTTATTTCCCATTTCCATTTTGTCCCCTCAGTTCTGGATTCTTGTGCTTCTTTTCTATGAATGGTTCGTAGGAAAAACACTACAATGTAAAGAAGCCACTAGTTCTTTTGCTACAAGTTTTACCAACGTATACTGTCACTTCTTCAAATATTTGTTTCATTTTTATCTAAACCCAACACATATTTCAATTCTATCGGTCCTTAACTTTTCTCTAGATTCTATAAGAATTTTCCAACTAAGCACTGGACCCTCTCCTACTATATAACAATAGAGAGCTTTCGTCATTGAAAATCAAGAAAATATACTTAAAAACTTATTTCTTTTTTTGTTTCTTAAAAAAAGTAAAACAAGACAGAGGTTGATTAAAATTCATTATGGCTGGAAACAAGCAAAAGAAATCTTCTTTTTCTCTATCAACATGTTCAAATCGCGGAGGACTAATCGAAGATGGGAAAATACATGGGATGATGTAGGAAGCACAGTAAGAAGAATTTGGCCGAGTGATGAAGATAAAGGTGCTTACTGGGTTGCTGAGCCTGGAATTGACCGAAAAGCTTCAGCTTTTATTTTAAAATTTCATGAAACTCGTATCTCAGAATCCGAACACCATGCAGTTTATCAAGCTACCAAGACTTGATGACAATAACAAGCTACCATGCAGCTTTTATTTTCCTGTGTTTTTGGTACTACTTGTTTCAAAATATGTTTATAGCTTGTAAAATCACAATAATGAACTAAA
Organism: Murraya koenigii; assembly: GCA_025617385.1. Classification (NCBI taxonomy): domain Eukaryota; kingdom Viridiplantae; phylum Streptophyta; class Magnoliopsida; order Sapindales; family Rutaceae; genus Murraya; species Murraya koenigii. The sequence goes on along the minus strand of CM046819.1, from coordinate 1,365,902 downwards.
GTAGTTAAGTAGTAAGATTTGTTTGTGCCCTTGTCCATCTTTCTTTCTTCATACAAGCTAATTATTGATTACTTCAGGCTTGTTATTTGGATGACCACTTTTAGAAAATCAATGGGGAAAATGAAGGAGGGATATGAAGCTTAAAACTCCACAGTGGGTAATTAGTTTGGCATGCAGCATTTGTTTTCATCAAGATACGAAAGTGGAAGTCAGATATCACTTTGAAGGAAAGCTCTTCTAGATTTTGTGTGTAGAGTAAATTAGTTGGGTTCAGTTAAATTTTACTTACTATTTTTTTTAATCTTTTCTTTTAGGTAATAAGAATCTTGTTAAAAGTACAAAATTGATTTCCCACTTTGGAATCTCCCTCGTGTTTCCAAGAAGAGGGGTTGTGGTTTCCTCCGCACGATTCTACTTGCTTACGTATCCTGCTGTTTTTTCTTTCTATGTAGCATAGGTTTATTAAGATTTTTCACCAAATTCTTTGATAATTTATGTTAAATAATCAAATAAAAACGCATGGTTTGATTCAAATTGGAGGTGGTTGAACACATGCATTTTATCAAGGTAGGTGGCCAAATGTTGGGTATTTGAAGACTTTAATCATTGTGGTTGGCCAAACAGATGGATTTTTTTGATTGTTTGGTATAATAATACAATCTTGGTGCCTGAAAATATAAGGCATTTCTTCATTCCATTGCATCCGAAATTCAGATAATAAATAATTCAAGTGAAGAATTGTTGAGAGTGAGCAATTGGAGAGTGTGAACATTTGACAGGTATTTTCTTTTAAGTGTGTTAGAGTACTAGGTGTATTTGGATTCGAGGAAGTGAGATTTTTTCACTCAAATATTTTATTCTAATAATTATTAATAATATAATTATTTTTTCTTACTTCTATGGACGTAGACATAATTGTCGAACCACATTAAATCTTGTGTCATTTATTTTTTATGTAATTATTCAGTGCGCTTGATTCCACATTCTAGGCACAACTAGTAGTATCAGAGCAGAAGGATTATACTTGGGGTTTACTATACTGTTCATGTATATGGTACTGTTCATAGATACAGTAGAGACAACCATTTGTACTTAGAAGACAATCTATTGTAATTAATATGTATTTATGCATGTTTAGGAAAGTTTTGTCAACAAGATGATAAGCTTCTAGGGAGTTTGGTTTTAAGTAGGATCATTGTGACTCCTTTATTCTTCTAGAAACTATCCTGGTGAATTTATAAGCTGCTCTTTAAAGTGTTAATAGTTAATTGAGAAAATTAATGAAAGTGAAACTTCTAGAATTGGAGAGATACCTAACCATGCTATTTGAAGAGACACTTTAGGTGGGAGGTGAGACATGTCACATTGTCATTCAGCACCTAAACATTAATGTTGAAAAGTTATGGATGCTCTTATTCAAATTGATCTAATATTGTTTTGCAAAATAAAAGACATTTGTATGATGAAGAAACCTAGGATCGTATGAACAAGAAAGCCTATGGTCAAATCAGATATTACTTGACTAAAGAGGTGAAATATCTTGTAAAAGATGAGAAGTGTGAGATGACTTTATGGCATACATTGGAGAAAAAGTACTTGCTAAAATGTTCAAAAGATTGCTTTCATGTAATAAATTAAGTATATGGCTTCCAAATCAAGCATGGAATGTCAATGTATGACCATGCCTCAATATTTAAAAAATTGCTTGCTAATTTAAAGAATCTTAATAAAGGTATTAAGGATGAAATCAAGGTTATGATTATACTATACTCACTTTTGGAATGATATAGTCATTTTGTGACCACCTTGATATATCGAAAAAGCATGATCATCTTTAAAGATGTCTACACAACATTGATTAATTTGAAAATTCAAAATAATGATATACATTCCAAAAAAGTATCGTTTGAAGCTTTGTTAGCCACAGAAAGAACATTGGAAAAAAGAAAAAGTATGGTAGAAACAATTTTTAGTCCAAATCGAGATACAAAAATATAACTCAAGATGCATGTGTCTTTTGTCATGGAAAAGGCCACTGGACGAAAGATTATCCAAAAGCTCACAAGAGAGATGAAAAGAAACCAGTATAAAGATTCTGATTATTCACTAATTATTATGCTTACAGCGTATGTGGCTAGTTTGAGTGAGTGGATACTTAATACTGAAGCAACCTATCATTTGTGTCACATTAGATAATGGTTTATGAATTTTCATAATTTGAAATTCAGTGTAGTTATGATGGAAAATGATCAATCTTGTCGCACAATTAGAATAAGAATAATATGACTAAAATATTTGATGGAATGGTCAGAGAATTGAAAAAGATTAGACATGTTCTAGTTTTAAAGAAAAATCTAATTTACATAGGTGCTTTGGAAGCTAAAGACTATAAGGTTACCATTGAAGATGGTACAATGAAGTTCACATATAGGATTATAGTGGTTCTATAAGGAGTCTAACATTATAATTTATACTATTTAAAGGGAGTTATAATTGATGAGGCTAATGTTTCTAAGGCACGCAATGACAACACTAAACTATGACATATATGATGGGGACATGCTGGAGAAAAGTCTCTACAAACTCTGATGAGGCATAAACTTTTAGATGGTACCAAAACCTGTAAAATAAAGTTCTGTAAGCATTATGCAGTAGGAAAGAAGATAATTTTATACTAATCATATTACTTGTGAGATCTTTGAATATATTTGCATTGATGTATAGGGACAAAGACTACATCAATTTGTTGAAGATATTATTTTATTTTATTTGTTGATGATTTCTCAAGACATAATACTTGTTAATATATTCATAATTTGGTGTTGCTAATCATAATACTTGTGAGATCTTTGAATATATTCACAGCGATGTATAGGGACAATACTGCATTAATTGGTTGAAGTTATTATTTTATTTTATTTGTTGATGATTTCTCAAGACATAAGTGGGTAAACACTCTACGAGGAAAAGATGAGGTTCTAGAGATTTTTGTGCAATGAAAGAAACTAATAGAGACTCAAAATAGTAGAATAATCAAAGTATTATAATATGATAATGGAAGTGAATATACTTTCGGATAAGACATACTAGTATGCCAGAGTGAGGATATAAAAAGGCATTTCACGATAAGACATACTCTGTAATAAAATAGTATGATTAATCGTATGAATTATACTTTGCCGGAGAAAGTACAATATATGTTATCTAATATGGGTTTAGATAAAAAGTTTTAGGCTAAGGTTGTGAGATACACAAGTCACTTAATAAACCAGTTACCTTATGCTACAATTGGAGGTTAAAATGATAGAGAAATTTGGTTTAGAAAATATGCACAAGACTATGATTTCATTAGTGTGTTTGGCTTTCCAACTTATTATTATATAAAGAATGATAAGCTAGATCTTAGTACAATAAAAAATATCTTTGTAGGATTCAAAAGTGGAGTTAAAGGTTTTAAGGTTTGGGATCTCGAAGATAAAAAATTTATGTATGGCAGAAATATCAATTTTGATGACACTTCTATATTGAAGGCTTTAAGTTCTCAGCAAGTGAATAATAAGACCAATAAGATATTGTAGGGTAGAGTTTGATGCAATTCCATATGTACCAGTTAGTTATACATCAAAAAGGAGTTCAACTTTAGAAGTCGAATCTAAGGATTGGAGTAGAGGTTGTTTCTATTGATGTCCCATAAAAAGACGAAACAATCGAAGATTTAGAAGATGAAAAAAACACTATAACAATAAGGAGACCAAAAAGAATGATAAAGAAACCTAATTGACTTACTAGAAACATGGTGGTAGCCTATAAACTTTCAGTTATTGATGACATCCCCAACATTTTCGGTGAAGTATTACCAAGTAGTGAAAGTAGTCCGAGAAAATTATCCATGGAGGAAAAAGGTTATTAGTAATAAATGAATCTACACTAAGAAGCAAGGATCTTTAAATCAATCAACTTTTTGATACAAGACAAGACTCATAGCAAAATATTTTGCTCAAGAGGAAGATATTAACTACAATGAAGTCTTCTCTTTAGTTATAAAATATATTTCCATTCGTATCCTATTTGCCTTGGTAATTGAATATAAGTTAACATCGGCTGAATTGGATGTTAAGACAATGTTCTTACATGAAAATTTAGAGGAGAAAGTCTATATGACTCAGCCTTATGGCTTTAAAGTTGCTAAAAAGCTGAAATTTACCAGAAGTGAACATAATCATTGTGTTTATTTTAGAAAACTACAAGATAGAGCTTACATCTACTTGTTATTTTATATTGAAGATATACTTATAGCTTCGAAGAATAGAGGTAAGATTGAGAAATTGAAAAAACAGCTAGCTTTTGAGTTTGAGATGAAAGACTTAGGTACTAGAAAGGTTTGGTATAGGTAACAAAATTAAACTAGTAAGTACTTCTCTAGCTCTTCATTTCAAATTGAGTTCTTCTTCATATCATTTTTCTCAAGAGGAGTGCAACTACATGGCTCATGTTCCATATGCTAGTTCTGTAGGTAGTCTTATGTATGCTATGGTTTGCACAAGGCCCGATATATCTCAAGCCGTCAGCATACTTAGTCAATACATGTATAATCCAGGTAAAGACCATTGGCTTTCGGTGAAGTGGATTCTCCGATATTTGTATGAGACAGTTGATGTTCAATAAGAATTGTGGTTAACAATGTGTTGAGTATTGTGATTCTAATTTCACCAAAGATTTAGACAAACAAGATCATCAATGGGCTACATATTCATATTGGGTAGAGGTCCGGTCAACTGGAGGTTGATTCTACAATCGATAATTTCTCTGTCCATTACGAGAGTAGAGTACACAGCATCAGCTAAGATTCCAAAAGAAACTATCTAGTTGAAAGGCTTGTTAGGTGATTTGGGAGTAATCTAGGAGAACATTGAGATCTTCCGTGATAATTAAAGTGCAATATTCCATGTGAATAATCAAACATATAATGCTCCAACAAAATACATAGATATAAAATATCATTATGTAAGGGAAGTTATCAATAACAGTGTTGAGTTATTAATGCTAGATTTTGGGTATTTTGGCATTCAACGAGATATAGCTAATTCGGGGAATGAAGTATCATGGTCCTCTAAAAATAGATTTAGATTTTAGTAAAAAATTTTGCTAAGGTGGAGAATTGTTGAATAATAAAATTAAAACACATGGTTTCAATTCAAAATTAGAAATGGTTGAACACATGTATTATATCAAGGTAGGTGACCAAATGTTTGGTATTTGAAGACTTTAATAATGATCGCTGGTCAAATGCATGGATTTTTTTTATTGCAGGTGTAATAGTACTATCTAGTTGCGGTGGTGCCTATCAATAGAAGGCATTTCTTCATTCCATGCATCCCAAATTCAGAGAAGAAACAATTCAAGTGAAAAATTATTGAGAGTGATCAATTGGAGAGTGTAAACACTTGAAAAGTATTTCCTTTCAAGTGTGTGTGTGAGAAGTAGATGTATTTGGGTTCGAGGAAGAGAGGTTACTTTACTAAAATATTATATTTTAGTAATTGTTAATAATATAATTATTTTTTTTCTCTCATGGACATAAGCATAATTGCCGAACCACGTTAAATCTTGTGTCATTTATTTTTATGTGATTATTCAGTGCACTTGATTCTGCATTCTGGGCACAACAGTTTAAATTTTTAAATGTTAGACAGCTACTTAGGAATAAATTTTGAAGATATTAATAAGTTGTTTCAGGTAATGTCTCCTAACGGAAAGGCAAAAGAGTTAGACACTTGGTCTTGGTAAGTTTTGGGCTGATAAATAACTTCAAAATTTTAAGATTTCTTTTAGCAGTGATGAGACTTCGGGGGACAATTTATTTATTTTCTTAAAAAATATATAAAATTAATTTAATTGCAAAATATGTTCAATTGGCATTGATTTGAACAATTTTTTAATTTATGAAGATTTTAGACATTCAATTCGAGTTGATTTTTCTTTATATATATATATATATATATATATATATATATATATATATATCCCTATCTGTTTTTCACTCTTTTCTTTTGCATGTTGGTTGCCAATTCATTAATATTTGCTAAAGCAATGCTAGGCTTAATTACAAATTTAAAATAGAAGTTTGTAAGTCATTCAATGATAAATGTTGTAGCCTAGTTTAGTTTATGTTTTTTATATTATGATGCGTTTAACTAAATCCCAAATCTTAAAAATAATTAAACTCTTGTATGATTTGAAAAGACAAATAAAAATGAAGTGTCGGGTTTCAGAAATAGACAAAATACATTACAAAGTTTTCAGCCAAAATATTCTGAAGAAGATGCTCAAAAAGATGCAATGTATTGAATTTGTGTATTGTCGACCAATAAATGGAAAGGAATGGCAAAGGGTTGTTTCAGAACCTTCTGAATGAATGAATCTATCACTTTATGCCCCTTTCCATTACAATAAGGCAGCCTTGCATAATTGAAAATATTCTCCCTATCATTTGATCATCTTGACGGTTTAATTAGTAATGTTGGATAATATACAATATGCTTTCTCCAGTGCAAGTTCATTTGCTTGATGATATGTTTGAATGCCTGGTTAGAAATTTGCTTGTCTAGCTTGCTATCGTTGAGTTTAGCTTTGAGCAGATTTTCTATTATGTACTCTAATTACAGGTTGAAATATGATTTTCAGGGATCAATATTAATGGTAAATTGTTTTAAATTTAAGTTCTGCTTTTGGGTATTGAGGTTTCTCTAATATAGTAGTTGTTCTAAAGTCCCATTTTCTTCAATTAAGTTCCTCTGCGATTACTTTATTTCAGTTAATTTCTATTTTAATCATAAGAACCTTTGGTTAATTTGGCCTCTTATTATTCACAAAACCTATTTTCAAATGTTTATTTAAATTTGAACCATTTTGAATCTTTGTCTCCATGTCTTAAAAACTCATTAAAATTAAAGTCCAGTTTTATGTGATAAAACTTATTAGGACTTAAAATAAAAAATTAAATTTTTACTTAATAGTTTAGGCTTTTCGATCTAACATTCTTTCGCTCTCTTAAATAAATTTCTCTCACTTTACATGTAGTATATGGGGCATATTAGCATACCCCTAAAAGTACACTTAATTTTAGACCTTTAGATTAAAAATTTATCAATGGTCAGAATTTAATGGATTAAATAAGATTAATCTCTTTAGTTTAAGTGTAATTTTAGGGGGCTACTGAACCGTCGCCTATATACATACATATATACACACATATAAGATAGAAAGGGGTGACAAAGGAAAAAATTAATCTTTTATTACTTAGCTCTCCAAGATTCGAAGAACTCGGGTGATAGTCAAATAAAGCTACTTGACAATCACTCAGCCAGCTCTTTAGGGGTGATTTCTCTCATTTAATTCCTTCAGATTCACTCAAATATATTTTCTAGAAAAATAAATATGACTTAAAAAAATACTAAACTGATGACTGGGTTTTGACAATATGTAGGGGTGGATTGAGAAAATAAATTCTAAAAATTAAAGAGAAAATTATTTGAGTTTATATTTAGTCCCTTGTAAAACCTATTAAAAGAGTCCTCACTAAATCTAAAAAAATAGCCTTCATAAAATCATAAACCATAAAATTTAAACTTTAACTTTAAGAATTATGAAAGCCACCACTTTAATTCAAAAATATTAGCCCGCAATAATCCAAATGGGTGGTTTTACAGTTTTTTAATTTAACGTCGTTAAATATCAATTTTTACATCCTGTTGTTATACAATTTAACCACCGATAAATAATTTTTTTTTTCGATCCGCCACTATTAATATGAATAAAATATCGTAAATCATAAGTTAACGTTTATAGCAAATAATGTTATCTATGAATAATTTACTTTACCGTTGTATGCGTACAATACGAAAATAAGTTTTAGAAAGAAATCTACCTAAACAAGTGAGAAGTTGAACAAAAGACACCCAGTTACCAAAATTTATTTCTTATTTCTGCTTTCCCCACCTCAATTTTGGATTCTTATACTGCTTCCTTTGAATGGTTTATAGGGAAAATACTACAATGTAAAAGAAACCACTAATGATGGCAGGCTTAAAATTTCTAGTAAATGGATGTTGACTTTCCTTTGCGTACAGCTAGCTGTACATGGCACAATAATCATCTATGCTAAGCAAAAGTTTTATGCTTCGTGTTTTAGATACCTTCTTTCAGTACTTTTAGTAGTACCAGCTGCAGCTATCACGTGCTGCCTTATGCTACTGATCATTTTAAACCCTTCAAATCTTCCTTTTTGTTCCACTATCATCACTGCAAATTGATTTGTATATATATTCTCTCATCTTTTTTCCATTTTTTTCCCTTGTATACAACCACCCTTTTCTAATTTATTTTTTGTCCTATACTTGAACATGATATGTTTATTCATTTAGCCTTGAGCTTTTTTAAGAAAATTCTTAAAAGTGTTTCAAGAATATTTAATAATTAATAGGTTTTTCAGATATTTTGTTTTTTGTGTATGCATATGTATATATCCCATCAAAACTCATCTTTAAGAAACAAAATGTTTAAGTCCTCACAATCTTTTATTGTTTTTTAAGCAAATTAAGTGTACTGAGAATCTGAAAAAAAATTCAGATTCTCACATTTAGATGAGCAGTAAAGAACCGTGTGGGGGGACGGGAACGGAAATGTCTCACTTGCATAGTTGCATACAACTGTAACTTCTAATAAGCTCAGACTAAATGAACGGTCCTCAATGAAATTAATTATGATTTCACCAATAATGAGATTGACTAATAATTTTATGATCAACTCTTGAATATTGGCGTGGAAAAAGAAAATTTGTTCATGGTTGTTCTTTCACGTTATACAATCTATTTACTCAGCTTGAATTCTAGTTACAGAAACTGAAAATTGTAATTGTCATTGTCGACTCATCGTGAGAATATGTTTGGTATAAAGTATAAACTGTATAGACAAGGGTTAATTAATATTAATATTAAAAGACAAGTGCAATGTCTCTTCGTTTCAAAATAATATGATGCCTAAAAATTGCCTCACAACTCTTTTAATTTTGACCGGTTAAATACTTTGAGATCATTCAAACACGAGACCTTGGCTTTGACACCATTTTAGTCTAACTGCACTCAATTCATGAACTTATGCTATTAGGTAAGAGCCGTCCAACGTAGTACTAGAGAATAAACATTAGGATTTTCTCTATGATGTTACAACATTGATAATAGAGTTGTTGTGAACTTTTAGATTTAAGTGTTTTAATCTTGGCCATTCATTTAATATACTGGATAAATAAATAATTAATCTTATTAATGACAATTTCAGTATAAGAATGAAAGTAAACCACTGATACACTACATGTACATTACATTCAAGTCAACAACTCATGCGCAATACTATTTTTAATTAATTATTTTATTTTATTTATTTCTGGATGGAGGAAAAAAAATAATGAGTATTGGAGTGGTGATGAAAAAAAAAACTTTGCTTTTGCTTGTTGCTCAGAAAGAGAATGCTCCATGGCTTAGCAGAGTTGAAAACCCCATAAACATTCACACAACCCTTCTTTGCACATGCAGGAAATAATTCACTCCATTAATCAGCAGAAATTCCAAACATGCAAACAACTTTCTGATTAAACGAAAGTTGGAGGAAATTCTTTGTAGATAGAATCTATTTGTTCAATATGTATTAATAGAAGCAAGGTATGAATATAGCACATATGAAAATCTGTAAAATTTTCTATTTCGTGTAATGTAAGGATTCAATCCTCAAGAATTCAAAATAAAAGAACATGAGAAAATAAAACCTAAGAATGAATTCACGAGATACAAGAGAAAGATTGTATTTCATTATATCTCCATTTTCTTTCTTTTAAAAATTACAATCATATTTTTAACCAATTTGTTAACCAGTTGATTAGATCAAAAGGTACATATTTCTTACATTATTAATGCTGTAAAAAATTACAGCATTATAAGTGAAATTTGGATTCATTGTTGAGCTACCCTCTACTCAATTCTTCACAATTTTTATGCGGCACACATGGGACTTAATTATTGTCTAAGAGGGCCTTCAGCCCCTTCTAGGCCATTATTTTTCTTTTAAATGTGCCCCAAGCCTCTTTTGAAAGAGTTAAATAAAATATATTTGGGCACATTTTTTATATAATGAAACACTTGTAGTTTAGTCATAACAGTGTTATTTAGTGGTTTTGGAGACTTAGTTCAAATCCCCAATAGCCACATAATTTTGTTTATTATATATTTTATGAAGATTTTTTAGAAAAAAATACCTTTTCAATTTTGGCCAAAATGACCTCCAATATTTAAAATAAATAATTTGAGTTTTTAAGACTTTAAATGTATTTAAGTGAATAGTAAAATAAAAAATTATGCAACGTAAATTAAATTAAATTTTTTTCATCTAAGTCCCTCTAATTTAAATGTTAGGGACTGTCACTGATCACACGTGCATATATAGTAACATATGGTTAAGATTTAATTAGTTGGTAAAAATTAATAAAAAGGTTTTTTTTTATCCTATCAATTCTACTTCTACTATCTCGCTCTGTCAAGTGTTAGGAAATTTATGGGTGAAGTAGGGGTACAACTAAAATAAAGTTGAAGAAAATAAAGAACAAGAACAAACTAGGACACCATAAATTATGTTGTTCGGCTTTTAGCCTACATCTACGGGCGAAGACAGAAGGAAAATATTTTACTAGTGATATGAGGATTACAAATACTGTAATATTTTAACTCACTTCCCATAACTCTAATACACCCAATCTCTTACTCACTAATTCCACAAGAGTATTAAACTCTTTAAACTCTCACACATACCTTTTTTTTTCTCAAAGAAATGCTGAAAATGGAATGCTTGGAGAGGGAAATAAAGCCTCTATTTATAGGCTTCATTTCCTCTCCTCATTATATTAAAATAATAATAATATATTTTTTATTTTATTATTTTTCCAAATTCAAAGTTTGAATTTTTCAAATTCAAAGTTAGAATTCAAACTTTGAAATATGGCTTCTAAATCTTCTTTTTTTTCCTTCTTCATTCAAAGATTGTTATTTCTAAATTGTATGGTTCTAGATTATGTACTTCTAGATTATGTATGTGTGTATTTTGTTAGCATCAAGTGTTCTACGTGTCATTCATTTATTGATCCAAAAATATCCTTCCAAATTTTCTCTCAAACAATCATTATTATTTTGTTCTGCCCTTCATGACTTCTAGGAAAACTATAGCTTATTCTGTTGTTTTGGTCAAGAAAACATATTGATACTTGAAAGGAAAGTTCTGTCATAAGATCCATTGTTCCAAAAGTTGCTATAATCTATTATTAAATTGCTTTATTATTATATAATAATTTAAAATAAAGGAAAAAGAATAATGTTGAATGCTGAAAGAGAATTTGGAAACTCTTCATTTGAATTCAAGTCCACCAAATGGGCTTCAAAGCTTCATTTACGTAGGAGAGTAGTTTGCTTTCTGACCAATCCTGAGCCCCAAGATCTCTTTTTCCAGCATTTTAACCCTAAAAAATGATACCTTCACAGTATTCCTACATATTTTTCTAATCATGTTCTATTTGCATGGGTCTTTTTCAGGAAGTAATTTTGAAAAAAAAAATACTGTAAAGTCTTTCTTCAAAGCCAAAAAATAATAGAAAAATAAAGAAGGAAATTTCCCAAAAACAATTTGCATGTTAGTAATTTATGCCTTCTCTTTGTTTACTTTACACGGAGATTGACATTTTCTTCCCATTTACTATATACCATTTTCATAATACTTGTTCCACTAATCATAATACTTTCAAACTCCATAATATGTATGTGGGTGGGGCTCTTTGAGCCAACCGATTTCTTCTTTACACCATTTTTTAGTTAAGAATTTTGTTATCTAATTAATTTTTAATAAAATTACTTTATTAATCATTTCTTCTCTTTTTCATCTCAATTTTAAGAGTGGCCACCAACCCAACTAGGGATGGCAAAAAAGTCCGGCCTGATTTTGGCCCGATTAGCTCGGCCCTGATTTTGGCCCGATTAGCCCGGCCCTTATTTTTAGGGCTTGGGCCCTAATTTAAGGGCTCGGGCTCGGGCTTATACATATCAAGCCCTTTAAATTTGGGCCAGGGCTCGGGCTTTATATAGTCCGGCCCTGACTTTAGAAAAAAAAAATTAAATGTATGTCCATAAGTATTGGAGTAATTTTTTTTTTCTTCTTGTTGGATTGTGAATTGTCATTTTTAAACTAAAGAACTTCTTATTTAAATTGTGTAATCGAATTATGTGTTTTTATTTGTTTGTTAAATTAATAAACTCTTTAGTTGGATTAGTGAATTAAATTGTGTTTTTATTTGAATTAGATCTAATTTTTGTTTGTGTTTAATTATTTATATAATTTATGGTAAAGATGTTGATTACAATAATTTTTATATTTATGTTATTTTAATAAGGTTTTAAAGTTTTTAAATATTAATATATTATGATATTTTAAATTAGAATTGTTTAAAAATTAAAAAAAATGATCGGGCTCGGATAAAGCCCGAGCCTGGCCCGGCCCTAATTTTGAACATTCGGGCTTTTATAGGGCTCGGGCTTATGTTTGTAATGTCGGGCTCGGGCTCGGGCTCGGGCTTGGCCAAGCCCTGTCCCGGCCCGGCCCATTGCCATCCCTAAACCCAACCTATAAAACATACCCAACCCGCATAGCTTTTGTGATTCGGGTTGGGTTGGTAAAATAAGCAGGATGAGTCACCTTGTTAAATTCCAAACCTGTACCGTTTGTGGGTTTGGCTAGTTTAAAATTTTTTTCTACCCAACCCAACTCATAAGTATATTATAATATAAATTTTGATATTTTATATAAAAATAAAAAAATATATAAATATAAATATGAAATGAATAATAAAACCTCTCAATTAATCAAACTCCTACTAACTATTGTTGTTAAAACTTTAGTGTGAACTTCTTTTTTCCCTTATTAACTATGAACTATTAATTTACTTGTTAGACTTTCAAATATTAGAATCGTTTTAAGGATTTTAATATTTGTGTTATTTTATTTTTTCAATTAATTAATTAATTTTATTATATAGTATTAAATTGAACTATAAAAATTTGTCTTTTTTAAAATTCCAACCACCCAATCCAACCCGTCCTAACCCGCAGTTGAGCAGCTTGGATTAGATCCGGTTGAGATATATAATAGGTTGGGTTGGATTTGATTTTTTTAATTGTGTCAAATTGGGCTTATACCAACTTGTATAACTCATATTTTCTTACTTCATACAGATCCACATCTAGCGTTAAGTTCACTGAATTTGATGAGGGATCCTAGGCTGAGACCCATACCAAAGTCCTTTGTGATGATACAGTGAAGAATGACTGCAATCAACGTAAGTTTGCCTTTCGATCTACCTCTCTTTGGACTACTTTGAGTCCAACTTCTGCGTGCAGATAGAACATGTACTCCTATGAATTAGTTGATATCTCCTCACGCACTCCCAAATGACATGCCCAACCCTACTCAAATTCTCATTAATTTATTTATATATGTTCTTTTAGTTGCAAATAATTGATAACACAAACTAAGAATCCAAACTCACTATTTAAAATTGAATGCCAATAAAGTTTTATCAGCCATTAAAGTTAATAAATATTAAGAAATTACTTTTTACTAAACACAAAAGTTAATGAATATCAAGAAAATATTTCTTATATATAGAAAGTATGAAATAAAGATTATGATCTACTAAGAAAGACAAAAAAAAAATGAATTGAAAATAGAGTGAAACTGTGTGTTTAGTTTACAAAATATAAGAATAGAGAGAGAGAATATATAATTTTAAGGTAGAAAGAAAAAAATTAGTAGAAGATAATTTTGAGATCTTCAAATTTTAAATTTTTAATAATGAATTTAGTTTTTAAATTAGGTTTAGAAAAGAAATTAGTGTGTTTCAAGTAGCCCCACCCTATATATATATATATATAACAATTTTCAGGGATTTAGCCCCCTAGTAACAGCTCAACAATCATTAATGCACTTTGCATCTCCGTCACATGGGTTTGAGTAGAGCAAACCCAGGACATCGATGTACCCCAAACTAAATTAATAATTAAAAATTTATATTTTGAAATGAATATGAAATTTCATCAGAAGGGAAAAAAGAAAACACAAACCTAACAAGGGGCAAACATTAGGATTCTTGCCCCTAAAGATGATAAAAATATTATTGAAATTGTACTTTTCAAAACTACAACTAATAGAATTCATCAAGTCTAGAAGTTGAATCAAGAGTATCCTTAATTTCTCATTTAATATAAATAATTATACAATTTTTAAAAAAACTCAATTTTCATCTTATTGTGAAATGATGTCATAAATTTTATATCTGAAAATGCATGCTCTTTTAAAAGTGTTATCAAAAGTTAAAAAAAGAACGACAATAAATAATAAACTTTGATAAATTATTAATAAAATCTAAGTTGTTTACTTTGATTCGGAAGAATAACTTGAGGAAATGCACCAACTAGTGGAAGTTTTGGGTGAAGAGAATGTGGAAAAAGAAAAGTGTTAAAAATATTGGAATATTATTTTATAAGTGAAGTGATATTTTTTTAATTTTAAAATAAAATATTAACAATTATTTTTTGCTGCCGGATCGAGCCTAAAAGTTACAATAAATCTTCTAGGCTCAAATGAATCCACTTTAAACCTTATTTGAGTTCAGCTATTAGCACACCTCATAAATTCTTATAAAACCCCTTAAATATATTTAGTGTTTTAGACTTTGCTAATTACATAAACAGAACAAAAAAATCCATAAAAAAAAAAAAATTCAAACTAGTGAAAGAAAGAAGAGGTTGATTAAAATTTATTGTACGTGGCAGGCGACAAACAGAAGAAATCTTCTCTCTCTCTACTCTATATTTTGAAGATGGGAAAATTCATGTGATGATGTAGCAAGCACAGCAAGAAGAATTTGGCCAAGTGACGAAGATAAAGGAGCTTACTGGGTTGCTGAGTCAGGAATTGATAGAAGAGCTTCAGCTTTCATTGCAAAAACTGATGAAGCTCGCATCTCAGAATCCTTTGCCACGCAGTTTATCAAGCGACCAAAACTTGATGACAATGGGAATGTTAATTACTTGTTCCAAAAAATATATAAAATAAATGTAAAAAGTGTTTCAAAAATTAACTCCGACGAGTATCCTCATCACTCATGATCTTTCAATTTCATAAAGGGGGTTCCATTAAAAAATATGCATGAAAATAATCACTGACCAAGCTATTTTTCCAACAATCCTCAAATGAATGAAAATTGACGGAAAATAGAAAATCAATCACCTTTAATATCAAAATCATTTTTTGACCTTGGGGATAGACTACTACAAGAAATCTATGTTTTGGTGACAATCGATTTAGTCTCTGAAATTATTCTTTGACGTTTTATGTTTAGTTGCACAATAAATACATAATGTCAGTCGAAGAAAGATGTTACGACTAAACTAAAATAGTCAGTCAATACACTTGTAAATGAATATTATAGTACTGAATGATGACAATTAAACGGGTCACATTTGGTGGCCTAGAAGACGACTCTGAAGTTAGCCACAAAATCGTTATTTAAGTTACATAAAGTGATTTTTAAGACCATTGTAGTAGTCATTGAAGTCAATGAAATTAGTCTGCTTTGGTCTTCTAGAAGGCCGTAAATTAGCAGCAAAAGGTATCATTTCGTAACCATTATTTTTAGTCGTTAACGAGTTGTTTGTATGACTATTTTCTACAGTCGAAAATCCTGCTCTCATGTGACTAATTACTACTATAGTCTATAAGTGCATTACAAAATTTTCAGTAAGAATATTCTGGGGAAGATGCTCAAAATTAAAGGAGGCAATGAATTGAATTAGTGTGTAGTCGACCAATCAATGAAAAGGAATGGCAGGGGGCCGTTTCAAACCCCCTGAATGAATGAAGCTACCACTTTATGTCCCTTTCTATTACATTGGGGAAACCTGAATTATTACCATAATTGAAAGTATTCTCTCCACCATTTGATCATCTCGACTTCGTAATGTTAATATACAAGATGCTTTCTCAAGTGCATGTTCAATTGCTTCATAAATGTTTTTGGTACCAGATTTGCCTGTCTTCCTTTAGTTGAGTTTCTACTTAATTTGAGTAGATTTTCTATGATACACCTATAGAGGTATGAAAATGATTTTGAGGGATAAAGATCAAATTAAAGTAATGCTTTTTAGTATTGAGAGGTTTCTCTAACTTGGTATTTGAGCAAAAGTCCCATTTTCTTTAATTGCTTCGAGATTATTTGGTCTCAATTAATTTCTATTTAAATTGCAACTCATCGATCGAACGTATGGTTAATTTAGCCTCCTACCAACCACAAAACCTATTTTCACATCTTTAGTCAAATTTGAACCATTTTGAACCTATGTCTCGATCTCTTAGAAACTCTATTTATCTTAAAATTGAACTCACTTTTTGACGCAGCTAGATATCGTTCTAATATACGTTTCAAAAGAAAATATTGTTAATAAAATACATACATCTATAATCTAGAAGCATACAATGTAGAACCATGCAATTTAGAAGTAGTAATCTTTGAATGAAGAAGGAATAAAAAGAAGATCTAGAAGCCATATTTCAAAGTTTGAATTCTAAATTCAAACTTTCAATTTGGAAAAATAATAAAATAAAATAAATATTATTATTATTTTAATATAATGAGGAAATGAAACGAAGCCTATAAATAGAAGCTTTATTTCCCTCTCCAAGCATTCAATCTTCAACATTTCTTTAAGATAGAAAGGGTATGTATGAGAGTTTAAAGAGTTTAATACTCTTGTGAAATTAGTGAGTGAGAGATTGGGTGTATTAGGGTTCTGGGAAGTGAGCCAAAATATTACAATACTTGTAATCCTCATATCACTAGTAAAATATTTTTCTTCTGTCTTTGCCCGTGAACGTAGGCTAAAAGCCGAACCACGTAATTTCTGATATTCTAATTTATGCTTGTTATTTATTTTCTTCTAATTTCATTTTAGTTGTGACCCTACTTCTTCCATAAATTTCCTAATAGTGGTATCAGAGCCTTGGTTGCATTTTTTTGAATCTGTTCACGTGAGATTACTGTTCACATATATAGTTATTATTCACATATACAGTTACTATACACATATACAGTACTGTTCACGTGAAACAGTGAGAGCCGATCCTAACAAGGTAGTTAGTGATGAAAACAATAGCAGCAAAATACGAGATTAAGAAGTTCAACGGGAATAATTTCTTATTGTGGAAAATGAAGATGAAACCTATTTTGAGAAAAATAATTGTTTGGCAGTAATTAGAGAAAGACCCATGGAGATAACTGATGATGCCAAGTGGAACGAGATAGACGGTAATGCAATTACTGATCTACACGGTAATGCAATTACTCAGTTATCCAGTGTGGCAAAGAAAAAGACAGCAAAGGAAATATAGGATATTCTCACAAAATTGTACGAGACTGAGTTGTTGCACAACAAGATCTTTTTAAAGAGGAGACTCTATACTCTTCGCATGGTGGAATCTACATCAGTGACCGACCATATCAACATGTTGAAGACTCTATTATCATAACTCACAACGTTGGGTCACAAAATAGAGGAAAATGAACGTGCGGATCTTCTACTTCAAAGCCTACCAGATCCGTATGATCAACTCATCATCAATTTGATGAACAATAACCCGACGGATAGTCTATTTTTCGATGATATTGCAACCTCCATCTTAAATGAGGAAAGCAGGCGCAAGAATAAGGAAGATAGACATGTAAGCTCGCAGTAAGCAGAAACGCTATTGGTGACGAGATGGAGATCAACGGAACGTGGCACCAGTGGGAGTTACAATCATAGTAGATCAAAGTCCAGACGTAAAAAGAATATGAAATGCTACAATTATAGAAAGAAAGGGCGTGTGAAGAAAGAGTGTTAGAACAATCAGAAGAGTAGAGAGAGTAAAGCACCTGAGTCGTCAAATGCTCAGGGTTGTGTGGCTAGTATTTCGGATGATAGCGAAATTCTCTATAGCGAGGCAGCAGCTGTTACAAATGACAGGAAGCGGTTAGCTGACGTATAGCTTATAGACTCAGCAGCAACATGGCATATAACCTCTCGGAGAGAATGGTTCCACACATATAAACCTATCTTAGGAGGATCTGTGTACATGGGCGATGATCATGCCTTGGAGATCGCTGGTATTGGTATTGTCAAAATAAAAATGTATGATGGTACAGTTCGCACAATTCAGGAGGTACGATATGTCAAAGACCTGAAGAAAAATCTATTGTCCTTGGGACAAATAGATAGTCTTGGATGGAAAACCCATATTGAAAATGGGATGATAAAAATTATCAGAGGAGCGCTTGTATTAATGATGGCAGAAAAGATCGGTGCGAATCTATTCATACTTTAAGGAGAAACACTACAGGAAGCTGATGCATGTGTCGCGTCAAATGGAAAAGAGTCAACGATGAAGTGGCATCTCAGACTTGGCCATATGTCAGAACAAGGTTTGAAGATTCTCTCTGAGCAAAAATTGCTTCCGAGACTCAAATCGGTAAGTTTACCATTTTGCGAGCATTGTGTTATAAGTAAGCAGTGTAGATTGAAGTTTAGCAGATCTTATGCTAGAAGTAAATGCATTTAAGAATTAGTTCATTTTGATGTTTGGGAATCGCCAGATTTATCCCAATGAGGTGCAAAGTAGTTCATTACTTTTATTGATGTTACTCCAGGAGATGTTGAGTGTATCTAATCAAGAAAAAATCAGATGTGTTTCCAGTATTCAAGGAATTTAAAGCGCGGGTTGAACTTGAATCTGGGAAAAGGATCAAGTGATTAAGAATAGATAATGATAGAGAGTATATAGATGGTGCATTTCTTGCATACTGTAAGCAAGAAGGTATTCAAAGGCAGTTTACAGCGGCATACACTCCTCAACAAAATGGAGTGGCGGAGCGGATGAACAGAACTCTTATAGAAAGGATAAGAGATATGTTAGGGACTGCTAGTCTACCTAACTCATTTTGGACTGAAACAGCCAAAACTACTTGTTATATGGTAAATCGGTCTCCATCAACAGCTATTGAGTTGAAGACGCCGATGGAGATATGGACAGGTAAGCCAGTTAATTACTCTAATTTACATACATTTGGATGTCCTGTATATGTAATGTATAATACCCAAGAAAGAACAAAGCTAGATCCAAAATCTAGAAGGTGTATCTTTTTGGGGTATGTTGATAGTGTAAAGGGGTATCGTCTGTGGGATCCCACTGCCCACAAGACTCCCATCCAGCAGAGATGTTATCTTTATAGAAGATCAACTGCAAAAGAGAGATATGGATGATAGCACTGTGAAAGAAAAGTCAGAGACTGTGCCGATATATGTAAAAAATAATTCAGAAGCTGAAGCAACATCAGAGTACGAGGAACAAGAACCAGTCGAGTCTGAGACTTTAGAAGTTCGTCGGTCAACTCGAGAGAGACGATCACTAACTTGACACTTAGAGTACGTTACAAAAATCAATGTTGCATATTGTCTTTTAACAGAGGATAGAGAGCCATCAACTTTCCATGAAGCTTTAAATAGCTCAGATGTTATTTTGTGGACGGCAACAATGAAGGAAGAAATTGAAGCTCTACATAAGAACAAAACATGGGAACTTGTGCCATTACCGCATGGAAGAAAAGCCATTGGAAACAAATGGGTCTACAAGATCAAACATGATGACAATAATTAAGTGGAGCGGTATCGTGCAAGATTGGTGGTAAAAATATATGCTCAGAAAGAATGTATTGACTTTAATGAGATATTTTCTTCAGTAGTTCAATTCACGACAGTCAAAGTAGTCTTGGCAATGTGTGCTATATTTGACCCACATCTAGAACAGTTAGATGTAAAAACGGCATTTCTTTATGGAGAACTTGAAGAAGAGATTTATATGCTCCAACCAGAAGGTTTTGCTGAAATAGAAAATGAGAACTTAGTTTGCAGATTGAACAAATCTCTATATGGTCTCAAACAGGCGCCAAGGTGTTGGTATAAGAGATTTGATTCCTTTATTATGAGCCTTGGATACAACAGACTCAGTTTAGACCATTTTGCTTATTACAAGAGATTTAAGGATAATGATTTTATCATTTTGCTGTTGTATGTGGACAATATGTTGGTCGCAGGCCTTAACAAAGATCAAGTCCAAGAATTAAAGGCACAGTTGGATAGGGAGTTTGAAATGAAGGACTTGGGACTAGCAAACAAGATTCTAAGGATGCAAATTCACCGAGACAGAAATAATAGGGCGATTTGGCTTTCACAGAATAATTACTTGAAGAAAATCTTGCGACGCTTCAACATGCAAGATTGTAAGACAATTTCTACCCCACTTCCAGTTAATTTCAAGTTATCCTCAAGTATGTGTCTTAGCAATGAAGTAGAGAGGAAGGAGATGTCTCAAGTACCATGTGCATCAGCAGTGGGAAGTTTGATATTCGCTATGATTTGTACAAACCAGACATTGGACAAGCAGTGGGAGCAGTTAGTCGATACATGGTGAATTTTTGTGGAGAACATTGGAAAACAGTGAAGAGGATTCTAAGATACATCAGAGGAACCTCAGATGTTGCATTATATTATGAAGGGTCAGAATTTACTGTCAGAGGCTACGTGGATTCAGATTTCGCAGATGATCTTGATTAAAGAAAATCTACTACTGGCTATGTGTTTACACTTGCGGGGGGAGCTATAAGCTGGGTTTCAAAACTATAGACTGTTGTGGCTTTATCTACAACAGAAGCAGAATACATGACAGCTACACAAGCTTGCAAGGAAGCTATATGGATACAAAGGTTACTTGAGGAGCTCAGGTACAAACAAAAGAAAATTTATGTATTTTGGAACAGTCAGAATGCTTTGCATATTACAAAGAATCTAGCCTTTCATTTCAGGGAAAAACATATAGGGGTTCAATATCACTTCGTTCGAGAAGTAGTGGAAGATGGAAATATAGATTTACAGAAAATCCATACCAAGGAGAACCTAGTAAATGTTATGACTAAGCCAATCATTACTGACAAGTGTCTATGGAGCAGATCCTCTTGTGGCCTAGCAGAGACATAAGCAACATGTTAATGGCGAAGCAGAAAATATGGTGTGAAGATTGATTGATTCTCAATCAAATCTTCAAGTGGGAGAATGTTAACTAAATACATATATGCATAATCTAGAAGCATACAATCTAGAAGTAGCAATCTTTGAATGAAGAAGGAAGAAGAAGAAGATCTAGAAGTCATATTTCAAAGTTTGAATTTTGAATTCTAAATTCAAACTTTGAATTTAGAAAAATAATAAAATAAAATATATATTATTATTATTTTAATATAATGAGGAAAGGAAATGAAGCCTATAAATAGAGGTTTTATTTCTCCCCTCCAAGCATTCCATCTTCAACATTTCTTTGAGAAAAAGGGTATGTATGAGAGTTTAAAGATTTTAATACTCTTGTGAAATTAGTAAGTGAGAGATTGGGTGTATTGGGGTTCTGGGCAGTGAGTCAGAATATTACAATACTTGTAATTCTCATATCACTAGTAAAATATTTTACTTCTATCCTCGCCCGTGGACGTAGGCTAAAAGCCGAACCACGTAATTTCTGATGTCCTAGTTTGTGCTTGTTCTTTATTTTCTTCCAATTTCATTTTAGCTGTGGCCCTACTTCACCCATAAATTTTCTAACAAATATAACTCTTACCAATCATAAAACCTATTTTTAAATTTTTATTTAAATTTGAACCATTTTGAACTCAGTTCGATTTCTTAGAAATTCCATTTATCTCTTGGGGAAATATCATTCTAGTGTATATTTCGAAAGAAAATATAACTCTTACCAATAACAAAACCTATTTTCAAATCTTTATTTAAATTTGAACCATTTTGAACATATGTCTCGATCTCTTAAGAACTTTATTTATCTTAAAATCAAAGTCACTTTTTGAATCAGCTAACTATGGTTCTAGTGTATGTTTCAAAAGTAAAGATATAGCTATGGTTCTAGTGTATGTTTCAAAAGTAAAGATAAATGTGGAGGAGAGAAATCGTTCACAACACATATCAACCTAAAAGCAAAATTTTGTCAGTTTGTGATTATAGTAGCTGATTAAATAAGTTGCTTATACTGTGCAGGTGAAATAAACTACTCATTAAAAAGTAGCATGGAGTTTGGTATATTATATTGTTGTAGTTGCTGTTAGTTTGAAAAATATAGTATATACATTTGGTAAATTTATTATGAAAGTATTGTTTTTTTTATATAATGATAAAAATAGACACAAGTTTAAATTACCTTTTATGTTTACAGTATGTTTAATAAATTGTTTAGAAATAATTTTTTTTAAAATACATAAAATTATATAAAGTGAAAAAAAACTCAATTATAAAATTTAATGAATTTTATTGTTACACAAAATATGATAAAAATTAATACTTATATATAATTCAAATAAAATAAAAAGTAATATTTATTGCATTCATATTAAATTGATATTGGAAAAAAAATACAGTAGCTGTGGTGATAATTTAATTGTGGTGATAGTATGATATCTAATGATATATATATATTAGGGTTGATGAAAAAAATAAGATATAATTATCTTTTTTGTTAAAATACTAAAGTTATAATATGAATTTTAAAAAAGTATAGTGACTTATTCAATAAGATATTTATAAAAAGCAACGATCCACATACTGTTTACAGCTACCGTCAAAATGAACAAAAAAAATTATAAAATAAGCTGCTTTTATGAAATTTCCAAAAATTATTTTAATAAAAATTATGAAATAAGCAGTTTATTGAGTTTCAACTTTAGCTCTAAAGGGGCCTAAGTATGAATAACAGTCTTATTTATACTAGTAGTTAACTTAATCCTAATTAGAGAAATAATCTAAAATGGTAACTAATTTAATATAAACTAGAATTACAAATACAATTGAAACCAGCATACTAAAAACAAGATAAATTCTAATAAAATAAGAAAAATAAATTCTAATCAAATAATAAAATCTAAATTAGTTCAAATACTATATTTTTTATTTTTTTTATCCCTGTAATTCCTACATAACGTTTTATTTAGAAAAGAACCTACTTAATGATTGTCTTCATAAAAAGTTAAACTCTTACATAATAGTTTAAGCTTTGGGGTCCAACAATCTTTCCTCTCTTAAATAAATTTCTTTAATTTTATAACAGATATATACATGTGTGTGTGTATAATATATATATATATATATATATGAAAGCCAAAAAAAAAATAAAAATAAAAAACAAAAGGGAATTGAATGCCCAAACAATGCTTTCCTAGGCCAATAATTTTACCAAAGTTAAAAGTTCCATGATACATTTGCTTTTGCGACAAGTTTGACCAACTTATGTTTGTTTCATTTGATTTATTCTCCAAATGTTTGTTTTATTTGATTTAAACCCAACACCTGTTATAATTCGATTGGTCCTTAATTTTTCTCTAGATTCTATAAGAATTTTCAAACCGAGCACATAACCGTCGATCTCCTACTATAAATACAGTAGAGCTTCCATGCATTAAAACTCAAGAAAATACTTTTCAAAAACTTCTCTCTTTATTTCTTTCTATCTTTCTCACTCCAAGAAGAGTGAAAGAAGAAAGAGGTAAAATAAAAATCATTATGGCTGAAAACAGGAAGAAGAAATCTTGTTTTTCTTTACTCAGCATCTTCAAATCTCGGAGGCCTAATCAAAGACGGGAAGATTCATACGATGATGGGGGAAGCACGGCAAGAAGAATTTGGCCAAGTGATGAAGATAAAGGTCCTTACGGTTGCTGAGCCTAGAATTGATAGAGCAGCTTCAGATTTCATTTTAAAATTTCATGAAGCTCGCATCTCAGAATCCGAAGGCCATGCACTTTATAAAGCTACAAAGGGTTGACGACAATAAGAAGCTAATTAACTGTAGTGTATATATAGACATACTTAATTCTATTTTATGTTTTCTTGGGTCCTAGGTACTATTTGTTTTAAAAAATGTGGATAGCTTCTAAAATCACAATATTGGGAGTAATAAGATTTGTTTGTGCTTTTGTATTACTTCAGGCTCTTTTTTTTTTGTTAGTTTTTTCTTTAAATAATTTTGAGAGAGAAATGGAAGGTGTATATGTTAGGATTATGTTTTCTTTAAAACATATTGATTTTTTGATTAATAAAATATTTCAAGTATTTATTCAGATATTTTGAATTGCATTAAAATTGAGTAAAGTCTATTTAATTATATTATATGTATTTATGCGATCACCATGTGAATTCGCAGAAGACATAAATACAAGTTATCTTATGATTAAATAAATTAAGTTCGTAGTTGATAAATAAAGTTGGGCACTTTATTTAGGTATAGACTGTAATAAATTCATTGAGTGATTTGTCTTAATCATGTATGAATTTATTGATGTAGTATGTCTACATTGAACTGGATGACATATGAGATTTAATTAACCTAGTAATAACTGTCAGATTTATTAAATCTCATAGGCATTAATTTATTGTAATCTTAATCTTGAGTTAGTTATGATTTCATGATTGTAATTGTTATTTCATTTGAGTTACTAATGGGTATGACATACACATATAGTCAAGATTACCCGGTATCTTGGTAAGAGCAATTACAAGTATTGAAATTATAGATTAACAATATAGAATTTGTACGACACATCTCTTGATGGGTTTTCAGTACTTGATCATAGAATTCTCTGGCTAGAGTATCTCAACATAAATAAGAATGTTGAAAATGATCATTAGAAAAAATCAGTAAGTATCAAGGAACAAGATGTAATTAAATTGATTAGACAGTTGAGATATCAATTTAAATTAACGATGTGGTACAAAGGATTATGCAGTAAAAAAATCAATGTGGCTTGGGCGAATTATATTCGAATTATATCAATTTAATTTCAATCTTATAGTGGAGTAGAGTTGGAATTAAATAATTATATTTGTTTAATTACAAATTTAATTATTGTAGCCACTATTGTATGTTCCCAAATGATCCTCGGGTTAGCTCATTTAATTGACAACACCATCATTGGACCTAAAAGTAAGAAAAACTGGCATATTAGATGAAAATCATAATTATAATATTTGTTAAGGCCTAGTGTGTTATATTCAAGTGTAAAAAGGGGCTTGTAATATTTTACAAGGTGATCTCCTAGTTAGTTACACATTCTTTCTACTTTTACGTAAGTGGAGAGATAGTATTTAATTTAAATATTTAAATATTAAAATTAAAAGAGCAATTCTATTTTAAATAGGAATGCTAATCCTAACATACAAGAGCTTTTCATAAGATATTATAAAAGGACATTATTCTTTAAAGAAAAGAGAGAGAAGAGAATCTCAGGGTTTTTAAGAAAAATACAAAAGACATCTAAGAGAAGACAGTTGCAATTGGGGAGTGGTGAAACAGACGCCCACACGTTCAATGTTGATCAAACTTGAGTCGTAGCCTGGAAGATCATTTGGAGATGAATCTACAACTCTCAATTGTTCATTTTCTCAAAACATCAAGGTATGAATTTCTAGATTACTTAATTCTTATATATTGTATGAGATCAGTCCTAAAAAGGTTTTAATTGAAAAATTGAAAAACCTAGTTTTATTCCCTTCAGTATAATGAAGCACCATGTGTCGATATGGTACTTCATGACTTTCAGTAAATGATCAGAGGTACCCGGCCTATACTAGCTGATGATTGAGATGATATGTGGGATACGCCATGTTAAAATTATCTAAATCTCAGTTATGAGAAATATCTTCATCACCCAAAGATAAACAGGCTGCACTACTTAAAAAATGCCCTTTAGTGATACTAAAATAGTGTCACTAATTACTTTTAGTGACACTTATTAATAGTGTCAGTGATCTAGCAGTCAGAAAAATAGTGACACTTGAATGTGGTGTCAGGGATTACTATTACTATAGTATTACAAATTTTATGACACTATAGTGTCAATAATTACTATTATTATAGTATCACGAGTTAGTAATATCAGTAAAACAATCACCCCAATGAAACTGATACTTTATGATACATTTTTAGTATCAATGACTTTCATTAGTTATTATTGTCATTTTAAGTTTTGTCAATCTAATGATATTATTTAAAAAAGAATATTAGTAAACTGCTAAAATGAACAATTACATATAAAATTTCTAACAAAGCATTATGGCTCTTTTGTTTGGCTTTCTTCACCAAACAATCTTAAAAGAGTTTACTACTTAATTCTGTACACACCCCAAATCATATGGGTTCTTTGACAAAACACCATTACTTTCATACACAAACAAATCAGGCTCTCCATCTACAAATTTAAGGAAGATTAAAATATTTTAAAAAATAAAAAATAAAGATCATATCCCTCCCAGGCCCCCATTCCCTAGATATTGACAACTAATATGAAAAGCAAACTCAAGAATTAATAAGATTAAAAAATTTTGTAAGAAATAATCCCTCCATCCTCCTCATCGGATTATAAATCCCTCCGGTTTTGAAAAAAGAATTGTTTGTTCCGGTTATGTTCGCTTGCTTTCTGACCTTGAACCCGAATAATCACTCTGGTCTGTGTCAGAATTCTCTTTCTGGGATTCAATCTCCATCATCGGTGCCTCCTCGGGTTCTTCGGTGGCTTCGATCCCAGTAAAAGACAAGTTTCATTAAAATTCAGCTAAACAAAATCCTCTGCAAATGCTCAATTGGAAAGAAACAAAGAGATGGATACGAGCAAGTGTGCAATGAGCTTTACAATATTTGAAGATATAGTGTCGAGGAAAGTTATAATTAAGATAAAGAGAATAGAATGAGGTTAGGCTTAATAAAATTATTGAAGAGAGTAAAAAGTAAAAATAATGAGTTCATTGATATAGTTCTAATCTGCTTATGCAAATTTGAGCTAGAAAAATTGAACTAACCTCTCTTACTATTGGATACTCCTCGGACTCAAGCATGCGCACAACTTAACTCATTTTGGGTCTTTTTCCGAATCTGGATCAACGCACTGTAATGTCTGTAAGAAGAGCACGCTTTAGAGCTCTTGTCGATGGCCTTACCTCAATATTTGGGTCCACCACTTCCTCTGACCTCTTGCTTCCAACCATCATTTTCAGCCAATCAACCAAATTTACCTACAATATAGATGATTTCATGTTAATAAGTTTCGGAAAATGTTCGTGAAAAGCAACGAATTCCAGGGAGATAAAATAAAATAAAAAAAGAAACAAAAGTTCAAACTACCAAAAGCATCAATATTTTTTATATCATCTCTTCTCCCCTCTTCCTCACCCCATTGAACAGATAATAGCCTAACTTATGATGTTCTCCACTTAATAGCCCAAGCTGGTACCAACACAAAAGTAGTTTTTCCTGCCCCTCAAATAATGGCTTTATTGCTTCTGTGCACATCCAATTTGTTGGTTCATACATAATATAAATGTATAAATATATATAATAATTTGAAGCGTAGGAAAACGTACATGAATATTGAACTAGAAAGAGAAGATTTTGTCTTGTCATCATGATCAGGAGTTGATTCCACATTGCTTAGGATTAAGTCCCCTAGCTCTCATGACAAAAGGGTCTATTCTGATCCAAACCAAAGAGAAGGTTGAAGCCAGAAGGACTGACCATATAACAACAATCATCAGTGTCCGATTCTGTCTCCCCATCAGGCCTTTCAGGAAAGGATAGAGGTGGGAAATCACCCAGAACACAAAGAAGAGCTTTCCAATTAAAGGTCTCATTGCCTAGTAGCTAGTGTTTATGGCATCAGTGATTCCAGCAACAATTCCAACAAGGTTGATGATTAATACAGTTGTTGGAGGGATTAGGAGAGTTTTCCATTTGAAGTTGTATAGTTCTTTATCTTCTTTGTCATCAAATAACTTGGATGTTACTGTGAAAATGGTGTCATTTTTTGTCAAAATCTTCATTAGGCCTTGGAAAACGGCAAAGAGATGTGACGAATGCCACCAATGACCCAGAATTGCTCATTTCTCTACTATTCCTCAATGGTCACTCCACTCCATCTCAGCTCCAAAATGCCACTTACAAAGAATGAGACGAAAAGTGCAACCAGCAACAGACTTGAAAATGCACTCATTTAGATTGTGCAAAAATCAAGAATAAGTTTATTAGCAGATCCAGAAGCAAAATTAAATAAGTAAATCAATTCTATTATTCGTACCTCTAGCATGATGAATTTATCGGTCAGCAAGCAAATGGCTAGTAGGAGACAGTATGCAAGAAGTGGTATGGAGGTGAAGGGATAAATAGTTGTGTTAATATATGCAAAACGCTCAAGAAATTTGATCTCCCCTTCTTTGCAACCATAACATATTGGATTGTTCTGACTAAAGAAAATCTCAACAGAGCCAAGCGCCCACCGAAGGGCTTGATTGGCCTATCTGACAAGTTGACAGGAGCTGAGCCCTTGAATGCTAATCTCTTTGGCATACAGTATATAGACCTCTAGCCACGATCGTGTACTTTGAATCCTATCGGGATATCTTCCGTGATTGAGCCATAAATCCAACCCAACTGCAAACGCAAAAGCAACCAAAATGTTTAGAAGCACAATCATGAATAGAACCCCGAAATTCTTGTAGCTGAAAGATTACCTCGATACCTCATTCGGTTTTGTCTTCATAATCACAACTCATTACATGAATAGCTTCTTTAGCGGGGCTTCTCTCTGGAGGAAGCGGAGACACCACCTTGCTCCATTAAAGTTGAAGTCACAAAAATTGCTGACTGTCCAAATTTCCTTTCAGAGTTCATTTGGGATAGCAAATGTTCCTTGTTTTCCTCAATTCCTATTCCAATACAAACCAAAGTTCCAGTTAGATGATCAACGAATCAAATAGCAAGTAGTCTAGAGATAATTAGCCGTTGATATTCTTCGGACCTTCTAGGTTTGCTGCTTCTCGAATTGCATTGGACTTTGAATTCTTCTTATATTGCTTTTGGCGTCGAAAACATGGGCAGCAGCCACAGGTAATCATTCTTGGACACTTAGCAGCTTTTGGAGGTTAGTGGCCATATAATGCTTGCCTTCTGAAAACACATCCTGTGCCAACATACATAAGACCCTGAATGCCATCGAGACCCTTCATATTAATTTGACAAATATAGAAAAAAAAATGATATGTGAATTCCAATTTGTTTACACTATGTGTAGGGCATTAAGAGGCCATTTTTAATTTTTAAAATCTGGATTCTTGCAAGCTTACATCAAATAAGCCTCTATTTCTATTAGCATAACGATCACTTTGATCGATGCCATCAAACCTCTGTGGAAATTGAACATAACAAAATCTTTTCCCAGTCTGCGGATCCATCAAGAAACACATAGCCTCTCTCATAGCTTTTCTGTTGTTTACATAATGGTTACAGTCCAAGTTCGGGATGAAAGGGAATTTGTAAGAACCCCGAGACATGAACTCGGAAATTTCAAGGAACCAAATTTATCTCATAACTGACATGCAAGACTAAATTAAAAAGTCTGCAGGATTCTATCCCGATCATATGAGTTTTAACTTGAGCAAATACAAAATTAATTTTTCCTTTTTATTTATTTCATCAACGAAATTAAATCTTCTATACACCCACATGAGTAGAGTTCTAACCTCAACATCTTGCATCACTATTAGAATTTTACCAGTTTAGAAGTTAACAAAATTCAATATTAAACAACATAAAATCTTTATGATAAATGTATAATTATATCCATTTTTCAGATGATCCTTTAAAAATGAGATAAGTTCAGATTAAGAGACAATATTTGAAACAAAATCACGGAATGAGAAATTACCAACGCATTCATGGCTCCAACTCTCTTATTATGTTAAAAGCGGGCCTTTTCTCCCGAGATACATAAACAAGATTTGGCGACTCATTTCCTTCAAAGATCATGGCCTCCTCTCTTCCAAGAAATACTTGAATCATTCCGGGATGATCCTCCAGTATTGTTTCCGGGCCATAGTGTCCCATCTTGCATAATCCACCCGTCCCGAGGAAAATCATCCCGGATTTTGCTACCAGCAGCATTGATCCTAACCTTGAACTCTTCATATTCTCTCTATCAAACATCAAACAGTTTTCAAACTCAAGATAAAAAAAGTTTCCTAGTTTTCAACATTCTATTTGTATTTGTTACTGAAAAACATGGCTTTAATACCATATTAGTTAATGAGTAAATAAGTAAATCTCAAAATATTTGTGACACAGAGAGATAAGTAGAACACCATAGAGAGAGTCCAACCAAGTTGCTTTGAAAATCATGGAAGTTATTATAAATCCAATAAAATATTTAAATATAACTTCAATAAACAATCATAATGTCATTATAATGCTCACAGTATCTAATAGTGACAACGAATGATGAATATTTTTCCCCGACAGCCAATGAATAACAATTAATAAGTAAAACAATTAAAGGAAGCAATAGATCCTTAAAGAAAAGGTTGTAAACTACCTTTAGATGGTGGTATACTTCCACACCCATCTTCATGGCTTCTTTGAAAGAGAAAGCTCCTACAGGAAGAATCATAAACTCCTGCAGAAAGAAATGAATAAGGATCTAATTGCTGAAGAGAATCCATAAAATATAAATCAAGGTAAGTATCAAGAAACACACCTGCATAGCAAGTTTGTTTCCAGCATGTGATCCACCATTAATGACATTGAATGCCGGCACTAGCAACACCAAATCCTTGTTACCAGCGAGTTCGGTAATATGCTGCATTCAAACACACCGTCGTTTATGACATCAAGCAGTTTATGACACCCCTCGGGGATAAATGCCTCAACGTAAAGGGAGAGACCAGTCTGAAGCTCCCAGAGGCCCTGAAGACAGAGGGCTCCGCCGAGGGCGACGTCGACGACGAAGAGCCTGGAGTTGCAAGCGAGGGCAAGGCGGAGGAAGGAGGCGAGGGCGGAGATGCGGCCGGAGAGGGTGTCGCATATTGAATTTCAAAACGGCAGATTCAGGGTTTTACAAATCTGTGCCCTAATTCTTTGATTACGAAGATGGGGAAACTCGCGATTCAAGGAATTGAATCGAATCCCCCTAAAAAGAAAAATCAATTTTCGTATGTGTAATATCAGACAGTTCTTAGGGCTAAATTTGGAGATAGCGAGAAAGAGAGAGGGAAAGGGAGGGAGTTAGAGAGAGAGATCTAGGGAGGGTTAAAGATTAAAATGAAACTCTTGGCCTAGTGGTTTAATGTTTAAAATTAGGTAATTTATGTTTTAGAGTTCTTGGGTTCGATTTGTCATGGGTACAAAATTAAAATTTTATTTTTTAACTACTAATACCTTAGTGTCACAAATTTCTAATGTTTAATTTATTGACACACCAGTATCAGTAATTTATAACACTTATTTGTTAAAAGCAGAAAATAGTACATATGTATATAATTACTGATACTTTTTACAAAGTGTCAGTAAACTAAGTGTCAGTAATGACCATTTTTCTAGTAGTGCTGTCACACCTGCAAAAAGGATAGTGGTCCTCAGCTGCCACACGTACAACTGTCCAAACGGCTTTTATAGAGGTATCTTAGACTACCCTGCAGCATGCGCCACATATGAAAAAGGATAAATCATGCAAATAATGCTCAACTTGCTCTTCAAGCATACTTCAAAGGGTCAAAACAATCAAATGATTAAAATGACCAAAATATCTTCGCCATGTCAATAAGGAATGCTAAAAAAAACTCTACAGGTGGCAGGGCACCCTAGGGCACTCCATATAAAGACATTCAGGTTCTATTTTTCACACACATAATTACTTGAGCTGAGGTTTTCTTTAACTTCCAGCACCCCCAAAACTAGCTTGAGCGTCAGAATGTGGTCACCGACTACCGTCGGCTCAACCTCTAACCTCTTGATTGTTATTTTGCAAGTCTAAAGCATCTTTTCAAGTTTTCTCACTCTAGGTTTAAACCTCTCACCATAGCCAATGCTGTCTCATTCTTTCATCATCTCTAAAAAGCCTAAAAACTACTACACACTCGGCTTAGTGAGGTACCCTACATCTCGAAAATAAATTTATCATTCTTAATTAAGTTTTGGTCATCTTTCTCACACTGCTAAATCTACCTAAACAAGTAATAATTGTTGAAAAATTCAAATTCAAAGCCAAATTGTTCAAAGTTTGGCAAAGCACATGTTCAAAGTTTGGCCAAAATTATTCAAAGGTAAATTGTTCAAAGTTTGGCTAAAAATTAGGTAATCACCAACCAAACTTTGACAATTTTAAAGGTTTGGTGAAATAGTGCTACCATGCATTCCTATAAATAGCTATTGTTCTTCATTTGTTATGGCATCCCAAAATTGAGAGCAATTGCAAGTGAAGCAATTGAGAGAGTTGAGAAAAGCTTCCACTTGAGTGCTAGGAGAATTTATTTGGGTGTATTGGGGTATTGGGTTTTTGTGAGTTTTTCCCAATTTGTAAATTCTCATTTGTTAGTAAAATTATCTTCCAGTCTTTGCCCGTGGATGTAGGCTTTACGCCGAACCACGTAAATTATTGTGTCAATTTTCTTTGTAATTTGTTTATACCACATTTAAGTTTCTCTAGAAGTCACAGTTACCATCAATTGGTAATTTGCTCAACCTGCGCTTCCGCACAACAATAATCTCAACTTTATTGATAATGCCTAGGCTTACTTCTTGGGGGTGAACAAAGTGCTTTGAATTTGATATCAGTACTGGTTAACACCACAAATGCTCTGCCGTTGGTCTACACATAGAGATATCAGGTAAAGTCAGAGCGGCCAATGGGATAGTGGTTTGATTTGTGGATTAATTGCTTCTATCTTCCCTAGCAACCTAGCCTCTTCTGATCTCAAAAGGAAATAACAAAAATTTCAGACTATGACTAATCCAAAAATCTTAGATGATGAATCTGGTTTTGGAGATTGAAGGAGTCCGATTTTAACATCCAAAAAATTGCTTTCCATTGAGAGTTTCGAACATTCTTAAGTCATCACGCTGCGTTGAAATGACTGAGGTGCACGACTTTAATTTTTAGGCCATAGTTTGGCCACTCAGAAATGAATGGTTGAGATGTATTAATAATATTACTCTGACCACTGCAAGGGACTGGGTACATGTTTGGGATCCCATGATATTTTGAAAGCCGCTCATAGGCTGACTTAGGTGCTACCCTGTGTTGGTGGCACTCGAGAGGAGATATTTGCTTGTGATGGAGTTGTTGCTTGAGGAGCTTTCACAAAATTGAGAGGAGGAGAGGGAGTGGATTCTTTCAAGGACATGTCAAAGAGACTTGTTCTACGATTTTTCTTATCTTCGAAGCTTGTCTAACGAAATAATTCTGAGCATGGCTAGCATCTTGAGTTGGAGTCTTGTTGTCACGAAATTCTTTGAAAGTCCTTTCCAATCACCTTTTCCAAGCAACTTTAAACCCTCTAAAAATACTACGTGTTCAGCTTCTTTACATGGCTTGCGCTTTCTCCTTCCGTGTTTAGTATGAATTAGCCGTCTTAGAGATTCCCTTCATCAACATGACCATTGAACTCCCCACCAAGAGACTGTAAATTGCCCACGCTATAACTGTTCTTCACACTTTAATTTTCTTAGATGGGTCTTGGATTTGATCCGAAATATTTGCACCAAAAAGTTTAAAGTTGTGGCCATTGTGCCCACAACGAGAACATTTTCCCATTGTTTCTTTCATCAAAATCTATTACGAGAAAAATTCAGGTATTAAAAAAAAAAAAAACACTAATGCGGTTTTCAAGTATTACTTCAGGCTTGTTATTTGCACGATCCATATTAGAAAATCAATGTCAGTCTTCTCTTGTTGTTTACTTTTTTAAAAAAATATGTAAAATAATGTTAAAAGAACAATGGATATGAGCTTAGAATTTCACTTCGGGTTATTGCTTTGGCATGCAGCATTTGATTTCATGAAAATGCCAAAGTTGAATACAGATTAAGTTCACTTTGAAAGGGATCTTTGGCTCCTCTAGATTTTGTGCGTATGAGTAACTATTATGAATTAGTTGGGTAAAGAGCTAATTTTACTTCCTTATTTTTTTCCACCGTTTCTTTTAGGTAATGAGAATATCGTTAAAAGTACAGAAAGTGATCTCCCACCTGGGAATCTTCTTTCACTTTTCCAAGAAGAGGGATTGTGGTTTTTTCCCTCATAATATTTTATTGTAGTTGCTATATATTTTGGTTCTAAAGGAAATTCATACAGAGTCCAAGAAGCCTTACCGTATCGGACTAAGCAGCGGATAGATGCATATGAAGCTTAGAACTCCACATTGAGTTATAGGTTTTGCATGCGGGATTTGATTTCATCAAAATACCGAAGTTGAATTTAGGTTTCACTTTGAAAGGAATCTTTGGTTCCTCCAGATTTCGTGTGTAGAATAATTAACATTGGGTGTGAAGAGCTGTTAAATTGAACTTTTACTTTTCACTTTTCTTTTAGGTAATGAGAATCTTGTTAAGATAATAAAAAGCGATCTTCCACTTGGGAGTCTTCTTACACATTTCCAAGAAGAGGGGTTCTGGTTTCTTTCGCACAACATCATTGTACTTACTACGTATTTTTGGTTCTCCACATTTTAGCAGGCTTTCCTCCATTGCCCTTTTTTTTTTTTTATTCCTTTCTATTTTTTATCAGCTGTTTTATACTTTCTTTGTACAACAGATCTATTAACATGTCAGCCAATTCTCTGATAATTTATACTTCTAAATGTTGGACACCCACTTAGGTATAGAGTGAAGGAATTAATAAGCTGTTTCTGACAATGACTGTTAACATAAAGGTGAAAATTTATATACTTGGACTTGATAAAATTCGGGTAAATCTATTGAATCATAAATGTTATAGCCTGCTTGAGTTTTTATTCAGTAAAAATATTATGGGGAAGATGCCAAAAAAAATTGACAATAAATTGAATTAGTGTATTGTCTACAAATCAATAAAAGGAACGGCAAGGGTTGTTTCAAAACCTCCTGAATGAATGAATCTACCACTATATGTCCCTTCCAATTACATTGAGGCTGCCTTGCCATAATTGAAAATATTCTCTCCATCATTTGCTTTGTAATGTTGGTTGATATACAAGATGCCTTCTCAAGTGCACGTTCATTTGCTTTTCGATGTTTTTGAAATGCTTGGTTAAAGATTTGTTTGTCTTGCTTTTGTTGAGTTTCAACTGTGGGTAAATTTTCTATGATGCACTCTAATTAGTGGTTCAAAAATAATTTTGTGGGATACAGATTATTTTAAATTGTTTTAATAATAATCAAAGTTGTGTAGTGGGGTTTCTCTAATATATATTGAAGTTAAGGTCCCATTTTTTTTTAAATAATTCCGTGATTATTTTGTCCCAATTGATTATTTATATTTCAATCACAACCAATTATTTTGATTGAACCTCTGGTTAATTTGGCATCTTACCATTCATGAAATCTATTTTCAAGTCCTACTTAGAAATTCTATTTACATTACAATCAAAGTTACATTTAATATGACAGAATTTATTAATAATTGTATTTAATAAAAGTTATACTCTTACACAATTGTTAAAGATGATTCTCTAATCTAAATGACTCTACAAGAGATATTTTGATAGATAATCTCAAAAGAAATTATAAAAAGAAATTTTATTGAATAATTGAATCTGAAGTTACAATAATATCACATCTCTATTAATAGAGTAAAATATAGTAAACCTAACGTAGGACGTTATTTTCGATCATTCTATTTTAATTAGAGTCAATTAAGGTATGTATTTTGGTCTTTATTTCTACTATAATTATCATTTAATTTTTCTTTTTAAATTAACTTAGGGAAGTATGTTTACTCTATTTTAAATAGCGGGGTCTCTTATTATTGTAACTTCATATTTAATTATTCAATAAAATTCCTTTTTTATATTTTCCTCTATGATTATCTATTAAAATATCTTTTATAAAATCGTTTGGATTATAACATTATCTAATCTTTCTTTATGCATTATTAAAACTCTCATTGAGCCGTTTGGATTAAAGCGGATCTAATCACGCTTCGATTAGAACGTAAATTAATCGCATTGATTTTATCTAGTACTAGAACGATATCAAGTTTTTTCTACTCTATCAATTCTACCTCCATCACCCAGCTTTGCTAAATTATCTATGTGTCATTCATTTATTGATCCAAAAATATCCTTCCAAATTTACCCCAAACAATTATTATTATTTTGTTCTATCTTCACGACTTTAACGAAAACTATAGTGTATTTTGTTCCTTGGTCACGAAAACATATTGATACTTAAAAAGAAAGTTCAGTCATAAGATCCATTGTTCCAAAAGTTGCTATAATCTATAATTAAAATTGCGTTCTTATCATACAGCAAGTTGAAATAAAGGCGAAAGAATAATGTTGAATGCTGAATGAGAATTTGGAAATTCTTCATTTGAGTTCAAGCCCACCAAGTGAGGCTCCAAAACTTCATCAATATTTATGCAGGAGACTTTACTTGCTGACCAATCCTAAGCCTCAAGATTTCTTTTTTCAGTACTTTAATCCCCATAATTGATGCCTTCACAGTAACCCTATATGTTTGCCTAATCAAGCTTCTATTTGCATGGGTATTTTCTAGGGTTTTCTTTACTTTTCTAGGAAGTAACTTTGGCAAAAAAAAAAAAAAAACTTTGAAGTCCTTCTTACTCCCTATTATGCATACAAATTTTCCGGGATCTAGCCCCCTAGTCGTAGCTCAACAATCATATATGCACTTTGCGTCTCTGTGGCCTGAGGTTTGAATAGGATCCAATACTTTGATGTACCACAAGGTAGATGAATAATACAATAAATTTATATTTTGAAGTGAACGTAAAATTATACTTCACACAATTACAAATAATAGAACTCATTAGTTATAAAAACAAAGTCAATATTATTCTTAACTTCTCCTTCAAAATAGATAAATAACCAAACAATCTTGAAAAAGAAAAAAAAATTCAATTTTTGTCACGCTACAAAATGATGTCTTGATAAAGTTCATGTCTGAAATGTCTGCTCATTTGAAAAATCTTATAAAAAGTAAAAAAAAAACTCCGACGATGACAATAAACTATGGTAAATTCTTAATAAAATCGAAGTAGTTTACTTTGATTGGAAGAATATCGTAAGAAAATGGACCATTAGTGGGAGTGTTCGGTGAAGAGATTGTGGAAAAGGGAAAGTGAAAGTGAAAGATAATTTTAGGAAGTTTTAATAGATTATTAACTTCATGAGTATGAAATTTGTACTTACTACTATTTAAAAAAAAATGGAATTCCTAAATAAATTAAAAATGCGTGCACTTGCGTTATCTATATCTTCTTTATTAGTTTTGAAGAGACTTGTATTGCGAGAAGACCGCATACACATTTGAGGGTTCGGCTGTAAAACAGGAGAAAGAGCCCTACTCATTGGGAGACTTTTTGAGGAGGGTATCTTAGAAATTAAAAAGAATACATATAGCAAAGGGTTTTATAAGGATAATAATGGGGTTATAAGGATAATAATGGGGTTCCATGACACCACTCATCTAATAAGAGAACAGCTTAAATGTGAGCCCAATTCATGATTAAGCCTAAAAAGTGGTTGATACCTCTAAGTGGAACCGGTCTTGATTTCCAAACCCATATTCAAGGTTCGGCCTATAGGGAAGTTATGGATTGCTTAATATTTTTACAATTTTAATAGAGGTGAGCTATTAACACCGTTTTAAAACCCCTTTTGATTGTTTACAACTTTACCCCTACCTCTAATTAAAATTACATTAAAAAGGCATAAAAGTGAAGAAAGGGTACATGACAAACTCTATACACCCCACCGAACTGCGTTTTGGGTTTGAAATTTATTTAAGATTTTCGTATTTTCTTTCAAATTTTTATGGCTGCTATGTCTCTCT
This sequence comes from Murraya koenigii, assembly GCA_025617385.1. Taxonomy (NCBI): domain Eukaryota; kingdom Viridiplantae; phylum Streptophyta; class Magnoliopsida; order Sapindales; family Rutaceae; genus Murraya; species Murraya koenigii. The sequence goes on along the minus strand of CM046819.1, from coordinate 1,327,808 downwards.
GTTTCTTTTCCTTTTTCTTTTTTTTTTTTTGTTAAGGGATCGATTTTCACACATCAATTTTTTCTACCTTCTCAATTGTTGATGAGAATTTATCGGAAAATTGCAACATGCTTACGCGAAAGTCTTAAATCTTAATAATTCATTTTATCTCATGCCTTGAAGTGCAAGGGTTTTACTTTCATAGATTTCGAAACTCAGTTAATTAGTAGTCATATATGTTCCATATGCTGAGGATTTCTTCTTGTTGGCTTCAATGATATGATTCAGGCTTTCAATTTTGGAATCAAAAGATGTCTTCAACTTCTTCAAAAACACACTTATGCTATATCCGTGGTTCAAATCAATCGGCTATGGTACCAAAGATACCGTTGCAAAGGGAATTTAACAAGGGTTGTGAAAATGATGGCTAATACTAGTTGAACAATTATAATTTCGACCAAAAAATAAAAATTATGCCTATAAATTTGACATATAATCAATTAGGGTTAATGCAATAAACTCTATTATAAAGTAACTAGGAAAATTGGTGAGAAATCCACCCTCTAAATCAAAATCTTCCTTCGACCCCTAATTTATATACCATGGAAATTTAAGTAATTGGCATGTTACAAGGTAAAGGTTATATATTTATATACATATCAAATTCTTATTAATGGACATGATTAAAATCTTCAAGGTATCTCAAAATAAATGCATATCAATAGAGAAAACATAAATCATGATAGAAACTACAGAAATATTCGTTCATTAATATTTACATCCTTTTTTTTGGTATTGTTGGTGTAAATTTTATTTCAACTTATGAGGGGATAATTTCAATCGAGGATGGTCTCCTTAGGACTCAGTTTCTTCTTTGTTGAATTCGATGATGATGAATATATCATTTAAGTTGATCTTAATGGGCCTTTAAATTTATTCCTATGAGTCTTTGTCTGTAGATGTTGTAAAAACACAAGAAAACAGTCAGAAGAGCTGGCTTTGCTAGCGCAAACTCTCTAATGATCAAATCAATCATCGAGATTTCGAAATGAATTTAGAGAGAGAAAATCTATAGAGAGAAAGTCATCATTTTCCCTCTTGAATCTATTTTTTCTTACCTTTCTGTGAGAATGGAAGGCATATTTATAAGCAAACTCGATTTGACTTGAGTTTTAGTTACTTTGACGATAAATGTCATTATTCTTATGATATCTGGCAACACTTATTTTGTTGTACTCATGTTGATTGACATATAAATACGCAAGCTTAACTACAGATTAAATGAAGAAATATTTTAACCTTATGAGCCTAAGACCTCGAAATTTTTGGGTTTTGAAACTTTACTACCTAGGAGGATTATCTTAGGTGGTTTATCTTAAGATAAGATTTTAGGACCTTATAATTTTTTTAGCTTTTAAGCCTTACCATTTAGGATAATTATCTTGGGTGGTTTATCGTATGATAAGATCTTAAGACCTTGAAATCTTTAAGTCTCCAAACCTTACAACTTAAGAGGATTATCCCGAGTGGTTTGTTTTAAGGTAAAAACCTAAGATCTTGAAACCTTTTGGACTTTGCAACTTTGACGCGTAAGAGATTTATTTTAAATAATTTGTCTACCACTTCATGGTTTTATAAGGACTAAACTTATTTGAGTAATAATTGGGTCTATTCTATATTTGGTCAAGAGTAATTGGATCTATTTTATTTTTTATCCAACAGATATGATAAACCAAATAAGCATAGGTAGGGAATTAGGGACGCGTAAATTATCTGCAGGCATGGGTACAATTCACAATAAACAAATATAATTTCTTTCTTATATATTATCATGTACAAGTTCTGGTATATATGTACCTAATTATCTTAAGTTTAAAAATAGGTACGGGATTTGGGAGAAGGAGAAGGGTATAGGTTCAGGTAAAAATTTATTCTCTGTTTTATGATCAGGTACTGATTTGAGAGAATATATCATTATCAGCTTAACTCCCAAACCCTTTATTTATCTTTTAAATATATATATTTTGAAAATAATTTATCCCACATCCATTGCAATTTGAACCTAAGGGCTCATACTTCTTTTACAAGAATTAAATCAGTTTAATTGGTAGAGTTTCACAAAATTTTAGTACAGGATAAGTAAATGTATAATTACACAGTTATTAAAGATAATAAAACCAAAAAAATAAGATAAATTTATAGATTAAAATACATCAGCAGGCTATGTATATTTATTTTTCCGATTCAGTTGGTGGCACAATTTACCACTGCTTTAGAGTATGAATTGAATTGAATTGAATTTTTTTTTTTTTATTATATCATAAGTGATCTGTAAAACACCCTATATTCACCAAGTCCTTTTACATACATTTTAATGAAAAAAAAAAGAAGAAATCGGTATATATAATTATATACTATCTGGCACATTATTTTATTCTGTACACGTGACATGTTAATTAATAAATTCTTCAATATCAAATTAACCCTTATTATATCTTGCACTTATATATCATGTAACATTAGTACTATGCGCGATTTGGCTGACACTTTAAATAAGTGAATATATTATTACAGTTAATACACATTTAAGATTTGATTTCTTATATTTTACTTTCTAAAACAATGATTTCTTTTATTTAATTACTCTTACTAGTCTTTTGTCATCATCCACTTATTTTCCTTTGGTCTTAACTCATTGGCTCATTAGCTGAGATTATTTGGGATGTTGGTGAAATAAAAAATATATCTTTACAATTAATAGAGAAGATAAAATTAATAAATTATGTGTATGAATATCAAAGAAAATTGATTTTTGGCAAAATTCCAAAATGCCAATCACATTAATTATTGCGCAATGATAATCCCATTCACCAGATAAATGGCCAAAATTAGAAAGAGAGAGCGAGACAGAGACACAGAGAATCAACAATAACTATGACCGAGAAAGTACATGAAATTAACTTATTTAAATACAATAACTTCCAGAGATGTAGAAACTAGAAAATATTATCATAATAAACTATCTAAAACAGAACACATGCATTCAGCAAGCAAACATCAAATTAAATTATTTATCAAGGGTAAAAAGGATTAGACCAAAGAGTGCTGTGGCTGCTTTCCCCAAATGGATACATAATTTCTTCACCACCAAACCCCACATGTTCTTGTGGATTCATCAAGTCTAAAAACCATTGCTGTTTTTGCATAGCTTCTATGTTCATCTGATCAAATCCTGATGATTTATCCACTTCTTGTTGCGAGGCCTCCCCATTATTTTTCACCACCCCATTTGATTGATTATTAGTTGAAGTACGCTTGTTCAGGGTTTCCATCCTCTTAGAAATCTCCTTCAAGTTTTGCTCGATCAACCAGCCGAGATCATTCAAATCCATCATGTTAAGACTGAGCAGGGCCTTACCAGTAAGGCTTTGGAACATGACTTGTGTTATCTCCTTTTCGCGGTTGTCTTTCCGCAGTTTCTTGAGCTGTTCATTGGCTTTTGCAATCCTTTGCCTCAAGAAACTATCTTGATTCACCATCTTCTTGCTTTGTTCCATCTCAGGCATCTTCTTGAACTGCGAAAGCACTCGTTGGACTCCCAATGGGGAAGGCCACACGTCAGGCTGAGAATCATAGGGACTAAAAATGATAGCACAAGCATCAATCCCGCATAAGGTGCTAAGTTCACTCACCTTCTTCAATAGACCTTTCTTTCTTTTCTTGAAGGTTGCTTTTCTTGCAGAATCATTGGATATGTAGGCAAGTTTCACCTTCTTTCTTGTCATGGCTACAAATGGGAATATTGAAGCCTTTTCTGTGTTTCATCTTGCCCTATACAGCTTATGCTATATATAGAGTTTAAGAGATACCATAATTATTGTTATAAGATTATAGAGTTGCAAATCCTTGTTGTACATAATTATGACAATTAATTAAAAAACCACTAAACGGGGCGCTCTTGTAACTTCTATTTGGCTAAAATCAATTTAATAAAAAAACAAATATAATTTGATATGGGAGAGTTTATGTCTTATTTAAAGAGGTATTATATAGAATATTTATTTGGTCAAGATGGGGTGCTCAAATCACTACAATAATTATGACAGTGGATACGATGAAATCTGAGACAATGGGGATTAAGGTGGAAATGTAATTGAGACAATTTAATTTGGTGAGTTGTTAGGAGTTTATTTTGTTTCTTTCACATTCGACAACTTATTATCTTATAAATAATAGTATCTAAATTTGAATCATAACCATTGATTGATTGCATAAAAAGATAACTTTCTATGCCTTATTCACACCCTGAAGAATTATTTATAATTTTTCTATTTTTGGAAATAAAATGTTTTGTGCTTTCAAATGTATTTATAGAGACAGAAATATTTAGATTGTCACTACTAGTTGTAGTGCAATGTGTCGTCACTGTCGTGACTTTTGCAAACAATCATGTTTTTACAAACAAGATTTACTTAATAATTAAAAAAAATGATCATATTTTGTTTTGCTAGGCAAAATATATATATATATTTAGACTCTAAAATTTTGTTCAAAATATTTTAGTCATATATTTAAAAAATTGGGATAGAAACTAATGATGTCGCATTTGAATTATGAATAGAATCTGAAATTTTTTATAAACAAGATTTACTTAATAATAAAAAAAGATCATTACTTAATAATTAAAAAACGATCATATTTTGTTCTGTGAGGCCAACAAAAAAAAAAGTATTTAAACTCCAAAATTTCGTTCAAATTATTTCATATATTTTACTCACATATTGTTAAGTAATAATATGTTTGAAAAGTTGGATTAGAAACGCATTTGAATTTTGATTAGAAATCTGAATTTTTTATGTATACTTCATCAAATTTATATCCATGCTTCTACTATATAATTTCCAAAATATGTAGTCATGGTGACGGAAAATCTTGATGAAATTCATTTAACATCAATATTGAATAATTTTCTGAAAGAAATTAAAAGTGATATTGATATTTTATATTCCATATTAGAAGATTTTCATAAATATATATTGATTATACAATCTGATTTCTTTCATTAAAACAGTAAATCAAGAATAAGAGCGATAGATTTATACAAAGAGCATGGGACGTGCAACATGACATCATCATTTTTATTTGACTTTCAACACAATTTGGCTAAGTTCCAGCTTGAGATTGTTGTGACAAAGTGACCTATAAAATAATTTATATTTTTTTTGTACCGAAGAAATATAAATTAAAGTAAAAAGTAATTTAGTATTTAATAAATATTATTATTAAAGTATTGTTTTATTATATATATACCAACTATATATAAGAGACATAAATAAGTTGTCTAAAACTTAATAATTGACATTTCGAAGATAAAGTTACAATATGAAAATATATATTAAATATTCAATGAATTATTGTAGGGCTTTGATTTATAACGTATGATTTAAATTATAAAAGCTAGCTTCTAGAAAAAAAAAATTATAGTTATAATAGACATGATTGATAATAATTGTGATCATGATCTATTAGGGCTATTATTTATAATGTATGTTATATGCCAAAATCGGATATAATTGCTTTTTGTAAATAATAAATTTATATATGAACTCTAAATATGTTATTAACTATCTAGTGAATTTTTATTAACTAAAAAGGAGAACAAATATCCACCGACCATCTAATGTTCCATATTTTATCAAAAATACACCAGAATTTATTTTTTTTTATTGCAGCTTTGTACTAGAAATTTATAAAATGTATCACATTTCCTCTTTTTAACTAATGCTGTTAGAGGATTTAATAGAATATTGACAAATGACTATTTTACTTTGAATATAGAAAGTCTACTTATTGGTTCTTATTTTAAACATTTTTATATTTTGGATTGATGGGAACAAGGTATAAACTCTAAGTTCCCCATAACTACATTTATGTTGATGGGAACAAATTATAATGTTCAAAGTTTTCCATTACTGATTTGATGATTATCTTGAATGTTTTTGGATAACTATAACTATTTCTATTATTGATTTATTGTTGTTGAATATTTGTTATTGTTGTAAGAGATATGTTATTCATGATAGATTATATAAGTAGAGTTTTTTAACTATGTTGTGAATGAGCTATTAATTAGCTAAGGTGCTTATTTTAGTGATTTTATATCTTTAAATTTGTTTTTAATCATTTAGCTAGGATTTAATATTCTTTTTAATTTTAGGATAAAATAGTCATTTTGTCAATATTATAATGTTAAATCATCCAACGATATTAATGAAAAAATAAAAAATTGATACACTTTGTAAAGTTTAGGTGGATAGCTGCAAAAGAAAAAAGTTTTTTTTTTTACATATATAAAGTGCAAAACATCATGTGGTCACTGGATATTTGCCCCAAAAAAAATCTATTGAATTATTTTATATTCTACTTTAAAGCAGCCTTTGCCTACTTTAGATTCTAAAATGGAGAAAATTATAAACTAATTACGGATATTAAAAATATTTACTAAATAAATTTGGTCTAATATTTAATTAATGATTTTAAATTTAACAAAGTAAGTACATAAAAAATAACATATTATTACTAAAAATAATAGAAGATAAAAAATAAAAAAATACTAGAACATAGTGATTCTGATTTTGTTTTTATCTTTTGTACTGAATTTTGTACTTTTAATATATACTGATGGGAGAATATTAATTTGCCCAGTTTTATCTATTTATAAATAACAACTGTGTGCACGGGTGCCCCCTGATTATGATTTCATATTTTCATTAGATAATTTAACTAAAAAAAAGAACATCAAAAGCCATTTAATTTGGAATAATGGATGGTCGTATGTTAAATAATATAAAATATCAGAGGCAATTTTTGTTTACAGTTCACTGTTGGGTATGGTCACTAGTTTCTCATATGGTTTTCAAAATTATATTTTTTTTAATTTTTTATATAATTAGATATCAATTTCAATTATCTGCCAGTAACCAAAAGAAAAAAAGGAAACTGAGATTAATACATAGACAAGACAAGAGACCTGTTGCAGTTAAATTAATCAAATTCCAGGTTAATAAAACAAAAATAAGTAATTGAATAATTCTCTTATATACACTCTGTTATTTAAATTATTTACTGTATATGTTACATTCAATTACCAGTGAAAGAAAGGAAAATTTGATTCTCTTATACAGATAAGCAAAAAGTCTCTAATTTTTAAAAGTCTTGTTACAATTTCTTTTGCATGGATTCTCTGCTCTAGTGATTCTACAGTGCACTCCATAGCCAAATTGAAAACAAACGACCCGTTCTATTCTTTGGCAGCAAAATGTTTGTCCTCCCGACTTAGTAGATTTGCATCAACAACTTCCATAACTGAAATGGGTAGCAAATCATTAACCCAATACTTAAATGTCATTTCTCTAGCAAAAATTTCATCTGTGGGTTTCTTCTTTATAAATGTTTCCATTAACATAATTCGAAAGCTGCAAAACGTCCCCATTTATGGATACTTGTCCTTTTCTTCCATGCTCTATGGATTAATGCTATAGTGACATAGTAAGATAAATAATAATAATAATAATAATTTACTCAAATGATTAATGAAGAACTTGACAAATGAATAACTTAGTAGAAAGTTTAAAATGAATAGAAAATATTTAACATGGAACAAACTTGCTGCCATATAACCTATTGTGGCAAGCGTTCATGTTTGAGTCATAGATCGATCTTATCCTTTCTGATGCCAAAATCACTCAAATGAGCAACCATATTATCGTCTAACTATACATTGCTAGGCTTTAAGTCATAATGAATTACAGGAGTTGAATAACCGAAGTGCAAATATTCCAAAGCTGCTACAACATCTATCACTATGTTCAATTTTTGAAAAATATCCAAAATGCAAATGCTTAAATACAAACACTTCTGTAGACTTCTATGAGGCATGTATTCTAATACTAACGCTTTAAAATCATAATTTGAACAATTGCTGATGATTTTGTGATTTTGATAAGGTTACGATGGTGAATACTTTTCATCACGTAACATTAAACATTGAAACTCTTAAATGATCCTCTACGTTGCAAGTGAAAAACCTTCACTACAACCACCATCCCATCTTGAATTCTTGCTTTGTAAATAGAGCCAAAATCTCCTCTGCCAATTAGATTGTTTTCACTAAATCCGTTTGTTGCTCAAAAAAGCTCTACATATGAAACCTTCGCCAAGTAGCCTCTAGTGGCATATTAATTAGCATCATTTGGTAGCTATTTTGAAATGACTAATATTATAAATATAGTACTCATTGGCAAGGCAATCCCTAGGAGAAGAGCAATTTTTCTTGATGTATGGTGGATGCTAGTTTTGCATGGTGGGACTTGTAGATTGGTGGAACCACATAATAATTCATTTCCCTCAAATGATTCAGGCTAGAAGTTTTCGAAAGATTGTCCCTTCTGTTTGGAATTTCACCTTCTAGCTTGTTAAAAGAATGATTTAGATCTTGATATGAGAGTTTGTACAAAGATAAAGGAATAGCCCTAGAAAAATTATTACTGGACAAATCCGAATATTCTAAGCTTATTAAATCACCAATTGGATTAGGAATCAAGCCTTCTAATCTGTTATGTCCTGAAGAGAGATATTGTAAATCTTCTAGGCCTCTAATTGTAGTTGGGATGACACCTGAAAATTATTCATCGAAAAATCTATTCCTACCAAAACCTTAAAATTTCCAATCTCTATTGGGAGTGGGGTAATCAAAAATTTTGATGAAAAATTGAGGTACATGATGCACTCAAGGTTCCACAAAGCTGAGGGTAACACAGAAATTAACTCATTGGAACCCACCGAGATTGTCCTTAGAGAAGCCAGATTACCAATGCATGCAAGAATTGATCCAAAAACCTTATTGTCACCTAAGTGCAACTTATATAGCTCAGTCAAACAACAAACACATTCTGGGATTGATCTTTCCAATTTATTATCTCGAAAACTCAAAAGTTGAAGTTTTTGTAGTTTGTTGAGAGTAATCAAAATTGATCCATTCAATTTATTTCCTGAAAAACCAATCATTGTCAAGTTGGTTTAGTTGCTGATCTCTTCAGGAATACGGCCACTAACGTTGTAATTGATCATGACAAATATTTCCAAAGAATGTGAAAGATTACCTACAGATGTCCTTAGCAAAATCCCATTTAGTGGATTAATTTAAATTATCTCTAATTAATTATTACACCATAATCTGCAAAGTAAATTTGCTCTCCAAAAACTCATATTTTAGAGTTGAAGCATTAAAATTTTATTTGAGACGTTGAACTTCGTAACTAAAAATTAAAAATTATAAAACAAAAAATTATAATCTAAATTAAATCAATTTATAGATAAATATAAGTATTAAAAAAATAACAAAACCTTCCATACTTTTTTATTATTTAACCTGTTTATGTAGTTATAAATAAGAAGTTACACAATAATATCATCAACAAACATAATAAGAAAATTAGACCATAAATATGAAAATATATTATGAAATACTATAATATTTGATTTTCTTATCCCATGCCCTATATTAAAATAAATGTTTTAGCTTTAGCTTTTTTATCTAAGGGTTCGTTAGATTAATTTTTAACTATTTACTTCACTAATTAGTGAGTCAGGATGCTTATCTCAATTTCACTTTTGCAACCGAACATGGATTTGGTATCATCTTATCCTAACTGAACCAAATCCCACCACATTTAACAGCCACTAAACAGCCCCTGAAGTGTAATCAAAGCTCAACGGAAACTCAATAATGATCAAGGTAAGAAATCAAATAAAATACTCATATAACTATTGGGAAGACTTGAACTTTTATTGCCAACCAATCCAATCAAAGGTTGTCAGCAAGCTAAAGCGTAAAGACAATTTTAAAATTAACCCGACTCAATAGAAAGTCCTTGGCGTAGCAAATGGATTCGACAGCTCTTGTGCACTCTCCTAAAATAAAGCCGGTGGCCCGCTCTTATTAACCTGATTCACAAGTAACAAATCGTCCAAATTCATCTTTCTAAGCCAGTTTTAGATAGTGATTATTGTATTATTATTATTATTATTATTATTATTATTATTATTATTATTATCTTTATTTTGTTTGAAGCACTTTTTTAAGTGTGGATGTGATCTCAAGATTTTTTTTTCTATTTTTGAAGTCATAAAGAGTCAAACGATACGCAATCATCTAAACTAATTATGAAATGTACAAGTTGATCTACGATTATTACATGGGTCACATTATCTTACTGTTTATATAAAATATATTTATGCAGAATGTAGTAACTAATGGTAGACTTAAGTGAATTATTCACCTTATTTTATTTAGATTGTACCTTACATAAATTGTAAGGTAGCAATATCTTTATTATATACCTTATAGTATAGTTGATGGGATAGGTAATTTTTTTTCCTTTTATTCTTTTTTTTTTTTTAAGGTAAGAGGTGTTGGGAAAAATAGTATAAAATAGTTATTTTAATGCTGATTTTGAGTAAGATGAATATTATAAAAATATATTTACATAGATGATTTGGAATCTCCTCTGTAAATTTCTTACAACAAATTATAGAACACCCGCCCCCAAGGCCGTGGTCGGGTTGGTCGCAATGCTCGGTTCTAGAGCCGTGGCGGCCCGGGTTCGAGTCCTTGGGGGTGGGGAGGGGGTTCAAATATCTTTGGGCTTGCCCACCCCCCTCCTCTTTTAAAAAAAAATAAAAAAAAAATTATAGAACACCCACTTTAGTGCTTAGATGAATAAGAAATTAGATTTCAAAGTGAAGGGAAAAAATTAGGTTTTTCAATTTTTCAATTAAAACTATTTTAGGACCGATCTCATACAACATATAAGAATTAAGTAATCTAGAAATTCATACATTGATGTTTTGAGAAAATGAACAATCAAGATTGATCAACACTGGACGTGTGGGCGTCTGTTTCACCACTCCTCAATTGCAACTGACTTTTCTTATATGTCTTCTATGTTTTTCTCAAAAGCCTTGGGATTCTCTTCTCTCTTTTTTCTTCTGTTTCATATTAAGAGAATAATATCAATTTTATCATATCTTATGAAAACCCTTAGTATGTTAGGATTAGGATTCCTGTTAAAAATAGAATTTATCTTTTAATTTAAATATTTAAATTAAATACTATCTCTCCACTTACGTAAAAGTGAAGATAATGTGTAACTAACTAGGGGACCACCTTGTAAAATATCAGAAGTTTCTTTTTATACTTGAATATAACATACTAGGCGTTAACAAATATTATAATTATGATTTATATCTAATATGCCAGTTTTTCTTGCTTTTGGGTCCAGTGATGGTGTTGTCAATTAAATGAGCTAACCCGGGGATCATTTGGAAACATACAATAGTGGCTACAATAATTAAATTTGTAATTAAATAAATATAATTATTTAATTCCAATTCTACTCCACTATAAGATTGGAACTGACCTCCATAATTGTATGCTCGAATAATAATTCGCCCAAACCACATTGATTTCTTACTGCACAATCCTTTGTACCACATCGTTAATTTAAATTGATATCTCAACTGTCCAATCAATTTGATTACATCTTGTTCCTTGATACTTACTGGTTTTCTCTAATGATCATTTCAACATATTTATTTATGTTGACACACTCTGGCTAGAGAATTCTATGATCAAGTACTAAAAACCCATCAAGAGATGTACCGTACAAATTCTCTATTGTTAATCTATAATTTCAATACTTGTAATTGCTCCCACCAATATATCGGGTAATCTTGACTATATGTGTATGTTGTGCCCATCGGTAACTCAAATGAAATAACAACTACAATCATAAAATTATAACTATCTCAAGATTAAGATTACAGCAAATCAATGCCTATGAGATTTAATAAGTTTAACAGTTATTACTAGATTAATTAAATCTCATATGTGATCCAGTTCAATGTAGTCATACTACATCAATAAATTCATACATGATTAAGACAAAAGACTCAATGAATTTATTACAATTTATACTTAAATAAAGTGCCCAACTTTATTTATCAACTGCGAACTTAATTTATTTAATCATAAGATAACTTGTATTTATATCTTCTGCGAATCCACATACTGATTGCATAAATACATATAATATGATTAAATGGACTTTACTCAAAATATTAATGCAATTTAAGATATCTGAATAAATACGTCAAATATTTTAATAATAAAAAATTAATATGCTTTGAAGAGCATATAATCCCAACAATCTCCCACTAGCTTTCAAAGCATATCTAGCAAATTGCATATGCTTATAGGACTCTAAATGTAGGTGATAACCTTTCTACACTATTTCCATATGAGATAATACCTCCTCTCAATGTGCTTTTGTTTCTTGTGGTTTCTTGGTTCTTTTGATTGAGCCACTGCACCACTATTATCATAAAATAATTTAAGTGGTGCACTTGCAGCAGATACTACCTCAAGATCTTGAAGGAACTTGCAGAGTCATACCGCTTCTTTTGCAGCCTCATATGCAGCCACATATTAAGCTTTTGTTAAGGAGTCTGCGATACAGGATTGTTTCACATTCCTCCAACTAATAGCTCAACTTTCTAATGTAAACACATAGTCAGAAGTAGACTTTATAAAATCCTTATCTGACATAAAGTCAAAATCAGTATAACCCACTGGAGTAAGTTCATCACCTGAATACACAAGCATATAATCCTTAGTTCTTTACAGATACTTCATTATGTGTTTGACAGTAGTCCAGTGTTCAGGTCCAGGATTAGATTGATATCTGCTAACCATCCCAACCGCAAAACATATGTCTGATCTAGTACAAAGCATGGCATACATGAGACTTCTTATAGCTTCCGCGTAGGGAACTCGTCTCATTTTCTCTATCTCCTCAGAAATTTTAGGTGATTGATCCTTAGAGAATAAAATTTCATGTTTGAATGGTAACAAACCAGTCTTGCAATTTACCATGCTAAATCTAGCCAATATCTTATCGATATAGACTACTTGAGACAAAGCTATCGCTTTATTCTTTCAGTCTCGTGGTAACTTGATACCAAGAATATAATTAGCTACTCCAGATCTTTCATATCAAATTATTTTGCTAGCCAACTCTTTATAGTAGTCAATACTCCTACATCGTTTCCGATAAGGAGAATATCATTTACATAAAGAATTAGGAAGGCCACAGATTTTCCCTGAATTTTCTTGTACACACATGGTTCATCAATATTTAGAATGAATACAAACGATTTCATCGCTTGATCAAATGTTCTTGGCCTTTTTGTATGAATCTATTTGGTTACTGCACAAAGATGTCTTCTTCAAGATGCCCATTAAGAAAGGCAGTCTTGACATCCATTTGTCAAACTGCAACAATAAAGAACAGAATTATGATAGATTTAAGCATAGCAACCAAAGAAAAAGTTTCCTCATAATAAATTCCCTCTTTTTGAGTGAACACTTTGGCTACTAATCTTGCTTTAAACGTTTACATCCTTCTGTTTACTTCTATTTTCCTCTTATATATCCATTTGCATCCAATGGGTTTTACCCCATTTGGTGTCTCTACAAGTTCCCAGATTTTATTGAAATACATGGATTTCATTTCTTAATTCATAGCCCTTTTCCAATGTTCAACATCACTATCTATTAGAGCTTTATTGTATCTAGTGGGATTTTACACATGTTCATTTGAGATAGCCGTATAAGTTTCTCTCAATAACATGCATCTTGTTTGATAATCTAGTTACCCTCCCACTACGATAAGGTTCTAAAAGTGATGATTTGTTCAGGGATAATCCTTTGTTAATCATTCTTGCTCTTTTCTATGTTTATTATACATAAATAGAAAAATGAGCATCAATATGATCTCTTTATGATTTTTCTATTTTTACCTTATTCTTAGGTTATAAGTCATTTATATAGTCTTCCTTATAGAAAGTATAGTGTATGTTTACAAATATATTCCTATCTTGAGGTTTATAAATTAGACTTTCCTTTATTCCTTTAGAAGACCTAAAACATGCAAACTTTTGAACATGAATCCATCTTTTCTGTTTATAATTTTACTACAAATACTAGTTAATCTCCAACTATAGATGTGTCATAAATTAAGTTTGTGACATTTCCATAATTCCATGGAGTATTAGGCACCGATATAGATGAAACTAGGTTCAAGAGTCTATGCAATTTCAAATACTGGTATCTAGAATAATAAAATTAAATGATAAATCACTAACCATATATCTTGTTTTATCCAAAAGAATCTTGTTTCTTCATATAATGACACTATTATGTCACAATATTCATTATATATGGGAGTTTATCCCATTTTACAACCAAATCGACTTTGAATTCTCTAGAGAGATATTCTTTACTTCGATCAGATCGAAACTCTTTTATGTTCTTGTCTAATTGCTTCTTTGTCTTATCCATGTACTCTTTTGAATTTCAAAAGCCACAGAATCATGACGCATTTAGACAAACATAAATAGAATACTCATAACCTCTCTAACATGTAAACTAATTAGTTCACATACATTTGTATGCACTAATTCCATGCAATATAATATTACGCTTTCTTTTAGCTCAAAATGAGCTACCTTGTCATATTACTCTTCTAAATAAGATTTGTAGAGTATCAATGATCAACCTCAATAGGTCAAAAAAGACCTATTATTAATCATTCTTATGAAATCTTATTATAATTTATATGATTTAAGCATAAATATTAGAGGTGCCATTGGTTTAGGAAAAACATTTCTTTTCTTAGATAAATGCATTTACTTTTTATCATTATATCTTGCTTTGAACAGATCAATAGACTTATATGATATTAATTGTCTTTGTAAAGTACCAATAATGAGTTATTAACAGAGGATCAAAAAATAACAGTGTACTTCTGTTTATTAAAACATGCCACCAAAATTAAATTCTTCTAATGTTTAGAATACAAAGACTAATATCAAAACTTAAAGTCTCATAAAATTGATCTAGTCCTTTCAGCTGATATAAACTAGTATCTTTCTCTACTGCAGTTTAAAGCTTTCTTCACTTAATCTCTTGATTTCCTGAAAACCAAATAAATGAATTTACAAATAAAATTAGTTATCTCAGAATTCACTATTGCATTAATCAATAAAAACTGAACTAATTAGGAAGCTTAAAGATTTCCTATACCTAATTTTAATAATCTTAGGACAATCTTTCTTCCGATTACCCTTCTGTCCACACTTGAAGCACTTGTCTTCCGACTTGCCATCTTTTTTGGTAGACAGGTTCCTTGTGTCAATTCTCTTTTGTCTACATTTGTCTTTCGACTTAGGCCTTAAAGAGAATTCTTGTTTAAGAAGTTCTTTGCTATGATAATATTCTTCTATAGCATATAATTCGTACATCAATTGAACTAAGATCATATCTCTATTGCTTAAGATATAGCTGACCTTAAAATCTCTGAATGTATTAGGTAAAGATTCAATCACCATGTTGATCTTTGTTTTATCATCAATCTCAACACTATGAATCTCAACTTCATTCAAATAGTCCATCATTTTGAGGACATGATCACGAACTCTTGTGCCCTTTTCCATCTTGGTGTCAGTGACACGTTTTAACGCTGCTTCTCTAGCAGAATCAGTATTCTGCCCAAACATCTGATGGAGACTAGCCAATATTTTAGTGGTTGTTTCCATGCTCCGAAGTTTGTTCTGCAGTTCCATAGAAATCGAAGCCAATAAATAGCGCTTAGCCATTTTGTTAGCTTCGCACCATTTCTCATAAGACTCCCTCTGATTTCTATAATCGAATAACGTTAGTACTGGAGGGCCTTTCTGGGTCAGAACATATTTGCAGTCTTTAGCAGTGAGAATATTAAATAGATTGCATTTCCGATCTAAGAAATTTTCACCAGTGAGTTCATTTTTAATAAGGATAATTAATAGTGGGTTAATGGAAGACATTTTCTGAAAAATAAAACACTCATGCATAAATACATTGATATAACATTCACAATAAAAATCTAAATTGTAAAAAACCATAAATGCATTTTATTTTATTGTAATGACAATTTAGTACCACTTTAGCAAGCTTACCAGACCCAATTAACCATTAGATTATTTACTTTCATGTCGTAACATGATAAATAACTATCATTATCTTTTAGGGCCAAAATTTTGTTAACAGAGCTTCGTTGGGAAGATTAATAACAAATTTTGTTAAGTGTATAACCATTGTTTTAATCTATATATTTCTCATATTATGTAGCCACCGTTAGGATGATCAACAGATTGAAAAAATATTTCGATCTTATCTTTAAAGAAGTTCATCAAATAAAATGTCAAATATATATACCCTCCGTAGAAAGCATCACTATATCATGAAGTCGAGGTATATATATAATTTTATTATTGAACTAACAATGGAGCCCGTGGGAAAATTATCTTGAATCTTCCATCTCCCACTCAATATTTTAAAGTTGATTTTTCCTTTTAAAACATAAATATATTGTTAATTTCTTACTTCCTATAATATTATCTAAGTGATATATTATCAAGCATTTGTATATTTCAAACAATATACATAAATTCATATTATATGAATGACATATATCATTATGCATAGAGTGGCACTACCTATCTTATATGATAGGTTATTATGGCATTTTCACATAAAAAACATAACATATAGAAAATTTAAATAATCTCAATTCATGGATTTCCTAAAAATAATAAAAAATATTAACCCTAAGCCTATTCTTCATTGGGCTTCATGTCAATATCTTTTTCCATTATATTATCTTTAATGATGGACTTGGCTAATATGGGCTTTAAATTTATTATTGGTCCAAATTTTTAATTTTAAAGAAAATAAAATAAAATTTTAAGTAAAACTTTTGGAACAAAAATAAACTTAATTTGTTTAAACTACATTCAAGTATTTTAATCCATTAAGCCCAAATTGTATTGGACTTAAAACTAGGATTTACCAGGCCCAAAAATCATTTCTGAACTTAAATGCATAATAGTATACTAATTTTACCTAAGCGAAAAAATACAGAACTATAGGGACCTGAGTGATATTTATCACTCAAAACCCTAACACTGCATTTTTCTTCTCCGCCGCCATCAGCAAGAAATCCAGCAGCCACCGTTATCTTTTCCGACCAAGGTCTACCGCGCGTTGCTGGCGAAGGGCTGCTGCCTGCTGCTGCAGCCACGCACTGCTGCCCTGCATCTGCGGGAGCAACACGCGCTATCTGCTGCTACTGCGTGAGTAGAGTGCGCGGGCCTGCTACGAGCAGCGCGAGCATTCTGCTGTGCGAGTAGTGCGCACTGGCCTGCTGCAAGCCTCGCGCGCGGCCTGTTGCTCCTGGTATTGCTGGCTCAGTGCGTTCTTGCTCGGCATCTGTCTCATTTTTTTATTTTATTTTACAGATTACAATCCCCAATAATTTATAAAAATTTTAAAACATAAAATTAAATCAAAAGAGAAACATAGTGATAATAGACCACTATTTTGTTACAAATCCAAAACAAAAATACGAATAAATTCCTAACCATGAATTGAGACAATCCAAGCATACTTTATTCACATATTAATAAATAATATATATCTAAATAAATTATGTCACTCTAATACATAATTATCAAGATAGATTTCTTACGAAATTCTTATATATTATTATGAGATGGCTCTGATACCAATTGAAGGGAAAAAATTAGGTTTTTCAATTTTTCAATTAAAACCTTTTTAGGACCGATCTCATACAACATATAAGAATTAAGTAATCTAGAAATTCATACATTGATGTTTTGAGAAGATGAACAATTAAGAGTATTAGATCCGTCTCTAAACGATCTTCCAAGCTATGAGTCAAGATTGATCAACACTGAACGTGTGGGTGTCTGTTTCATCACTCCCAATTGCAACTGGTTTCTCTTAGATGTCTTCTGTATTTTTCTCAAAAGTCATGAGATTCTCCTCTCTTTTTCTTATATTTCATATTAAGATAATAATGTCCCTTTTATAATATCTTATGAAAAACCCTAGTATGTTAGGATTAGGATTCCTATTAAAAATAGAATTCTTTTTTTTTAATTTAAATATTTAAATTAAATACTATCTCACCATTTACGTAAAAGTAGAGAGAATGTTTAACTAACTAAGGGACCACCTTGGAAAATATCACAAGTCCCCTTTTACACTTGAATATAACATACTAGGCCTTAACAAATATTATAATTATGATTTACATCTAATATGCCAGTTTTTCTTACTTTTGGGTCCAGTGATGGTGTTGTAAATTAAATGAACTAACCCAATGATCATTTGGTAACATACTATAATTGCTACAGTAATTAAATTTATAATTAAATAAATATAATTATTTAATTCCAATTCTACTCCACTATAAGATTGAAACTGACCTCCATAATTGTATGCTCGAATAATAATTCACCCAAGCCACATCGTTTGTACCACATCGATTTCTTTACTGCACAATCCTTTCTACCACATCGTTAATTTAAATTAATATCTCAACGGTCCAATCAATTTTATTACATCTTGTTCCTTGATGCTTACTGGTTTTCTCTAATAATCATTTTAACATATTTATTTATGTTGACACACTCTGGCTAGAGAATTCTATAATCAAGTACTAAAAACTTATCAAGAGATGTGTCATACAAATTCTGTATTGTTAATCTATAATTTCAATACTTGTAATTGCTCCCACCAAGATACCGGGTAATCTAGACTACATGTGTATGTCGTGCCCATTGGTAACTCAAATGAAATAACAACTACAATCATAAAATTATAACTAACTCAAGATTAAGATTACAGTAAATCAATGCCTATGAGATTTAATAAGTCAAACAGTTATTAATAGGTTAATTAAATCTCATATATGATCCAGTTCAATGTAGTCATACTACATCAATAAATTCATGCATGATTAAAACAAATCACTCAATGAATTTATTACAGTCTATACCTAAATAAAGTGTCTAACTTTATTTATTAACTGCGAACTTAATTTATTTAATCATAAGATAACTTGTATTTATGTCTTCTGTGAATCAACATAGTAATTACATAAATACATATAATATAATTAAATAAATTTTACTCAAAATATTAATACAATTTAAAATAAATATATTAAATATTTTATTAATAAAAAATTAATATACTTTAAAAAACATATAATTTCAAACGTGCACCCATTAATTTGAAAAAACGAAAGAAAAAGTGCTAAATCCCACGTTGAAAAAGTACTATGAACTAAAAGTTTTATATATATTTATACTGTTACACATGTGATTCATGGTAAATTTTGTAAGGATTAAAGCTCTCTCTATGTGTGCAATCATGAATCAATTTGGATTAGCTCGTGTAGTTGCTAGGTGGGTAGGCAAAATTGGGTTTAGATTAATCCGATCAGATTTCAAGTTGATCAGGTAGAAGAAAAATGCATCCGAACTCAACCTAAATTTTAAATTCGATCGGATCAGATTGAAAAATATTTGGATAGAGTCGGATCAAACAATCAGGTTGAATTCAGAGTAATTTGGATGTTACAAGCTCAAATAATATAGTATTTATATTAGACGAAAAAAATGAAAAATTCATGCCTTACTGCACTTTGGAAGAAATTAAATAAATATTCACAACAAAGCCAATTAGCCAGGCCCAAACATTCGAACTCCATACAGAAGAAGCAACATACCGATCAGGTTCAAGCCAAGTATTACTAACACAATCACTCCACGGGGTTTTATTTTATAAAGAAAGAAAAAAAAAAAAAAAACAAAGATTGAAAAAGCCTAACTAAAATAGCCGCTTATATGAACATAAAATTTACATTAAAATTAGTATATACCATTAAAACATCAAAAGACAATATTCGGGTTGCCGGGTTGGGGTGGAGCTTTGAGAAACTTGGTGATAGTGGAGGCCGAGAGCAGCATATACGGTCGGAAATGACTGCATCGGTGGGTTGTGCTGTGGCTGCAGTTGCGGTTGTGTGCTACCGACTGCGAGCGTGAAAGAAAGCTAGATCTTCGCGGGAGCAGTAAGCATGATTGCGTGAGGCTGTGAAGATGATCTTTGGAGAATAAGAGAGTGAGAGGCTGTGAAGATGATCTCGAGGCTGTGAAGATGATCTCTAGAGAAGAAGAGAGTGAATGTGCAGCTGGCTTTGAGTGTGTGAAGTATACGTGTGGTGTGTGATGTGGGACTGTGAGGTGTGGGCTTTACTTTTTGTATTTTATTTCAATTTTTTTTTAAGCCAAACCAATCAAGTTTTCAAATCCGTTTGGGTTTCATTTGATTTGGCTACAATCAGATCGGGTTGGCGAAATTTCGCTCGTTCAGATATTGCCTTTTATCTGATCCGATCCTAACCCTTTTTTTTTGGGATCGAGTCAGATATTTTGCTCACCCGTAATAGCTGCTGTTATAGAAATTTATAAAGCATAACAACAAGAATTAGAAGTTTGTTATAAGGATGAACATGGCTGGTTTTTAATGGAAAATACAGCTTAAAGAGTTGTTATAAGTTATTAAAAGTTGCAAATAATTGCAACTATTATAGATTTTCCTAGATCGAATTGCCTTACACGAATTCTATAAATTAACATCCAATTTCATTTGTGAAATATACCAAAAATCCAAATGATTTTCTACTATTCCCTCTCAAGTAAATTCTCTTTAATTTTATGCTTCAATGTGATTGAGTAATACCAGTCTAAACCTACCACATATCTCTTAAAAATAATCATATTTTACAACTACTACACCACTAATTATTCAAAATATTAACAATTTTCTACTGCATATAATTCTAGATACAAGGAAATCTAAACCAGTCATAGAACTTTCCATGAGTTAAATTTAGATATAACAAATGTCTTAGAGTTGGGCCTTGAAAGTGTTGTTGGGCTTCTACTAATGATATGGACCATAGTCCATATTTTATTGCTATCCTTATTTATATCCTTATTTTTCAATACCCATAATATGCTCTGAACTATCTTATACTAGAACAAATTTAAAATTTGGGACTTAATACCCTTCTAAATATACTTTGTGAGATAGTAAGAAAAATGTTGTCAAGCTTATTTCAAAATTACACTATAATATTTAGAAAAAAAAAAAAAAAGAAAGAAAGAAGGAAGAGGGAGCCCAAAACTATTATTTATACCTCTCCTAAGATTCAATTTCAAACTCAAGTGGTTAACTAAATTAGAGTTGGGCCATAAAAGTAGTTGATGGGTGACTTAGGCTCATTATTTGATATTTGACATATAAAGTCCTACTAAGTAGAAATGAAGCATTGATATTTCCTAATTTGTAAGTAATTTGTGAAATATGAAACCTTTAAATGAAAGTAAATTTGTAGGTATGCGATACACGCACATACATTGTGTATATTATGTATTTATTTGGCTCTATGAAAAAATAGTTTGCTTACTAAATTTATATCCAATAGAGTTTGTAATGATTATCAAATGATTAATGGATCTAGTTCGTAATGAATTTAGCAAAGCCGTTTGTGTTCCTTGGTTTCCTTATCCTTAGAAGGATTTTTTACATGTGTATTTAGGACATGAATTTTTGTAACTTATTAGACATAATATGTTTTTTGCTTTTTGGAGTAATTTTGTTGAACCTATGTTAACAACTTTATAATTGTTTAATTTCTCTCATTACTAATGTGTCTTCTGCACTTTTGTGATAATGAGCGATAAAGAGATCACCCTTTTACATTTTTCGGGTTTCCCGCATGACAAAAGGCCTTCACAAATAATATTTAGGGCATGTCAGTATGGGAAGATCCCTAGTTGGCTCAGCTAAGCTGCGTCCTGAAAATAGCCATCTACAAAGGGGTGTTTGGATGGGATCAACCCAACAAGCCTTTGTGCGCTTGTCAGACAGCCCAAAACGACAATCACATGAGAGCATGCCATTTGTCAAACATGACCTAGGAAGAACCATAGATATTTTAATTTTACCCTAATGTTACTAAAAGCTCTAATTGAGAAAGGAAATGACCAATCATATTCATGTAAAACATGTCCAAAGATTACCTCAATGTCACTCCACTGTAAAGGTTGTCCAACTTATTATGGAGGGATTATTCTTCACTCTTTCAACTCTTCATCATACATATTTTGAAGTTTAAAAAAAAATCAGTAATCTCTCCAATATATATTGACTTGACTATCCAAGTATCGTTGTTGGGATTAACCACTGCGGATGACACTTCTAATGGTAATTTTTCCCTTTATTAGGCCTTGCATGAGTCCATCCCTATCTAGAATCATCTTTGGGATCAACCTTAAAAATCTTCACTGAGCATCAACAACAAGTATATGAGGGTAAAAATCCCCTTACGTGTTGTTTTACTTCTGTAGTTATTATTAGATTTATTTTTTTGACGGTAAAATAATTCTTTTATTTGATATAACTTAAAATGCAAACATAACTGACATTAAGATGAAAAGTATATTGAGAATAAGAGTAAATACTCACAGTCCCTACAATTTGAGTCATTTAACCAATTAGTTCTTATATTTTTTAAAATAACCCAAAATGTCTTTGTATTGCATATTTATTTCCGTTAAAATTTAACCACTTAATAATCATATATTTTCTACCTGTTACATGTTATCATATTTGTTTTAATTTTTAACTTATACCATACAAAATTAATGTTACCACTCGTATGCCCATGTGGCATGGCAAATATATACTTAAGGAGGGAAAATGTGATTTTATTGAAAATTGGATGTTTATGATGTTGGTATGCGGTTTCTTCATCTTCTATATAGACAACCGGCGAGACTATTATATTCCACAGAAGCCTCCTTGACTTGGTCAATGGTTGGCCTATATATCTTAGCAGGTTTGGTTGATTGTAAGGGAACAATATATATATATATATATATATATATATATATATATATATGTTCTATATCATACGGCATAATTTACCAAAAAAGTCTTCAAATTTGTGCTGGCAAGCTGTTGAAGCACTTCGGTAGAAATTAGATGCTGAAACTAACTACATCACCGGAGGCTGAAACCTGTTTAACTTCCCATAAAGAATATACACTTCACTACACATGTAAAATTTCTGTTAATTAACACAAGTTTAAACTATGGACTACAAATGACACTTCGAGTTCTAAGTTTTCTAAAATGGTAAAGTAATTTTGATGAGTTTATTAGGAAATTTTTTTCCTTTGATACATTGATATATTACAATTATAATTCTAATGATATTTATAATAAAAAATTTATCGAGATTACACTTGATAAAAATAATATAACACGATCTAAATTTCTATACTCAAAATATCGAAAGGTATTTGTTCTACATTATATAGACAAAAATCTACCTTTGCCCAACACGTCTCAGAACCGTAAAGCTCTTGTCAACATTTGAATGTTGATATGACCCATAGGTCAATTTAAGATACTTGATACAAGTCCTTGTTCAAAACGGATATGGATGTACTCTCAAGATTTGGATGTTTCTCTCTCTATGAAGTCATAACCAGAGACTCAAATGATACGCAACCATCTAAAATAAGCACTACGTGGACAAATTTATCACTATGTTTGTTATATACCTCACCATGAATGGTTAATGAGAGAAAAGAAAATTTTCCTTTTTTCATTTAAGTTAATTTTTTAATCCCCACTTTTCTCGATGACTAAAAATTAAAAAATTTATAAAAAAAAAAGGTACAAATTACTTTGTCAAGCCCTAACGGCGGGGTAAAGCAACTTTGTTCTTTGAATAATGTAAGAAAGACTATGTTTTTCGAGACCACAATTAAAATGCTTATTGCCTGTTGCATGATAAGTTCCTTTCCTGTTTTGTTTTTGCTTTAATTTTTATGAAAGCTCCATTTTACCAAACACATTAAATAATTGAGATAGATAGCCCAGATCAATCAGTTTTGTTCTTTCTACAAAATACAAAAAAGAATATGAGTAATAACAATTCAGTGGTCCCAATAATTAGGAACAAATTTAGTTTTGTGGGGACTCATAATGATTCACAAAACAATTTACACACTCAACAATACTCAACTTTATATCAAAATATTGAAATAAAATTCATAGAAAGGGACAAATTAAAGAAAACAAAAAGATAAAGATTAACAAAGGAAACACTCCCTACACACACACACACACACACCCACCCACCCACCTACATCAGTTGATGCAGAATCAGAATCTTCCTGGCTACATCAAATCAGAACCGTCCATCAATGGTTGAAAATAGAAGATCTCATAAAAACGTGATGCCCTTCAGATCTCTTCATCTGTCAAAATAATTCAATAGAAAAATTACAAAGTTGTAAGAAGGAAGTGCATCACAATGGAGACAGAATTTTAAATTAGAATATAATTAACCAATCAATAAATTACACAAATTAATGCGGGTCATGATTATGGAGGACTCAAAAAGACATAGTTTCAATTCAAATCCTTGGTGATTCGGATTCCCATTATCTATTGCATAAATATCTTATATTAAGATTTTTTCTTCCCTTCCGAAGGAAAAAATATATATATCTTATATAAAACAGAAAATGATTTCCATTTTAAACAGTGTAATCCTAAATTATTTTTTGAGGTTGAATTATTTTGAGTCACGTTTTTTAGACAATAAATTTCAGATTATAAATATCAATAATTTATAACGTAACATCGTAGAAAAAAAAATCGGATTCTTTTTAAAACTCCTTTTGATTGCCAAACGTTCGAACTCATGACCCGAATTCAGTAAATATATATTACCAGAAGTTCTGTAAAATCTGAAATAAATTAACAATTTTTCATTGTTATATATATATATATAAGTTTATAAAAAGATTTCCAAAAGTTTTGAGGAAATTAAAGAGTATTGGCACTTACAGATGATGAAGGGAGATCACTTGGTGATGACATAAATAGCATAAATAATTCCAGGGATATACCCCAAAATTGTCAAAAGCAAACAGATCCAAAATTCAGCCTGCATGATCATTTCATTTAACCCATTAAAATCATAATTACATGAAGGGTTACCAAAAACATTTAAAAGAAAATTCTAACAAATTTTGATCGTTAAAATATTTTAATAAAATATAAATGTTTTAAACGACCTCAGTAGAGAAAAACTAGTTACAAACCTTGCAGCCAAATTTGAGAAAGACACCGACAGGAGGCAAGATGACAGCCAAGAGAATATCTATGCATGTTGCTGTGCTTCCATCTGCCATCTTTGATTGATTCTTACAAGAACTTTGATTAAAGGAGTGTTTTCGGTTTTGAGTAACGGCCTTTTTTTTGTACTTCGCAATTTGGTTTATGAAACTGCAAAGAGAGTTGATGGGTCTATTATGTACAGAGAGAGCTCCCAGGAGACGGCAGCATCCAGAAGAATTGTACACGTGTCATCTTTTGATTAACAACACATTAACAAGCACCTTTTTTCTTTTTCCTTCTTTTCCTTTAATTGTGTGTTTAGTTTTCATTTTCTTTAGAATTTTCTAGAAATTTCCCTTCCATTTCTTAATTTTTGAGTTATATTTTTTAATCCCTCTTTGAATATATTTGAAACTCTATTGAATCCGCCGTATTAAAACAACTATTGAAAAATACATTGTGGAAGGCTATATAAAAATAGAAAAGGATTATCTCTTTTTTTTTCTCATAATTTTCCTTATTTTTTAATGATAGGTCAAGTATGAGATAATTATACCAATTTTTTTAATGATTATATACATTTAACTAATCATTGAAAAATAAAGAGGGATAGAAAGAAAAAAAAAACTAAGAATATCTTACTGATCATTGAAAAATAAAAAGAAATATGAGAAAAAAAATTAAGAGAATATCTTAGTCCATATAAAATATAATTTTTTTACATACAAATCGATTATATGGTGCATTTTATATCAAAATTAATTAAATTATTTATTAGAAAAGTAACTTTTACTTAAATGGTATTTTTTTTCCATTACTATTTAGATACCATGAATGAAATAGAGCATTAAAATTTATGAGGTACTAAAATAATAAAAATAAGTTCTATGAAGATTAAAGTAAATCATCATTCTCCCCAATTAAGTGTAAATTTGGCAGTCTTTTGACCTAAACATATCCAACAAGTTGTGTTATGTTGAACTTGACCTAAACGGATTCCCTACAAATACATCAAAAAATTAGATATTAATTATTTTTTAAGTTATAAGTGTCATAATTTTCAAATTCTAAGTGTAATATTTTATTTGGAGATCCATAGTTTTACTATTTAGCTAAATGTTCAAACTCAATGTTTATTTTGAAGAGATTTGAAAATCTAGATTTCACTCAAATTTTAGGATAGAATTTTTTTTAGTCTAAAAATTTGAATTACGATGTAATCGAATCATCTCCACTAATTAAATTATATCTAAGTATTAATATCAATAACTATTGTACCATTTATATCTCTGAGTAAGTATAGGATTTTTTTTTTAAAAAACTATACCAAATATAAAATATCCCAAATTTGGTTTTGAGGATAAAAAAGACACAAGCTCACACATGATGATATTAATGTAATTTAATTTGGGGAACATGGCAACATGCAACTTTCCCATGTGCTCGGACTGCGCACACATAATTAGATTTACATGTTCTCTCTTTTTTTTTTTTTCTCTTTTATTTTTATTTTTTAATTATATTAACGATTATCCATAACCTTTCTTCTTTTCAGCCACGCGCATGCCCTTTTTAGATTCATCTTTTTGTAATGCCAGTTAAATTATGAAATTAATTAAGTGGTTTTGTGTCTTTTTTCCCTCTTGTATTATGTAGTATCCTAGCTATAAGAGATTTTGGTTTGCAGTTCTGATTTGCTTTCTTTAACAATATATAAAAGAATAAATGCACAATTAAATATTCTTAATAATTTAAATAATTTAGTCCTTATAGTTTTAAATATTAGTCAAAAGATCTTTATCGTATATTTATTTTCATTAAAAAAATTTAATTTGCAAATATTTACACATGTTGTATGTTAGTTTTGTTTGAATTTAACATTACGCTAGTTAGATATACTATTTTATCCTTGAAATTTTAAATTAATATATAACAACAAAATTAATAACAATAGTGTTTTAGATAATTTTTAAAAGTACAAAAAATTATTAGAAAATTACTTCGATAATTTTTAACTTTGGCGTTTTCAAGATCAACGTTTGTTATGGGCTTCTTATATAAGTATCGCAGATCTACACATCCGAGTATGGTTTTAGTTTTGATATCTTGCCTCTCCTCTTTGGAGACACCTTTGCTCGATTCAATTTGTTACTGAGCCTCATGTGCATTGGTTGGTTGGTCGTGGGGAGTGTAGTTTTT
Source organism: Murraya koenigii (assembly GCA_025617385.1). Lineage (NCBI taxonomy): Eukaryota > Viridiplantae > Streptophyta > Magnoliopsida > Sapindales > Rutaceae > Murraya > Murraya koenigii. Next base: position 1,300,393 of record CM046819.1, on the reverse strand, counting down.
TGTATGATTGTTGGTTGGGCTCTTGTCCTTTGGCCTACTATAATTCTGCTGCAGCTTCTTTGGTGCCGATTTCCTTTTATTGGCAAGGTACAATATAGAATAGGGGTAAACTTCAAGATATGCCATTTTCTTTGGGCTCTTCGATTGTTGCACAGATTCTTTTTACTCATATATGATGTAGGGTGGTGTGTATCGTAAGTAGGGTACCTTCCAGAAGGCATAACTTTAGCTATAGGAGTCTGTTTTAGGCGTATAATATACAATTTAGAAGCTTGCGATGAGACGAACAAAACTTAAAACTGCTTAAGTCTGTGCTCAGCCTGAAAATTCCATTTCTTTCCTGGTCATTTTTAAATTTTAAGATTTTTTTCCTATTTTTCCTTATTTCTCTAGGATTCTTATCTTGTTTTTTTCTACAACTTAGATTTGGATTCCGTTATTTTTTCTTTTCTTATTTCAGATAATAGAATTTTATTATAGAATAAGATTTCAGGTTTGTCTATTTTGGTAAATTCATGATATTTAGACTTGTTATAAAGTGGATTCAAATAATTTTAATTTATTCAATATTTTCAATAAAATTTATTTTATTCAGAAACTTTTATTTCCATCTTAACAACCATTACGTTTTCGTTTCGTTAGTTGGTATCAGAGTAAGTTCGCTTGTCATCATAGTACAACCATATGAACAAAGGGGTAACTGTTTTGATGACTCTGATTGGGGAACGCAAACAATATTTGTGGAGACTATCAGATAGATAGTTATAGAAGCAGTCTTACAAAACATAGAGAATGCGATTAGCCCGAGATTGATAGAGATGGAGCAAGCAATCAGGGTCTCACACATTCCATGAATAACATAGAGAGAAGATTGCGGGAAAGAGTTACCACAAGGAAGTTATTAAAGAAATTAATCCTCAAGAACAAGTTCAAAATAATCACTGCGAAGAGATACGGCAGAGTGTCAATTGTGCAGTAGTGCCTCAGGGCATTAATCGCAAAAGAAACATAATAACAAAAGAAACCAAATCCAAATCTAAATCCAAGTTGTAAAAAAAAAGGATAAAAATCCTACAAGAATAAGGAAAAAATCTTAAAACTTAAAAACAACAAAGAAAAAAAGAGAATTTTTTGGCCGAGCATAAGCTAGAACGGCTTTGCCTTATTTTGAATTTTGTTCGTCTCGTCACAAGCTTTGAAACGGTATATTATGCGCTTACAACAAACATATTTAGCAAAGTTATGCTCTCCGAAAGTTACCTTACTCGCGATACACAATACCCTACATCAATCGAGAATATCAGGGATGGAGCAAGCAATCGAGGGTCTCACGCTTTCCATGAATAGCATAAAGAGAAAATTGTGGAAAAGAGTTAAAACCAAGGAAGTTATTGAAGAAATTGATCCTTAAGAACAACCTTAAAATAATCAAAGTGAAGAAATACAACAGGGTATTAATCGTGCAGTAGTTCCTTATGGCATCAATCGCAAAGTAGTTCCTCATAATTAAGAACCTGTGAGGTAAGTGCAGTTGCACGTGCGTGAAGAGTTAGGAAGCAATTTGGAGGAAAAAGACACCAAGGATTATGATAGAAGGCGCTGAAAGAGTTCAGATTATAAGATTAATATCGATATCGTATATTTTCATTGTAGGATGCATACTGAACAATTTTTAAACTAGATATCAGATGTAGAAAATTTCTTTCAGTATGTGGATATTTCCTAGGATAAGCAGGTTAAGGGTGCAGCATTTGCATAGTGGTAAAACTTGCAGAATCGAAGAAGAGTTATGGGGAATCTACTAATCAAATCTTAGCCTAGAATACAGAGGTTGATGAAGGAATATTTTCTGTTAGCAAATTACTACCAGTAATTGCATGTGAAATTTTAGAATGTAGGTAAGAAAATCAAATTGTGGATGATTATACAAAAGAATTTTATCATCTGCACACAAGGAATAATATGGATAAGCCAAAGGTTTGGATAGTTTCGAAGTATCTTAGTCGATAAAAACAAAATTGCAAGATGCGATTTTAGATGGAATTTGGGACTTGGGTACAGTGGTTGCTAGAGCAAAGAAGTTGGAAGAAAGAAAGCAACATGCTGTTTCTAGAACCTAGCAATGACAATTCATTAGAGTGCAAAATAGACCAAGCAGTGTTAGGATTGACAGTAAGTAGAAAATATAAGGTAATAATAGTCAAACGCAACAACCAGCACAACAGCAGCTAAGGCAACACCCACTTAGGCAACAACAGCTCCAACTACAGATGCAGAGCAACCCATACCCAAAACCAATGTTAAATAGGTGTTTGGAGTGTAGGGAACTAGGACATCGTTCGAATGAATGTCATAAAAAAAATCTGAATTTAGTGGATGCCGAAGTTGGCGAGGCAGAGGTAAATGATGATAGGGATAATGAAGAAGCCTTGAAGTTAGAGGCAGAAGAAGGAAAGATGTTGAATTACATTGTGTAGAAAATTTTATTAGCACCAAAATTTGAAGAGGATAATCAGCATAATAAAATTTTTAGAACACTTGGCATTATTAATGACATGGTGTGCGGCGTGATAATTAGCATTAATAGTAGTAAGAATATAGTGTCAAAGACACTGGTTGAAGTGATAGAGCTTTCAATAGAAAAATATCCAGCGCCTTACAGAATAGGGTGGATAAAAAAGAGGGACAGAAATGCGAATGACAGAGGTGTGTTGTGTTCTTTTCTCTATTGAGAAGGTATATAAGAGTGATGTAGTGGATATGAATGCATGCCATTTATTATTAGGCAGGCTCTAGCAGTTTGATGTAGATACAATGCATAGAGGAAGAGATAATGTGTATGAGTTTTGGTGGAATAGCAAGAGAGTTTGTTTGGTGCTTTTAACGAACTATAAGAAAAATTCTAAGGTCAAATGAAAGAACTTTCTGGCTATTGTCAATAAATATCTAGAGAATGATTGCGATTGGTGGAAGAAACTACAGAAAGAGGATAAGTTCGAGGAAAAGACTATTCTTGAGGGGGTACAACTATTGTTGGCTGAGTTTACTGACATTACACTATAGGAAATGCCAGATGGGCTGCTACCTTTGCAAGATATTCAGCATCATTTAAACTTAGTCCCTAGTGCAAGTTTACTTAATCTACCCCATTATCGCATAAGCCTACATGAGCATGGGATTTTACAATAACAGGTTGATGATGAGTTACTGCCCAAGGAATTTATTTATGAAAGCATGAGTCCATGTATTGTATCAGCATTGTTGGTACCTAAAGAGGATTAGAGTTTGCATATGTGTGTGGATAGCAGATGAATCAACCAGACTACCATGAAATATCGATTTCCTATTCCTACCTTTCGATATTTGTTAGACTAGTTGGATAGTGCTAAGATTTTTTCCATGATAGATTTGTGCAGTTATTATCATCAGATTCAGATTAGGCCTAAAGATGAGTAAAAGGCATCGTTCAAAACAAAGAAAGGGCTATATGAGTAGTTCATGATGTCATTTAGAGTTTTCCAATACACCAAATATTTTCATGCGATTAATGAACCAAGTTCTTAAACTATTTTCTTGCAAATTTGTTATGCTATATTTTGATGATATGTGGTGAAGTAGTTGAAGCTTTTGAAGATGGTTCTGAATGTGTTAAGAAGAAACAAGCTTTACATTAATCTGAAGAAATTTAGCTTCTTACAAAATAACGTAGCGTTTTTGAAGTTTTATTCTTGGTGCGGAAAGGATTCAGGCTATTGAGTCGAAAATACAAGCCATTAAAGAATGGCTAACGCCCAAGACAATGGGTGAAATTAAAAGTTATCATAGTCTAAAAACATTTTATAAGAGATTCATTCGCGACTTTAGTACGATATCCACTCCTATTACGACATAATTGAAGAAAGGAAAGTTCCGATGGGGAGAAGAAGAAGAAGAGGTGAGTTTTGCTTTACGTAAGAAGAAGTTGTCCACCGCTCCTATATTGGCCTTGCCAAATTTCGACAGATTATTTGAGGTCGAGTATGATGCTTTTGAAAAATGAATTGGGGCTGTTATTTCCCAAGAATGTCGACCAATTGAGTACATGAGTGAGAAGTTGAATAAAGTATGATAGAAGTGGTCTATTTATAACCAAGAGTTTTATGCTATCCTTAAAACATTAAAGACTTAAAAGCATTATTTTATTCATAAAGAATTTATGCTCTACTGTGATCATCAAGCACTAAAGTACTTTAACAGCCAGCAAAATCTGAGTAAAAAACATGCGAAATGGGTGAGCTATATGCAGAAGTTCACTTTTATTTTGAAGCATAAATCTGGGCAGCAAAATAAAGTGGCAGATGCGTTAAGTAGGCAAGCAACTTTACTAATAACTCTAGTAAATGAAATTACTGATTTTGAGTGCTTGAAAGGGTTGTATGTAGAGGATGATGACTATACACACATTTGGGATCATTTTATTAATCATCATAATGCTGAAGATTACCTAATACATGATAGGTATTTATTCAAGTCCAATCAATTATTTGTGTCTCATAATTCTTTACGAGAACAAATTATCTGCGAGTTGCATGGTGGACAAATGGGTTGAGACAAGACTAAGGCACTTGTAGAGAAGTGTTATTATTGGCCAAAACTAAATAGGGACTGCACAATATTGTGCAGAGGTGTCAAATTTACCAAGAGGGCAAGGGACATGCACAGAATACTAGTTTACACATGCCATTACCTATTGGAGAAAATATTTGGTTAGATCTGTTCATGAATTTTATATTGGGATTGCCGCGCACAATGACGAGTTGAAATTCTATATTGGTTGTAGTGGATAGATTTTTAAAGATGGCATATTTTATTGCGTGTAAGAAGACTGAAGATGCTACATCAATGGCACATTTATTCTTTTGAAAAGTAGTGCGTTTGCATGGCATTCCAATGACTATTACTTCTGATAGGGACGTGAAGTTTATCAACGAGTTTTGGCATAATCTCTGGGATAATTTTGGTACGCAATTGCAGTTTAGTAGTGCTTTTCATCAACAGACATAGGGAAACGGAAGTGGTTAATCACACTTTGGGCAATATGTTGCGCTATGTTTGTGGTGACAAGCAACAGAACTGGGAAGCTACGTTACCTCAAGTTGAATTCGCTTACAACAGTATGGTAAATCAATCTACTAGTAAAATAAGTTTGTGACTTGGCTATCATGCTAATAGTAACTGTAGTTGTAGAACATAAAGCAATAGATAATACGGTAAAAAGGCTCTGAAGATTCAAGCAGAAGTTCGAGCCCAGTTGGAGGCTGCCAATGCAAAGTACAAGACTAAAGCGAACAAGCACAGTAGTAAAAAAGTATTTGTTATGGGTGATTTAGTGATGGCATACGTCCGGTGGAGTCGAAATTCTGGCATGTGCACTAAATTAGAGAAACACAAGTATGGTTTGTTTTGCATGACTAGGAAAATTAATGATAATGCTTATGTACTTCAGCTATCTGAAAATTACAATATCTCTCACACTTTCTACATGGCTGATTTGTTCGTATCATCCCAATGATAAGGAGTTGTATGAGCCAAACTCGAGGACAAGTTCTTTTTCAAGTTAGAGGGACTGATGTAGGGTGTTGTGTATCATGAGTAGGGTACCTTTTGGAGAGCATAACTTTGGCTACATGTATAATATACCCTTTCGAAGCATGCGATAAGATGAACAAAATCCAGAGTAGCCAAAGCCGTTCTAGTTTGTGCCCAACTCAAAAATTCACTTTCTTTCCTGGTCATTTTTAAATTTTAAGATTTTTTCGTATTTTTCTTAATTCTTCTAGGATTTGTATCTTTTTATTTTATAACTCAAATTTGGATTCCGTTTCTTTTGTGTTTCTTATTTTGAATAAGATAATTTTATTATAAAATAATATTTCAAGTTTACCTATTTTGGTAAACTCGAGATAGTTAGGTTTGTTATAAAAAGGATTCAAAACCCTAATTTTTATTCATTCAGTTTTTCAATTAAATTTGCATTATTAAAAAATTTTGCTTCCATCTCAACAACCTTTACGCTTCTGTTTCGTCACTATCTCTAGTGGGGAACTAAATTTGATCCAATAAGATCTTTCTCCTTATGGTATTTTTTACTTGTAGATTGATTGGGAGCTTGTGTGTTGCACAAGGCCGAGAGATGAGGCTTTCTCTGTTATCTAGCAGCGACATATCCTTTCTTGGATATCCTTGTTTCTCTGGAGGTTGTTACACAGGTTCTTTGGCCACAGATGATGTCTTTTGTTCGAGGGGTTTTTACATGATTTCTTGGTGCCCTTGTGGTTGGGTTTTTGAGACTTCTAAGCATTTATTTCTTGACTGCCTGTGAGTTAGGCCAGTTTGGGTCCATTTTCTATGTACTCTTGGTTTGCAGTATGTTGCTTTTCTGTCCCCCGGTGCTTTACTTCTTCATGAGCGACGATGTGCCCTTTCTTAAAGCCATATTTGAGTTCTTCTTCCTTGCTTCATTTTATGGCAAGTTTGAAAGGCTCATAATACATTCAGGTTTGACTCACTATTAATGTTGTTATTCATGAGGTGGTGTAAGATTTTAGGCTTGTTGGTTTTAAATTATCTCAACTTTTTTTACTTCACATCGTCACTATTAAATTGTCATCTTGGCACCACATTACTTTTAACATGTTATTATTATTAAGGGTCCGACTAAATTATATTTAATGTAATTTATTTTTCATATAAAAATATGTGAGATTCATTATCTTATTATAATTTTTATATTTTTTTATGTAAGATATAAATAGAGGAGAAGCTTAAGGTACAATGGGGTTCATAATTTCCTCACTTTCATTCGCTAAATTTCTCCCTCTCAAACATTCTCCATTTTCTCAAGCATTAGAGGGTTTTTGCCAGTGAACCCCACTGATGACTTTGATCGTGTTTGTTTTATGGGTACTCACTTGATTCCGAGGAGAACTCGACGTACGTCTAACGAAGACTCTTAACAATCTCTTTTGTCACTCTCCTCGTGTATTTCTCTGGGCAAATTATTTATATTCTCAATGTAGTGTATAAATTGAGTTGTATTAAATTTTTATATGAATCTTAAATTCTTAGTGTGTGAACTCACAACAATATAAATCGTGCATATTAACCAAATTTTGGTAATCCTATGATCGAAATTTTGGCATCAACAACAAATGTTAATCTGCTCATGAGCTGGTGGAATTTCTTTTGACGAAAAGAAATAAAGTTTGTTGAAAAAGTAATTCAAAGGCTTTATGCTTTTGCCATCCCTTTTGTCAATCCTTTGGAATGGACCTTACTGTCGATAACTTCCCTTAGAAAGACACTTTTTTTAAAAAAAATAAATAAATATTACTTTAAATTAGCAAATGAGCAATCAGCAAAATGGTTTCTTCATTCTTTTACGTTTATTCAATATTATTTTCATAGCACAAGTTTTTTAAAATTTTTGAAGAATCAACTTCAAAATTATTTCATCAGAGCATATTTGGCTTTCACATAGATTGCAACACGCACATTTTCTAAATTTATATATATATATTAAGAGAAAATATTAAATAAGTAATTTATTTACTTTTTTTAATTTTTTGTGTCTAAAAAATTATTAGATATTATAAAAATAATAACAAAATAAGTGATGAATAGTAAATTCAATAGGGAAAAATTAATAATACTCTCAATATTAATTTTAATAATTCTATTATATAATACTTTTAAAATATAAAACAAGTCCAGAATGATTATAACATATAAATCAATATTTTATGTAAAAATATAAAACACGTCGAGAATGATTATAAAATATAAATAAATATTTTAAGTGTTCAAATTTTAAAATCTATACCTTTAATTTAGCCTCAAATAAATCATTTTTCTGAATTATCATATTAATTTTACACTATTCCATAAAAGCCGTAAGTGAAATCATCAAATAAGATGAATTTGATTTGAAGAACTTTTATTCGATGCACCTAGTAAGTTAAACGACTCTTTCCCCCCTCTTTCGGTGGCTGATTAAGGCTGAGATGATTTTGGGCATAGTAATGTGGGTCATCTGGATGGGGCACATCATATTTTTAAGTTTCTTTTTTATCACGTTGATGAGATGAATTTTCTACTTTTTTCTCATTTTACTATCTTTTTAATTTTTTTTTTCTTTTGCTCTCAGCTCTCTTAACTGTTTTAAGAGAAAAAATCCACTATATCTCCCCTAATTAAGAGTACATTATTATTTGTTTTCAATGAAATTACCCCGTTGGTTAAGTTCACTTAAAAAAAAAAAAATGCATGTATAAAATTTGGACTTTCAGTGAGAAATGTTTAGGAACGAATGCAACAATTTATATCATAAAATTCACATTAAAATAATGAATTAAAGTTCATAAAAGAGGACAAACCATATAAAAGAAATAAAAGATTACAGATTAACAAGCACTTCACACTCCCCTCAAAAGAGAAAAAAAACAAACGCATGAAGAATCATGCTCCATCTGGCTATATCAAATCAGAACCGTCCATCAATGGTTGTAAATAAAAATCTCATAAACGTATAACGGCCTTCATATCTCTCCATCTGTCAAAACAATTCAAAAAAAAAAATTAAAAAGTTTGAACAATATTGATTCCCAAGTCCTATTAAAAATAATTAAGACCAATAAATGGCACAAATTAATGCAGGTCATGGTGTCTTAAGAGGGGTCTCGCAGGAGAAACTTTTAATCTAAATCTTATTTATATTAAGGATTATAAACATCACTAATAAAACTTTCAATTGCCAAAAAAACAAAACATACAAATTTATATTCAGAACATCTGTACAAATTGTTATAAAAGAAAAAGTTTACAAAAATATTTCGAAAGGCTTGAAGAAAGAAAAAAAAAAAAAAGAGTATATGGCACTTACAGAATAAGAAGAGAGATCACTTCTTGGTGATGGCATACACAGCATAAATAATTCCAGGGAGATACCCCAAAATTGTCAAGAGCAAGCAGATCCAAAACTCAGCCTGCACATATCATTTCATTTATGATTACGCGAAGAGTTACTAACAGACCAAAAAAAATTTTAACGAATTCTTATGATCAAGATATTTAATAAAATAAAATTTTAAAAATATCCACAAAAGAGAACAACTAATTACGTTACCTTGCAGCCAAATTTGAGAAAGACACCGAGAGGAGGCAAAATGATAGCCAAGAGAATATCTATGCATGTTGCTGTGTTTCCATCTGCCATCTTTGATTGATTCTTAGAAGAAAAAAAATCAAATAAAATTTAAGAGTAAGAAACAAGAAAATTTGATTAAAGATGAGTGCTTTTCAGTTTTAAGTAACTGCCTTTGCATTATGGAACTGCTGAGACGGTTCCGGGGTTTATATAGAGAAGAGTTTCGAAGAGATAATCTACAGAATCCAAAAGAATTTGTACACGTGTCATGTTTTGATTATCAGACACGCTAACACGTACCTTTTTAATTTTGTGCTTCATTTTCACGAATCATCCGCGGTTCAATTCGTTTTCTTAATCATGAAAGCTATATAAGAAAGTACTCTTTGGAATTCTCTCTATTTTTTTATTTTTTACTTTAATTTCTTAATTACTGATTTATACTTTCAAGGATGGTGGATAAATTAATAGATTTTTTTTTTCTTTTCCTAATTTGGAAGTAAATTTGGTCGTCTCTAAACTTAAACATCTGAGTTGTGTTATATTAAACTTAAACCAGACAAAGTCGAGACAAATATTTTATGAAACAATATCAATATTTCTTTTTAAGTTGTAGCGTCGTAGTTTCAAATTAAAGTAAAATATTCAGTTTCGAAAGCCGTAATTTGACTATATAGCTAGATGTTAGATTTCATTCAAATTTGAGTATAAAACATTTATTTTTAGTCCAAATATTTGAACTATCTTATAATCACTTTAAGTCTAGGTACAGTAAATATATGACTATCAATGTTGCTAATTGAAAAAAAAAAAAAAAAACTATTTACAATATCCTTTTTATAGTTTTATTGGCTATATATTTGATAAAAAGTCTGTCTCACTTCTGGTTTTGAGAAATCACAAAGACAGCACACACCATGACACTAGCGATGTTACAAGCAACTTTCCCATGTGCTGGGGCTGTGCCCACATTAGATTTAAATAATTAAATGTTCATTTTCTTTTAACTTATTAACGATTATCCAAATCCTTTCTTCTTTTAAGCCACAAGCATTCACCCTTACAGATTCATCTTTTTGGTCATGCCAGCTGAATTTTGTAATTGATATATTGGTTTGGAGATCTGATCTGCTTTCTTTCATAATAATATAGAACAGAGAACGCTCGATTAGAATCGTATTTTTAAATATTACTAAAAAAGTATCAAAATTATTTTTATTTTTATTTAAATTTATTTTATGGTAGTTTATTTTTTCTTGTGTAATTAAATATTTTTTAATGAGAAGTCATAAGAAATCTTATTTTCAAAGAATATTTGTAAACTTATTATATAATATAAATTAACTATTTCAATGAAGAATTAATAAGACTAAAAAATTAATTATAAAATGATTCAGTAAGATAATGCTACTTCATAAACAATATCAGTTAGTTCATAAACAATATCAGTTAGTTTACAGATTTTGTATCTTAATTTTGTAAGGATAAAATTTTTTTCATGATCTGATCTTTTGGTGCGTATATGTATTTTTATTTATATATGATAAAAATTTACTGAATTATTATATTTTATTTATTACCTAATGATTATTTAAATATATTTATTCAAATAAAATAAGAGAACCCTGAGCTTATAAACAACTAGAAAAATTTGTCTAGGAGAACTGAATATCAAACACACACAAGAATTCAATGACAATTGGCAAATAGACAAATGCATGTTTCAAATTTTCAATTAAAAACTGCTCGTGTCAAGGACGCGTGGTGTCAAAGTAATCAGTCAGCAACAAGGTGTCAGAATCAGACGGCTCGCAGGTTGCCACATATGAGGGAACATCGGCGAAGATAGAGGCTTCAAATTTAAGAACCAATGAGATTGATCCACCAATACACGTAAACACGGGGCATCCTATGCATGTGATGTAACTTTCTTCTAATCGTAAACCGACCTTCCACGTGTTGCTTACATTAAAATTGCTTAAATTGTGGGTTTATTATGATTAGTTAATAATTAAGTAATTAGAATATTACAAGGAATATAATCATATGATTTCAGAATCTTTAATCTTCTCATGAGCTGGTGGAATTTCTTTTGACGAGAAGAAATAAAGTTTTGTTGAAAGTATTCGAAGGCTTTATGCTGTGCTATCCCTTTTGTGGTCCCTTTAGAATAAACCTTACTCTCGATAAGTTTCCTTAAGAAGACATTTTTCATTTTGTAATACACAACTTCATATTTATGTAATATTAAAGTTTATTATTATTAGCATGTCAATTAGCAACAAAATATAATGCGTCGAGTTTATATTAAAAATTGAAGAAATTTATGTGCAACTGGTTTTACATTTTGTTATTATTTAATTTAATCTTCATAAATTATTATTTTTGAATATTCTATTGATTTTATGATATGTCATAAAAGTTGCAGGTGAATATAAATAAGATAATAAATTATTTTTCTTAATTTGTCACTAATTTTATCTTATATCATTTAATCGGCTATATAAATTGAATGATTTTTTTCCTATTTCTAGTGGTTGAAGATACATAAACTTAATCGAATGTATGGTAATTAAATGTAAAGTGGATAAGGAATTATACTTGATTCCTTTGAAGATTTTGGATATAACTTGCAATCCTCAATGGCTGAAGATGCATAAATTTGATCGAATATATGATAATTCAATGTAAAGTTGATAAGGAATTATACTTGATTCATTTGAAGAATTTGGATATAACTTGCAATCTTTGATAGCTGAAGATGCGTAAACTTGATCGGATATATGATAATTTAATGTAAAGTTGATAAAAAATTATACTTGATTCATTTGAAGATTCTGAATATAACTTGCAAATCTCGTAGGAATTTGTTGATTGAGCTCGAATGTGTGCCTACATGAGACAATTTAATGCTCAAGTTAGTGTTTGGAAATTGAGAATTGTTTTACATATGAATTTCTTTTGACTTTGCCATGAAAATTGGCTGATAAATCATTTCATGTTCTTTTCTCTTATTTATAAGTAGAGAGATGAGGGAATGGCGGGAAAATTTATTTCAGATTTGAATTTCTTCCCTTAGTTTAATTCCGGCCTTTAGCTTTGGTAACTATTTTTGTCTGTACTCGAGTTCTTAGCACTTCTTCAATAATTATATGCTGTTATTTATCAACATTTTCAATTCTATCGTTGTTTATTTTCTCTGAACCTTTCATATGAATCTGATGGATGTTGTCTTTAAATACGAGGTTAACTATCACATTTGATATTGATTATGTGTACTGTTTTTATATTGACCCTTAATCTGGGATTAATATAAAATATATTTATTATATGTATTAATGATTTTTAAGGGGCACCAGTGCAATGTAAGTGTGTATATTTCTGGCACTTAAACATATTATATAGTAGCCGATTATGGCAATAGGATGGTTTTGGGCACAGTATTGTAGGTCATGTCGGTCGGCCACCACAATTGCAACAAATCAATGAGCTTAACTATAACTTAGTATTTGTGAAATTTGAATTACGCAATGAGAAGTGATGATAAAGATCCCACTTAATATTATATAAATGTCTGTGTGTGTGTTCAATTATTGTCTATTTGTCTTTGTTTGCTGATGGAAACAAGACACCCACCAGAGGGGACACAACATATAACATATATGTTTGTGATTATCCCAAAGTTGAAGGCATGGTATTAGGATTAGGCAAATGCTAACAAAAAATTAACAATAATTTTTAAATAATCATATGATTCATACATGAATGGGGACATATATGTACACGTGATGTGGCCCTATTTGTCTTAGCACAAATGATTATTTTTGTGGGGGTAATGTAGCAACCGACATCTTTTAATTACCTTTACCTATTATATTTATCTATCTATATCCAGATTGATAATTGCCCATATCCCTTGAATGTTTTTGCTTGCGTATTTGACTTGAATAACAAACACTTTAATTTTACTCGCGTTTCCATTTTGGGTTTCCAGACAACTTGGGTCTAAGAGGTGATGGGATAAGCATTGCTTCAAAACAATAAACGAAGACGTGCCACCACATATTTTAATAACGTACAACAACCGGCGAGGGTTGAATTGTGAGGTAAATAGATTAGATAATAAATCTGATTAAATTGATGGCTTTTCATGGTTTGATGTCAAGATATGATTTGCTCAAAATAAGAGTAACATGAGTTTTCGTTTTTTTTGATACAATAAGATAAGTTCCTACTTCGCTCGTAATTGGTATTCAGACTAGGACGAGTTTTGGCTCTTCATCCTCGAGTTTAACAAGGTCCACTTTTACCGATGAATATTCTAAAAAATGCAAATGAAAAGTCAGAGATTTGTGCTATCAGTGAGAACCATTCACGGTCAAATAAGCACCCAAAATTTTTAGAGAGAAAAAAAATATTGAGAAGGATAAAATTACCATTTATTTATTCGAGTTATTTTTCCTTCACATTTTTATAGAAGGTTAGAGTTTATAATAACTTTTATCGATTTGAATGGTGTTTAAATTACTTTTTGTAACACTTGTCATTACATGGCGATTTATGCTCATGTTAATTAATGGTTTCCTTTCTTTGAGCGAGAAAATAGAAATCATTCACTTCTTGCTTGTCCATACAGATATCTCGGTACCTTGAGGCTTACGGTTTGCCTTTCGTAGGCAAGAAGCCCGATATTGAAACTTCTGCCCATTTTAGGCGTTCATCTTCACGTGGGCGAGGAAACTTCCTCTCCATAGATTTGATGAAATTTTGCTTTCATTAGAAATTTCCTTCTAGTTAGATCACTATCATTTGTGCTACTTTGTGTATTAAAACTCTCATTCTCACTACTATTTTAACTTTCACTTCAATTTTTGCTTTCAATACAAGTGAAATTATAATTGTCACTACAATTTAATATGTGACTATCATTATAGATTTAAAAATGAGGATAAGACGAACGATAATTATGAATGTGATTATTCCAACTCGATTTAGTATCTGTTGATTTTCTTAATCAATCATGTAATTTTATTTATCAACTAAAACTGTACATATATTGGTCGATGCAGAAATAAATCATCATAATTTAGTAATCAAGTTGCAATGAATCTATAAGAACAAATCGCGTGTCCTCCAAGAACATATCCCTTCCAATCTTACTTTCACAAATGAATTCATTGTTGGAAATATGATCTAAAAAATAGTTTTTTTTTTAATTTTATAAAATCAACAGAAGCCATAAACTTTTCTTGATTATATATACATGCATAGGGTTAGAGAAATACCATAATTTTTTTAATAAAGATCTGAAGAAGACAACAGTAATCTTTTCCACCACCATTATTGGAATATGCAGAATATAGTTGCAGTCTTTTCTAATATTCTCAATCGTCTTCCTCACATGTGTGGATGTGTAGATAACCCTAATTATCGTGCAGGAAATTGAAACCTTAGAACTATATTAAAGTTATATTTTTGTTCTTATATTTATGTTCTAATTTCCTCTCCTTTATATAGGCACTTATTAGAATCAAAGTTTGACAATGAATTGAGCGAGCAGAGCGGCTGCAGATCTATGAGCTTTCTAGCTTCTATTTAATAGTCAAGACCTAGTCATCTTAGGACACACCAAAACTACTAAGTTAACCCTATATTATTTCGCTAAAAGCCCAATTAATTAAAACTCCTTTTAATTAATTTTAGCCTTAGTTTTTGACCAACAATAACCAATTAATAGACCCTCTATCTGATGCTTATAATTAAAGCTAGGCTCAAGATGAATGTCATGTCTCTATAATTACATACTTACCCTTAAGTTACTATTCATTTTAATGATCACTTTCAATACATCTATATTTGTAAATAAATTACAAATAAATATTATTATTCAAAAAATAACTTATTGAATAAATTGCAGTCATATATTTAAATAATCAAGTACTACAAACAATTTAAGTAAGCATCATTAGTATAGATTTTATCTTATAAGTATATGCTCATAGGATCCATAAAATTGTATCTTTGAGCTATCGATGTTTTAATCATTTATATGGATATCATTCTATGATAACTTAAAAGACATAAAACATGAATGCAAGTTCATTACCCATTTAGAATTATGATTGATTAAATTTATCAAAGCTTATGTGAACTACAATCAACAATATTTGTTAAACTATATCATAATTCACTATAGTCTAGCTCAATATACATATCGCATATACATATTAACTATTTTACTTGAAACTTCTACTTTAGTGATCAAGATAAAATTACTCACAATAGAAATAAAAAATTACAACGTTAAAAAATGAAATGCTCATTTCATTAATAGTTGTTAAACATTTTTTGTTTGTAAAGAATCGGTGATTTATACCTTCTAGTATTGATATCATATGCCCAATATGTAGATCACATACTTTAAAAGTAAGGGTTGATAATGTATGCTCAAATAAACAATGAATAAATAAATTTTATGAAATTGAGAAATTGTTATTACAATATTGCAAGCTTTTAGAGCATAAAATAACAATAAGTGTAACAATTTTGTAGTCAGGTCGCAATGAATCTGCATGAACAAAATACATGTCCTTCAAGAGCATATCCCTTCCAATATTTAAGAACGAATTGTTAAGAACCTTCATAAACGGATTGTCACGAGGTTATATCACTAATAATCAGAGTGTTGAGTTTGTCGATTCAAACACAAGCATAGATGAAATGTTAGCGCTTTGAGCATATAGTTTAATTTGTTATGAAGTCAAGTGAGGAAGCTCGTGTTCACTTAATCTTAGTCACTTTCAAGTGTTACACATGCCAAGTCACATGACAACTTAAGCAGCTTCAAGTTCGTTACAACGACTTCAGATACATGTCAAGCATTTATGCGTCCTAGGTTTGTTAAGCTGTTATGAAGCTGGAAAAGCTGAGTTTTCAGTGTAGTTTTCAGATATTTCTAGAGAAATACAACAAGAGAAGTGAGAAAGAGAAATTTAATCTTGTTCTTTGTAACTTTATAAACATAGCTCTATAAATCATTCCTTGATTCAATGAAGGCTTGCCTAATGTATTCACCTAAGGATGTAAGCCATTAACAAAGGTTGAACCATGTATCTCTGTGTGTCTTTTGTGTTCCCGATTGTTTTATGTTCTTATTTTTTTTTATATTAATTCATTAGCAAGTCTTTGTATAAATTGGTTAGTGTGTTGATTCGTTGGATCAGCTTAATCTAATGTATGCAACTTGTTTGATCTAGCAAAGATTCTTGGGCAGAGATTAGTCTTGTTGAGTTTATAGGACAAATCATTCTCTATAATTGGTATTAGAGCATAGTTCTTGTTCAAGATCTAAGTATAGCTACACATAAGGTCGATCTAGAGAAGTTTAATAGGAAAAATGATTTTAATATGTGGAAAGTAAAGATGGAAGCGCTCTTAATTGCCCCAGGCTTAGGGAGAGGGGGGCTCTTGAATCATCAACCAAGAAATAAGGCAATGATGTTTCATCATCTTAGACCCCAAAATAGATGGCTGACATTGATAAGAAAACTAGAAGCACTATAATTACAAGTTTTGTAGATTTTATGTCAGAGAACTGGCTAAAGAGACATTTGTTACAGCTTTGATGGAGAAGCTAAAGAATCCATACATAAAGATATCACTTGTTGACAGACTACATATCAAGAAAATGATGTTTACCATAAAATTAACCGAATGCTCATAATTAAATAAACACATTGGTGAGTTTAGTCATGTATGAGACACATTGACCACCATTGATAAAGCTTTGGAGGATGAGGGCAATGCTTTGTTGTCGATTAGTTCTTTACTTGAATCATACAAGAATTTTATTGACACTCTCATGTATGGGAGGCAAATTGTCACGGGATAAGTGAATGCGCAACAACCTGTGCGGTACTTAGACAACTTCAAGTACAAAGTTGCTAAGTAAGCCTAATAAACTTCTCAAGCTAGCTAAGCAAAGAGGTTTGCAAGGATGCTAGAGAGAAGAAAAGAGCAATATGGCCAATATGTGATTTTATTATTCACAAAGAAGGTTACAAAAGAAATTTACACATATTTGTGTGATACGTATGTGTGTGGGTATTTTGAGTATTGGAGACTTGGAAATGCTTGGAGATTATTGAAGATGTCTAGATTGGTGGGTGCTTACCCCTATTTATAGTGTGGTTTTCCTAGTTCTAGACTTATCCATACAAGTTATATAATCCAATTTGTACAAGTAACTATCTAGATAAGGATAAGGTTATAGATAGGGATAAGGATAATATAGTGATAAGGATAAGCATGGTGGTTTCTAGATATGGAGGATGTAGAATCTTCTAGATAACGGGCCAGGCTTGCTAAGTGCACACACCTTGTGACAGCTCAATTACTAAGTGCATCCGTACTGAGCGCACAACGGCTGGCTAGTTGTGTGGGGTGGCCCATTTCTAAGCGTAACCCACTTCTAAGCACATCCCGCCATTGGGCGTACCCGTACTAAGCAAACCAGTGTGCTTAAATTGGCTGTCTTTGGTGGTAAACTTGAGTGGCTCGTGATAATCCTCCCCTATCTATGCTCGCGATGCCCTCGTCGCGTCTTGATACTTGTATTTTTTAATGTGGTCCATAAATTGCCATAAGTCTTCTTCGCTTTCCCACGTTGCTTCACTTTCAGGGAGATTCCTCCACTTGACCAAGTACTCGTTGTATGCCGGTACGCCCCTTCTCCAAGTCACTCGATCGGTAATGATGTACTCCACATTCTTGTCATACGAGGTGATAACGGCTGTCAGGGCTCTTTTCAATTCTCTGCGGCTTGGATCTTCCGTACCTCCGTGATATGGCTTAAGTAGACTCACGTGGAAGACCGGATGAATCTTGAGTTTGGTGGATTGATATGAGACATTACCCACACGTCGCACTACTTTGAAAGGTCTTTCGTACCTCCTTACTAACCCCTAGTGCGCTTGTTGCAATGTCTTGAATTATTAGGGTAAGAGCTTCATCAATACTTGGTCGCCTTCCTTGTATTCGACGTGGCGTCTCCTCATGTCAGTCCACTTTTTCATCTTGTGTGCTGCTTTTTCAAGATATGCTCGCACGATATCCGCTTCCTCGTGCCATTCGCAGGTGAGTTTGTGAGCTGCTGGGCTTTTCCCCCTATAAGTTGAGGCTATGACATTGGGCATCATGGGCTGAAATCCCATGATAATTTCGAAGGGACTTTTGCCCGTAGCCTCACTTCGCTGAATATTGTATGAAAATTGGGCAACATCAAGTAATTTTGCCCAATCTCGTTGGTGAGCGCTTACATAATGCCTTAGATACATCTCGAGAAGGCTGTTAATGCACTCGGTTTGTCCATCCGTTTGTGGTTAGAAGCTTATTGAGAACTTGAGATTGGTTCCCAACATTTTGAAGAGCTCGGTCCAAAAGCGGCCTGTGAATCGTGGGTCTCGATCACTCACAATGCTCTTAGTATACTCCCATAGCTTCACGATGTGCTTGATGAAGAGTTAGGCAGCTTCATCCGCCTTACAATCGGATGGTACAGTAATAAAGGTTGCATATTTGTTGTAACAATCGACGATGACCATAATGCTTCTGCAATCTTCGGACCTTGGTAAGGCCGAGATAAAATCCATAGACACGCTTTTCCATGACCTTGATGCTAGAGGTAGGGGTTCCAACAACCCCGATGGAAGTTGCCGATCCGTCTTGTCTTGTTGACTTGGGCGGATATATTCAGTATCCAATAAACCCGTGAGTTGTCTCTGCAACTCTTCAAGTTCGGGTGGCGCCATACAATAAGGTGCAAGAGCTGGAGGTTTAGTGCCTTGCTCCAATTCTATCTCATGATCCACCTATCTCCTAGGTGGGAGCTTATTTGGAAGCTTCAAAGGCATGACGTCCTTGAACTTGTCGAGGACGGCTTGTATTTGTGATGAGACTTGGCTTGGGGTACTTGCGAGATCTTCCTCCTTGTTAAGCTCGCGAATAGAGACTAAGTAACTAGGGTCCTTTTTTAAAGCCTTCTTAAATTGCATGGTCGAGAGCATCCTTTCTCCAATCTTGGTACGCTCGACATAAACCATGCAAGCTTTACTCCTGTTAACGATGCTTAGGGAGTTCGTGGCCGGTAGTGGAAAGTCATGGACTTTGTCAAAGAATTCCATGCCAAGAACCATCTTGTAATCATCCATACGCACGATGGAGAAATCAAGCTTTCTGCTCTATGTCCCGATCATTACGTGCACGTTTACCGCCTTAATTATGCTTCCTTTTTTTGTTGTCTTAAGGCCTAGGCACTTGGCTTCATCTCCCGTAAGGAAGTTGTATATGGCTCCGGTGTCTAATAATGCACGCACAGTGTTGCCGTTGATGTTTGCACTCATGTACATGAGCCATTTCTTCGCTTGTACCTGCTGTTGGCTCTCGAGTGCAACGAGGCGCTGGAGAGTACCCATGTTGGGTTGGGGTTTCTCTCCCGTAGATGAATTTCGTCTCTTGAGCTGTGCAACGAAGACATTAAGCTTCTCCGAACAGTCGCGTACCTAATGCAGATCGTTACAAATGAAGCATGGGCTGCGAGGCTTAGGTGCATCTTTCTTTCCGTCTGCCTTACCTTGCCAGCTCTTGCCGCTAGGAGCCTTTTTCTGTCCCCAATCCTTGCGGTTGTGGCCTTTGTCCTTAGAAGCCTCTTCCCCACCTTTGCCTTGATTCAGCCTCTTGTCTTTGGCTTGGGCGGAGTAGTCGGCGAGTGATTCCACCAATGGCATCATCAAGAGATTATACGCCACGCTTATCCAACTCCGCTTTAGCCTAATCTTTAAAGCCACTATGGAAGTAGAAGAGGGAGTCTTTATCAGACATGTCGGTGATCTCTAGCATAAGGGTTATGAACTCGTTGATGTAGTCATGAATACTACCCATTTACTTGAGCCCACGAAGGTGTGCTCTTGCTTCTTTCTCAGCATTGCTTGGGGCAAAGTGCTTCTTGAGTTCTTGTTGAAAATCTGCTCATGTGTTGATGGCGTAAATTCTCTTGCCCATGTCACCATGCTTTCGCCACCACCATAATTGCATGGCGCCTCGTAGGAACGTGGGTGTTGTACCCATTTTCGATGCCTCATCTCGTACGCCTATGGTATCGAAATATTGATCTAACCTGAATAGAAAGTTGTCTACAATGGTGGCGTTGAGTGTACCTTAGTAGGTGTCGGACTTTGGCATGTCAATGCGTCGCGCATCACTCGTGCTTATAGAAGCCGGGCTAGCGGAGAGTGTGCGCTTGTGCCATGCCTAGTCCGAGCGTACTTCCTTTACTTCTGCACAGACAACATGCAGTTCGTTTGCACGAAACTGCGGAGTTTTACCAACTCTTCGTGGAATGCTCAAAACTCCCTTCGAAGGGTGTTGCCTTGATCTTGCATGAGGGCTTTGGTGGCTACCGTGAAGTCGGCATATTCACCCTCAAGACCATCCACCCTGATCTCCAAATTGTCGAGAGTGTCCTGGGCCGTGGACCCCGATGTTTCGAGCGTGCTGACGTAAGGTTCCAAGGCATCTACAGAATGAGCCTTGGATTTTCCGAGGGTCTTAGGCTGTGTGCGACCCTCCTCATGGCCACGAGTAAGCTCCGGCGGAGCTTCCACACCAACAATGCCCTCTTGAGTTGTGCTAGGTTGCGTGGGTGCAAAACCTTGGCTCTGATACCACTTGTCACGGGATGACTGAATGCGCAGCAACTCTAGCACAAAGTTGTTAAGTAAGCCTAATAAACTTCTCAAGCTAGCTAAGAAAAGAGGTTTGCAAGGATGCTAGAGAGAAGAAAAGAGCAATATGGCCAATATGTAATTTTATTATTCACAAAGAAGGTTATAAGAGAGCTTTACACATATTTGTGTGATACGTATGTGTGTGGGTGTTTTAAGTATTGGAGACTTGGAAATGCTTGGAGATTATTGGAGATGTCTAGATTGGTGGTTGCTCACCCCTATTTATAATGTTGTTCTCCTACTTCTAGACTTATCCATACAAGTTATACAATTTAATTTGTACAAGTAACTATCTAGATAAGGATAAGGTTATAGATAGGGATAAGGATAGTATAGTGATAAGGATAAGCATGATGGTTTCTAGATTTGGAGGATGGTAGAATCTTCTAGATAACGGGCTGGGCATGCTAAGTGCACACGTCTTATGACAGCCCAATTGCTAAGTGCATCCATATTGAGTGCACCACAGCTAGCTAGTTGTTTGGGGTGGCCTATTTCTAAGTGCAACCCACTTCTAAGTACTTCGCGCCATTGGGCGTACCCGTACTAAGCGAACCCATATGCGTAAATTGGCTGTCTTTAGTGGTGAACTTGAGCGGCTCGTGACAAAACGCTCTCATTGGATAAGGTTAAATTAGGTTTGAATATAAGAGAGCTACAAGAAAAAAAAGGAAATCTTATTTGTGAATAAGGTGAAAGATTGATTATAAATGAAAGGTTGACAAGAAAAATAAAAAGAAAAAGAATCAAGGAAAATCTAAGAACAAAAATAAGACTCTGAAATGCTTTCAATGCCACGAAGAAAGGCATTTTAAGAAAGATTGTAAAAGAAAAAAAGCCTAAGCAGAATGTTCAAAATGGTGATGCAACAGTTGTTGAAAATGAACGATATGAGTCAGTAGCTGTTCTCATTACCTCAAATGTCAACTAGGAAGGTAAAGTAGTCTTGGACTCTGGATGTTCATTCCATATGTGTACCTTTCAAATTCATTTTACTAAATATCAAGCATATGATTGTGGTAAGGTGATGATGAAAAATAATGCAATGTGTAGAGTTGTTGGCATCGGAAACGTTAAGTTGAAAATTCATGATGGAATTATAATTGAATTGAAGCAAGTAAGACATTTTGTTGATCTAAAAAAGAATCTAATTTTACTTAGTATGATGGATGAGACAGGGTGCAATGTTAAATTTCAAAATAGTGTTCTGAATATGATAAAAGGGCCTTTAGTCTTATTTATAGCAATAAGGAAGAATGAAGAACAAACTATATATCTTACAAGGTACCATTGTTATAGGGGAGTTATCTGTGTCATTTAGCTCTAGTGTAAACAAATTATATTGTGGCATTTGAGACTTGGTTATAAAATCTCAAAGGGCTTAAAGAGCTTTTTAAATAGGGGCGGTTAAATGGTGATAGCATTGATGATTTAGTGTTTTATGAGGAAAGAAATGTTTAGATTTATGTCCTTAAACAGAAAGACCATATGTTTGATAAGTTTAATGAGTGGAAGACTTTGGTAGAAAATAAAACAAAAAGAATAGTAAAGAAGCTGAGAACATATAATATATTAGAATTTTGAAATCAAATGTTTGATAGTTTTTGTGCTGTTAAGGGTATAGCTAGACACGAGACAGTAAGGTTAACTCCTCAACAAAATGGCCTTGCAGAGTGAACAAGCAGAACTCTTATGGATAAAGTGAGCTGTATGATGATTCAAGCCAAGTTACCAATGAACTTGTAAGTTGAGACTCTTAACACAATCTGTTATATAGTAAATTTAAATCCGTCTTCTGCAATTGAATTTAAAACACCATATGAGGTATGAACTATAAAACTAGTAAACTATGGAAGTCTTAGGGTGTTTGATTGTCAGGACTATATTCACGTTAGTTAAGGGAAGCTGCTCCAAAAGCTTTGAAGGGTGATTTTATTGGCTATCCAAATGGGGTGAAGGGTTATAAATTGTGGTGTACATATTTAATTCCACATATATGCATAATCAGCAAAGATTTGTATTCACTGAAGAAGAAATGGCAGGCAACTTTTGTAAGGATAAAAACCATAAACAAGATCAAGTAATTGGTGTTCAATTTGAGGTGGAGCCATCTGGTAAAAACAACTCAAATGAGATTGCAGCATCAAAAGAGATTAGTGATGACTTAGAATGACAATAGATCATTTTAAGATGAAACTTCAGTTCAACATACTCAGGGTTACTAATTGGTCAGAGATAGATAGAAAAATAAAAATAAAAGCACTCAAGAGGTATGGATATGCTGACTTGTTTGCCTTTGCTTTACATTTTGCTCATGGGATTGATGATGAAGAGCCAAAAAGCTTCAAGAAAGTTGTTAACTGTTAGTTTAGCGAAAAATAAAAAAAGGTAATGGATGATAAAATAAATTCACTTTATAAAAATTGCGCTGAGGAGTTGGTTAAGAGGCCAGAGAACATGAAAATTATGAGATGTAAATGAATATATAGAGTTAAAAAGGAAGAACATAAAAGGTTTAAGGCTAGGTTTGTTGCCAAATGATATACTCAGAATGAGGGGTTGACTCTAAGGAACTGTTTTCTGTTGGTGTCAGACATGCATCAATCAAAGTCCTTTTGACTTTAACAATATTATATGATTTAGAATTGGAGCAGCTTGATGTCAAAATTGCTTTTCTACATGGAGGACTGCAGGAGCAAGATTTTTATGACTTAATCTGAAGGGTATGAAGTTCCAGGCAAAAAGGATTATGTTTGCTTACTCGAAAAGTCTTTTTATAGTCTCAAACAATCCCCACGATAGTCATATCTCAAATTTAATGCATTTATGGTCTCACGTGAATTCAAGAGATCCAGCTATGGCTGTTGTGTGTATCATAAGTTGCTGAACTCAAACTTGTTATATATATATATATATTGTTATATGTTGATGATATTCTCATTGTTTGTAAAGAAATGGATGAAACAGAAGCTTTGAAAAAACTCCTCAATACGAATTTTGACATAAAGGACCTGGGAAATGCTATGAAAATATTTGGGGTTAAAATCATAAAAAATGTGAGCAAGGACTTAAGTTTCTTATCTCAAGAGAACTATCTAAAAAAAGTCTTCGAAACCTTTAAAATGTTTGACTGTAAACTTGTATAAGTACCATTGGCAGCTCACTTCAAGATTTATAAGCTCTTTTGTCCAAAAACAAATCATGTTCCATTTATAAGTGCAGTTGGCTGCTTAATGTACGTATGTCATGGTCTTCATCAGGCCTAACATCTCACATGCTGTGAGTG
The DNA here is from genome assembly GCA_025617385.1 of Murraya koenigii. Classification (NCBI taxonomy): domain Eukaryota; kingdom Viridiplantae; phylum Streptophyta; class Magnoliopsida; order Sapindales; family Rutaceae; genus Murraya; species Murraya koenigii. The sequence continues at coordinate 1,276,140 of CM046819.1, read as the reverse complement.
TAGTTAGCAGATATATGGCATCTCCAGATAAAGTAAATTGGAAAGGGGTTAAATGGAATATAAGGTATCTTAGAGGTACCTTTAACTTTGGATTCTTGTATGGAAGAAAAGATGTTGATAGCACTAGTTTATAAGGTTTTTTTTATTCTTATTATGCCGGGGATATGGACAGGAGGAGGTCACTTACAGTTTATAAGTTTGTGCTAAATAGCAACCTAGTAAACTGGAAAGCTAGCCTGGTGGTTGCATTATTAACTACAAGTTAAATATACACCAACTACTGAGTTAGTTAAGGAAGCCATATGGCTTATTTAACTAACTCAGTAGTTGGTGTATATTAACTTGGCCTCAAACAAGAGTATGTTTCAATTTCTTGTGACAGATCTAATACATTATGCCTCTTCAAAAACCCAACATATCATGAGAAACCAAGCATATAGATATAAAGCTTCACTTTGTAAAAAATAATGTCTCAAGAGGAGTTATCAAGATGGTTAAGGTCCATACTTAACGTCCAAGCTCGCATTTTACTTATAACTATTTCGAGCCTTACACGTGCTAGGTTACATGACAACTTAAGTGGCTTCAAGTTCATTATAAATGACTTTAGATGCATGTCAAGCCTATGTGCGTTATGGGGTTGTTAAGTTGTTATAAAGGTGGTATAAAAGACGAGATTTTAGCGTAATTGCCAGATCTTTCCAAAGACATACAGAGAGAAGTGAGAAAGAGAAAGTGTAATCTTGTTCTTTGTAAATTTGTAGACATAGCTCTGTAACTCATTCCTTGATTCAATGAAAGCTTGCCCGATGTATTCACCTAAGGATGTAAGCCATCAACAAAGGCTAAACCACATATCTCTGTGTGTCTTTTATGTTCTTGATTGTTTTTTTATTATTCATTAACAAGTCTTTGTACAAATTGATTAGTGTGATTGACTTTGTTGGATTAGCTTAATCTAGTGTATGCAACTTATTTCATCTAGTAAAGATTATTAGGCAAAGATTAGTCTTGTTGAGCTTATAGGATAGATCATTCTTTACACAGAAGATAATCACAAAGTTGAAAAATCTCCTCAATTTATTAAGCAAGAATCTACTGCCTATTTTCTATCACACACTCTCTTTTTTATTTCTCTTATTTTTGTTATATACATTTTCACTCACCCATGTAGTGTTTTTGTAGTACAATTAGTTTATTTTTAATTCAAATAAACTTTCCAAAGTTATTTGAATAAGCTAGACCACATGCCATTAAGATTAAACATTAAGTTATCTCATATAAATCTTAGATAAGTTATACAATATTATGCTTTTTTCTTACATTGGATATATTTAGCTCATTATAGGCGCCTAAATCTAATACCTCTCATTCGCACTTGAAGGGATGACAAGATAAACAGAGTGGTGAGAGTAGGATGTTAGGGCACGAAGCCACAACAGTAGTATCACATGAGCAAATGCAACGTGTAACCTATGAATGACATAACTGAAGCTTTGGAAAGTTTAAAATCACAATTGCAATCATTAAAGAGATTTAAATAAATTGATCATTATGTATGCTAAATTTCATTTTTCATTACATCAATGCAAACATTTTTAATCCTTTAACAGAAGCTATGCTCGATACTATGCACTCTATGTATTCACAATTATATACATTCCTATATGGATTATACAATCTGTCGACCGATAAATATACAAGTCAAATGTAAGGAATTTTGTTTGGTTGTTTTAAGGGTAATTTAATTCAAATTGGATGTATATGGCTATTATGATAAAAAAGTCATATAACTTGTTAAATAAGACTAATTTGATAATAGCCATATACAAAAATCACTTGTTAAATTTCCCAGTATAATTAGAGATTTAATTTCCATTCTGTAACGTATAAGAAACTGTTCTCTAAAGGGCAAAAAATAATAAATGACATGAATTTATTGCCCCAAGAGTACGATAACAATAAGTGTTTAAGACTTAGGCAGCTGACAGGATGATATAAGTGAAATATCATTAATTAATTTTCATCAATTGAAACTCCAATTATACATCTGACCTTGAAGTTTGTGAAATCGAAGGACTATCTACCTAAAGCTTTGTTTACTTGCCAATTTCTTTTGGTATGCCTCCCAAGAAATCATTGGAGGATAATACTAAAGTTTGTAGATATTTGCACGTTAATATAGTAGGATGGTATTTGGCAATGAAATCTGTTTTTGCAAATATTTGGGGGTAGTTCACCGTATAGTTTATTGTCAATGGAATTCAAGACCTTGTAAATAAGACATGTTGACGATGATAAAAGCGAAGGTGTTGATGCAGATTTTCCCACGTGCCCTTAAATGGTTCCTCGAACCTTCAAGTAGTGCCTCGAACCTTCTGCTCGCGATGATCTTGAGCTCGAGCAGGACTGCCTTCTTCTTCCTATCCCACTATCTCTTCCAGAACGATGATCTCCTAGACCTGTACTCACGAAAAACAGGGTCAGGGGTCGCCGGGCGTGTTCCGGCGAAAACCCTCCGACGATCAAGTCAGTGATCGGGTTGTTCTTTTTGGTATCTCCCTTAGTGAGGGAGACCGGAAAGATGAAAGGGATATTATTTCGCCCTCCCTTTGGAATAAATATGGTGTTTTTAGAGAATCAATGTAAGAAAAGTCAAGAGAACCTGTGTAAGCTCTTGTAACCCCTTGTGAATCAATTTGTTCAACCCCCTCTTGTGAATCAGAATTTCCAACCCTTGTAACGCACCATTTCGTTTCCTTTTATACTCCATTTTTCCCGCTCTTTCCATTTTCAGGCTGTCCATTCCCACGTTGGTGGTTTCTGGGTCCCTCTGACAGCCGATATTAGTGTAATATTCCCTGGGGATGTGCGGCTGTCTCCTTAATCCGGTTCACGTGGCCAGATCACCATGTCGGGCATGTGCGCTAGGAATGATGACGCCGTGGGGGCATGTGCCGGCCATCGGCAATAGTACCGCCACCATACCTCGTGGGACCCTGGTCAGACATAAAAAGGTGTGCTTGGATTCTGAGAAAATGGGTCGGGCTGCCCTGGGCCGGGTCTTACATTCCATTCGTCTCATGACTGCGCAACCCAGTTGTGCTCGGAGACTTGATCTCTGCGAGCAGGAAAGGAGTGCTCGGTTCTCGACCTCGATAGCTTCAACTGGGTGGACGACCTCGAGCAGGCAAAGGAGTGCTCGGTTCTCGACCTTGACAGCTTCGACTAGGGTGGACGACCTCGAGCAGGCAAAGGAGTGCTCGGTTCTCGACCTTGACAGCTTCGACTGGGGTGGACGACCTCGAGCAGGCAAAGGAGTGCTCGGGGCTCGAACGGCTCTGAATTCCCCGACCTTGACCAGGAGAGACGTCTGGTGAGGTTGTCCTCGTGCCAGTGGTCGGGACTTCTGCTCGAACTAGGCTGTCCTCGAGGTGTTTTATCCGAGTTGGAAGGGCCTCGAGAAGACCTGCCCGATATTACCCAAACACTAGTCCCCTAGTTTCTAGTCTTTTGAGTGAAACGAGATAAGGATGGAAACTCATTAATGATGGGCCGAATTCGCGGCCTTTTACTCTTCCCCACGCTTCCCAGTTGTCTCCCACTTTAATCATTTCGCATTTAAGAGGGGACACGTGGGTTGATCCCAGCCGTGCGTTTAAAATTCGAAAGGACGTTACCCGAAAGGTCGTGCCCCTCGAAACGCACGTCGCCTGTTGAAGAGACGCGTCCTCCTCTTTAAAAACCTCTAACTTCTTCATTGTTCCCTCTATTTGCTCATTTTCGTTCAAACTGAAGATTAATTTGCTCCCCGCCGTTTGCCCGTCTTCTTCTTTCTGTCAAGGTGATTTCCGGCCAACCACACTTCTTTCCGCGTTCAGGTACAACCCACTCTTCCATCTCCTGCCGCCGCTCTGTTTCTTCTCTTGTTGAACTCTGCCAGTTTATACCCTTAGGAAAATATCAAATCCCTTACAGCCCCGTAGGATGTTGCCGGAGGACTCGTCCTCTTCTAGTGAGGCACAACCCCTTAGTATAATCCCCGTGAGGAATTCTAGTCTAGAGAGGGAATTACCCGCTACCGAGACTCACCAGCATCAAAGCGGCAAGGCCACCAAAGGTCCGAGCGTGGGAATACCCCATAGATCACATGAGATGTGAGACAACCCAGTTGGATTTGGATAGACTTAGGGATACTTACAATATACCCGATAGTGTAGTTTTAAGGCTGCCGGGCAGGGATGAAATCCCCAGCCGTCCCCCCCAAGGGTACACGACCTTATACTTGGAATGTTTCAAATGGGGTTAGCCGCCTCTCCAACTTTATTTTACCCGAGTCTTGTCTGGGTTCCGTCTGGCCCCGGGGCAACTGAACCCGAATGGGTGGAGGGTCCTTTCCGGACTCTTTGTTTTGTGGAAACGCTGTGATCTGGGTGAGCCCTCGGTAGGGGAAATCGGACACCTTTACCACTGAAGTGCAGCCCGAGGATGCTGGTTGGTATTACCTTACCTCCAGCTCGAGGGTAAAAGCCCATCACCGATCTCCCGACCTCCGTGGCAACTCGGAAGAGCAAATTCTTCTTCGTTGGGGAGAGTGGGGCAAGTCGCACTCAGTAGTGAGGGTCCCTCCAGATCCCACAAGACTTCGCACTCTGTGTCGCTTATCTGCCTTATGGATTTTACTTTTAGTTTTCCTACTTGTGTCTGTTCTCATTACTCTGCTTTGGTCGTATCTGCAGCTTCCTGGGGTGCTTCTTACTCAATCGGGGCCGCCTGAGCACGTGTGCAGCACTGCTCTTACAAACGCGAGCTCGCGGAGGAACCGCTGACACCCGAAACTTTTGGAGTACAATTTAGTGCCAAGTGAAGAAATGAGCAGCAGGATGCATGAGATGTTGCATCGGCGCGTGGGGACGACGGAAGGTGCGAGCACCTCAAAGAGGCCACGAGCAGAAGCGAGTGCTCCGCCTCCATCCACTCGAGCTACCTCTTCTGCTCGACTGCATCGAGCGGGCGAGGAAGGTCCTCCACGCAAGAGACAGAGAACCGCTGATCCAGCTCGCCCCCGAACTGGCAATGTGCAGGAGCAACGTCAGCCTGGCCGTTCCGAGCCTTTCCTGAGGGCCTACAATGAGGAATTGACCAGCGGATTCCTGGATGAGATAGAGTCCTGCAATTCTGATGAGCTGTCCAGTGTCTTTCAGCGGCTCTCCTCCCGAGCTTTGGCAGCCGCGACCAGGCTTAATAAGATAGCTCAAAGTTCCCGGAAGAACTTCAAGCAAAGGTTCAGAGCTTGGAGCAGGTTGTGAACGAGTTGAAGGAGGAGAATCAAAAGCTTCTGGACGAGAATTTAAATTTTGCGGAGAAGACAGCAGTGGCCGACTCCAAGGCCTCTGAGCTTCAGAGGGAGCTGACTGACACCAAGGATGAATTGAAGCATGCTCGAAAGGATCTGGACACTCAGAAATCTTACTTCGAGCAGCTCATTGAGGGGGAAGCTGCTCGTCTTCAAGGGCAAATTGACGCTCTGAAGGTCCAGCTCGCTACTGAGTACAATAATGGGGCAGACTCTAGTTATGACTGCCTCATGTACGCTTTTGGCAAGGCATATCCCGAGGCCGACATGTCCAAGGTTGAAGGGTATGTAGCTGAATACATGAGCAACCCTGAAGCTACTCCATCCGAGCCCCAAGGTGTTGTCGAGAGCCGACTCCCTCTCCTTCCAATGCCCCTCCCTGCAAGCTCCGCCGATGTCCCTCCTCCTCGCTCCTCCTGCGGATGCCTGGCCGCTCTCCTCGCTGCTGCTGACGTCCCTCCTGCTGGTGCTGCCCTTCCTCCTGCTGCTGCTAAGGACGTTCCTCCTGCTGAATGAATTGGACTCTTTTCTTTTTTTTTTTACATATGTAATTATTCCAATGAAATAAAAGACACATGTTGAACAACTCCATTGAATGCTCGTGTGCACATGCTCTTGTCATCTATGTTGAATTGACTTTAAATATGCTTGCTGAGTAAAAATTTTCTAAGTGTTGGACTTTCTATTTTCCTTTATGCCCAAGTGTAATGCTGTTTAACCTATGCATAGTAGAGCTTCGCTTCGAATTGGGCTAAAAGCCTTATGTTTATTTTGTGAGCTCTTTTAGCTCGCTCGAGCCTACATTTGGCTGTTGCCAGACCCCGTCCCACCGAGAGCTTAGGCTTAGGAACTATTGGCCTTAGCATTATTCATGAACTTCTTTCACTTGTGATGAGCTTTTCCAGGCATTGTCCAGCCTAGGACTTAGGCTTTTGGACTTTTGGCCAAGGAGTTCTTCTTGAGCTTCTGCTCGTGCTCGGGCCTGCAATTGACCCTCGCTAGGCACCGTCCCGCCTAAGACTTAGGCTTTGGGATTTCTGGCCGTAGCGTTCTTCTTCGACTCGCTCGTGCTCGGCCTCAGACTGACCTTGCTAGGCACCGTCCCGCCTAAGACTTAGGCTTTGGGACTTCTGGCCGTAGCGTTCTTCTTGAGCTTCTACTAATGCTCGGGCCTATAATTGACCCTCGCTAGGCACCGTCCCGCCTAAGACTTAGGCCTTGGGACTTCAGCCAGTAGCGCTCTTCCCGAGCTTCGCTCGTGCTGGGCCTCAGATTGACCTCGCTAGGCACCGTCCCGCCTAAGACTTAGGCTTTGGGACTTCTGGCCGTAGCGTTCTTCTTGAGCTTCTGCTCGTGCTTGGGCCTTTTAATTGACCCAAGCTTCTACTACTGTAACTCCTGCTCGGGCCTGCAATTGACCCAAGCTTGGCACCGTCCCTCCAGGACTTCGGCCAAGGAGTTCTTCTTGAGCTTACGCTCGGCCTTTAATCGACCCAAGCTTCTTCGCAGTAACTCCCGCCGGGCCTGCAATTGACGCAAGCTTGGCACCGTCCCTCTGGGACTTCTGGCCAAGGAGTTTTTCTTGAGCTTCTGCTCGTGCTCGGGCCTGTAATTGACCGCCTAAGACTTAGGCTTTGGGACTTCTGGCCGTAGCGTTCTTCTTGAGCTTCGCTGCGTGCTCGGCCTCGCACTGACCTCGCTAGGCACCGTCCCGCCTAAGACTTAGGCTTTGGGACTTCGGCCGTAGCGTTCTTCCCGAGCTCGCCGTGCTCGGCCTCAGACTTGAACCTCGCTAGGCACCGGCCACGCCTAAGACTTAGGCTTTGGGACTTCTGGCCGTAGCGTTCTTCTTGAGCTCCTGCTCGTGCTCGGGCCTTTTAATTGACCCAAGCTTCTATCACTGTAACTCCCGCTCGGGCCTCGCACTGACCCAAGCTTGGCACCGTCCCTCCGGGACTTCTAGCCAAGGAGTTCTTCTGAGCTTCCGCTCGGACCTTTAATTGACCCAAGCTTCTTCCGTCAGAACTCCCGCTCGGGCCTCGCACTGACCTCAAGCTTGGCACCGTCCCTCCGGGACTTCGGCCAAGTAGTTTTTCTTGAGCTTCCGCTCGTGCTCGGCCTCAGACTGACCGCTAGGCACTCGTCCCGCCTAAGACTTAGGCTTTGGGACTTCGGCCGTAGCGTTCTTCTTGAGCTTCGCCGTGCTCGTGCTTGAGCCTCTTAATCGACCCAAGCTTCTACTCGCCAGTAACTCCTCGCTCGGGCCTCGCACTGACCCAAGCTTGGCACCGTCCCTCCAGGACTTCTCGGCCAAGGAGTTCTTCTTGAGCTTCCGCTCGAACCTTTAATCGACCCAAGCTTCTTCATCGTAACTCCCCGCCGGCCTCGCATTGACGCAAGCTTGGCACCGTCCCTCCGGGACTTCGGCCAAGGAGTTTTTCTTGAGCTTCTGTGCTCGGCCTCAATGACCTCACTAGGCACCGTCCCGCCTAAGACTTAGGCTTGGGACTTCCGTCAGGCTCTTCTTGAGCTCGCCGTGCTCGGCCTGCACTGACCTCGCTAGGCACCGTCCCGCCTAAGACTTAGGCTTTGGGACTTCTGGCCGTAGCGTTCTTCCTGAGCTTCTGCTCATGCTCGGGCATGTACTTGACCCTCGCTAGGCACCGTCTCGCCTAAGACTTAGGCTTTGGGACTTATGGCCGTAGCGTTCTTCTTGACCTTCTGCTCGTGCTCGGGCCTTTTAATTGACATAAGCTTCTACTGCTGTAACTCCCGCCGGCCTCGCACTGACCCAAGCTTGGCACCGTCCCTCTGGGACTTCTGGCCAAGGAGTTTTTCTTACTTCTGGTCTTCATTTTGAACTTACATTATGAATGTTTTTCTTATTCTCATATACATTTATACTTTTACATATCCCATCTTGGGATGAAATCTTACATTAACCCTTCACAATACAAGGAGACTTACTGGAAATATTTCCTCAGGAGTTGTGCGTTCCATGGCCTCTTGACCTCTCGTCCGTCTGGGTGAGCTAGCTCAGATGCTCCTCGGTCCTGCTAACTGAGTGACTCGATAAGGGCCTTCCCAATTTGGCCCTAGTACACCTTGTCGCGGGTCCTTTGTGTTCTGGTTGACCTTTCTCAACACCCAATCACCCACCTGGAACCGGCGAATGTGTACATTTTGGTTGTAATAACGAGCCACTCTCTGTTGATACTCTGAGATTTTAGCAGCTACCTTTTCCCTCTTCTCTTCCAGCAAGTCCAGACCTGCACACATCTCGCTCGCTGCTTTGCTCCTCGTCAAGTGCTCCGTCCGGTGTGTCCCCATTCCTATCTCAGCGGGAACCATTGCTTCGTGCCCAAACGCCAAGGAGAATGGGGTCTCTCCAGTGGCCGTTTTGTGTGTGGTTCTGTAAGCCCACAAGACACTAGGCAGCTCGTCCACCCATGCTCCTTTTTGCTCGCCCAGTCTTGTCTTCAGGAGGCGTTTTATAGTTTTATTCGCGGCCTCTACTTGCCCATTGGCCTCATGGATGTGAGGGAGAGCAAAACTTCAGCTCTATCCCCAGATTCTGACAGAAGTCTCTGAACTTGCCATTATCAAACTGCCTCCCATTATCGGTGACTAACGCATGAGGAATCCCATACCTGCAAATCACATTCTTCCAAATGAAGTCAGTGGTTTTACCTTCTGTGATGCTGCTTAAGGCTCCCACTTCGACCCATTTGGTAAAATAATCAATCGCCACTATGGCATGAGTGGCAGATGCTTCCCTTCTAAGAATGGTCCGATCAAATCAATTCCCCATCGAGCAAACGGCCATGGCGAATTCATCACCGTAAGGTTCTCCTGAGGTCGAAGTTAGGTAGTTGCAAAGCTCCGCATCTCTTGCAGCTTCTTGTCTCTCCCGAGCATCTTGATGCATGCGGGCCAAAATATCCTTGTCTCAAGGCCTCGAAAGCCAAGGACCTCGCTGCCGAATGATTTCCACAGATTCCCTCGTGTATTTCTCTGGAGGACATAATCGGCCTCCTTTTGGTCTAAACACCGCAGCAAGGGGAGAGTGTATCCTCGTCTATATAAGACTTCATCGATGAGAGTGTACCTAGCTGCTTTGCACCTCAACTTCCTTGCCTGCTTCTTATCTGCCGTAAGACCGTCCCTTCCTTGAGGTAAGAAATGATCTGGCTCCATCCGTGTGTTGCTCGTCGACAGGCTCATCACCGCCTCGCTCGAGGGTCTTCATTTCCAAAGGGATAGACTTTGGAAACTTGGGATCCGATGCGGCTGCCATGCGAGCTATCATATCTCGCTCGAAAATTCTTCCCCGTGGATCTGCTCCACCTCGACACTCGAAATTCCCATCACCGCCTTACCTTCCGAGGTAGATGTCCATCTTCTCCCTTTGCCCGAAGCTCTCATCGAGGTGATTCGCTACCAACTCATGAGTCCTGCTCAAGCTTTACCCCTCCGCTTTACTCGCTAAGGCGAGCTTCAATCCTCGCTATTACAGCCTTCAGACTCGGTCCCGATTATTGGTGACTTCGAACTCTAACTTCACAACAGATTGCATCTCTCGCCTCTTCCGGACTTAGGAGCACAACTCCCGCCTCCCGCCTCCCGACTTCCACAGTGATCCATCTATCGTGACTACCCAAGTGTTGGTCGAGGCCCTGGAGCCCGGTGTTGGCTCGCCTCCGCCTCTTCATCCCTCGCTGCACTCGACCACTAAGTCGCCTAAAGATCGTGCTTTTATGGTCGCTCGGGTCGGTAATTAATGTCGAACTCGCTCAACTCCACCGACCATTTTACCAGCTCTTCCGAAGTTTCGTGCTTGCACAGAGTTTGCCCGAGTGGTTGGTTTGTTAGAACCACCACCGAATGTGCCTCGAAAATAAGGCCTCACTTTCGGTCACGTGATCGTGCCAGTGCCCATTTCTCCATCGATGGATACCGTGTCTCGCTTCTAGCAACGCCTCGCTCGTGTAATAAATAGTGGTACTGCACCTCGACTCCTCCCTTACTGAACCGAGCTCGTTGCCCATCGGGACACAGACCAAGTATAGAAACAAGATCTCTCCCGCTCGAGGTGTTGACAAGAATCTGAGCTTTCAACAGATACTCTTTCATCACTGAACGCCGCCTCGCATTCGAGTGTCCACTTTGTCCTCCCGCCTTCTTCATTTCCGGAAGAAGACTCCAGACTTATCCGTGGCTCGAGATACGAACTCGCTGAGGGACGCCAGCTTGCCACCGACTCAGATCTCTTTAGGTCGCATGGGACCTCATTTCCACCATCGCCTCTTATCTTCTCCTGGATTGGCCTCGATCCCTCGCGACTCACCACGAAGCCTAAGAATTTTCCCGAACCCACTCCAAAAGCACATTTCTCCGGGTTTAGCTTCATCTCAGTATTTTCTTAAGAGTGCGAAGGTCTCCTCTAGATGCCTTACATGCTCCTCCACGCCTTTAGACTTAGTGATCATGTCATCTACATATACCTCCATAGTCCGACCGATCAATGGCTCGAAGACCTTGTTTACTAGCCTCCGATACGTCGCCTCTGCATTCTTTAGGCCGAAAGGCATGACCTCTAGCAAGATGACAATCCCGATCGGTGATGAAGGTCAGACACTCTCGTCCTGGTCTGTGCATGGAATTTGATTATATCTCGAGAATGCATCCATGAAACCGAAGCAGCCTGTGCCTCGCCGTAGAGTCCACTAGTTGGTCTATCTTCGGTAGTGGAAAGCTATCTTTAGGCGTGCCTTGTTCACGCCCTGTGAAGTCAACACACATTCTCCATTTCCCGCTTGCTTTCTTCACCGAAGACCACATTTGAGATCCATTCTGGTAGGATACCTCCCGTATGAATCCTCGCTTTAGCAACTTTTCAACCTCGCAGCTTGATGGCTTCAGATCTCTCCGGTCGACGCATCTCCTCTTCCGCCTCACCGGCTTAGCATCTCTCCAGACCGCCACCGTGACACGCCACTCCGGTCGATCCTGGCATATCCTCGTGTGTCCATGCAAACACATCTGCGTGTGCTCGCAGACATTCCACCAGCCTTTTCCTTCAATGGCTCGCTAAGTGCCCGAGCCTATTCTGACTTTCTTCCTGGGTCTCCCGCCTCACCTCGACATCCTCCAACTTCTCACCGGCTCTTGCCTTCGTCCTCGAGTCCCCTCGTGTCCAACGAGGTTATCTCGCGATAGTTTCTTTGGCGACTACAAGATAGCAGCTCCTCGCCACCCTTCGTCGCCTTTTACGACTCCTACGACCCCATTTACTCGATATTTTAGTGGCCAAGTAGTGGGTGGATAGCACGACCTGGCCGATCCTCATAAATGGCCTCCCTAGAATTGCTTGATATGGGTCGGTTTCATCTACTACCACGAATCCAAAGATCATGTTCTTCTCGAAAGGCTTCGAGCCCATGGTTACTGCCAACTTGATGATTCCAAGAGGTATTAGCTTTCCTCCCCCGAATCCTCTCAAGGAAGTGCTCGTCTGCTCGAGGCTCGCGCCTGTTATTCCTAAATCCTCGAGTGTGGATTTAAAGAGAATATCCACCGAGCTCCCTGAATCAACTAATATTCGATCAACTTCCTTGTTTGCTACATTGGCTTTTACCACCAAGGCATCCTCGTGGGGGTACAACACCCCCTCCTCGTCTTCATCCGTCCACATGATTGGCACCTGCCGAACCTTGGCCTTCTGGCATCGAGGCGATGAACAAGACTTCTCGGCTACATGCACAGTATCGGCAGTAGTTTTTCCGAGCCCTATTGGAATTTCCTGCCATTGTGGGCCCTCCTGAGATTACCCTCGTGGATGGTGGCTCCGTGTCTATTTCGTAAGCTCTGGTCATCTTCCTCAGTCGCTGCTTCAACCACCGGTGCCCTCCTTCTACAAATTCTTCCTCAGTCGCTGCTCACCTCAAGTCCGCTGGTGGTCGGTCATGGACGCGTGGCCATCATGACGCCTGTACTCTCTGTGCTCCCGGCCAAGACCTGTGAGGTGGCAGGGGGACCATCCGCGGTGGGGGAACTCTCTGATATGGGTTGTACAAGGCAACCCGGTCTCTTGCTGCCTTTGGAGCTTGTGTCCCTCGGGCAGGACCCCCTTTCTCCTTTCTCCTTTCTCCTTGCTCCATCAACCTGCTCACTCCTCAGTTTGGCCGCTTTTTCTTCTTCGATTACCATATCCTGCTTTACTTGCTCATACACGTCTGAATATGAACGGATCGAAGGACTCCGCAGATTATACCATGGTCTCCCCATCCGGATGCCATCCTTTAATCCTCTCAAGGCTTGGGGATGGTTGAACGCACCAAGATCTAGGACCGATCTATAGTATCTTCTGACAAACTCCCGGAGGGGTTCCCCTTCTTTCTGCCTCACTTCTAACAGCTCCATCATGTCATCCTCAGGGATTACTACGCCCCGGAATTGCTCTGCGAACTCCCTACACATCTGCTCAAAGCTCAAGATGCTTCCCCGTGGGAGTCTGCGGTACCATTCCCTCGCTCTCCCTTCTAGGGTGAGTGGGAAAGCCCGGCACCTCTGAGCTGCTGACAACCCTTGCACCCCCGTCATGTCGTTGAACCGTTCTATGTGCACTAATGGATCACTTTTCCCTGAGAATTTCAGATCTGGGAAACGGAAGTCACGTGGGATCGTGACACTCATGATCTCCGTCGAGAGTGGAGATTCGTTATCCAGCATTATTCGCCAGCTTGGGCTCTTTCCGTTCCCCCGGAGGTCTTCCACAACTTGTGCCAACCTGCGACTCTCCTCAACTCTTCGCGAGAGGTCGGGGTCGTGTCCCGTAAGTGCTGACGGGACCCCCTTTCCTCCATGTTTGTTTCTTCCCTCACTGCAACATTCGGTGCCCTAGGTCTTTGGGCTTCATCTCCTATATTTTCCCAAACGGGGGCATTGCCACGGCTGGACTCCGGGATATCATTACATGCCTTTCTCTATCCCTCCCTGAGTTCTTGCAGTAGGGAGGTCAGAGTCTCCATCTGCTTCTCCATCCGATCCATTCTTTCTTGGATCTCCCTATTCTGGGCCTCATTGGCCACTTCTCTCAAAGTCACCGATTCTTCTGGACTTACTCCTCTTCTGCTGTTTTCCCTCATCGTAGCGTTGTGTCTTGAGTGTATTAGGAAATCAGGCTTTTTGTGCCGATCCCCACAGACGGCGCCAAAAGATGTTAATGCAGATTTTCTCGCGTGCCCTCAAATGGTTCCTCGAACCTTCAAGTAGTGCCTCGAACCTTCTGCTCGCGATGATCTTGAGCTCGAGCAGGACTGCCTTCTTCTTCCTATCCCACTATCTCTTCCAGAACGATGATCTCCTAGACCTGTACTCACGAAAAACAGGGTCAGGGGTCGCCGGGCGTGTTCCGGCGAAAACCCTCCGACGATCAAGTCAGTGATCGGGTTGTTCTTTTTGGTATCTCCCTTAGTGAGGGAGACCGGAAAGATGAAAGGGATATTATTTCGCCCTCCCTTTGGAATAAATATGGTGTTTTTAGAGAATCAATGTAAGAAAAGTCAAGAGAACCTGTGTAAGCTCTTGTAACCCCTTGTGAATCAATTTGTTCAACCCCCTCTTGTGAATCAGAATTTCCAACCCTTGTAACGCACCATTTCGTTTCCTTTTATACTCCATTTTTCCCGCTCTTTCCATTTTCAGGCTGTCCATTCCCACGTTGGTGGTTTCTGGGTCCCTCTGACAGCCGATATTAGTGTAATATTCCCTGGGGATGTGCGGCTGTCTCCTTAATCCGGTTCACGTGGCCAGATCACCATGTCGGGCATGTGCGCTAGGAATGATGACGCCGTAGGGGCATGTGCCGGCCATCGGCAATAGTACCGCCACCATACCTCGTGGGACCCTGGTCAGACATAAAAGGGTGTGCCTGGATTCTGAGAAAACGGGTTAGGCTGCCCTGGGTCGGGTCTTACATTCCATTCGTCTCATGATCTGCAGAACCCGGCTTGTGCTCGGAGACTTGATCTCTGCGAGCGAGAAAGGAGTGCTCAGTTCTCGACCTCGATAGCTTCAACTAGGGTGGACGACCTCGATAGCTTCAACTGGGGTGGACGACCTCGAGCAGGCAAAGGAGTGCTCGGTTCTCGACCTTGACAGCTTCGAATGGGGTGGACGACCTCGAGCAGGCAAAGGAGTGCTCAGTTCTCGACCTTGACAGCTTCGACTGGGGTGGACGACCTCGAGCAGGCAAAGGAGTGCTCGGGGCTCGAACGGCTCTGAATTCCCCGACCTTGACCAGGAGAGACGTCTGGTGAGGTTGTCCTCATGCCAGTGGTCGGGACTTCTGCTCGAACTAGGCTGTCCTTGAGGTGTTTTATCCGAGCTGGAAGGGCCTCGAGAAGACCTGCCCAATATTACGCAAACAGAAGGAACTGGGGAGTTGGTTATTACCAAGGACCTAGTTAGAAAATTGTTTCAACTGAGGTATATTTAACTTATAACACATACCATGAATGCAGCTTAACTGACTAAAAAAGCTTTTGTGTAGTTCCAATAATAATAGAAAGTAAGGATTAATATTTAGTAAGGATTAATATTTAGTGGGTGAGATTTCTCATTGTTATCCAAAATTTTTATCTTTTTTTAAAAAAGAAACAATACAATTTCAAATATTCAAATAAAATACATGATACTATAAATATATTGTATTACTTATTGATAGAATTTTATTAGTTACCGATGTCCCTACAAGGTTTTATGTTTCGGAAACGATATATGAGGGTTTCATTGTCAATGCAATAATATACATATTTTCATGTATACTTTTATAGTTTTGTGTTTCTTATTCATTACCTAGTTTTGTTAAATGTCTTTTATCTTATTTAGGTGTAGCTAACTCATGTTTATAGAATAAAAATAACTAATAATTTTTTTATTAAAAAAATTAACGAGGATTAAATTTAAAAATTTTCAAATTATCTAAGTAACTTTAATTCTGAGTTGGGGCATTATCATATATTCAAATCAAGACTGGATAATTTTAAAATTATTTTTCAAACTTTTCCGAAGCCAGCCGTCGAGACCCAGCTGGTCTTATACTGGCTCCGCCAGTGTTTATTACTAACATCAAGATATTTCAATGTGTGTGTAGTGAAGATGGAGGAGGGAATGGTACCAAAAAATTGATTAACACTAAGGTTAAGTATTCTCAGAGATTATAAATTCCCTAGATGAGAAGGCTGTGGCTCTATGGTCATGGTCACATGTGAGCCTCATCCAGTCACAGAAATAGGCACTTGTGTTCCAATTTCTAGACATGAAATTGTTGAGCTTTCCAGGGAAAGAAGAGCATCTTGGTCTGTGTGGTAATGCTATACACGGCTGCTGAAATTATGAAGGAAAGAATCAAACAATGAACTAAGAGAACTCTTACCATGCTGATGCTCAATTTATCACAATGAGAAAATTTTCAATGGAAATTTATTATACACACACACATACCGAGATATTACCTGAGAAGGTATAATGATGCTTTGTTCTCTTTTTATTTTAGAGTATGCTTGATGAAAGGGCTAAAGAACAAATTGGTAAAAGGAGTCCATCAAATACTATTGCACCATTTAACAAGTTACGAAATGCGAATGGTCATTTTCTCCACTCATTAATTTGTTTTTGCTGCTTCTTAGAAATTTCGTTTTTTCGGTATATTCTCTTTGTAGCACTTGCAATTATTCTTCGTCATTTTCTTTCTCTAAACCAAACATAAAAAACATCAGTTAAAAAATAATACCAAACTCACCCTAATAAGTCTTACAAATAAATCTGAAAAGCATCATCAATTCACCATCAGTAGAGATTGCTTTAAGGATATCTGTGTTAAATTGAATCCAACCAATTTAATCTATTTATTTTCACTCGACAAATAAATAAAATAAGAGAATTAGAAAATTAGCATAGTGATTTTTTTTAAACAAGAATAACAAAATTATCGTATTATTTATCCAATTATCTCCTCTTTTATCGATACTACGTCGACTTCATTGACTGTGTCAATGCATGTCTCCTGCGTTGTGTTAAGGGCAGTCCTTTGTTGTAGGACACTGCTCAGCAGCTGCCTTCTCCGGTCAACTTTCTCATTTATTTCATTACTCATTTTAATCCAACCAAACAAACAAGAAATTAGCCAACTACATTGCTTAAACGTGATAAAAATAAAAATTATCTAAAGTATATAATTCGGAAAAATTGTCAAATTTCTCCCTGATGTTATTATTTTTACCACTTACTCTTAAAAGTTTTCTACTCTAACGAACAAATATGGATGTTTTCTTGGCTGCCAAAGGTTTTTCTATGAAAATTGTTTAATGTATCACAAATATTTTGTCATTGTTATTTAATCTCATGAATCTTTTTTTTTTCTTTGTCTCCAACTTGGGAAAATTAAATGACAATAACAAAATTAAAGGGTTTTTAGATTGAAATATCTAAAACAAAAAATAATCATTGTAAGCATTTATTTTAAGTATACATGCGGCTATACGTTGTTGTTTTAAATTATTTAGAATTTATCAGAAGTAAACTAATTCAAATTCAAAAAAGAAAAAAAGGGGTTTACGATTTGTGGTTGAAAGAATGAGTTGGGATTTAATTGAGACTTATAACATGTCATTAAATGTAATTCTATCTAGTAATTAAACTATAAGTACACAAAAAGAAAGGGGCTTATTACGGATAATGAGAGGGTGCCAATAGCTCGACTCAGACGGTTTTTATCTAATATGTTTGGGCTCAAACATTCGGTCCAGTAACGATATTGGAATTCAAACCTCTCTCCCATGGCGACTAAGAACCTGCTTTCTTTCTTACAAAATAGTATTTTTCAACTATTCATTAAACTCCTAACCTTAACGTACTGGCTGTTATGTTCCTCCAAAAAATTTTGCAAATCATCGTCAATATTTATGGGAAGAATCAAATGTTTCATTTTTATAAATGAAGGGAGAATGTGTCAACTATAGAATTTTGCAAATCCTCAATAGTTGAAAAATAGTACTTTCTTCGTGACTGCGTTTGGCAGCTTCTTACACATTATTTTGTTAAGTAAAAGTCGGACACATATTATATAAATTATTTTCGCTCATTGAAATATTTTTTAGGGAGCTTGTAGGGAGACCGATGGGATTTTAGTAAAGGAAGAAAGAAAATTAAATGAAATTTATATGTTGGTCTCGGAGAGGATAAACCATTGACATTACCCCAATTCACTATACAATAACTACAGACATGAAGTAATTTAATTATTTTTGGGCAATTCGAATTTACATCCACATGTCTAATTATTTTTATTATTATGATTTAATAAAAGTTATTATTTTATTCAATAATAATAAAAGTCGAATGGGATAATATGTATGATAAGTGAAGGTGATTGCTACAGACATGCAATGGATAATTGTTTTATGAAATAAAACTGCTTGAATGTAACTAAAAATTATTTGGAAGCAATTTGGCGTGAGTTACTTGTGTCAAATATGATGAATTTTGTTTTTTTTCATCAAGACACAAGAGATATGTTAAGATAGAGAGATAGTATTAATTTTTATTTTTTAGAGAGACTAGAACATAGGCATGGATAACTGTGTCAAGGGCCATCACTTAATTTTCTTTCTTAAGTTATCTAAGAAAATTTAAAATATATAATATTTTAAACAATAGTTGGTTAAAACATATGAAGATATAAATGGTAATGTTATATTTTAAGAGGTATTAGTTATAATTCATGGGCACCCGTCTAGTTGAGATATGGTAACTTCTCCTGTGTTGAAAACAAGAGGTTTGAGGCTAAAATTTCACTCTTACGGGTGAGGAGAGAAATCAATAATTAAGTTTACTTTAAAGAGTGTTCCACAAGTTTATTATTATTATTATTATTATTATTATTCTTAGACAAAGTCCAAATTGATATTTTAGTCATATTAATTTTTCCAAGATTTGAACGAGAATAAACAATAAGGGAAAAAAAAAAAAAAAACCTACTTGAAAAACACTTGATCAAGTCACTAGACATGCACCTCTACAAGATGTATATTTTTCAAATAAACTTAAAATAGATAAGCAATTAGCTATTGAACTACCACTTTGTAATTAAATATTATAAGCAGTGGAATTACATACCACTAATGAGATATGCTGATAATCCAGTTAAATACAAATTAAAACTGCCAAAGAGGATCAAAAGTTTCGAATTAAGAATATTCTAGCTATATATCATGTTGTATCAGCATGTAATAAATACATTTCATTCCTAATTATAAATTGCTCTTTTAAGCAATATTCTTGACTAGATTTGTTCCATTTAAAATGCCTATTTATTATATCCCTTAAATTCACAACAGTCGAACTCCAAAATTATTTACAGTACTATCTTTTGTTGCATTTCAATTCTTAAATTATTACCATGAATTTTAAAAAGAAAATTGTTAGTTTCTTTCTACTGAAATTAATTTATACTATTTATTTTCTTATTATTTTCATAATAATTAATAATTGGCACTGTAATTTTATAATCTAGTTAATAATTGGCACTATAACTTTATAGTCTTACTCTTATTTTAAATAACTTTCATTCATATTTATATTTATTATAAATCAAATAAATATATAAATAAAATAAAAATAAAAATTTAAGTACTAAAAATAAAAAATATATATTTATGTATAAACAAATTAATAATAAAATTTTTTATACTTTTTATTATTTTTAAATATTTTTCTTAATTATACATATATGTGTGTGTTGTATTTCCAAGATAGATTATGGAGCAAATAAGCCATACCCTCTTTTCCTTATAAAATTTTTTAGATATTATGAAAATACATAATATATATTAATTTTTGGATAATCTCCTATTTTAAAAACTAACTTGTAACAAATTGTGAAATTAAAAAGGAGAGGAAAATCTTAAGAAAATATATATATAACCAAAAGTTGTGAGTGCAACAGCCAATTGATACAAGTCCAAATTCTCTTTATTATTTACCCAATTATCAACTTTCAACATGCAGTAAAATTTAATTAAGCAATGAGGTGCCTTAATTAACTTGCTAATTAAAGCTGATTGTGTCTTCCATATAAGAGTCATTTTGGCGAAGCTGTCACTTTGCAATCCAATAAAATAAAGTGGAATCGTGATACTATCAAAGCTGCTTTTGCAAGGACTTGTTCTATTAGATGCTTTTGGCTTTAGTGGAGAATGTAGGCAAAAATAATTTGCTTTTGTAATATGTGTCCCGACATTTCTTATGAATTTGTAATATGTGCCCTGACATTTCTTTTAATTGTTCCTATTATTCAATTTATTTCTATCATATTATACATATTATAACTTAATATAAATTATTTTAATTTTTTATATTTTATCAAATTAACATTGTCTAACATTAAATATTAAAAAATAATTTTAATATTAAATGATTAAATATTATCTTAATAAATTTAATTTTATCACATTATATAATATTATATTATTGTTGAAATAAATATAAACTTTATATCCTTGATCTTATATTTTATTAAAAATATGTAAATAAAAAACTTTAAATTTGCCTTGATTAACCGTAAATCTAAACTTGTAAGCTTTGTAGTGGTTCGGATCCAGTAATTGACAACCACTAGAAGCTCATAACATTCTTAGGAACTCAAATTCATAACTAATCAAAATAAATCTCAAATATTTACCTAATCTATGTGTTTACTTAAAAATACAAAAATAAGGACAAAAAACTCATATTTATTTTAACACAAGGTAAAAATACAAAAAAAAGGACATAAAACTCACATTTATTTTAACACATATAAATATATCTGATGCAATAGAACAAGGAAAAAATGATTGGCTATGTATTCATTGATTTGATTTCTGTTCATATGAATCACGAGAGTTTCTGCACATACAGAGCCCATGAATCTGCCTAACCAAATAAAGTTGTTTGAAACCCACAAGCGGGGTTTCAACTTTCAACAAATACCGATGTTAAAAACTCCCTCTATACTTTCTTTTTTTTTCATATGCACATTACAAAAGTCTATTATTACACAACTCAAACTTTATCCTTAACAATATCAATAAAATCTATTACACCCACACTAGTGGGGTAAATATCTACTCCTTATCCTTACACAATTAAATTGAGAAGAGAATATGAATCCTAATATATTATTAGGACTCGAACGTTAACCCGTACTTTCAAGTTTGAGAACACGGTTATTACCAATGGGCAATAAGCCAATTGATAAGACTCATGCTCTCAAACCCTAGAGACCATGAGTTAGATATTCTAACTACGTTTCTTTAACCACACAAATTTATAACCGTTTTGTATGGGTTATAAGTACCAGGGCCCTGAAATCTGAACTCTCCGCTTTTAAGTTCCAATAGTCTTCTCTTCTTTTATTTGGTTTATGATGTTCTGTGGAGAAAGAACCAGCAAGCAAACCCTGCAAAACCTGCAAGGCTACAACAACGGCAATCCCATACACACGCAGGGACAATCAAAATAAAGCAGTAAAAAGTTAAAAAAAAAAAAAAAGTGCGCACAACATGGATGTGAGAAAAAATTAATGTGTCAATATGAAACTAGTGTGTGTGTGTGTGTAAAAGCTTAAAAAACAAGCATGCTTCCTTATTAATAAATAGAAAAATATATAATTAGCGTAAAATAACCGAATATAAACAAGTCATTAAACACAAAGGCAATGAAATTATAAGTAAAGAAATTAATTTACACATACAGAGTATACTTCTTGGAATAGAGGTGAGATAAGGAGAGGGAGGAATAATGGGAAACCTATGGCATGGGTGGAGTAGGGAAGATATACGAATTCCTTAAGTAAATATTAATTATTATTATTACTACTACTACTTATCTTCCCTACTCACCCATACCAAAACCTTCCCAATATCCTTCGGCTCCCTCTCCATTACTCCCCGTTTGCGGCTACCCAATTTTAAGCTTTTTGTGATGCTCCAACTCTTGTTCATTATGTTAGTATATATAGTGCTATGAAGTTTTGATGCATGGTTCTTTGAAACCCTAGTTGAGGACTTTGGTTACCTAAGATCAAAACTTTATTAACGCTGGTTCAATCTTGTCCGTTCATTTTGGTTGGTAAGGTTTCTTTATTGGAATTAGCATATGGCATAAGATATGTCCAAGTGTCACTCTTTTAAAATTTTCTTTTTCTTAAAGTCATGAGGTAAAAGACATTTTCATTGACTTTATGTCATGCATATTGATGACGTATTGCCCCACCACTTGTTAAGAGAATCCTATTGTACTGTCACTAATGGACTCAACGAATCAAGTTTGAAATAATTCAAAAAAAAAAAAAAAACAATCAAGTTCAAAAGTCTATCCATGTCTTGAACAAAATAGGAGTTGGACATTGATTCAAAAATATTAGCCCATCTAAATCTCGGATTGGACTACAATAAAAAATTTTCTCAGCACAAATGCAAGATCTAAAGCCCCAACACTGTCACACATTCCAACATATTTCATTGATGCTACTTTTAATATATTTTACAAGATGTTGAAATCATCTTTGATATAAATACAGTGAAAATGAATAGGTGGAGCCTTTTTATTGATTTGAATATATTTTTAAATCTATGCCCGCGTAGACACTCAGGTCAGGTTTTAATTCGTCGGTGGGCTTTCCTATTATTCCTATTGCGCACACAAAGAGGCTAGTGAATACCACAACCATTATTGCAGGCCTCGACATAACTCGGCCACTTAATCTGACCATATGATGTGACAACAATATAATTTTCTTCACTCTCGTAGCAATGTTTTTGTTAGAAACGTGAACGAAAATCTGGTTTTAGATAGAACGACAATATCGTCTTATATCAATTTGCTTGTACGACATTGAAGTCAATAGGGATACGTCTTGTCGGTCTGGAGTAAGTGATGCATGCTCAGGTCACGTTACTCATTATATCAAAGTGAAAACTCAAAATGATGCCATGTAATGTCGTTTAAGTTTATCACTTCAGTCCACATGAGTCACACGTGGGAGAAGCAGTTAAGTTTCTTATCAAAAGAAGGAAAAATTTGGGTTTGTTTCAATAAATCCAGAATATAAAAGCTAGTTTTTGGTGCAACTTGCTAGAAGCATCGAGACTTGTATAAAAGCTTGAGACCCTGTATTTTAAGCCTGTTCATTTTTTGTAATCTGTAAAAAAGTTTTATAATCAGAAGTGTATCAATAAATCAATCATGGCTCTCTGTTCTCAAAGAGGATGTAGACTGCAGAGCTAAACCTCTATAACTCTTGCTATTTGCTTTTTTATTTCTGTTTATATTTCATTTTATTTGTTCTTTAGTCACCTTTCATCAGTTCTTGAATCATAAATCAGTGTGTAGATAAGTTCTTAGGGGTTAAAGATTAGGTTCAATTTTGTATATTTGATCTAACAAATTGGTATCAGTGATTACATCTCTGATTCTTGATTCAAGAATGGCAAATCAAAAGCTAGATGTAGAGAACTTTAAGTGTTTTCACTGCCACAAAGAAGGACACTTCAAGAGGGACTGCCCTGAAGTGAAGAACAAGACCAATGAGACAAAAGATAGAAATGGTGATACTACTGTAGCCACTAATGATCAGGAGGAATGTTATGACTCAACTGGGTTCTCGTGGCTTTTTATGATCAAACTAAAGGTAAATGCATTCTTGAATCTTGATTCTGGTTATAGTACCATATGTGACATCTATTTACATCCTATAAGCCATTTGATGAAGGTAAAGTCATGATGGGAAATTATGCATCCTGCAAAGTCATTGAAATAGGTTCAAGAAAGTTAAAATTCCATAATGGCATAATAAGAGAACTATCACATGTCAGACATGTTCCTGAATTAAAAAGAAATTTAATCTCTCTTAGTATGCTAGATAAAGCAGGATGTGTAATTAGGCTGGAGTCTAGTATGTTAAAAGTCATTAAGGGGTCTATGGTGTTGATGAAATGAAATATGACTAATGGCTTGTATATCTTACAAGGAAAAGCCATATCAGGCTTTGTTAATGTTGTTGATAAACAAATTTAGGACAAAACATATTTGTGGCATTTAAGGTTAGATCGCAAGAGTAAAAATGGGCTGAAAGAACTAGAAAAATAAGGAGCTTTAAGGGAAGATAAGATAAATGTCTTAAGAGTTTTATAAGGGATGTATTCTAGGTAAATCCTTTATAATAAGGTTTAAAACTGCAGTGTATACAACTAAAGGCACTTTAGACGATATTCATGCTAATTTGTAGGGGCCATCACAGATTGAATCTTTAGGTAGAGCATAATATTTTCTGTCTTTGATTAATGACTACTCTAGGATGGTGTAGGTATACACTTTGAATAGTAAAGATCAGGCCTTTGAGAAATTTAAGAAGTGAAAAGTGCTTATTAAACCTCAAACTAATAGAAAGGTTAGAAGACTAAGAATTGATAATGGATTGGAATTCTGTAATAATCATTTTCATAGTTTTTATGAGAAAAATGGGATACTTAGGCATAAGGCTATTAGGCATACACCTTAACAAAACGATTTGGTAGAAAGGATGAATAGAACCCTTATAGAGAGAGTGAGATGCATGTTGTTTCATTCTAAATTACCTAAGTCATCATGGGTTGAAGCCTTGAATACAGCTTGTTATCTTATAAACAAAAGTCCTTTTACAACCTTGAACTTCAAAACCTCTTATGAGGTATGGTTAGGAAAACTTGTAGATTACTTAAATCTAAAAATATTTGGGCGCCTTGCTTATACTTATACAAAAAAAGGCAAACTATAACCTAGAGCCTTGAAATGTGCCTTCTTGGGATATTCAACGAACTTTGGTGTACAAATATTAATCTACCAAAGTGTATTATTAGTAGGGATGTAGTATTCAATAAAGCTGAAGTATTGAAGAAACAAGATGGAAGTAAAGCAAGTGTACAGCAGGTTCCAAAATTTGATGAATTTCATTTTAACGTAGAGTGAAGACAGATCAATTAATCAAGTTCCAATACGAGATTATCAGTTAACAAAAGATAGATAGAGAAGACAGATAAAGGCGCATAAGAAGCTGGCATATGTTGATTTAATTACATATACCTTTACAATAGTATATGAGTTGTATTAAGAGGAACTAAGAACCTATACTAAAGTTGTTGAATGTAAAAACTCATCTAAATGGATAAAAGCCATGTAGGAGGAAATAGAGTCACTATATAAGAATGGCAACTGGCAGCTAATTTCAAAACCAGATGGCAAGAAAGTTGTGTGCTGCAAATGAATCTTTAAAGTCAAATAAGGAATTCCTGGTGTAGAATAAAAAAGGTTGAAGGCCAGGTTAGTGCTAAAGGGGTTCACTCAAAAGGCAGGGATTGATTTCATAGAAGTCTTCTCCCGGTGGTGAGGCATACCTCAATTAAAATAATATTATTACTTAGTGCAATATATGACATGTATCTAGAATAAATGGATGTCAAAACTGCTTTCTTGTATGGTGACCTTCAAGAGGAAATTTTCTTAGCTCAATGTGAGGCTTTGTTGATTCTAAAAAGTCAGATTACGTGTGTTTGCTAAATAAATCACTTTATGGCCTCAAACATTCACCGAGGAGTGGTATTTGTGTTTACTTTAAGAGGGGTGAATAAAAATGATATGATTTATTTGGTGTTATATATGGATGATATGTTTCTTCCATCTAGAGACATTTATCAGATAGAATTATTAAAACAACAGTTGAATGATGTGTTTGAAATAAAATATCTTAGTCTAACTAATAAAATATTGGGGATAGAAGTGATCAAGAGCAGAGGAACTAAAACTTTGTTTCTAACTTAGGAAAACTATGTCACCAGAGTACTTGAAAAATTTGTAATGTAGAGTAGCAAGACAGTACAAACATCTCTTGCAACTCATTTCACACTATCAAGTCAGCAACATCCAATTACTAAGGTTGAGAAATCTGAAATGTAAAAAATTCCTTACACAAGTATTGTTGGCTACCTAATGTATAATAAAGTCTTAACTAGACCAGATATAGCCTATCAACATTATCAGTATTGGAGGGTTGTTAAGTGGGTACTCAGGTATATGAGAGGAACTTCAAGCTATGGATTGTTGTATAGAAGGATGGGAAAAAAAATGTAAGTATAATTGTGGGATTTGTTGACTAAGATTATGAAGGGGATCTAGACAATAGAAAGTGGGTACTCACGTATACGGTTATTATTCACGTATAACAGTGGGAGCCGATCCTAACTAAGTTAGTTCGTGGTGAAAGCAATGGCATCAAAATACGAGATTGAGAAGTTCAATGGGAACAATTTCTCGTTGTGGAAAATGAAGATGAAAGCTATCTTGAGGAAAAACAATTGCTTGGCAGCAATTGGAGAAAGACCCATAGAGGTAACTGATGATACTAAGTGGAACGAAATAGACGGTAATGCAATTGCTGATCTACACTTAGCACTTGCAGATGAGGTGTTATCCAGTGTGGTAGAGAAAAAGACAGCGAATGAAATATGTGATACTCTCACAAAGTTGTACGAGGCTAAGTCGCTGCACAACAAGATCTTTTTAAAGAGGAGACTCTATACTCTTCGCATGGCGAAATCTACATCAGTAACCGACCATATCAACACCTTGAAGACTCTATTTTCGCAACTCACAACGTGTGGTCACAAAATAGAGGAAAATGAACGTGCAGAGCTTCTACTTCAAAGTCTACCAGATTCGTATGATCAACTCATCATCAATCTGACGAACAACAACCCGACGGACAGTCTATTTTTCGATGATGTTGCAGCCTCCATCTTAAACGAGGAAAGCAGGCGTAAGACCAAGGAAGATAGACATGCAAGTTCGCAGCAAGCAGAAGCGTCATTGGTGACGAGAGGGAGATCAACAGAACGTGGCCCCAGTGGGAGTTACAATCATGGTAGATCAAAATCCAGAAGTAAGAAGAATGTGAAATGCTACAATTGTGGCAAGAAAGGGCATGTGAAGAAAGAGTGTTGGAGCAATCAGAAGAGTAGAGAGAATAAAGCACCGAGTCATCAAATGCTCGAGGTTGTGTGGCTAGTACTTGGATGATGGCGAAATTCTCTATAGCGAGACAGCAATGTTACGTAAGGCGAAAGCGGTTAGGCGACGTCCCGCTTATAGACTCGGGAGCAACATGGCATATGACCTCTCGGAGAGAATGGTTCCACACATATGAACCAATCTCGGGAGGATCCGTGTACATGGGCGATGACCATGCCTCGAGATTGCTGGTATTAGTACTGTCAAAATAAAAATATATGATGGTACAGCTCGCACAATTCGGAGGTACGATATGTCAAAGGCTCGAAGAAAAATCTATTGTCTTTAGGACAAATAGATAGTCTTGGGTGCAAAGTCCATATTGAAAATGAGATAATAAAAATTGTCAGAGGAGCGCTTGTGTTAATGAAGGCGTAAAAGATCGGTCATGAATCTATTCATGCTTCAAGGAGAAACACTACAGGAAGTTGATGCGTGTGTCGCGTCAAATGGAGAAGAGTCAACGATGATATGGTATCTCAGACTTGGCCACATGTCAGAACAAGGTTTGAAGATTCTCTCACGATGACAATGCTTCGGGACTCAAATCGGTAAGTCTACCTTTTGTGAGCATTGTGTTATAAGTAAGCGAAGATAGATTGAAATTTAGCGGATCTCATGCTAGAAGTAAATGAATTCTCGACTTAGTTCATTCCGATATTTGGGAATCACCGGATTTATCCCAAGGAGGTGCAAAGTACTTCGCTACTTTTATCGATGATTACTCCAGGAGATGTCGGGTGTATCCAATCAAGAAAAAGTCGGATGTGTTTCCGAGATTCAAGGAATTCAAAGCTGGGTTGAACTTGAATCTGGGAAAAGATCAAGTGCTTAAGAACGGATAATGGCGGAGAGTATACAGATGGTGCATTTCTTGCATACTCGTAAGCAGAAGGTATTCAGAGGCGCTTATGATGAGCATACACTCCTCAACAAAATGGAGTGGCGGAGCGGATGAACAGAACTCTTACGGAGAGGATAAGAGCTATGTTGAAGACCATCGGTCTACCTAACTCTTTTAAGTCGAAGCGACCAAAACCGCTCATTATGTGATAAATCGGTCTCCATCAACAACCATTGATTTGAAGACGCCGATGGAGATGTGGACAGGTAAGCCAGCTGATTAATCTCATTTACATGCATTTGGAAGTTCTGTATATGTAATGTATAATGTCCAAGAAAGAACAAAGCTAGATCCAAAATCTAGGAGGCGTATCTTTTTGGGGTATGCTGATGGTGTCAAGGGGTATCGTCTGTGGGATCCCACTGCCCACAAGATTGTCATCAGCAGAGATGTTGTCTTTGTAGAAGATCAACTGCAAAAGAAAGATGGGGATGATAGTACTGTGAAAGAAAAGTCAGAGACTACACTGGTATATGTAGAAAATAGTCAGGAAGATTCAGAGTCTTCTGAAGCAGCACCAGAGCACGAGGAACAAGAACCAGTCAAGTCTGAGGCTCCAGAAGTTTGTCGGTCAACTCGAGAGAGACGACCACCAACTTGGCACTTAGAGTATGTTACAGAGATCAATGTTGCATATTGTCTTTTAATAGAGGATGGAGAGCCATCAACTTTCCATGAAGCTTTAAACAGCTCAGATGTTACTTTGTGGACGGCAGTAATGCAGGAAGAAATTGAAACTCTACACAAAAATAAGACGTGGGAACTTGTGCCACTGCCACATGGAAGAAAAGCCATTTGAAACAAATGGGTCTACAAGATCAAACGTGATGGCAATAATCAAGTGGAGCGGTATCGTACAAGATTGGTGGTAAAGGGATATGCTCAGAAAGAAGGTATTGACTTCAATGAGATCTTTTCTCCAGTAGTTAGACTCACAATAGTCAGAGTAGTCTTGGCAATGTGTGCTACTTTCAACTTACATCTAGAACAATTAGATGTGAAAACTGCATTTCTTCATGGAGAACTTGAAGAAAAAATTTATATGCTCCAACCAGAAGGTTTTGCTGAAACATGCAAGGAGAACTTGGTTTGCAGATTAAACAAATCTCTATCCGGTCTCAAACAGGCGCCGAGGTGTTGGTATAAGAGATTTGATTCCTTCATCATGAGCCTTGGATACAACAGACTCGGCTTCGGACCATTGTGCTTATTACAAGAGATTTGAGGATAATGATTTTATCATTTTCGTTGTCAGTATGTGGACGACATGTTGGTCGCAGTCCCAACAAAGATCAAGTCCAAGAATTAAAGGCACGGTTGGCTAGGGAGTTTGAAATGAAGGACTTGGGACTAGTAAACAAGATTCTAGGGATGCAAATTCACCGAGACAGAAATAACAGGAAGATTTGGCTTTCACAGAAGAATTACTTGAAGAAAATCTTGCGACGCTTCAACATGCAAGATTGTAAGCCAATTTCTACCCCACTTCCTGTTAATTTCAAGTTATCCTCAAGTATGTGTCCTAACAATGAAGTAGAGAGGAAGGAGATGTCTCGAGTACCATATGCATCAGCAGTGGGAAGTTTAATGTTCACTATGATCTGTACAAGACTAGACATTACACAAGCAGTGGGAGCAGTTAGTCGATACATGGCGAATCCTGGTGGAGAACATTGGCAAACAGTGAAGAGGATTCTAAGATACATCAGAGGAACCTCAGATGTTGCATTATGTTATAGAGGATTAGAATTTACTGTCAGAGGCTACGTGGATTCAGATTTCGCAGGTGACCTTGATAAAAGAAAATCCACTACTGGCTATGTGTTTACACTTGCAGGAGGAGTCAGTAAGTCGGGTTTCAAACTGCAGACTGTTGTAGCTTTATCTACGACAGAGGCAGTAATACATGGCAGCTACACAAGCATGCAAGGAAGCTATTTGGATACAAAGGTTACTTAAAGAGTTCGGGCACAAATAAGAGAAAATTCCTGTGTTTTGTGACAGTCAGAGTGCTTTACATATTGCAAAGAATCCAGCCTTTCATTCCAGGACAAAACATATAGGGGTACAATATCACTTCGTTCGAAAAGTAGTGGAAGATGGAAGTGTAGATTTACAGAAAATCCATACCAAGGAGAACCTAGCAGATGTTATGACTAAGCCAATCATTACTGACAAGTTTATATGGAGTAGATCCTCATGTGGCTTAGCAGAAACGTAAGCAACATGTCAATGGCAAAGCAGAAAGGATGGTGTGGAGATTGATTGGTTCTCGACCAAATCTCCAAGTGGGAGAATGTCAAAGTTTGAAAAGGGCACCGCCCTTCTAGATGGGCGGTGACCCATTCTCTTCATTCAACACAGCACGCGGTGCCATGTTGAGAAAAATATATATATATATATATATATATATATATATATATATATATAATAATAAAATAATAATGTATAGTAACTAAAATGCAGCTATAAATTGAGGGCCCATTCCTTCATTTCCATCATCCCAGAAAATTCATTTCTTCTTGTATTAGAGAGAATTTTGAGAGTTATTGGGTGTAATTGGGATATTGGGAAGTGAGAATAGTTTTCTCCTAGTTATAGAGAGAGTATAATTATTCTCCTCTATTATTAGAGAGAAATTATTATTTTTTCAGTATAATAAAATTATTTCCTTCTGTCTTTGCCCGTAGATGTAGGCTATAAGCCGAACCACGTAATTTCTAGTGTTCAGATTTGTGTTTGCTCTTTATTTTTCTTCCAATCTCATTTAGCTGTGTTTCTGTTTCATCCATAAATCTCCTTACAGATGAGAGGAAGAGCTATAGAGATGCATAGATTCTGGTTCAATGTGAAGATTGTTAGAAATATGACTCAGAATATGGTTTTTGGACATAACGATAATGTCATTTTATATCAATAGAGATACGACTTTCGGTCTGGGGTAAGTGATGCATGCTCAAGTCACATAACTCATTATATCAAAGTTAAAACTCAAAACGATGCCATCCAATGTCATTTAAGTTTATCACTTTAGTCCATATAAGTTATACGTGGGAGAAGCACTTAAGTCTGTTATCGGAGAAGGAAAAATTTGGGTTTGTTTTAACAAACCTAGAATATAAAAGCTAGTTTCTGGTACAGCTTGCTAAAAGCATCAATACTTATATAAAAGGCTTGAGACCCTGTATTTTAAGCCTGTTCATTCTTTCTAATCTCTGAAAAAGTCTTGTAACAAAAAGTGTATCAATAAGTCAATCATAACTCTCTGTTCTCAAAGAGGATGTAGGCTGCAAAGCTGAACCTCTATAACTTTTGCTGTTTGCTTTTTCATTTTTGTTTCTTTTTTATTTTATTTGTTCTTTAGTCACCTTTCATCTTTTTTTGAATCATAAATCAGTGTGTAGATAATTTCTTGGGGGTTAAAGATTAAGTTCAATTTTATATGTTTAATCTAACAGTTTTGATAAATTTATATGATATTATAATTGAGACTTATTTTAATTTTATTGCTCGGTAAGGTCGTTCGTAACTATTAGCTAGCTTTTCTGATATGATAATAATATAATTTTCTTTACTCATGTAGAATGCAATGGCTCAACAAAATTGTGTAATATTATAATTAAGTCTTGTTTTAAATCTATTACTTGGCAAGGCCATTCATAACTATTACCTAGCTTTAGTTTTTGGAGTAAAGAGGATGTTTCTTTAAGATGCTTTTAGAGCGAAGGTCTTCAGTTCAAATGTGCAAACTCTTTCATCATTTTTTTAATTTCTTGGCCTAATCTCAAGATTTTGTCTTTTAATCCATTTACGAGCATCTATCTTAAGTCTCAATTGTCGTTTCACTTGAGAGAAATTACTAAGACTTATTTTAAATACTATTATTACACCCATGCGTATAAAAAATTTCATACTATTATTACACCCATGCCTATAAAATTTTTCAACTTCATCTTATTCAAGACACAATGTTGTTGCCAGCTTGAAAAGACATCAAAAATTGTTGATCTTTACAAAAATTATAGTGTTTTAACCTATTGATTAACTATTCACATTTTATGTGTTCGCATTCGATGTAATGCCCTTTGCTTCCTCCTCATGGAACCAATTGCAAGCTTTTGTTTGTCTATATTCACTTATTCACATTTAACAAACAGATGCAAACAAAATTGCATGACCAAATTATATAAGATTTAATGCTCGATCTTTGAAACTCTCACAACGTCATGTTCTCAAGTTACATGCACCTATCTTCATCAACCCTATGTGCTCTCTTCAGATCAAGAATTTCTTCCAAACTACCATTTATATTTCATACAAATCTGAGATAATAAACTAAACAAATCTTATTCGATATATATATATATATAACTATTTATATTTCACTTTTTTTTTTCAGTAGAAGAAAGAAAGCCTCAGGTAATGCATGTTGGATCATTAATCCGACATTGTTGGATTTTTAATCCAACGTTGGCCTTATATGTGAAGAATTATATATTATGGATAGTCATATAAAGTTAAATCTAATTAAAAGTGATCCATTAAGGTTTTCAACAATTTAGGTTTTAATGTATCAAATAAAGTGTGAGCCTTTAATGTGTGGAGACTTAAGGTTAATTACTATTTATATGATGGATTGAGATATGAATACTTAAAGATAATAAGAAAAGTTATTTATATAAGTGGTTATGGTCTTTAGATCATACATATCATTTTATTCCCTTATGACATCACATTATTAGAGAGAGTGTAGTGAGAAACTTAAAGGATTCTTTAGGATAACATGTTGATCTAGAAGACAAACCACACTGCTCTAAAGAATAATTCAACATTATGGATTTATGTATAGTTCCGTATATCCAATTATTGATTCTTAGTAATATAATATGAATAGTCTTGTATTATAGGTGATAGTTTTCATCAAATGTTTATTGTTCCAACAAGTGGTATGAGCGCCACTTAATATTGAATCATTGATAATTGAATTTATTTTTTATTAATGATTAAATCTTTGTTGTTCTCAAATTTAATAATTCTAGTATTATTGAGTTTGAGAATAGATTGAGGATTAAAATAAAATAATTCAAAAATTAGATTTTAATAATAAATATATATTAAGAGTTTGTAGCAAAAATAACCATCACCAGCAGCTCCATCGCTAGCCTAAGTTTTCCAGGCCACGACTAGAAGGAAAGTGGCGACATTCATTAAAAGCAAAAAAGATTAAGAGCAATGCTCGACCTACTAAGAAGTCATGGCCTATTGGAAGAAGCAACTATCATGGTTATCGTATGAGGAAAAAAGAAGCAGCGGCCATGACTGCTATATGAAAAAGGAATTGAAAAAAATATTAGGGTTAGGGTTTCGACTTGGGGTTGGTTTAGGATTTGGCTTGGGTTACCCAAACCAGTCTAGCCCTAACCCAGTCAATGGTCAGTTGTTGCTTGTTGACCTTAAATTTTACCATGACCTAAAAATTTTTTAAGGGTAATTTTTGGTGCATTTTTTAAATTCAAATATTAAATATGTTTATATATATATTGAGATAAATTAATTAAAGCAATATATAACCAAAGTGACATTTCTTGTGGAAATTAATTTGTTTCATAATAATTTCTATGAATATCGATCAGCCCAAAAGTATGTCCATGTTTAACATAATTATATATGCACTTGTGGTAATAAACAAACAATAATTATTTAGTTTTACATGTGAACAATAAATCGGCCCAAAGAAAGATTTATTATTTGACATGTTCTTATTATCAATGTTTGATTATTATACCATGATATTATTTAGAAGTTAATATTTTGTTCAAAGATGAAATATTGAAATATTAATGGTGTTTCTAATATCTTGAGATGAGGTTTACCTTTATTTGAATTTATTATTTTTTTGAGACTGATATGAGCTTTTTTTGTTTGTTTGTTGTTATATGACTCCAACATTAATTTTATTCTTATGCTAAATGACTCTAACTTTAAATTATAGTAAGAGAACCTCTTAATAGTTCTCTCAATCGTGGATCTCAATCTCGCGTTAAGTATTGATTCTCCCCACCTATTACGGATGAAAGTACTACTGATGACAAGAAGGATTTGGAAATGTAGGAGAAATCAAATCGCATATGTATGATAATCTTAAAGAAAGTCATTCTAGAAGCATTCAAAAGTTCAATATCTTAAAAGATGACTATGGCTAAAGAGTTCTTTTAGGATATTGAAAAGAGGTTTAACAAGAACAAAAAAGTTGACATAGGTATACTATTGATAAGTCTATTTTCAATTAGGTATGTGGACAAGGACAATGGCGAGAAGAGAAATAAGGATGCAGATACAACACCTCAAAAGAAATCAGTTACTCCAGAATGTATTAGTTGTTTCTTTTATGGAGCAGAAGGGCATAAAAAGAAGCATTGTACCAACTATCACGCATGGCACGTAAAGAAATTTATGCTTCTTAATTTGGTTTGTTTTGAGGCTAATTTAACTTTGGTACATAAATACACGTGATAGATAGATTCAGGTGCAACAACTCAAATTAATATGTCTATGCATGGTTGCTTGAATTGCCAAAAACCTAGGGATGATGAAAGATACATTGATGTAGGTGACGGTAAAACAATTGAAGTTGAAGCAATTAGAAAATTCATATTATTATTAAAGATCGAATTCTATTTTGATCTTGATAAAATATTAATTGTTCCATCCTTTAGACAGGATTTGATTTCCATTCCTTCTTTGAACAAGTCTGGTTATTCTTGTTCATATGGAAATAGAAAATTCAGTTTGTTTCATGATTCAAAATTAGTTGGTTTCGGTTCTTTATCAAGCAATGATAATCTTTATTTGATTGATATGATTGTTTTATTTAATGAAAATTAACTACATAATATATTAAGAGAAAATTAATCAATAAAAATTCAATTGCATTATGACACAAGAGATTAGGTCATATCTAGAGTTAACAAAAAAGCCTGAGCCGGCCCAAGCCCGACTCACATATAAAAACCATGGACATGAGTTAAAAAATTTGAAGCTTGTTATGAATGAACCTGGATAAGGGTTTTTATAAATAAATTATATATATATATTATATATAGAGTACTTTGATCCTAATTGGATTAATTTTTAAGATTAAGTCGAATTAGATTATATTAAATTAGATTGAACTATATATAATATTAGCTTTTATTTGGTATAATATTGAATAGGATTATATTAAATTTAATTTAACAAATTAAAAATAATTCTTTAAATAGTTTAATTATTTTTAAATTATATTATTAATTGTAAAATTTAATAAATAATATAAAATAATATTGTGATGAATTAATTGATAATTTTTTATGTTTAGTATTATTTAATATTTTATATAAATAATTGAACAAAATTTTATTATTGGATTAGTTTATTTTCGATATTAGTATTTGTGGGTTATTGTATTATATTGTTAATATTTTGTATATTGGATAATCATGTATAATTTAAGTTAATTTTTTCAGTTTATAGCTTTAGTAAAAAATTATTTTAAAAAAATTGATAAAAGTCCAATCCCAGCCCCGGCCCTGGTCTGCTCAATGTAGACAGGCTTTTCCAGGGCCTGGGCTTATTCTTGAATGCACGAGCTTGGGCTTGGGCTTGCAAAAGCCTAGTCTAAGCTCGTAAATTGCCCACCCTAATCATATCTCTAAATGGAATATAGATAGATTTGTGTCAGAAAAAATTCTTGACCCCTTAGATTTTACAGATTTTGATGTTTATGTTAAATATATAAAAGAGAAACAAATTAATAAAAGGAGATTTGAAGCTAGCAGGAATTTGAATGTCTTATAACTCATACATATGGATATTTGTGGGTCATTCCATACGACTGCTTAGAATGGTCAATAATATTTTATGACTTTCATAGATTATTATTCTCACTATGCCTATGTATATCTTCTCTATGAAAAGTCATAGTCCTTAAATATATTTAAAAATTTTAAAGTTGAAGTTGATAACCAAATCAGCAAAAGAATAAAAAAACTCAGGTCTGATCATGGTGGTGAGCACTATAGTAGATATGATAATTCAAGTGAACAACGTTCAAGATCGTTTGCTAATTTCCTAGATGAATGCGATACCATTCCATAGTACAATATCCATGGGTTGCCCACTATGAATGACGTTGTTGAAAAACGAAATAGTATGCTTAAGGATATGCTAAAAAGTATGATTTGTCATTTTACTTTACTAGAATCACTTTGGGAAGAAGCACTTAAGACTGCAGCATATATCCTTAACAGGGTTCCACTAAAGCGACTGCCAAAACCCTTTATGAACATTAGATGGACAATAAGCCTAGTCTAAAGCACTTGTATGTTTGGGGATATCTTACTGAAGCAAGACTTTATAGACCTAATGAAAAGAAATTGGACTTAATGATAATTAATTGTTGTTTTATTGGATACTCTGAAAGATCTAGGGGTATATTAATTTTGGTGAAACCACTTTGTATTAGGCATAGAGACACACCGGAATTGCTCTTGGGTTATTCTTGGATTATCATAAAAAAAAACTATATCGAAAAGGTTCTCAAGAGATATAGCATGCATGACTGCAGATTGGAGTTATACCCCTATGGCTAAAGGAGACAAGTTTAGCCTCAATCAGTACCCCTATGCAGAAGATTCCTTATTGCTAGCAGTAGGAAGTCTGATATATGCTTAGGTTTGTACATGATCGGATATTGCATATGTTATTGAATATTGGCCAGGTATTTAAGTAATCTAGGAGTAGACCATTAGAAAGCAACTAAACGGGTGTTGCAATACTTACAAAGAACAAAAGATTACATGCTCATATATCAAAGATCGGATCTTGAGATCATTGGATATACTAACTCCGATTTTACTAGATGCTACGATAGTATGAAGTCTACAATAGACTACATTTATATTCTAACTGGAGGTGCTATTTTATTGAAAGAGTGTTAAACAGTCACTTATAATCTCTTTTACAATAGCAATAGAGTTCATAACATGTTATGAGGCAATCAATCATAGAATATGGCTATGAATTTTTGTCATAGAGTTGAGCATAGTAGATGGTATTGATAGATCGCTCAGATTATTTTATGGCAATATGTCAGTAATACTATATTCCAATAACAATAGGAGCTCAATAAAGTCGAAGTATATATACAACAAGTTCCTAATTGTTAAATAAACAGATTAAAGTAGACAGTTGTCTATAGAGCATGTTAGCATAAACTCTATAATTATAGATCTACTTACTAAAGGATTACCAATTAAACTATTTCATAAGCACATTGCTCGTATGAGTGTCGTATCATTACAGGATATTCAGTTTTAGTAGGGTTTGTGATCTTATGATATAAACATTTTTCAGTTATTTCAGTTTATGGATATTTAAGGTTATTTTCTATAGAAATAAAGTTTTGATTTATTTACACTCTAATTTTGGTATGTTAAGATCATATTGTATTAAATTTTAGTAGGGTTTGTGATTTTAGATGCTCTTATGATATAAACATTTTTCAGTTATTTCAGTTTATGGATATTTAAAGTTATTTTTTTATAGAAATAAAGTTTTGATTTATTTACACTCTAATTTTGGTATGGTTTGATCTCATTAAGATTTAAGGTGGACCAACTGGAAATAGTCATGTTAAGATCATATTGTATTAAATTTTCATGCTACACATCCATATTATGATCTACGTAATTTAGTTGTATTGATATAGTGACCATTGATGGGTCGAGTTATGATAGTTATTGTTGATGCTGTTTTCCCGCGTTCCTTCAAATAGTGTCAAAAACCTTTTGCTCGCGGTTAACCCGAGCTCGAGCAAGACTGCCTTCCTATCTCGATTCCTCTGTCTTTACTAGAACGGAAGTCTCTCAGACCTATACTCACAGGAAACAGAGGTCAGGGGTCGCCGGGTGTTGTTCTGGCGAAAACCCTCTGACACTCAAGTCAGTAATCGGGTTGTTCTTTTTGTATCCCTCTTAATTAGAGAGACTGGAAGAATAGAAGGGGTATTTTTGCCTTCCTTTTTGAATAATAAAATTCTGGAAAATTAAAGTGGAGGGAAGCAATAAGAAGAAGAACCTGTGTGAATTTTTTTTTTGGAACCCCCGCAACTTACCCGTCCGTTTCCTTTTATTCTTCATTTTTCTTGACCTTTCTCTCCGAGATCATCCGTTCCCGCGTCGATGGTGTCTGGGTCCCTCTGACAGACGGGATTAGCGTGATATTCCCTGGGAATGCGTGACTGTCTAGTTGGCATGGCTCAAACGGCCTGATCATGTCGGGCATGCGTGCGTGAAATGATGATACTGTGGGGGTGTGTGCCGGCCATCGGTAATGGGGGCTATGCCATACCGCGTGGGGCATCGGCCAGACATCGATCAGCGCGCTGAATCATCGAAAGAGGGGGATTTGACTATTCCAGGTCAGCAGTGCTCAAATCTTATCTTCTCTCCGCGCTGTCACTGGTGCTGCTGGGTCGTGGTTGGGAATTTGCAGACCTCGAGCAGGAGAGGTAGCTCGAGCTTTGACCGACCTTTTTAGTCTTCGACCTTGACCAGCTTTGACGGGTTTATGAAAACCTCGAGTAAAAGACTTAGCCTGGGCTCGAGATGGGTTGACCTCGAGGTCTTTTATTCATGCCTGGCTGGACTCGAGGAGGGCTGCTCGATATTACCCAAACACCAGTCCCCCAGTTTCTAGTCATTGGAGTGAAACAAGATAAGACTGGAAACTTCAGTAATGGGCCGACTTCTCGGCCTTTTCCATTTTCCTATGTCTTCCAGCTGTTCTCCGCTTCTATCATTTCGCATTAAATGAGGGACGCGTGGATGGATCCTAGCTGTGCGTTCGAAACTTGAAGAGACGTTACTCGAACGGTCGCGTCTCTCGAGATGAGTGCCTTCAGCTGAAGAGACGCGTCTCCCCCTTTAAAAACCCTCAATTTCTCCACTGTGCTTCCTATTGCTCATTTTTATTCAAACCCGAGAATTAACCTGCTTGCAAGTGCTTCTTTGTCTTCCTCTTCTGTGTCAGAGCGATTTCTGGCCGTATAAGCCTTTCTCTTCACTCAAGTATAAACCTCTCTCTTTTCTTCTTGTTTCCGTTCCGTTCTTCCTTCATCTGGGTTTCTAATTATGTCCAGGTAGACTGTAACTCTAGGAAATAATGTCAAACCCCAAACAACCCCGTAGGATGTCACTTGAGGAATCTTCCTCTTCTAGTGAAGTAGAACCCCTTAGCGTAGTCCCGACGAGAGATTCTAGTTTGGAGGGGGCGTTAGCTGTGGCAGAGACCTGGCCGCATCAAGGGGAAAGGGTCAGCCAAAGCTCAGAGGGTAGGGGGTACCCCATTGACCTCATGAGGTGTGAAACCACACACTTGGACTTGAATAGGCTTAGGCACACCTACCATATACCCGACAATGTGGATTTGCGGGTGCCGAGCAAGGGTGACATTCCCAGCCGTCCCCCTCAAGGGTATACTACCTTCCACTTGGAGTGCTTTAAATGGGAGGTCAGGCTACCTCTCCAGCCTTATTTTTCCTGGGTTTTGTCCAGATTCCGGCTGGCCCCGGGGCAGCTGAACCCGAATGGGTGGAGGGTCTTTTCCGGCATCTTTGTTTTGTGGAAGTGGTGTAACTTGGGTGAACCCTCGATAGAGGAAATAAAGCATCTCTATCAACTAAACTGCAGCCCGAAGGATGCTGGCTGATACTACCTCACCTCCAGTCTGAAGGGCAAGAAACCCATAACCGATCTTCCCACCTCTGGTGGCAACTGTAAGAGCAAATTCTTCTTTGTTGGGGGAGATTGGGGGCATTTTACACTTCTCTCTGAGTCGATCCCTCCGATTCCACGGTATTTCTGCACTCCAGGTCGTTTATCCGTCCATCAAATTTTTATTTTGTTCATTCTGCTCGTGTTTGTTCTCACCATTTTGCTCTTATTGTTCCTGCAGTATCTTGGGGTGCCTCTTTTAGGATTGGGGAAGAGCTCCGAGCGCACGTCAGCACAGCACTTGATAACGCGAGCTCGTGCAGGGAGTTGCTTACAACCCAAAATTTTGTTGAGTTCGGTCTAGTGTTAGAGGAAGGGATGAGGGGGGTGCTTGACATGATGCAGAGGCGTGTAGGGACTTTCGGAAGTGCGAGCAACTCGAAAAGGCCCGAGCCGATGCAGATGCTCCGCCTCCACTGATTCGAGCTTCCCCTCCGGCTCAGGAGGTAGAGCGGGCAGAAGAAGGTCCTCCTCGCAGGCGTCCGAGGACTGCGGCCCCGGCTCGGCTTCGACCCAAAAACGTGCAGGAGCTGGGTCGGTCTAGCCGTGCTGAACCCTATGTTCAGGATTTTACCGGGCAGATAAACGATAAGTTCTTGGATGGGTTAGAGTCTTATGATGCTGATGAGCTGGTCAGCGCTCTCCACCGCCTCTCTTCTCGTACTGCAGCTACTGTCACCAAATTTAAGACCAAAACTGAAGATTCTCATAAGCAGCTTTGAGCAGAGATTCAGAGCTTAAAGCAGAGTCTTGAGCAGTTGAAAGAGGAGAACACGAAGCTTCAAGAGGAGAACTCCACCTTCGCAGAGAAGGCAACGATGTCAGACTCTAGGGCTTCCCAGTTCAAGAGGGAGCTGTCCCTTGTCCGGGAGGAGTTACTCGAGGCTCGGAAGGACTTGGACACCCGAGATTCTCCTTTGAGAAGACCATGGAGGGAAACTTCTGCCTCAAGGAAGGTGGATTTTCCGAAACCAAGCTTGCGACCGAGTACAATGAGCGGGTGGCTTTCACTCACGATCGCCTCGTCTTTGGCTTGGGCAAGGAACACCCCAAGGTCGACCTGTCTAAGATACAAGCGGGTGTTGCTGAGTACATGCGCATCCATGGCATCCCAGTCCAAGGGTCGGAAGCTTCCCCATCCGAGGCCCCCACTGAACCCAGGGAAGTTGTTCCTCCCCCTGCTACTGCTCATCGTCGAAGATGCTCCTGCTGCACGATGGTGCCCTCACTAGCCATGATTCCCTAGCAGCTTGAACTCTCTCTTTTTTTTTCTTCTTTTTTTTTACTTCCTGTATTTGTAATCTTTTCAATGAATGAATAAAAAGTAAACATTGGGTAACTTGCCTCTGTACCCGTATGCATATACTTACGTTTTATATTTATGTACGGGATTGACTTCATGCACTTGCCAAGTAAAAAATTTATAAGTGTTGGGCCTTTATTTTTCTTCCCCAAGTTATTTATGCTCGTATCATCTTTTGACTTATGTGTGGCAAAGCCTTGCCTTGAGTTAAGCTGACAACTTTCTGTTTATCTTGTGAGCTCGGTCCAATCGAGCCGATGTTTGGTTTGTGCTCGGTAGTTGTTCATTTTACGGGCCCATTCGGCTCGAGCCTGATATTGCCTTATTTTTAACTTTTGCGTTTTCTCCTCGAGCTTTTCTTGCTTGAGCCAGCGGTTGGATAACGCTTGGCATTGTCCCGCCTTAAGCTAGGCTCTGGGACTTCTGACATTCTTGTTTTCTTCGCGAGCTCAACCTGCTCGGACCTTCAATTGGCCATGCTCGGCACCGTCCCACCTAAAGTTAGGCTTTGGGACTTTTAGCCTTAGCGTTCTTCTTTGCGAGCTTCTCTTACTCGAGCCTACAATTGGCTCACGCTCGGCACCGTCCCGCCTAAAGCTAAGCTTTGGGACTTCTGGCCTTAGCGTTGTCTTCGC
Source organism: Murraya koenigii (assembly GCA_025617385.1). Classification (NCBI taxonomy): domain Eukaryota; kingdom Viridiplantae; phylum Streptophyta; class Magnoliopsida; order Sapindales; family Rutaceae; genus Murraya; species Murraya koenigii. Next base: position 1,234,985 of record CM046819.1, on the reverse strand, counting down.
GAGCTTCTTCTGCTCGGGCTTGCAATTAGCCACGCTTGGCACCGTCCCGCCTAAAGCTAGGCTTTGGGACTTCTGACCTTAGCGTTGTCTTCATGAGCTTCTTCTGCTCGGGCCTGCAATTGGCCACGCTTGGCACCGTCCCGCCTAAAGCTAGGCTTTGGGACTTCTGGCCTTTGCGTTGTCTTATGAGCTTCTTCTGCTTGGGCCTGCAATTGGCCACGCTTGGCACCGTCTAGCCTAAAGCTAGGCTTTGGGACTTCTGGCCTTAGCGTTGTCTTCATGAGCTTCTTCTGCTCGGGCCTGCAATTGGCCACGCTTGGCACCGTCCCGCCTAAAGCTAGGCTTTGGGACTTTTGGCCTTAGCGTTGTCTTCATAAGCTTCTTCTGCTCGGGCCTGCAATTGGCCACGCTTGGCACCATCCCACCTCAAGCTAGGCTTTGGGACTTCTGGCCTTAGCGCTCTTTTTTGCGAGCTTCTTGGCTTCAACTTGAATTAATATTACAAATGTTTCTCTTACTTTTACATACGTTCAAGTTTTTACACATCCCCATTTTGGGAAGGAATTTGACATTAATGCTTACAACACAAGGAAACTTACTGGAAGTATTTCACCAAGAGTTGTGTGTTCCATGGCCTCTTGACTTCTCATCCATCCGGGTGGGTTAGCCAGTATGCTCCTGGTCCAGCTATTTGAGTGACTCGATAAGGATCCTCCCAATTCGGCCCTAGCACACCTTACCTGGGGTCCTTCGTGTTCTGATTGACCTTTCTGAGTACCCAATCCCCCACTTGGAACCGGCGAAGGTGCACATTCCAGTTGTAATAGCGAGCCACTTTCTGCTGGTATTCTGCGATCCTAGCAGCGACCCTTTCCCTCTTCTTCTCTAGCAAGTCCAAGCCTGCACATATCTGCTCGTTGTTTTGCTCCCCGTTGAAGTGCTCAGTTCGGTGCGTCCCCATTCCTACTTCAGCAGGAACAACTGCCTCATACCCAAACGCCAAGGAGAATGGGGTTTCTCCTGGTTCACCCAGGCTCCCTTCTACTCGCTAAGTCTGGTCTTTATGAGACGTTTTATAGTCTTGTTCGCGGCCTACACTTGTCCATTGGCCTGCGGGTGTGAGGGAGAACAAAACTTCAACTCTATCCCCAGGTTTTGGCAGAAGTCTCTGAACTTGTTGTTGTCAAACTGCCTCCCGTTGTCAGTGACCAATGCATGGGGAATCCCATATCTGCAAATCACATTTTTTCAAATAAAGTCAGTGGTCTTACTCTCTGTGATACTACTCAGGGCTCCCACTTCCACCCATTTAGTGAAGTAATCAATCACCACCACGACATGTGTTCCAGATGCTCTCCCCTTCGGCAGTGGCCCGATCAAGTCAATTCTCCATTGAGCAAACGGCCATGGTGAGTTCATCACTGTAAGGTTTTCTAGAGGCTGAGTCAAGTAATTGGCAAAACTTTGGCAGCTCTTGCAGTTTCTGGTCTTCTCTGGAGCATCTTGATGCATACGAGGCCAAAAGTATCCCTGCCTTAAGGCCTTGAAAGCCAAGGACCTCACGCCAGAATGATTCCCGCAAATTCCTTCGTGTATCTCTCGGAGGACATAATCAGTTTCCTCCTGGTCTAAACACCGCAGCAAGGTGAGAGTGTATCCCCGTCTACACAAGACCCCGTCGATGAGAGTATACCTGGCCACTTTACACTTCAACTTCCTTGCTTGCTTCTTATCGGCAGCACCATCCCTTCCTCGAGGTAAGAAACAATTGGTTCCATCCAACCGCCGCTCGACTATAAACCCAAGATCTCGTCTTCCCGCTCGAGGCTCGAACAGGTCTTAACTTCTAACTGGATGGACCTTGGTATTTTGGGGTCTGGACGTAGCGGCCATCCGAGCTATCATATCGGCTCGAAAATTCTTCCCCCGAGATATGCTCCACCTCGACCGCTCGAAGTTATCAATCACCGCCTTACCTTCCAAGGTAAGCCTCCATCTTCTCGCCTTTCGCTTGAAGCTTTCGCTGAGATGGTTTGCCACCACCATGAGTTTGTCTCAAGCTTTACCTCTTTTGCCTTTACTACTAAGGCGAGCTTCAATCCAACAATTACAGACCTCATACTCGACCGATTGTTGGTGACTTCAAACTCTAGCTTCACAAAGATATCGCATCTCTACCCCTTCGAGATCGAAAAGTACAATTTTGCTCCCGCTCCTCGGTCCCCGCATGACCCATCGACCGTGACTGTCCGAGCACCTGGTCGGGGATGAGGAGTCCAGTGGATGCTCGCTCTCCATCTCTTCATTTCTTTCTGTACACTCAACCATGAAATCAGGTAAGAACTGAGCTTTTATGGCTGTTCGAGGTTGGTAGCTGATGTCGAATTCACTGAGCTCCACCGACCATTTCACCAACCTTCCGGAGGTCTCGACTTGTGCAGAGTTTGCTCGAGCGGCTGGTTTGTTAGAACCGACTACCGAATGTGCTCGAAAATAAGGCCTCGCTTCTCGGTCATTGCTACTGTGGCTAGTGCCCATTTCTCCATCAACGGATATCGAGTTTCGACTTCCAAAGAAAGCTCGCTCGTGTAATAAATCGGGCATCGCACCTCGATTCCTCCCTTACCGTAACCAAACTCGTTGCCCATTGGGATACAACTAAGTATGTAAACAATACCTTCCCCGCCGAGGTGTAGACAAGAATTGAGATTTCAGAAAGTATTCTTTCAATTGTTGAACGCTGCTCGCATTCCAGGTGTCCACTTTGTCTTCCTGCCTTTCTTCATTTCCTGGAAGAAGACTCGGCATTTATCCGTGGCTTGAGATACGAACCCGCTGATGGATGCCAATTTACCGGTAAGACTTTAGTATCTCCTCGAGGCTACGGGGACTTTATTTCCACCAATCTGCTCTTATCTTTTCCGGATTGGCCTCGATCCCTCTGTGACTGACCATGAAGCCTAAGAATTTTCCCGAACCAACTCCAAAGGCACACTTCTCTGGGTTTAGTTTCATCCGATACTTTCTTAAGAGTGCAAAGGTCTCCTCTAAATGCCTTACATGCTCCTCCGCGTCTTTCGACTTGGTGATCATGTCGTCCACGTACACCTCCATCGCTCGACCGATCAATGGCTTCAAGACCTTGTTCACCGACCTCCGTATGTTGACCTCAGCATTCTTCAGCCGAGCGGCATAACCTTAGTAGCAGACAAGTCCTCGATCGGTGATGAAGGTCTGCACTCCTCGTCTGATCGGTGCATGGAATCTGGTTATAACCTGAGAATGCATCCATAAAACTAAGTAGCCCGTGCCCCGCCGTGGAGTCCACCAGTTGGTCTATCTTTGGCAACGAAAAGCTATTTTTAGGGCAAGCTTTGTTCACATCTATAAAGTCCACGCACATTCTCCATTTCCCACTTGCCTTCTTTACCAGCACCACGTTCGAGATCCATTCGGGGAATGAGACCTCCCTTATGAACCCCGCTTCAGCAGCCTTCTCCACCTCGCAGCTGATGGCCTCATATCTCTCTTGGTTGACGATCTCCTCTTCTACCTCACTGGCTTAGCATCTTTCCGTATCGCCAGCCTGTGACACTCCACCTCTGGGTCAATCCCAGGCATATCCTCATGCGTCCATGCGAATACGTCCACGTGGCCTTGCAAACACTCCACCAGCTTTTCTTTTAACTGCTCGTTAATGCCCGAGCCAATCCGGATTTTCTTCTCGGGGTCCTCTGCTCTCACCTCAACCTTCTCCAGTTCCTCAGCTGGCTCCTGCCTTCCACTCCTCGACTCCCCTCGAGTCCAGTGAGGTTATCTCAGATGGTTTCTTTGGTCGCCACAACAGTAGCAGCCTCCTTGCTACCCTCCGGCTGCCTTTTACGACCCCACATACCCCATTCACTGATACTTTAGTGCTAAGTAGTAGGTGGATAGCACTGAACCGGTCGATCCTCATGAACGGCCTCCCAAGATTGCTTGGTATGGGCTGGCTTCATCTACTACTACAAATTCTAACATCATATTCTTTTCAAAAGGCCTCGAGCCCATGGTCACAGCCAGTTTGATGATTCCCAGAGGTATCAACTTCCTTCCCCCGAATCCTTTCAAGAAAGTGCTCGTCCGCCGAGGCTCGCGACCGCTATTCCCAAATCCTCGAGTATGGACTCAAGAGAATATCCACCGAGCTTCCCGAGTCTACCAAGATTCTGGTCAACTTCCTTATTAACGATGTTCGCTTTCACAACCAAGGCATCCTCACGGGGTACAAGACCCCTCCTCGCCTTCCTCCGTCCACATAATGGGCACTCGCCGGACCTTGGCCTTTTGCAGCAAGTGGCAATGAACAGACCTCTCTACGGCAGCAGCATATTTACAATAGTTCTTTCCGGCCCTGCTTGAATTTCCCGCCATCGTGGGCCCTCCCGAGATCACCCTTGTAGCTGGTGGTTCCAAGTCTATTTCATAAGCTCGATCATCTTCCTCGTGTCGTCGCTCAACCACCGGATGTCCTCCTTCAATAAACTCGTCCAAACACCGATTCCTAACCGGATCCTCCACCGGTTCTTCAAATCACTGAGATCGTGACGTGGAGTGGCCGTGGTCACCATGGAAGCAGCAGAACCGTCCCTTGTCTCGTTTGCCAGCCGACTTGGCCATCGACGTTGAGGGCTCAGCAGTCCTCGCTCCTCTGCCACTTGAAGTATCTCTTCGAGAGATATCTTCAATCTTGTGTATCGCCTGTAAGTGGGCTTTGCTCCACCACCAGATCGCCCGATCTCTGGGAAGCTTCTGCGGGGTGGCAATGGACGATCCGCCTCGTCATGGTTCATCGCAGTCCGCTGGAGGTTGGTCATGGGATGGTGGTCGCCTTGACGCCTGTACTCCCTGTGATCCCGACCTGAGACTCGCGGGTGGCATGGGAATCATCCGCGATGGGAGCTCTCAGTAAGGGTCGAGGGACAACCCGATCCCTCATTGCTTTAAGCCGCGCTCCTCAGCAGGACCTCCTTTCTCCTTTCCTCTCTTATTCCATCGCCTGCTCACTTCTCAGCTTTGCAGCCTTTTCCTCTTCGATGACCATATCCATTTTCACCTGTTCATACGCATTTGAATATGAACGGATCGAAGGGCTCCGTAGATTATACCATGGCCTCCCCATCCTGATCCCGTCCTTCAGTCCTCCTAACGCTTGGGGATGATTAAATGCACCAAGATCTAGGACCGATCTGTGGTACCTCTTGACAAACTCCTGAGGGGTTCTCCTCCCTCTGCCTTATTTCCGACGACTCCATCATATCATCTTCGGGGTCACCGCTCCCAAACCGCCTCAGTAAATTCCCTACACATCTGCTCAAGCTCAAGATGCTTCCCGCAGCAGCCTCATGAGTACCATTCTCTTGCCCTTCCTCAAGAGTGAGCTGGAAGGCCTCAGCACTCTGGTCGCTGACAGCCCTCGCACTCTGCCATGTCGTTGAACCGCTCTATGTGCACCAACGGATCACTCTTTCCCGAAAATTTCAAATCCAGAAGCTGAAGTCACGCGGATCGTGACACCCATGATCTCCGTCGAGAGTGGGGACTCGTTGTCCAGCATTATCCTCCAACTTGAGCTTTTTCGATTTCCCCGGAAGTCCTCCACAACTTGTGCCAACCTACGCACCTCCCCCTCCAGCTCTTCCGCGCGGGAGGTTGGTGCTGTATCCTGCAAATGCTGACGGGACCCCTTTTCCTCCATGTTCGTCTCCTCCCTCCCGGCAACATTTGGTATTCTCAGTCTCTGGGCTTCGTCCCCTGCATGCTCCCGGATGGAAGCGTTCCCACGACTGGACTCAGGGACGTCATTGCATGCTTTCTTCTGTCCCTCTCTGAGCTCTTGCAATATGGATGTCAGTGTCTCCATTTGTTTCTCCATCCGATCCATCCTCTCCTGGATTTCTCTGTTTTGGGTCTCATTGGCCACCTCCCTCAAAGTCATCGACTCCTCTGGGCTTACTTCTCTTCTACTGTTTCCTCTCATCGTTGCCTTGTCTCTTCCGAATGTGTTGGGAAATCAGGCTTTTGAACCGATTCCCATGACCAGCGCCAAAATGTTGATGCTGTTTTCCCACGTCCCTTCAAATAAGTGTCAAAACCTTCGCTCGCGGTTAACTTCGAGCTCGAGCGGATCGCCTTCCTATCTCGATTCCTCTATCTTTACCAGAACGAAGTCTCCTGACACTGCACTCACGGAAAGCAGGTCGTGGGTCGCCGGGTGTTGTTCCGACGAAAACCCTCTGACGCTCAAGTCAGTAATCGGGTTGTTCTTTTTGTATCCCTCTTAATTAGAGAGACCGAAAGAATGGAAGGGGTATTTTTGCCTTCCTTTCTAAATAATGAAATTCTGGAAAATCAAAGTGGAGGGAAGCAAGAAGAAGAAGAACCTGTGTGAATTTTTTGGAACCCCGCAACTTACCCGTCCGTTTCCTTTTATTCTCCATTTTTTCCGCTCTTTCTCTCCGAAATCATCCGTTCCCGCGTCGGTGGTGTCTGGGTCCCTCTGACAGCCGGGATTAGCGTGATATTCCATGGGAATGCGTGACTGTCTGGTTTGCATGGCTCACACGACCTGATCATAGTGTCGGGCATGCGTGCGTGAAATGATGACACTGTGGGGGCGTGTGCCGGCCATCGGTAATGGGGGCCATGCCATACCACGTGGGGCATTGGCCAGACATCGATCGGCGCACCGAATCATCGAAAGGGGGGGATTTGACTATTCCAAGTCAGCAGTGCTCGGATCTTATCTTCTCTCCGCGCTGTCACTGGTGCTGCCGGGTCGTGGTTGGGAATTTGCAGACCTCGAGCAGGAGAGGGAGCTCGAGCTTTGACCGACCTTTTTACTCTTCAACCTTGACCAGCTTTGACGGGGTTATGAAGACCTCGAGAAAAAGACTTAGCCTGGGCTCGAGATGGATTGACCTCGAGGTCTTTTATTCACGCCTGGCTGGACTCGAGGAGGGCTGCTCGATATTACCCAAACAGTTGTAGCAAAGACCGTTTTAATCCCATATTGGTATAATTGATGGACCAGATTGGTTATATATACATTTCAGTAATGACAGCATAACTGGAAGATTGTTAAATTTTTAATCTAACATTGTTGCATCTTTAATCCAACATTAGACTTATATGTGAATAATTATATATTGCGGATTGTCATAAAAGGTTAAGCCTATTAAAAGTGATCCATAAGATTTTTAGTAATTTAGATTTTAATCTATCTAATAGGGCGTGAGACTCTAATGCGTAGAGACTTAATGATTTTTATGTTGGGTTGAAGTAGCAATACATAAAGATAACATGAAAATTTATCTATATAAGTGGTTATGATCATCAGATTATATGAATCATTCTATTCTCTTATAACATTTCATCATCAGAGAGAATACAATGAAAAACTTGATTAAAGGATTCTCTAGGATAACGTATTGATCTGGAAGATAAACTACAGGGCTCTAGAAAATTATTCAATATTATTAAATCAGGTACATTTTCGCATATTCAATTATTAATTCTTTGTGATACTCTTAAACTATATAGATGGCTTTCACTAAAGTTTTATTGTTCTAACAATACCATCACAACCACGTTATCACGCTTTGGTTGCTTCCAATTATGTACCTTTATCAATACATTCAAATTCTAAGACTCGTATTGCAAATATGAAGAATTATGATCTTCTCTCGTCATGTGAATAATTTTCTTTAGTTTTTAAAGATTTTATCCTATGTGAATTTTAGTATCAGTATATGACTAACATTGAGAATTTTAGAAAAAAAGATAAATTCAACTGTTATTCCTCAATGTGGCTCAAAATCCGATTTATACAAGATTGTAATGATATAAAAGAAACATGATCAATCAACATAATTTGGGTATATTTTCATTCCTTATGGACATGATCCTTGCCTTACATATATTTTATACTGACAATAGTACTTTTCATATATGAATGTCAAGACGATATTGATTTTTTGGCCCATTTAAATTGTGTTTGGATTAAGTTAAATTTTATATGAGGTGATCACAATCCACTAACCAATTTTATATTTGTTATCACGTAATTAACCACCATGCTTGACCCAAAAATTAATTAAATTGTGACATAAAGTATAGGCAGCCCAAAAATTAATTAAATTTTATAAAATGAAACCGTATAAATTCGAAATCTACAATGTCATGAACCTGACAGCTGAGGCAATATATATGCACGCCCGACAATAGTTTCTCTCTCTGATATTCATATAAACTAATATGTTGCATGCGCATAATTCTTGATATTTATTCTCTGTGCATCTAAATTAAGCAAAATCTAAGAGAAATTTCTAAGTTTCTTTTTTAACATTTTTAGATATATATTATTCTAATTATTTGGTCAAAGTTACACAAATGATTATCTTATCAGCATATTATCTAATGAAAAACCATGCCATAATATAAACTTAGGTTAAAGTACAGCTTCAATTAATATAATTACATGGTATGCAACGGAGACAATTATAGATATTATTAGCATATAATAAACAAATAGTATATTACTGTAGAAATCAATTAATTAATAAACAAAAAGACAAAAAAAAATGATTGAATAATAAAAAAGCAACTTGCATCTGCATGCAGCTTAGTCATTCTCTCAGGCCTTTGCTGTTTTAATTTCCGCTCTTTCTTTATTTACTCAGAAAATTAAGATTTTATAGTGACTAAAAAAAATTGCCTGTGCATGTTTGATGGGTCTAGTGGTCACGTGCAGATTGCAGAGCAGCAGAGAGACAATGGCCTGCACAGGTTGTTTAGCACTACTGAGAAAATGGAGACATGATTCATGGTCCAATATTTTAAAATTTTCTTCAGGAATTCAGGCTTCTGCTAGTGCTAGCGCAGCCAATGTGGCATTTACTTAAATATATAATTTATTTGTTTATAATTACTTGATCAATTCAATGCTAAAGGGTCACCCCTTCACTTGTTTACATTATCTTTTCTGATTCTTCCCACATCTTTGTAGCAGACACTGTTTGTTTTCTTCATAATTGGGCATCGCCTTTTATGTCTTTCTTCTCCTTGCATCATGCTTAAGGTTTGTTAGGGTTTTAAATGTCTCTTCAAGTTTTCAATAATGCTTACTCGTTATAATGCTTACTCGTTATAATACAGCATGTTAAGAAAGACTTTTGATGTAGAAAACTGGCAAAAAGAGATGAAAATTTGATTGCATCTCACTGCATCAAAAAGCTCACTTTTGAATCAATCCCTAAGGAAAAACTGTGAAAGATATATTATTGATAACAAGAGATTAACAAGATTTTAGAAAAAAAAAAAAGCCTTTGCATGTTGTGAGTGGAAAAATTTGTGGAAATCTTGTAGACCTAACTTATACTTTAAAGTTAGCTCATGAATTAAGAGTTGTTCAAATTTTTAAAGTTTATTTCTAACTAATTTGTGATATAGCCTCTCTAATAAAATTTATTATTTTAATATCTCAGTTAGATAGCATTGAAAAAATTAGTGGAAATTAAAATTTTATATAATATTACGATGAAAGACATAACATTATGATTTGGGGATTAATCAATATAACAAGGACTCAAGATATTATAGCATAAGATGTTAACGCTACAATTCCTAACGCATGCAACGTTAAGCTATAAAGTATTAATAGTGGTTGATACTATTGATATGTGGATGTAGGAGTTGATGATGGAGGAGATGATGAAGTTATGAAGATCATAGAGAGGAAAATAAAGTGTCACGTGAAAAGAAAACATGCACGTGAAATTCACACACCCATATCTCCAAATTTCAAACAAATGGGATGAGAGGTCAATTTAAGCCACTGAGGACCTAAAAATTTAATCCTCCCATATGGAGCAGAGCGGCTGCAAACTGCTGCATGCAGATGAGAGTGTGTGAGTAAATAAAGACAATCTAAATGAAAATAACAGTTCATGCACCAAATAGAAAGAGAAAAAGGTATATGCCCTCGAAAACATTGGGGGTTCCATTTGGATAATGCTTAAATCCCTTACTGGGTCTGCAAGGCTCCACGTGGACATTGTCCATGTTTCCCTGCTTCCTCTCCTTGGTGCACATCATGATTATACCTCCACGCAGATTTGTGGTTTTTTATTTTTTTCCTCTTGTTTAATATTGAGGGTAAATTTTTTATATTTTTACCCCTAACTAAAATGATAATTTTTGTTTCACTACTTCAAAGTTTGAAAACATTAATTTATTCTATTTTTATTCAAAAAATAAAAAAAAAAAAGTTAATTTGCTCTATTTTTGTTCAAAAGATCAAGGAAAACGAGAGGTGCATTGATAAATTTTTTTTTCTCTTAAATGATAAATTAGGATAAATTAATATTTTTTAAGGTAAATTGAAGACTCTCATTTTAACCGGGAGGAAAGTTTAGCCTTATATTAAAATATGTTGTTCTACTGTATTGTGCCCGTAAATCATAATTGCATTCGATTTAAACAATTAAAAATTGGTAAAAATAAAAAAAATGTAAAAATCAAGTCAATATAAACTAATTATTGCTTTATTTCCTTTCCAACACATTTTGATAATCCACACTCATGCAACTCGTTATAATATATTAATGTTCTTATATCCTTTCAAATAGAAGAAATCAGTTAAAAGTAGAGAGTCTAAATGTCCATTTATATAACATTAAAAGTCTAACTATTTATTAGGACAAATCTTGCAAATCCAAATGTCACTTTCCTTAAATGTGATATAAAAAATTTAATGCTTTGGTAATGTTAATTAATATAGTATTTCCCGATAACACAACGTATCTATCTTCCATAATTTTTTTTTTCAATTTTTTAATTGTTTAATATATGATTTGACGATTAACTTGTGTTCGATCTACTCAGCTGAAGCAAAGAATCAAGATGACTCTCAACACTTTATATCAACTTTAATTTATTCATTTTCTTTTATGAAAGGGCAGACAAACATCGAACCCCTTTGCTAATTATAACTTTATAAATATTGACTCTAGTTAATTTAACCTTAAATGAATTGTCTTTGTGCAAATATACATAACATCTATTTTAAACAATTAGTAACTCTGCTATAAGTAACTCCTCTTAGCCATGATTTGAAATTTTTTATTGATCTAAATTTATATATAGTGATATTCAAGAAATTGACATGTGATTATTACTACTATTGATAACATATAATCATGACTATTCTTTTGTATTATATTAACTGCCAATTAAAAACATGATCAGAGTTAACTAGATAATTGGCTATGATTTTGATTCCCAAATTCATTTTTTATATTATTTTTCACAATATTTTCTGTTTTGCATTAATGGGCCCTGCATTTGCGTGAACATATGTAATGTTAGTGATTTCTGGCTGTCTTCTCAATCTTCACTATTTTGTTCATAATTGTTAATTAATACATAATATTGTTCAGTTATGGAAAGACAATTAAGACCTTGATATTTTTCTAACTTACTTCTTATCAAAAGGATACAAAAGATATTTTATATGCCTCCAATCAAGGGAAGCCAATTACAAAATATGTTTGTGTGTGTGTGGTGCTCATAGATTCAACTAATAATTGAAAACTCGTCTAATCAATGATTAGAAAACCGAAAAAACGCAATTACGAAATAGTGTAATCCTTTGGTGACTTCTGGTCAGTGGTCATAATAACGAGTAGGGTGGGCACGGTTCAGTTCGGTTCGGTTCGGTTTGAAATTTAACAGAATCAATTTAAATCGGTTCTTATTTAAAAAGAAATAAATAAAAACTACATAAATAAAAAACCAAACATGAACCAAATCATTTGGTTCGGTTCGGTTCGGTTTGGTTCGAATTTTCGATTCTATGCCTATTGGACCTATTTTCGAATTTTTAAATTTATACCCCATTAGACTTCATTAATGAAATAAATTTTTCATCACAATTTTATTACAAATACAGAAATATTGACAATAAATACAAAGTATTCAAAACACATTTAAAAATATAAATTTAAACTCAATCTTAAATGCACCATGTAAATAAATATAAAATTGCAAAGACTAAAAACATAAAAATAACAATAGTTACAACATAAAATACAAAAATTACAAACAAATATCAACAATATTCTCCTATTTTCATGATTTCATCACTCATCAGCATGCATTTCCAATTTTCAGCTCAATGTTTGAATCTATAAAAAAATTTAAAACAACATTAAATAATTAAATAAACAAATTATGAAAACAAGATACTAGTTTTTTTTTCTAATTAAAAAAACTTATTAGCCAAAAACATCAATCGACAGCCATTTGCTCGTATTGAGATTTCAATGGCCTAAAAAATTCTTTAAGAAATTAAAACAATTATATCAAAATCATTAATTCTATAAAAAAAAATGTTAAAAATGAGATAATAAAAAATAACATAATAAATAACAATATTACCTGTTTCAATTAATTCATAAAATTCAGATTCCTCCCGACTTGGTTGTATTATACGCTCTCCTAATAGAGTTGAGCGAAACCATTTTTGAGTGCAAATCAATGACTCAATAGTTTTATGAGTTTATAAGTTTTGATTTTAAGGTTTGTTTTATGATGAAAATATATATATATATATATAGTAGTAATTATGTGTGTGAGTTTATTGTAATAATTTGAGATAATTAATAAAAATGTAATATGTTTTAAAACTTATTAAAATTATAAAAATGTTCCGGTTTTTCGGTTCGGTTCTTCGGTTATGTATTATGAACCAAATCTCGAACCATTGTTTCGGTTTTTTTATATAACTATATGTTCGGTTATTTATAAAACAAAAACCGATCCGTAACCGATCCAAACCACCGGTTCAATGCGGGTTTTTTTAGGCCACGGTTTTTTTGTCCAGCCCTAATAATGAGTTATTTTATTATTATATTTTTGCTCATTAGAATATAATTATACGTTTACCGAAAATATTTTTATGTTACACAATTACAAAAAGGTCTATCATACATAACTAAAAATTCTTAAATTTAGATTAAAATAAACAAATCACCCCTACACTTAAAAAATATTCATAATTTATCATTCGTGAAGACTTAAATAAAGAGAAAAGTTTGTTTTATCACCCCAAAATATATGGTGGGCGCAACCCAAATTGATTAAATATAATGACTTATTATTATTATTATTATTAGTCTCTCTACCTATATATTTTTTTGGTTTCGAAAAAAAGTCTCTTCCCAAATGAAGAGGAAGAAGGAAATTTTTAAAGAAAAGCATTATCATAAGCAAGTCAATGGCGTTATCAATCCCTTAAAAATCAATGATTTTTTTTTTTTAAAAATTTTTAAGCCTTAAGAATAGTAAAAGTAGAAGAAAGAGGAGAACATTTCAATCTCCTAACATATCATATGATTTAGATTCTATACTATTGTGTTCCATAAAATCCACGACTACAAAATCAAATGATCTTAGCCAAATTGATAGGATAACATTTACTAATTATAATATATATATATATATCAAAGGATAGATAATATGTTCCATTTCAAAATTTCAATACATAGAACAGGGACACTAGACCTTAGACCTACCTGATCAATGAATAGAAAGAAAGAACCTAACCTAACCCGCGATTGGGTAAATTTTTGTGGTCCTCCGTTTCAGTTTGACAATCAAGCTTTTGGTTGCTACTAACCACTGGATTTAGAATCATTAAGTCTCTTCGTTGGCCCACGTACTGGCAAAGTAGCAATGAAGTAGGCAGCGTCCATTCTATACAGGAAATGAAGCATTAACTTATCTTGTTTGTCTTCTAAGAATTTTACGGCATATATTCCTTATTACTTATAGGTTAATGATTTAGCAGTTGTTCTTTTCATGATTAGCGATAATATTACATGATATTATTTAATTAATTTATAATTATAATACTATTTAAGACATATATAAAATTTTATAGCTTGTTCAAGTACTTACAATATGATGAGTTATGGTACTTACTCAATCATTTTCTATTAATTTTGATATAGCTTATATTTTGTTATTATTGCTTTTTTATCCACCAGCAATTAATGGATCTAAAAAGGTATGAAACTTGAGTAAAGAATAAAAATTTAATATTCAGTAAAAACTTAGTTTAGTACTGAATTTTAATTTAATTATTAAATCATAATAATATTTAAGATAAGTTTTAGAAATCCACTTACTTGAAACATGAATTATATGATTGTTTGAGACAAAAGTTCATAGATAGGCCAATAAAATAAAGATTGGAAAGTGAACTTACAAATTGAAAGAAATTATTAGAAGAGTATGTAGTAGTTAGAGAAATTTGTACTTGAGAACTTTTATAATCATTTGATCTAAGAATTTTAATTAATAGATAAGTACCTGAGAATAGTATCTAAAAGAAAACTTAATAATATCACATAATTTTATTCTATAAATACACGGTTCATAAAGTCAGCGAAGAGGATTTGAGTAGGTGTAACCTAGAGATTAGATCAAACTATAGCGTCGTATATTTGCTTGTTTAATAAATGATTAAAAAGAAACCAAAAATAGAAAAACAGAAATCAAAGAGTTAAAAAGAACATCTCGTGTGGTTTTGTTCTGTATATGTCTTTCGTCGCCTGCACGCTGCAACTCTCTGCGAAGCTTTCGCCGGCTTCTGAGACTGTGTCCACTTGCCTCTCTGTTTTCTTTTTCATCAAAACTTGAGTTCTCTTTCTTCGAGCTCAATCGCTCGCTCGCTCACTCCAAAAGATTGCGTTTTTGATAGCCTTTGTGTACAACTAAGTTTTGACATTTTCATGCACTGCATTTGGATTCGTGTTCTTTGACTTCCTTCGAGGAACTCTCACTCACTCACTCACTTTTGCTTGATATTTCATTCCATTTGATTGATTTTTGTGTTTATTTGTTTAATATTGAAACTCTGATCTGGGATTTTCTGGGGTTTTGATATAATGATTGGAAAAGTTGAAAAGATCATTGATGGAGCTTAATGTGGATCTTTGAGGGTCATTAAAGAACTGGTTTGACTGATGCTTTATATTAGTATTATAATTTTATATTTTAATAAAGTATGTTTACTGATAAGTACTGGTAGGTGATTAAGACTTTTGTACTGAAAGAAAAGAAAAGTTTTTATTATGTGAAAATTGTAACTGTAAAAGCAAATTTTACTGAGATTGTCTTGTAGTGAGGCTTTTCGTTGTTGTGCCTTATTTGTCTTGAAAGCTTGATGTTGGCTAGCTTCTTTGTTCTTGGGTTCATTGAACTCTGCATATAGAATTAAGAGTGGTGTCATAGTGTGTGTGGGAAGTACAAATAATGGCTAAGTTGATGTTTTTGAGGAACTTCTGAGAAGCAAGTAGCCGTTTCCAAATCCTCAATCATGCCTTTGTTTGAGCTATATCAAATGACTAAAGAGAAGCTTGATTCAGCCAAGCAGAAAAACCCTTTATCCTCAACTGATTTGTCTTTTGAGTAAGTTCAATTTCATTTTATGTGTTGCTATCTTTTGGTTTTAGCTCTTTCTATTTTTGTTGTTGAATCATTGTTTTGATTTGATCGTCTTTTCTTTTGTGGGGCATAATTGTGCAGACCTGAGAATGATCTCGTTGAACTTGTATGGGAAAATGGCCAGATTTTGAAGGAAGGTCAGTCTAGTAGAACCAAAAAGAGTCCAACTTCTAATATCTTACCACCATTTTGTCTACCATCTCACACTCCAAAGAGTAGAGATAAAGCTTTAGGAAATGGCACCGGTGCAAAGATAGGAAAGTTTGGAACAGTGGATGCTATGTTGAATGGGATTCAAATGTTGGAGCCATCTGGTGAAATGGGTTTGAATCAAGATGATGATATGGTACCGTGGTTGAATTATGCGGTTGAGGAATCTTTACAACAGGATTACTGTTCTGATTTCTTGCACGAGTTATCTGGAGTCACTGGAAATGAGCTCTCCAGCCAGAATAATTTTGCATCTTTTGATAAGAGAAGTAGCAGTAGTCAGTTCAATAGGGAATTCAATACTTTGTTTGGTAATCATGATGCGAGGTTAGAACATGGGAATGTGTCCAAGGTTTCTTCAGTAGGAGGTGGTGAGGCTACTAGACCTAGTAGTAGTACTAATCCATTATACACTTCATCATCGCAGCAATGCCAGACATCATTTCCAAATCTTAGATCAGGAGTTTCTGATAGCACTAGCAATGGTATGAAGAATTCAACTGATAATGGTATTTTTCGGGGTTCAAATCCAACTGTCACAGGAAGTCTTTCTGGCTTAAAATTGCAGAAGCCAGATCAAAGGTTGTCCACTAATAACTCTGGTGTGATGAATTTTTCCCATTTTGCACGGCCTGTTGCTCTTGTTAGAGCTAATCTTCAGAATATTGGATCAATGCCTGGTGCTAGATTATTAAGGATAGAAAGGACGGGAAATAAGGATAAGAGTTCTGTTGCAAGCCGTAGCCCAGTCGAATCTCCACTAATTGACTCAAGTGGTTGTTTAAGAAAGGAATCTAGTTGTCAACCTCTTGCAGAGACATCCAAGGTTGATGTAAAACCACAGGAAGCCAAGTCCTCTGAGAAACCAGTTTCTGAACCACCTGAGACCGCATGCCGGGAAGATGCTTTGAATAATGATGAAAAGCCTCATCAAGTTCATGCTGAAAGTGCAACTAAAGGAGTGGTGGACAGTGAGAAGACTGTAGAGCCTGTGGTTGCTGCTTCTTCTGTTTGCTCAGGCAATAGTGTAGAGAGAGCTTCAGATGATCTACATCATAATATGAAGAGAAAACATTGCGACCCTGAGGATTCTGAATGTCCTAGTGAAGTAAGTTTAAGAGTGATGCTTCTTTTTCATTGTCTAACCATATTTTATTTTATTCTTCCCTATTACCTTGCAATCATTTTATGTGCAGGAGCTGGATGTTGAAGAAGAATCAGTGGGTGTGAAAAAACAGGTTCCTGGTCGAGTAGGTAGAGGCTCGAAGAGAAGCCGAGCTGCAGAAGTGCATAATTTATCTGAAAGGGTGAGCTAGACCATTCAGATATGATTGCTAGCTCTAGGGAAATAACATATGTTCTTCTATGCATGTGTTCTCTATTAAAACTCAAAAATGGTACTCATTTGGTTTGCCACAAACAGAGGCGGAGAGACAGGATAAATGAAAAGATGCGTGCTTTACAAGAACTCATACCAAACTGCAATAAGGTTGGCAATTTTTTTATTTAAGGTTATGGTTAATGTTAGATAGCTTTTCTAAATTGTAGTCTTTTTCATCAATATGGAAACTTAAGCTTTAATCTGAACTTTGGCTGGCTTCTACTAAAATTGGAAAACAGAACCACCAAACACTTCATTGTTTTTGTATGTTCAGTTCTTTTGACTTTCACAATTTTGCATAAGGTGGACAAAGCTTCAATGCTTGATGAGGCCATCGAATATCTGAAGACACTCCAACTTCAAGTGCAGGTAAGCGCTCAAGTTCCCTCTCTCTCCCTGTTTAATTTTTCGAATTTGGACAATCCAGTGACAGCATTGTATCATTGGCCAAATTTATGCAGATTATGTCAATGGGAGGTGGTTTCTATATGCCACCAATGATGTATCCGTCGGGAATGCAACATATGCATGCAGCTCACATGGCTCATTTCTCCCCCATGGGTATTGGAATGGGAATGGGTGTCGGGTATGGAATGAGTATGCCTGATATTAATGGTGGCTCTTCTTGTTATCCGATGGTTCAGGTGCCTGCTATGCATGGAACGCATTTCCCAGGTACATCAGTTTCAGGGCCCTCTGCTTGGCAGGGGATGGCAGGATCTAACTTCCAGCTGTTTGGGCTTCCTGCTCAAGGACATCCTATGTCAATGCCACGTGTACCTTTAAATCCTTTATCAGGAGGGCCTATAATGAAGTCAGCAATGGGACTGAATGCCTCTGGCATGGTAGGTCCTATGGATAATATGGATGCAGCTACAGGCTCAACCTCAAAGGATCCGGTGCAGAATGTCAACTCACAAGTAGTGCAAAACACTGGTGCCAAGGGCTCTGTGAATCAAGCATCCGGCCAGGCTAGTAAATTCATTATGTAGTCGCATTTTGAGTGAAGTCTTTTAGAGAATGGGGTTTGAATTTCTTAAGAATGGATTTGTGTGCGTTCTCGGGTTGCAGTCCTTCCTTCCCACCACTGACTAGGAAAGAATTAGCTATACAGTCACACCATAGAAAATATGGCATTGAAGAAGAAATTGATGAGTTTATGGCAATAGAAAGTATACGCATGATAAGGATCGTCAGATTCAAGATGTTACTATTATATTTTTATTTAAAAGATGAGTATTTGCCAGTTCTAGTTTTTTGTACCATTATTTTGGCAATATAAGAGCACAAAATGATAAGCATGATACTTTTTCTATCTATCCTTAAGTTCCCAGTTATCCTGTAATTAACCTGAAGAAGTTGCTTAGAGGGAAAATTTACACAGTGTTTGTTTGTGGTTGATGTGCTGTGCTTGGCTTTTAATTTACAGCTGTTGCAGAATAGAATCAGTAGCTGCCATAAATAAGTTGGTGGGTGAGTGATAGGTAAATAATTGCTGCTATGTAAAGGTGGTTGTTTACCAAACAATATAGCTGCTGTGCTTTCAAAATTAAGCTGGTAAACCAAAGCAGTCACATTCATACACTTAAATTGTTCTTCCACAGTGATTTGTTTTAGACTTTGATTCTCAAATGTCTTTCGGATAATTGTTTTGGTCTAACAAATAAGGAAAAATTTGAAAGCTCATTTTGTAGACAGTCTAAACCCTCTGATTTTATAAAATTTCTAGCCAAAAAGAGAGGTATATTTGCTCATAGTGGAACTGTGGAAGAAGAAGAATAAGGCTAATGAATCATTTTCTCAGAGAAACTGATAGAATTGCTAACTAATGTCTCCCTCTTCTGCCATAACTCTTTGATATCACCCTCTCCTGGAATGGAATGTCAATTGCACAAGCAATAACCCTTTGATAATATTAATATTTGAATATTAGAAAAATCTACGACCTGGATGTTTAAATCTTTTTTCCTTCTGCTTTTAGTCTGCCTGGATCTATCTAACTTATATTTTTTTCCAATTTCAGTGCAAAGCAACAAATGAAGGTTTTGCACAGCCAGCTCCGGTGCAAGATAATTGTCAAGCCTCGGAAGTTAGTGGTCTTGGAACTTACAATCCATCAAGAAAAAATGAGAATGAATCTAGTAATCCAGCCTGTGAGTATTCATTGGTGACTGCATTAAGTTTAGCTTTACGTTAATGTGCTACATTATGAAATTGTTGTCTTAAGAGGAGTGGTTAAATGCTTGCTTGTTTGTACAGGTTTCTGAGTGAGGCAGTTCTGATAATTTTAATTGGATGACAGAAAAATTCAATGCAGTTCCTATATTTAGAATAGCATTCTGAATTCTAATATCAGGACAGAACAGCTGGTGTTTGCACAGAATTTGGTATGTTCAGCATACTAGAAATCTTTTCTTGTTCTTGTACATTCATTTGACCCGACCCTCAGAAATAATGTGACTTTTAAAGAGCTATATGTCCCAATAGTATGTATTCAAATGTTTATTGTAGATATGGATATCATTCTTTTTACAAGGAAATGAAAATGTTCCAAGATTTCTTTATCTCGTCTCTCTTCTGCCACTGTTCTGATTGTCTGATAATTTGATCTTAACGGGCTTATAAACAATGGGTGGTTCGAGTAGCTTATGTAAGGAAGGTAGAGTTCCTATATACAAGTATACGACAATCTTGTGTTCATTATCAAACTTATTTATCATTCCAACAGTGTTTTGTCTGGAAAATTTGATAGGAATTTGACTTTTCCTTTTCATCGTTAGAATAAGTTTATTTACATCTAGCAGTAATTGTGAATACCGGCAAACTCACATCTTACAACCTTTTGCCTCTATACATGAAAATACCTAACAACTACCCACTTTAACCGCTGATACTCCTGAGTACCTTTGCTGGGAGTTCTCCAACTATCATTATCTGAGTCCTTCGTTACAGGTGTCTGCATGCTGTAAAATCTAGATTTTGCCCTATACAATAACTATAATATGGTGTCAAATTACAGCAATACAAAGTGTTATACCGCCGAATCTGAATTTTATAACGTACAGATATTTGCATTGGCGAATTGTTAATCATTTTACAGCGTGCATTTTCACTTCCATATCCAGCAAGATAGTCCTTGAAAAAATCTGCAGTCCCCAATCAAGAACAGAGTTCCATGCCTGGTCATGTTTACAAGATTTAACACAACATATCTTGTTCCTTTTAGCTCCAGCATGACCACGAGCCGAAACTCTCGCCATACAGGGAACTTTTATTAGCTACAGTCATTCTTTCCCTCAATCTTTTTGCAATAAGTGTAAGCTTTTTTTAACTGTGTGCCCCCATTTGCGGATTGTGATAATTGTGCTAAATGTCATATCATTGTCCCCCTCATTGTCATTGTTCTAACTTTACGTCTAATCTGTCAATCTGATGATGGATTTCTTGATCATTTTCCGACATTGGGTAAATGATGATCACAAATGGATTGGTATCAGATATTTTACTATATTACAGTTTATGTAACATACTGACCTATAATTTTTTTTTGTTACAATTTTTTCATAAATTAAATATTAATTATTAAATTAAATTTTAATACATTTAAATAGTTAAATTTTAACGCGTAACAAGATTGAATGTTACAGAAATTATAACTTAAGGATTGTCTTACTATTATATTTAAAAGTAAGATCAATAATAATTTGGTACTATATTTAAAGGTTGGGTCAATACTCACTTGCAGAGCATGCTTCATTTTCCATTAAGTTCCATCGTTTAATTTTAATATTTGACATGACATGAGACTAACCATGCTTCCATTTGATTTGTTGGATATCAAAATAAACTTGAATAGCAAAATGTGCAGCAGTAATTTGTTGAATCACTGTAGTAATCACAAAATTGTAACAAAATATCTATTATTCATCCTCAAAAATGAAAGTTCATGTCTCTTGATCACACTGGCATCCAAACCAATGCACAAACAATCTGTACAACCGAAGAACAGCGTACAGAACAGAAAAAGAAACCAAAATTTTTACCTCATGAACAGGCGGTCACTGAAACAACAGAATTTATATATCACAAATATGCAGAAAAATTACATACATACAGAGCTTTTAAGGACATTGCATTACTTGACTTCGATATTACCATTTGGTTCAGAAGAGAGGGTTTCGAACTTGGAGACTTCCCAGTGATTGCTTCCTTTGCCCTCATAAGAGACTGTTTCACATTTGATATAGTGTTATTCAATTGCTTTTGAGTAGACTAGGCTGAAACTTCCCTTAGCAGGCTTGAGATGTTTGGGTGTGTAAACTTTCCCCGTCTTTCACTTCCTCTCACAAATTACTAGAGTTCTTTAGCAGCATTAGATGCTTAAGTTATCCCTGTGTGTGCTTGTTCTCCACTTGTTCAACATCTTGCTCATTATTTTCTGCAGGAGATGTCTTTTCTGTAACTTCAGCATTGTTTGTTTCAATATTCTCCAGTTTAATCGGCTGGGATTATTCCTTCTATTATTCCCTTAAGCCAACATTTTACGAGATATCAGGTACCGAAGATAATTCTACATCTTTCTGAGCAGCTTCAGCTTTCAGATTAGGTTGAGTCAACTTGTTCTGAAGCTACGCTTGAACTAGTTTCCTCTCCTTTGCAATTTTGCTCACCCTTCAAGGATGTCAAATCTTCAATTGCTTAACAGCCCTGGTCCCTTTGTCTGTCGCATTTTCAAGATTGTCTCCCTAACTTTACCAAAACTACAGGAACTACTGAATCTAGCTTAGCATCTTCTGCAGACACTGCTTCCGAATCTCCAATCCCTTTCGCCCGTTAACAGGAAGAACTCCCAATGCCCTCCTAGTTTCTCATCGGTTTCAGCTATCTTTGGTTGCTCTTCCTTAACTTTCTGAAATCTTTCCACTGGTGAATGCTCCCCTGCTTCTTCGGGAAGGGATCGAAACACCATCATTCTACTGAATTTCAACTACAGGAGGCTCAATCTGTTCATTCTCATTACTCAACCACTTTGTCATCACATGATTTCCTCAATTTTCCAGAAAGCAGCAAAGCCACTGGAAAAAAAACATAGATGTTGTTCATAACCAAATTAAAGCAAAACAAGCATTATTTTTTCTTACTACCCAATTATTCAAGCTTATGGATAGAAAGATTATTCTAACATGGTATCATAGCTAAGTCCTCGTGTTCGTGTCAAGTTCTCAATTAACAAGAATGATGACTAACCCCAAAACAGAAAAATTCGTAATGCTATATTGTTCAGTAGTGTCACAATATAGGATCATGTTTTGGTCTAAGCACTAATTCTCCTTGGTGAATGCAAAAACTCATAAACAAGGGAGATGCATGTAGCATATAGATAAGCCACATATTCCAGTAATAAGTGTCTTCGTATGAATCCATAAGACTCAATTAAAATTATTTTGTAAAAAAAAAAGGAGAGGGCCATGCTTAATTAAACAACAGTTACATATGTTATACACTTGAACATTATTAAAAATAAAGAAACTCAAAGTTAATCATGCTATATATATTGTGAGAATTGATGTTTATTACTTTTTGTCTAAGAATTTTAAAGTGTTGTACCTTTCCCCAATTTTTTTTAAAAAGAAAAAATAAGTATCAGTACAATTAAGAATAACAAAGAATGTATAGGTGATTTATTTCTTGAAATTTTGAAACGTTGGCCCAGCATGGCCTAATGCCAGAACTAATATTTGTCTCATGTTCCGGCATTGGCCCTTCGTTTGATCTATTTTTTAAAAATATTTTTATTTACTAGAATTATTAAAATATCCCTCAATTATTTGTAAAATAACTATTATTAAGGGAATTATTACTTTTTTTTTTCATTTTAGATTATGTTAATACTAATTTATTATTAATTAGATTTTCGTTATTTTATGAAAATGAAAATTTAATTTAACGTGTTATAAGTTTAGTTCTGACTCATCGTAAATTTAAAAAAGTACTTGAAGATGTATTGGGATTCCTTGATGCATTGGCGAAAGAGCACTTGAAGATGTATTGGGATCGGAAAGAGCAAGTTCTTGTTCATCCTCTAGCCAAAAAGCACATATTTGCATTAGCTTGTCGATTGCTGTTCAGTATTCAAGATCCTGAAACCGTACAAGAACTTGAGACATTATTTGGCCGCGTAGTGTCGGGTTTGATTTCGTTGCCTGTAAACATTCCAGGGACAAGGTTCAGTAATGCGATGAGAGCATCTAAGGAGCTTCGTTTGAAGTTGGCAGCTTTGATTAAGAAGATGAGGATGAATAATGTAAATGCTTTAGAGTCACCAAGTATGCTGTCCAAGCTGATCACTGAGAAATACGAGGATGGAGAGGACATAAACAAATCCGATCTCGCTAACAAGATATCAGGACTGACACTCGCTGCCTATGAAACGTCGAGCAGCGCCATGGTTGCAATTATCAAATGTCTAGCAGAGCTTCCTCGAGTGCATGAAAGAGTACGTCAAGGTATGCTAATAATTAATGATGCGTGATTTCTTTTTATGTCATTTTTTCTAAGTTTAACGTACGATTTCATTAACTAGATATCGGAAGACACTAGGTAAGCACAGTTAATTAATTAGGGTTTTGGAGATTTGGAGTTCCGGTCCTCTAATTTGGATGTCAGATCATCTCAGTTTTTAACAGTCATTAATCATATTACCTCCTCAGATTTAGTGCTGATATGATTCTTGCACGGATTTTGGTTGGACCACAATTTCAAAGATTAGTGCAATCGAAATCATTACTACTTGTTCAAATGCATTCAGAAGAGTAATGATGGAAAGCTTACTCGCCTCAACCCACAAAAAGTAAATAAAAGTTAATTAATAATAAAGTTGTCCAAGTTTTAAATTAATGACAAACTTACTAAAAAAAATTGTCTTGGTAGAGTGCATAGTATTAACGTTTTTCTTTTTATGTCTATACAAAATATTATTATTATTTTTCTGTCGTTACCAAATATGTGACCTATTTACTCCCTTTTTTCCATTAGATTTTTATGTCAAGGAATTATTAAATAATATATATATATATTTTAATTAAGTATTCGGAAAATATAAGAAGTAAAGTAGTGGATATTGATTTCAATAAAAGGAAAATGACAGTGTCTCTACTTTTTTTTCTTTAATTGAGAATAAATGACAATCTTAATAGTATTGTTATTCTATTGTTCTCCCTTTTAATTGGCGGGAGTCAGTCCATTTTTACTTCTCTATAGATAACATAAATTAAATTGAAACTCTTATCACCTCATTTCTTTGAATTTGGATAAGATCACAAACTTTATCTCTATTCTATACTCAAAACTTGAATTTCCTGACTTATTCCTCCTCGCAAAGCCTCAGACCACTTTTTGAAATGGCTTTGAAATGGGCTTGGAGTTAGCGGGTGACTTGAGGTGGAATATTTATATGGTGAAAGGCGATGAGATGTGAGGTGAGTGTGCTTAGACACATGGGTGGACCATTTTTTTTATTTTTAACTTTACTCCAAGTTCCTTCTAAGAAAGGGCACCGATTCAAATTTGGCCCAATTAAAAATAAAAGAAACTGGCTATAGCTTTATGGTAAGAATTTTTCATAAAACATTTTTGTGCAAGATGAACTTAAAGTGAGCTCGAAAAATAGTCGGAAGAACTAAATCTTCCAAATTGAATTAAAATTTTTTGAACCAATCTACCCTAATCTAAAATAAGCTATGAAATTTTCCACTAAATAATAAGGAATGATACAATTTACATTCTATCGGTCTAAAAAATTTTTCAAAAGATATTTGTGCAAGATTATTTTAAATGTGCTCGGAGAATATTTGGAAGAACTGAGTTCTCAAATTGAATTAAAATTTTTTGACCCAAAAATCCCTGGATCCACCAATACTAGTTACTATTTTTCATCTTAAAATACTTTTGTTGGACATTTTTTCTACTTTGTTTTTTAAAGAAAAAGATAAAGGTGGGGCAAAACCTAAATTCATCTACTACAATAATTACTAAAGCAAATATACCATTTACTGAGGAAATAAATTGAAAGATAATTAACTTCCAAGCTGAGATAATTTTGAAAAATAAAGCAAATTGTGTTCAATTGCATTACCGTTATAATAATGTGTAGCAGTTGCAAAAATGATGGGATTTTACGTGAACTTAATTTTGCGAATTCATATGTGCACGTATACTGGAAAGAGCAAATGGAGGTAGTGTTTGGAGAATGCCGAACAGGCCTCGCTCGAGAACAATCCAGCCAAGATAGAGGACCCGATCTCTAGCACGAAGACACCCCTGCTCGGTGTCCAAGCTGGTCGAGGTCAAGTGTTCTAAAAGCATCACGGGTTCAGATATTCTCATCCTGCTCGGATAGGGTCACAAAGATCCTCAACCACCGAGCAAATCCTGGCCGCGTCATGAATAGCACCATGAATGGAAAGAGACCAGGCAAACCTAAGCATGGTAGCCTCATCTCCCGACAACTTGTTACGACGATCGATGACTGACAAGCACCCTCTGCGCCGTAGGGTTTCGTCACTGACTACCGATGACTGGCGCATGCCTTCACATTATCATCATTTTACACAAACCTACATGGCATCATTATTTGAACACGGGAACCCATAACCGTCTGACATCCTGCACCGCCAGATTGTACTGCAGTAATCCATAGCTGTCAGAAAGACGCAGGAGTAATTAATGCAGGGGATGGCGCCCAAGTAAGGGTGGGGGAAAAAGGGAGGATAAATATAAGACAAAAGGTAAGGTAAAAGGATTCGGATTCTGATTTCTCTTTCTTTTCCTAATCTCTTTGAATCTTCTATTTTCTGGTTTCTCTCAGATTTAGAGAGACTTTACAAAGAATCAACCCGAGTACTGACTTGAGCGTCGAAGGGTTTTCGCCGGAAAAAATCCCGGTGACCTTTGATACTTTTTCTGTGAATACAGGGCGGAAGATATCACCACTTCAGTGAACAAAGGACGCAGAAGCCAGCTGGAAATCCTGCTCAAGTAACCAGCGAGCAGACGACACTATCACTATTCGGAGCGACCAGAAACACGCATCAATATTTTGGCACCGTCTGTGAGGATCGGTTCAAAAAGCCTAAATTCCCAGCACATTCAAAAAGCGACGTGGCAATAAGAGGAGTAAGCCTAGAAGAATCAGTGACTCTAAGGGAGGCAGCCAATGAGGCCCGAGATAGAGAAATGCAAGAAAGGATAGACATGATGGAAAAGCATATGGAGACACTGACGTCCATCCTACAAGAGCTCAGGGATGGACAGAGGAGAGTAAGCAATAATATTCCCGAATCCAGTCGTAGGAATGCTCCCACTGGGGGGAACGCAGGAGATGGAGCCTAGAGGCAGAAAGAAAAACCACTGACTTTATTTGGAGGAACATGATTTGCCGGTATGGAATCCACCATGCGCTGATCATGGATAACGGGAGGCAGTTTGACAACAAAAAGTTCAGAGACTTCTGCAGAAACACGGGGATAGAGCTGAAGTTCTACTCGCTATCACACCCACAGTCAAATGGGCAAGTGGAGGCCACGAACAAAACATGGGAGAGCAGTAGGGAGCATGGGTGGACGAGCTACCTGGTGTACTGTGGGCTTATAGAACCACACACAAAACCGCTATGGGGGAGACGCCATTTTCTCTGGCATTAGGGCACGAAACAGTAATCCTAGTAGAGATAGGGGTAGGCACACATCGAACGGAGCACTTCGAAGAGGAGCAGAATAACGAGCAGATATGTGCGAATTTGGATCTGCTAGAGGAAAAAAGGGAAAGGTCAACAATGAAGGTGGCAAAATATCAGTAGAGGGTGGCATATTACTACAACCAGAACGTGCACATTCGCCGACTGGGTACTTAGAAGAGTGAACCAGAGCACTAAAGATCCCAGGCAAGGGGTGTTGGGCTCGAATTAAGAGGGTCTTTACAGGGTCTCGCAAGTAGCAAGTCCGGAGGCATATAGACTATCTTATCCGGATGGACGGGAAGTTAAAAGGCCATGGACTGCCCAGCATCTGATGAAGTATTTTCAGTAAGTTCCCTTGTAGTACAAGCATTGATATCAAGTTTCTCTCAAAACAGAAATGTGTAAAATCTTGTACATGAATAAAAGCAAGAAAAACGCTTCCAAAATTAATACAATGCTAGTAAGTTAAAGCTTATGAAAACAAATAAAAGCCAAAGTCCATAAGTCTCAAAGCCAACCTAAGGCGAGACAAAGTGCCAGGCATAGCCAAGAAAATGCTCGAGTAAGATAAGCTCACGAAGAAAAGTCGAAGACCATAAGTCTCAAAGCCTAACCTAAGGCGAGACAAAGTGCTATGCATAGCCAAGAAAAGGCTCGAGCAAGATAAGCTCACAAAGAAAAGCCGAAGTAAGGCGAGACAAAGTGCTAGGCATAACCAAGAAAAGGCTCGAGCAAGATAAGCTCACGAAGAAAAGGCGAAGACTATAAGTCTCAAAGCTTAACCTAAGGCGAGACAAAGTGCCAGGCATAGCCAAGAATAGGCTCGAGCAAGATAAGCTCTCGAAGAAATAAGAAGGCCATAAGTCTCAAAGCCTAATCTAAGGCGGGACAAAGTGCCAGGCATAGCCAAGAATAGGCTCGAGAAAGATAAGCTCTCGAAGAAATACAAAGGCCATAAGTCTTGAAGCCTAGCCTAAGACGAGACAGTGCCAAGTATAATCCAGATAGGCTCATGCAAGATAAGCTCTCGAAGAAATGCAAAGGCCATAAGTCTCGAAACCTAGCCTAAGGCAAAACAGTGCCAAGCATAAGCCAGATAGGTTCGAGCAAGATAAGCTCTCGAAGAAATGTAAAGGCCATAAGTTTCAAAGTCCAGCCTAAGGCGAGACAAAGTGCCAAACATAAACTAAAGATAGCTTGAGCAGGATAAGCTCGTGAAGAAATATTGAAGGCCACAAGCCTTAAACCCTGGCATAAGGTGAGATGAAGAGCCGAACACGGTGAGAATGAGCTCGAGCATGATAAGCTCACCTAGAAAAATACTACGGCCAAAATCTTAAAGCCTGTTCGAGTTAAGGCAAAATAGCCAAAATCAATAAGTGGATAGTCCAATTGTTCATTTTTCAGCAAGACAAACAAAAGTAAACCATAGTCCTAAGGATAAGGGAAAAACTCAAAGCCTGCTGGAACTATACCCCACAGAGAATTTTGGAACAGATTAAAGTACGAAGGCAAAGTGAGAAATATGTGTTCTTTATTTTATTGCCAAAGTTACAAGTACAAGTACAAAATAAAAAAAAAAAGATAGAAGAGGTCCGTCAAAGGCCAGTCAAGGGGCTGGAGCAGTCGGGCTTGCAACAGGCTTAGGGGCTTGGGGAGAGTGAGCAGCCTGAGGGTCCTTCTCGGTTATGGGAGCAGCTTGGGCTTCTTCGAGTGAAGGAGCAGCCTCTCCAGGCCTCACAGCAGCCACGCCCACATGAGCAGATAGATCCCTTAGCTCTTTGCTCATGGCATCCTGACTCATTCATTTACGCGTCCACGCCTGCCTCAAGCTTGGACATGTTTAGCTCAAGGTATTCTTTACCCAAGACGGATATGATACATTCGTAGCAGAATGTCAGCCCTTTGTTGTACTTCTCACGTGAGTTCCTAGGTCCACTTTAAGGCGAAGTCCACTTTATGATCATCTCAAGGAAATCTCGGACATCGAGCTCTGTCCTCGGACCACTGGACTGACTCCTTCTCGAGCTGGAAAGCCTTGGACTCCTCTATGGCTGCCTTCTCCTCATAGGTGGAGATCTTAGCATGGAGCTTGGCTGCTCGCCTCTCCCTGCTCGAGCTGCTTCTTTAATCTCTGGTTGTCAGTCCTGATCTTCTTCTCGAGATTCAGAGCCTTTGCCTTGATGGCAGTAGAGGCAGCAATAGCCTGGCATGAGGAGCGCTGAAAGATATTGGCCAGCTGGCTAATACTGGAAGACTCCAACTCTTCTACGAAGCTTTCCCCCACGTGCTTGGTGAAATCCTTAACATAGGGGTCGACAAAGTCGGACCGCTGCTCCCAAGAGCGTACTGATCTGGGTCTAGTAGGGACGACAGCTCTAGGGACCCTCGGGGGAGCTTCTTTAACTGCTCTCTCACTCTCTTGAGAAAGAGGAAGAACCCTGACTGTCGAGGCGGTGAGGTCAACTCTGGACATCTTGGACGGAGTAGAGGAGCTGCTCGGGCTCTCGACAGTACTCGAGCACTTCTTCAATCAAGCGAGGATACCGATCATGTCTTCCTCGGAAGCTAGAATGAACTCAACAAAATTTTGGTGAGTTAGTAACTCTCTGCACGAGCTCGTGTTGTCTAAGGCAGTATTAATGTGCGACTGTAGCTCCTCCCTTAGCCGGTAGGATATACTGAAAGAGACTGCAAAAGGCTAGAAAGAACAATAAGAGAGGGTAAGCAGAAAAATCAAAGTAGAAGACATGATGAGAAGCAGATGACCTGGAGTACAAAAGTGAGAAGGAAATTGAGGAACTTCCTCAGCGGCTGAGCTACTCACCCTCAGTCCCCTCCAACAAAAAAGAATTTACCCTTCTAGTTGCCACTAGAGGTAGGAAGGTCGGTGATGGGTTTTTTACCTTTCAAGATGGAAGTGAAGTAATACTAGCCCGCGTCCTTCGAGCTACTTTTCAGCTGGTAGATGTGCTTTATCTAATGTATCACCGGTTCACCTAAGTTGCACCGCTTCCACAGGACGTATAGGCTAGACAAAAGCCTCCACCCATTTGGTTCAGCTTGTCTCGGTGCCAAACGCAACTGGGAGAGGACCCGGGCAAAGAAGGGCTGTAAGGGCAACCTAACGTCCCACTTAAAACATTTAAGGTAGAGGGTGACGTACCCTCGAGGAGGGCTGCTGGGGGTGTTGTTCTTGCCAGGGAGACAGAGGTTAACACTGGCTGAGATGTGGTAATTGGTCCTAAGTCGGTCTAGATCTTGGTGTGACGTTTTACACCTCATGTCGTCTATAGAAAATGACTCGGCCTCCAATCTTTGGCCGGTCCTCTGCCTTTTATGTGGCCGGGTCTCCTCCACAACATCGCCTTTACCCGTGTCTCCAGCAGCGAGAACGACCTCTTCGACACTTGGGTCTCTCCCTATAGCTCCTCTATTGGCCTCGTAGCCACTAGAAGAAGATGATTCTTCAAGGGACATCCTACGGGGTTGCTGAATGGCTAACATTTTCCCTAGGAACATAATCTACCAAATGGGAAACGAAAACACACAAAACAGAAAAGACGAGAACGAGGAGAAAAAGTCAAGGAGCTTATACTTGAAACTGAATTTGAAGGATGCAAGTGGTGATGACGGCAACTGAGAAGATGGGTTGCGCTTGCAGGCGGTGGTTTTTCAGTTTTGAGAAAAGTGTGAAAGTAAGAAGGTGCGCTGTGGTGAAATTAGGAATTTATAAAGAGAAAGGAGGTCATGCCAACAGACGACACGTTATTCAAAGGGGCATGACTATTCAGTTAACCGCCTCTTCAAATTTCAAACGTGTGGCCCAGATTAGCCCACTCGGCTAACATTAAATGCGAAGTGATGGAAGAGGCGGATAGCTCAGCCTGAAAAAGTAAAAAGAGGGGGAAACCTGCTCGAATAAGTAATTTCTTGTCAT
Source organism: Murraya koenigii (assembly GCA_025617385.1). Lineage (NCBI taxonomy): Eukaryota > Viridiplantae > Streptophyta > Magnoliopsida > Sapindales > Rutaceae > Murraya > Murraya koenigii. The sequence continues at coordinate 1,204,169 of CM046819.1, read as the reverse complement.
ATCTCGTTTCATCTCAAGACTAGAAATTGGGAGACTGGTGTTTGGGAAATGCCGAGCAGGTCCCGCTCGAGGACAATCCAGCCAAGACAGAGGACCTGATCGCTAGCACGAAGACACCCCTACTCGGTGTCCAAGCTGGTCGAGATCAAGTGTTCTAAAAGCATCTCAGGTTCAGATATTCCCATCCTGCTCGGATAGGGTCAGAAAGATCCTCAACTACCAAGTGAATCCTGGTCGCGTCATGAACAACACCATGAATGGGAAGAGACCAGAGCTCGAGCAGAACAAACCTGAGCATGGTAGCCCCATCCCCCAACAATTGTTATGATGATCGATAACTAACAAGCACCCTCGAGCCATAGGGTTTCGTCACTGTTATTGATGACCGGCGCATGCCTCCACAGTATCATCATTTTACACAAACCTACGCGGCATCATCATTTAAACACGGGAACCCATAACCGTTTGATATCCTACACCCCCAGGTTGTGCCGCAGCAACCCATAGTTGTCAGAAAGACGCAAGAGCAATTAATGCAGGGGATGACGCCCAAGTAAGGGTGGCGAGAAAAAAAGGAGGATAAATATCAGATAAAGGATAAGGTAAAAGGATTCGGATTCTAATTTCTTTTTCTTTTCCTAATCTTTTTGAATCTTCTATTTTTCGGTTTCTCTCAGATTTAGAGAGACTTTACAAAGAATCAACCCGAGTACTGACTTGAGCGTCGAAGGTTTTTGGCCGGAAAAACACCCGGTGACCCCTGATACTTTTTCTGTGAATACAGGGCGGAAGATATCATCACTTCAGTGAACAAAGGACGCAGAAGCCAGTTAGAAATCCTGCTCGAGTGACCAGCGAGCAGACGATACTATCACTATTCGGGAGCAACCAGAAACACGTATCAACAGGTAACAGATTCAAAAGGACCGAATGAGCTTTTAAATTATGAGGACATAAAGAAGATGAATTACTCGTGGAATATGGCAAGTGAAGTGCTGAGATTACATCCACCAGCATCCGAGAATTTCAGGGAGGCCATTGTCAACTTCAGCTACAATGGATTTCTAATTCCCAAGGGGTGGAAGGTAACAAAATTGGATTAGGATTCATTACTTTGCTCAATTTTTATTGAGTACTAAATTAATTATTAGAATTGTTTTAAATTTGTCTTTTTTATCTATCTTATTTAACAATCATTGATTCAGTACTTAGTAAAAACTCAACTTAACACTAAATTATTATCCAATACAATTAAGTTAAATATAAAAACATTTTGAATAGAATAATTTTTGGACGTACCACCAATAAATGACTGTCATGTTTCTTATTGTATATATACTTGGCATGCAGCTACATTGGGGACTGCACATGCTGCAGATAAAAGTCCTGACTACTTTCAGAATCCTGAAGAGTTTGATCCATCAAGACTTGAAGAAAAAAAATATAGTTCCATTTTCATATGTTGCATTCGGAGGAGGTCCTCACACATGTCCTGGAAAAGAGTATGCTCGATTACAATTACTCGTATTCATGCACAATTGGGTCAAGAAATTCAGGTGGGAGAATGTGTTTTCTGATGAACAATTGACAATGGATCCACTTTTAGTGCCCGCCAAAGGACTTCCAGTCCGTCTTATCCCCATTAAACTTGGATTTATTATCAGAAATGTTTGTATGTGCATGTTTCTTTTCTCGCAATAATATATATTATGTAACATGATTCGTTTTATTTACCAGTCATTAAACATGTTTAAGAATAAAAAGGTTGTTATCTTTTAAACCTTATTTTCTATTTACTCTTAATTTTTAAATTTGCCCAATGTAAATGAGATTTGTAGCTACTTCTCTCTTCTGCAGTAACTTTTTCTCTGAAAAAAGTGCTAGAATGTAAGCAGATTGAAGCCTTCATGGCTTGGTTTTAGTCACTCACTAGTTGGATGTTTTATTTTCTTTCATTCTTCCTTCTTTATTTTTTGGGGTGTTTCTTATTTTCTTATCCTCTTATCTTTTTCGCAAAAACCTTTGATTATAGGCTCTGGAAAGGCCTTTTCTCAGAGGTTGTTTTAGTTATAGCTGCAGAATGGTTGGTGGAAGGTTTTACTACCAGGCGTAAACATACAGTGAGTATGGATATAGAGGAATTAATTAGAAAGTGTCAAGCCATTGTTTCAAAAGAATAAATAGACGACACAGTAACATTTATGGGGAGAATGAAGAAAATAGGGGAGGAAATTGCTACAAATTGCTTAGTGGGGAAGATTTTACTCACAAGAGGGGTCAATAGGGAGGGGTTGAAAGCAGCAGTGCAACAAGCTTGGAGAATAGTTAAGGAAGTAAAGATTGAAAGCATATGGGATAATGTATTCTTGTTCGAGTTTGCCTCTGAACGGGAAAAGAAAATAGTTCTTATGGGGGGTCCATGGTACTTTGATAGAACATTGCTATTGTTATTTGAACCAATTGGTATTAGAGACATCAAGAAACAGTCATTCACGCATACATCCTTCTGGGTACAAATCCGCAACATACTCATAATGTGCATGGCAAAAGAGATAATTCAAAAGTTGGGAGAGAAGATTGGTAATGTGGAAGACATTGAAACAGATGAAATAGGAGATTTCATATGTTAATTTGCTCAAGTCAGAATCTCCATTAATGTCACATAACCCTTGAAAAAGTTTGTGTTCTTGCAACAAGAGGGAGCTAAAATGCCAATGCCAGTTCTACATGAAAAGCTATCAGATTTCTGTTTCTGTTGTGCACACATTAGTCATCAGTACAGGGAATGTTTGAAGTATAAAGGACAACTAAAGGAAGATCTGCCGTATGGTGGGTGCATGAGAGTAATCACAAAGGAAAAAAAAATGTGAAGCTAAATCGAATAAAGGAGAAAGGAAATCAGGAATATTTTTAATCAAAGGTAGGTCATGTAGCAGCAAATACTCCACAACCATGCCAAGCTTAAGACAACCCAATTGGCCTAAATGAGTCAAATCACAGCAAAATGGGTAATGAGTTGGGGACAGTGTTGGCCCAAGGGTTACAAACCATGAGCAAAAAGTTGATAAAGAACCATTAATGCTATGTACTGAACAGCCAGAAAATCTGCAATCAGAAGGTGAAAGTATGGGCAGAAAAATCAATAAGCAGCATATTAGGGTGGCTGACAGTGATAGCTACTCTAGAAACACAAACATTTGGGCAGGAAATGGAAATTAGGGGGAAACTGAAGTTGTAGCAGCAAACACAAAAATTCCGGATGATAGACATTCAAAAATAGATGAGGATAAGGTGGATAATGGGCCTAATAAAGTAAAGTGAAGCCCAAAACCAGGAAATGGAAACTGCATGCGAGAAATCGAAAGATGGAGAAAGTGAACTTTAAAGGGCTAAAAAATGTTAAAAGACCCATCAGTGAACCTCTTCGGCCTAGCCGAAAACAAAAGGGAGAGATTAATAGGCTCATTAGAACAGTCTAACATTCACAATCAGTTTAGCCCTCTTCAAGCAAGATTTCAACTAAGGCTGGTCAGGTGTAGAGCAAAATGTAGCGGTGGATGCAGCAGCAATGGTGGAGGATATATTAGGTAGAGCTAGTAGCCAGCCCTGCCAGCAGCCATGAAGATCTTAACCTGGAACGTTCGAGGTCTGAGGAAGTCTCGAACGCGCCTACCTATCAAGAAAAATCTCCACATACACCGACCTCAAATCTCTTTTTTTGCCGTAAAACAAAGATGACAGCTCAGCAGGTTTATTTCATTTGTAGAAATTTCAATTTTGAAAATCGTTTTGTGGTAGATAGAAATGGAATGGGATGGGACTTAGCTCTATTTTAGACTCAGATGTTAATGTCACTATAAAGTCTTATAGTCTCCACTATATAGATGTTGTTGTGAATAACCAAAGTGGCAAGGTTTGGAAATGCACATGAATTTATGGTCACCCAGAAGCTAGTCAGAAGCATCATACATGGAATTTGTTGAAAATGTTAGCAGGGTTTATCCCACACCCTTGGTGTTGTTTTGGTGATTTCAACAAAATTTTGCATTTTCAAGAAAAAATCAGGGGTTAGTGATAGAAACCTCAATATGGTGGCTGAATTCAAGGAAACTATCAAAGCTTGTAATTTGATTGATATGGGGTATAAAGGGCACCAATTCATGTGTTCAAACAAAAGATTTGAGCTACATCATATTAAAGAAAGACTGGACAGATTTTTCTGTAGCAAATATTAGATCAATGACTTTCAGAATCTCTCAGCAACAAATTTGGTGAATTGGGTCTCAGATCATTGTTCAATTAGTCTAGAAGTTAAAGAAAGATGTAAAAATATGAATTACAAGAAAATATCTTTTCCTTGAGATTACTACGAAGATATGTAGAGCTCCTACGAGGCATGCGACAACATAGTGAGGGATGAATGGGCAAATTATGGTGAAAAAAGTTGGGAAAATCTAGTGCAGCAGTTCAGAGGGCATCCAAAATATCCTTAGCTTAGCTCAAGATATGGAGCAAAAAAGGATTTGATGGCAGGAGAAGGAAGCAAGACCAATTGATTGAGCAATTACAGAATGCAAAACAGAATATTGCTCAATATTCTAATGGGGATGAGATCAGGAAGCTTGAAAATCAGCTCAACAACTTGTCGATTGATGAAGAAGTATATTAGAAGCAAAGATCGAGAGTGGATTGACCAAGAGAAGGAGACAAAAATACAAAGTTCTTTCACTCCAAAGCATCTGCTAGGAAGAGAAAGAACAAAATTTGGGGAATTAAAGATGCTCAAGATCAATGGACTGATGATCAAGAAAAAGTAAAACAGGAGTTTTACGAATATTTTTAGAAGCGATTTACTTCCCCCATCCCAAGCCAGAATTAAATTCAAGATGCTTTAAGAAGAATGATGACTAAGGTAACTCCAGAGATTAATGCTTAACTAGAGGAACCTTTTACACTAGAAGACATAACAATTGCCATACCTCAGATGTGTCCTACAAAAGGCCTAGGGCCAGATGGTTTGCCTGCTGCCTTTTTCCAGAAGCATTGGCAAATAGTTAGCAGCGAAGTGGTCAAAACCTGCTTTCACGTATTGAACGAGCAAGGTAACTTACCTCCCTTAATCATATTTATATTGCTCTTATACCTAAGACTGAGAAGCTTAGGAAAGTCACTGAGTTTATGTCCATTAGTATTTGCAATGAGATCTATAGAATAGTTGCTAAGGCAATTGCAAATAGACTGAAACCAATCCTATCCCAAATCATATCTCCAATACAGAGTGCATTCATACCCAATAGATTCATTACTAACAATGTTATTATTACCTATGAATACCTCTACAAGATTAGACATAGCAAAGGGAAAAAGAATAGGTTAGTGGCGCTAAAACTTGACTTTAGTAAAGCGTATTACAGAATTGAACGAAGTTGCCTGAAAAAAACCATGGCAAAACTTGGCTTCTTTAATAAATGGATGAATTTAATTATGAGTTGTATTAGTACTGCTCATTTTTCAATGATAATCAACGGGATCCCAAAAGGTTTAATGCTTCCAAAAAAGGGCTTCAGATAAGGCTGCCCTCTTTCCCTGTATCTTTTTATTTTGTGTACATAAGCTTTCTCAAATTTGCTAATGCAGGCTGAAAGGAAGCAATAGATTAGAGGCTTGAGATTTGTGAAAGATGTCACAATATACCATCTACATTTCGCAGATGTCAGTTTAGCTTTTATCAAAGCTTTAGTGGTTAATTGCAAGCATTTGAAAGGAAGTTTTATTGCTATTCAAGAGCTTCAGGGCAGCTTTTCAATTACAAGAAATCATCTATGTTTTTCACAGGTAAAATTCCACATGGACATATTGCAACAATTAGAAGCATCTTCCAACTCTAAGTGGTGTCTAAATATGAAAAATATTTAGGTCTATCATCTATGATAGGCAGAAAGAAAATGAGTTTTTCAATAATTTCACCTTGCGGCTTAGTGCATCCGCAACGACAATGACTTTGCCTGCTTTGTACTCGAATCGATAGTCGAATTTTGCAAAAAAAATCTTGCCACCTTACTTGCTTCGGACTTAACTTCTTTTGTGTTTAAAAGTAACTTGTCGCCACATTATCCGTCATGATTGCGCCAGTACGGGCTTTTTCGAAATTGCCTTTTTGAATCATTTGAATGCGTGCTGGCATTCTTCGCACCAATGCCACGTCCGATTCTTCTTGAGAAGTTCGGTCAAAAGTGCCGCCTTAGCTGAGTAGTGTTGGATAAATCGGCGATAATAGTTCACCAATCCTAAGAATAAGAGAAGCTCGGGCACTTTTGTGGGAGGCTCTCAATCGAGGATGGTTTTCACTTTTGAGTTCTCTATCATTGCCGCTATTTTCTGCCCAAGAGACTCTATATCTTCTTGAGCGAATGAGCAATTCTCCATCTTAAGGTAGAGCTCGTTTCCTTAAAGTACTTGGAAGACTTACCGCAACTGTTCAACATGCTTCTCGAGCGTAGTGCTATACACTACTATGTCATCCCAGCAAACGACCACGAAGTGATCGAGGAATGGTTGCAACACTTTGTTCATGAGTGTGCAAAATGTGGCTGGTACATTCGTGAGACCAAAATGCATTACAAGGGACTCAAAAGATTCGTACGTTGTTATGCATGCTGTCTTCGGCTCGTCTCCCTCGGCAATGCGAGCTTGGTAGTATCTGGAGCACAAATCAAGTTTGATGAAGTATTGAGCCTTGCCAAGCTGATCAAAGAGATCCGCTATCAAGGGAATCAGATACTCGTTCTTGATAGTAATTTTGTTGAGTGCTCTATAGTCGATGCACATTCGTAGAGATCCATACTTTTTCTTTTGGAAGAGGACCGGTACACCGAATGGGGCTTTAGACAGGCTGACATAGCCTGCATCTAGCAAATCTTTGAGCTGTCTTCGTAACTCTTCAAGTTCGGGTGGCACCATGGGGTAGGGCGCTAAGGCTGGAGGTTTTGAATCTTACTTTAACTTAATTTGGTGATCCACCTATCGTCTAGGTTGGAGCTTCTTCAGAAGCTTCGGAGACATCATGTCCTTGAATTCCTCGAGGACGACTTGTATTGTTGGAGGGACTTCACTTAGAGCGCTTGCAGAATTTTCCCCCTCATTGAGCTCTCGGATGGACACTAGGAAGCTTGGGTCATTCTTCAAAGTCTTTTTAAATTGCATGGCCAAAAGTGTCTTCTGCTCGGATTTGCCACGCTCCGTAAGAACCATGCATGCCTTACTCCCGTCGATAATACTTAGGGAGTTTGTGGTTAGAAGTGGGAAGGCATGGACTTGGTCAAAGAGCTCCATGTCAAGGACCACCTTGAACTCGTCCATAGGCACAATGGAGAAATTGAGCTTCCCGCTCCATGTGCCAAACTCAACGTGAACGCCTTATGCAGTGCCTGCAATGGGATTGGCAGTTGAGTTCACCGCCTTCATTGTGCCTTACTCCTTAATAGTTTTGAGGCTCTACGGCTTGGCCTCATCCTTGAGATCTGGTTGTGCGTTACTACCGTATCCAACAATACGCGAATAGAGTGTCTGCTTATCTTCGCGCTTACGTATATGAGCCTTTTCTTGGCGAGTGCCGATTGTGTGCTGTTGACTGCGCCAAGTCGTTGGAGAGAACCCATGCTGGGTTGGGGTTCTTTCAATGTTAGTGTGGAGTTGCTCTTGAGTTGGGCAGCAAGTGCATTGAGCGACTTCTTCTCAGGACAGTCGCGTACCCTGTGAGGGCTATTGCATATGAAGCATGCGCTTCGTGGTTTGGTGGCTCCTTCTTGCCTTTCGACCTTTGCCTTGGCCACGCCTTTTGTTCTTGAATTGAGTGGAGTATTCATTCAGCAACTCCGCTATGGCAATGGCGTAGTCAAGAGTTTGGACACCCCGCCTATCGAGTTTCGTCTTGGCCCAACCTTGAGGCCATGTTGAAAGTGGAAGAGTGAGTCTTTGTCGAACATGTCGTTGATCTCGAGCATGATATAATTACGGACTCTATCCGTTTGCTTGAGGCGATGTAGGCACACTCTCGCTTCTTTTTCTACGTTGCTTGGGGTAAATTGCTTTCGGAGTTCTTCCTTAAAATCTGCCCAAGTGACAATGGTGTAGATATCTTTACCCATCTCACCATGCTTCTAATGCCATCATAGTTGTGCAGCGCCTCGGAAATATGTGGGTCCAGTGCTCACCTTCGATGCCTCGTCTCGTACGCCCATGATATCAAAATATTAGAGTAGCCCAAATAGGAAGTTGTCTACGATAGTGGCATTGCGTGTGCCATCGTAGGTGTCGGGCTTTGGCACATCAATACGTTGCACATCACTCGTGCTTGTGGAAGCTAGGCTAGCGGAGAGTGTGCGCTTGTGCCATGCCCAATCCGAGCTGACTTCTTCTATTTCCGCACGGACAACATGCAGCTCTTCTTGCACGAAACTGCGGAGTTTCAACAACTCTTCGTGGAATTCTTGAAATTCCCCTCGGAGGGTGTTGACTTGGTCTTGGATGAGAGCTTTGATTGCAATTGTGAAGTCAGTATATTCGCTCTCGAGACCGTCCACTCTTTTCTCCAAACTTTCGAGGGTGTCCTAAGTGGCAGACATTGAAGTTTCGAGCGTAGCTATGCGAGGCTCCAAAGCATCGATGGAAGTGGTCTTGGACTTGCTACCAGTCTTGGCCTGCCCATGAGTCTCATTGTGGCCCCGGCTTGGTTCTGGGAGTATCTCCACACCAAGAGCGCCCTCTTGTGTTGTGCTTGAAGTTGGAAGATTAGTTATTGCTTCGGATTGCATAACTTGGCTCTGATACCACTTTTCACGGAATGAGTATTTTGCGCAGCAAACCCGTGCGACATTTAGACAACACTTGCCGAAAGTTGCTAAATAAGCCTTTGAACTTCTCGATAGCTAAACCAAGAGATTTTCTGAAAGAGCTAAAGAGAAGAGAGATAGAGAGCAATTGAGCCAAATGTAGAAATTATATTGATTGAGAAAAAAAGTAAAAGAGAGCTTGCAAGAATGCTTGAGATGTTCAATGCTTGAATGTTCAAATGTCTAATGCTAACCCATATTTATAGGGAGGCTTGCCTAGTTCTAGAAAATTCTATGTCTATAGAATAGACATAGAATTCTATACACATATACCAATTTCTAGAGAAATCTAGTGTTTGTACTAGAGTTACTAGAATTTTGTAGAAATTCTTGGAATCGGGTCAAGCTAGCACATCTTGGCTCATGGCCTTGGGCCATTTTTTTTGGGCTCTAGTTGGACAGTCCGTAACATTATACTTGGTTGTGTTTTTTTCTAGCGTTGGTGTGGAGTTGCCCTTAAGTTGGGCAGCAAGTGCATTGAACGACTTCTTCTTCGGACAATCGCGTACCTAGTGAGGGTCATTGCATATGAAGCATGAGGTTCGAGGCTTTGGTGGTTCCTTCATGCCTTCTGATTAGCCTTGTCTACTTTTGCCATTCGGAAAACCTCTTGATTTAGCTATTGAGAAGCTCAAAGACTTACTTATCAATATTCGGCAAGAGTTGTGTAAGTGTCGCACGGGTTTGCTACGTAAAACACGCATCCCGTGACAAGTGGCATTAGAGCTACGATTTGCACACACGCAATCCAGTCCATTTCGAAGCAATGACCAATTTTCCAACTTCAAGCACAACACAAGAGAGCGCTCTTGGTATAGAGATACTACTAAAACTAAGCCGGGGCCGCGATGAAACTCGCAGGCAAGCCAAGACTCGTAGCAAGTCCAAGGCCGCTTCCATCGATGCTTTGGAGCCTCGCATGGCTACGCTCGAAACTTCAATGTCCGCCGCTTAGGACACCCTCAAAAGGTTGGAGGAAAGAGTGGACGGCCTCGATAGCGAATATACCGACTTCACAGTGGCAGTCAAGGCCCTCATACAAGACCAAGTCAACACCCTCCAGGGGAATTTTGAGAATTCCACGAAGAGTTGCTGAAACTCCGCAGTTTCGTGCAAGACGAGCTGCGCGCTGTCCGTGCAGAAGTACAGGAAGTCCGTTCGGATTGGGCATGACACAAGCGCACACTCTCCGTTAGCCTAGCTTCCACAAGCACGAGTGATGCGCGACGCATTGACATGCCAAATCCCTACACCTATGATGGCACACACAATGCCACCATCATAGATAACTTTCTATTCGGGCTAGACTAATACTTTGATGCCATGGGTGTACGAGATGAGGCATCGAAAGTGGGCACTGCACCCACATATTTACGAGGTGCTGCACAACTATGGTGGCGTCGGAAGCATGGTGAGATGGGTAAAGATATCTGCACCATCAACACATGGGCAGATTTCAAACAAGAACTCCGTAAGCAATTTGCCCCAAGCAATGCCGAAAAAGAAGCGAGAGCGCTGTTACGGGCCGCAACTAGAGCCAAAAATGGCCCAAGGAAATGAGCCAAGATATGCTACCTTGACCCGATTCTGGAAAGTTCTGCAAAATTCTAACAACTCTAACACACTTGTATGTATCCTAGATTTCTCTGGAATTTGTCACATATATATAGAATTCTCTAGGTTAGAATTCTCTAGAGTTAGGCAAACCTCCCTATAAATATGGGTGAGCATTTGTCATTTTAGCATCAACCAAGCATCTAAGCATCTCAAGCACTCTTGTAAATCTCTCTTCTAATCTTTTCTCAACCAATACAATTTTCGGATTTGGCTCAATTGTTCTCTAACTATCTTCTCTTTAGCATTTCGGAAAACTTCTTGGCTTAGCTATTGAGAAGCTCAAATGCTTACTTATCAACATCCTGACAAAAGTTGTCTAAGCGCTATACGGGTTTGTTGCACAAAATACTCATCCCGTGACAAGTGGTGTCAGAGTTGAGGTTTTCACACACGCATTCCAGTAGTAATGGCCAATCTTCCAACCTCAAGCACAACACAAGAGGGCGTTATTGGTGTGGAGATACTCTTGGAACCAAGTCGGGGCCGCGATGAGACTCGCGGACAGGCCAAGACTCGTAGCAAGTTCAAGGCCACTTCTATCGATGCTTTGGAGCCTCGCATGGCTACGCTTGAATATGTTGACTTCACAATTACAACCAAGGCCTTCATCCAAGACCAAGCCAACACCCTCTGAGGGGAATTTCGAGCATTTCATGAGGAGTTACTGAAACTCCACAGCTTCGTACAAGACAAACTGCGAGCTGTACTTGCAGAAGTGGAGGAAGTATGCTCGGACTGAGCATGGCACAAGCGCACACTCTCCGCTAGCCCTACTACTACAAGTGCGAGTGATGCACGACGCATTGACTTGCCAAAGCCCGACACCTATGATGGCACACGCAAAGCCACCATCATAGACAACTTTCTATTCGGGCTAGACTAATACTTCGATGCCATAGGTGTACAAGATGAGGTATCGAAAGTGGGCACTGCACCCACATATCTACGAGGCGCTGCACAACTACGGTGGCGTCGGAAGCATGGCAAAATGAGCAAAGGTATCTACGTCATCAACACTTGTGGTAGATTTCAAGCAAGAACTCCGAAAGCAATTTGCCCCAAGCAATGCCGAAAAAGAGGCGATAGTACGCCTACGTCGCCTCAAGCAAATGAGTAGCGTCCACGACTACATCAACGAGTTCACTACTCTTATTCTCGAGATAAGTGACATGTCCGATAAAGACTCCCTTTTACTTCCAAGATGGCCTCAAAGATTGGGCCAAAACGGAGCTCGATACGCGGGACGTTCAAACACTTGACGACGCCATTGCCATCGCGGAGTCGCTAAACGAATACTTCACCCAGTCTAAAGATAAAAGGCCTAGCCAAGGCAAAGGTGGGGGAGAGAGTCGTAATGACAAGGGCAACAATCGCAAGGATTGGGGGCAGAAAAAGCCTCCAAGCGGCAATAGCAGACAAGGCAAAACAGAAGGCAAGAAGGTGCCACCAAAGCCACGTAGCTCATGCTTTATATGCAATGGCCCTCATTGGGTACGCGATTGTCCCGAGAAGAAGTCGCTTAATGCCCTCGCTGCCCAACTCAAGGGCAACTCCACACCAATATTAGATGAAACCCAACCCAGCATGGGTTCTATCTAGCGACTCGACACAATCAACAGCCCATAATGGGCACTCGCCAAGAAAGGGCTAATGTACGTGAGCACGAAGATAAACGGACACTCCGTTCGCGCATTGTTGGACACAGGAGCAACACACAATTTCATATCCGAGATTGAGGCCAAACGCTTAGGCCTCAAAACTACTAGAGAAGGAGGCACCATGAAGGCAATAAATTCACCCGCCAAGCCCATAGACGTTGCACTTGGCTCGTGGAGTGGAAAGCTCAATTTCTCCATTGTGCCCATTAACGACTTCAAAATAGTCCTTGGCATGGAATTCTTCGACCAAGTCCATGCCTTCCCACTTCCAGCCACAAACTCCCTAAGCATCCTCGACGGGAGTAAGGCATGCATGGTTCCCACGGAGCGTGGCAAGTTCGAAGAGAAAACGCTTTTGGCCATGCAATTCAAAAAGGGTTTCAAGAAGAACCCAAGCTTCTTAGTGTATATTTGGGAGCTCAACGAGGGAGAAGATTCCGCAAGTTCTCCAAGCCAAATCTCTCCAACGATACAAGCCGTTCTCCAAGAATTCAAGGACGTGAAGCCTCATAAGCTTTTGAAGAAGCTTCCACCTAGACGAGAGGTGGATCATCAAATCGAGCTAGAGCAAGGCTTGAAACCCCCAGCCTTGGTGCCCTACCGCATGGCGCCACCCGAACTCAAAGAGTTTGAAAAGAAGCTTCACTGACTTACTAGATGCAGGCTATGTACGCCCATCTAAAGCCCCTTTCGGTGCACGGTCCTCTTCCAAAATTAAAAGGATAGATCATTGCCAATGTGCATCGACTACGTAAACGCTCTTCAGCGAGATTGGGCGAAGTTGCTTGATGTCGCCCAATTTTCTTACACTCTGCAACGAAACGAGACTACTGGCAAGAGCCCATTTGAAATCATCATGGGGTTCCAGCCCATGACTCCCAATGCCATAACCTCGACTTACGGAGGAAAAAGCCTCGCGGCTTATAAGCTCCCCCACGAATGGCATGAAGAAGCGGACATCACGCTAGCTTACCTCAACAAGGCCACGAGAAAAATGAAGAAATGGGCCGATACAAGGAGGTGGCACGTTGAGTACAAGCAAGGTGATCAAGTTATGATCAAGCTACTGCCCCAACAATTCAAGACTCTACGGAAAGTCTACAAGGGGTTAGTGAGACAATACAAGGGATGCTTCTGAATTTTTTGATATGTGGTCCACGTCTCGTATCTACTAGAGCTTCCACAAAGGCTCAAGATCCATCTGGTCTTTCACGTGAGTTTTCTCAAGCCCTATCACGAAGACTTGGGAGATCCAAGTTGCGGAGAATCAAGGCATGCCCCAACAGTCGTTGTCACCGCGTTCGACAAAGATGTGGAGTACATCCTTACTGATCGAATAATTCGAAGGAAGGGCGTACCAGCATACTATGAGTACTTGGTGAAAAACCTCCCTAAGAGCGAAGTTACTTGGGAATGCGAAGAAGACTTGTAGCAGTTCGCGGAACACATCCAAAAGTTCAAACACGAAAACGCAATGACGACGACGCCGCGAGCATATGTGGGGGAGGATGTTACGGGTCGCGCAACTAGAGCCCAAAATGGCCCAATGAAATGAGCCAAGATGTTCTAGCTTGGCCCGATTTCGGAAAGTTCTGCAAAATTCCAACAACTCTAGCACACTTGTACATATCCTAGATTTCTCTAGAATTTGTCACATGTATATAGAATTCTCTAGGCTAGAATTCTCTAGAGCTAAGCAAGCTTCCCTATAAATATGGGTGAGCATTTGCGATTTGAGCATCAACCAATCAACCAAGCATCTCAAGCACTCTTGTAAAAGTCTCTTGTAATTTTTTCTCAACCAATACAATTTTCTCATTTGGCTCAATTACTCTCTAGCTCTCTTCTCTTTAGCATTTCGGGAAACCTCTTGCCTTAGCTATTGAGAAGCTCAAAGGCTTACTTAGCAACATCCCGACAAAAGTTGTCTAAGTGCCGCACGGGTTTGTTGTGCAAAATACTCATCCCGTGACAGCGCGCCTACGTCGCTTCAAGTAAACGGGTAGCGTTCGCGATTACATCAAGGAGTTCTCTACTCATGCTCGAGATCGGCGACATATCCGATAAGGACTCACTCTTCTACTTCCAAGATGGCCTTAAGGATTGGGCTAAGACGAAGCCGGATAGGCAGGGCATCCAAACACTTGATGACGCCATTGCCACAGCGGAGTCTCTAAACGAGTACTACACTCAATCCAAAGAAAAAAAGCCTAATCAAGGCAAAGGTGGGGGAGAGAGTCGTAAGGAAAAATGCAACAATCGCAAAGATTGGGGGCAGAAAAAGTCTCTGAGTAGCAAAAGCGGGCAAAGCAAATCAGAAGACAAGAAGGAGCCACCAAAGCCACAAAGCCCATGCTTCATATGCAACGGCACTCATTGGGTACGCGACTGTCCCGAAAAGAAGTCGCTCAATGCCTTGCTGCCCAACTCAAGGGCAACTCTACCCACAATCGGCGTTCGCTAAGAAAGGGTTAATGTACGTGAGCACGAAGATAAACGGACACTCTATTCGCGCATTGTTGGATACGGAAGCAATGCACAACTTCGTATCCGAGGATGAGGCCAAGCTCTTAAGCCTACAGACATTAAGCCAACTCTACCCACAAATTCTTCGACCAAGTCCATGCCTTCCTACTTCCAGCCACTAACTCCCTAAGCATCCTTGACGGGAGTAAAGCGTGCATGGTTCCTACGGAGGATGGCAAGTTCGAGGAGAAAACAGCTTCAGCTATGCAAATTAAAAAGGCTTTCAAGAAGGACCTATGTCACGGGATGAGTGTTTTGCGCAACAAACCCGTGCGGCACTTAGACAACACTTACCGATTGTTGCTGAGAAGCTTTTGAGCTTCTTAATACCTAAACCAAGAGGTTTTTCGAAATGCTAAGAGAAGAGAACTAGAGAGCAATTGAGCCAAATGCGAAAATTGTATTGTTTGAGAAAAGATAACAAGAGAGTTTTACAAGAGTGCTTGAGATGCTTGCTCAATGCTTGGATGCTTGGATGATTCAAATGGCAAATGCTCATCCATATTTATAGGGAGGCTTGCCTAGCTCTAGAGAATTCTAAACTTAGATAATTCTAAATACATGTGCAAAATTCTAGAGAAATCTAGTGTATGTACAAATGTACTAGAGTTGCTGGAAATTTACGGAACTTTTCGGAATCGGGGCAAGCTATGACATCTTGGCTCATATCTTTTGGCCATTTTTGGGCTCTAGTTGCCCGGCCCGTAACATCATTGCCCACCTTTGCTCGCGGTGTCCTCGTCGCGTTCTCGTGCTTGAACTTCTGAATGTGCTCCACGAATTGCCACAAGTCCTCTTCAAGTTTCCAAGTGGCTTCGCTCTCGGAGAGGTTTTTCCACTTCACTAAGTACTCATAGTATTCTGGCATGCTCCTCCTTTGAATTATTCGATCGGCAAGGATGTACTCCACATCTTTTTCGAACACAGTGACAATGGCTGTTGGGGCACGCCTTGATTCTCCACGGCTTGGGTCTCCCACATTTTCGTGATAGGACTTGAGAAAACTCACGTAAAAGACCGAATGGATCTTGAGCATTGGTGGAAGCTCTAATAGATACGAGACGTTGCCCACACGTCGGACAATTCGGAAGGTTTCCTCGTATCGCCTCACTAACCCCTTGTGGACTTTCCGTAGTGTCTTGAATTGTTGGGGCAGGACTTTGATAATGATTTGATCACCTTCACTGTACTCAACATGCCATCTCCTTGTATCGGCCCATTTCTTCATTTTTTTCTCGTGGCTTTGTCGAGATAAGCTCGCGTAATGTCTGCCTTTTCATGCCATTCGCGAGCGAGCTTATGAGATGCGGGAGTTTTTTTCTGTAAGTCGAGGCTATGGCGTTGGGGGTCATGGGCTGGAACCCCATGATGACTTCGAATGGGCTCTTGCCAGTAGGCTCACTCCTTTGGAGATTACAAGAAAATTGGGTGACATTAAGTATCTTCGCCCAATCCCGCTGGTGAGTGCTCACGTAATGCCTCAAGTACATCTCGAGGAGGCCATTAATGTGCTCGGTTTGGCCATCAATCTGCGAATGAAAATTTGTTGAGAACTTGAGATCGGTCCCCAACATCTTGAAAAGCTCTGTCCAAAATTTTCTAGTGAAGCGTGGGTCTCGATCACTCACGTTGCTTCTTGGAACTCCCCAAAGCTTCACTACATGCTTGATGAAGAGACGGACTGCTTCATCAACTTTACAATCGGCGGGTGCGGTAATGAAAGTAGCGTCCTTTCTGTATCGGTCAACCACGACTATAATGCTTGCCACAACCTTCGAATTTAGGCAAGGCCGTAATGAAATCCATCGAGACACTCTCCCATGGCCTTGACGTTAAGGTCAGGGGCTCCAACAATCCTGCCGGTAGTTGGTGATCTATTTTGTCTTATTAGCACACAAGACAAGTCCGCACATATGCCTCGATATCGTCCCTCATATTTGGCCAAAAGTACGAGGCTTGGATTAGTGCGTTGGTGCGCTCGATTCCTGGGTGACCAGCCCACTTAGAGTCGTGGCACTAATTGATTACTTCCTTTCGTAAATTTTTCCACCTTGGTACGAATAGTCGGTCTCCTTTGGTGACGAGAATGCCCTCTTCTTGCCAAAATCGTCTTGTCTTCCCTTGGAGAACTTTCTCCAGCAAGTCCTTCGCCAATGGGTCTTGTTGGAGGCCTTCCTTGATGCGTGAGACAAGGTCAGACTTTGGTTGGCTTGCACTAAGAGTAGCTAATTCTGCCTTGCGGCTTAGTGCATCCACAACGACGTTAGCTTTGCCCGGTTTGTACTCGAGCCTATAGTCAAATTCCGCAAGAAAGTCTTACCACCGTGCTTGCTTGGGGCTCAACTTCTTTTGTGTTTGAAAGTAGCTTGTCGCCACATTTTCTGTCATGATCATGAAGTGTGAGCCGAGTAAGCAATGAATGATTGCAGTCATTTTTTTTCCCGCACGGTATAGCGACGTTCCGTCTCATTGAGTTTTCCACTTTTGAATGCTATCGTGTGGCTTTCTTGCATGAGGACTCTGCTGATGGCAAAGTCGGAGGCATTCGTGTGCATTTCGAAGGGCTTCGTATGTATGGAAGAACTAGAACGGGCTCTTCCGAAACTGCCTTCTTTAAGCCTTCGAAGGCGTGCTGACAATCCTTAGACCTTTGCCATGTCTGATTTTTCTTTAGTAGATCTGCCAAGGGTGCCGCCTTGGCTGAGTAGCCTTGGATAAATCGGCGATAGTAGTTTACCAACTCTAAGAATGAGCCAAGCTCCGACACTTTCGTAGGAGGCTCCCAATCGAGGATGGCCTTCACTTTCGATTTCTCCATCGAGCTTCCATGACATCGTAGCCAGAACTCTACTCTTGAGCAAATGAGCACTTCTCCATCTTGAGGTAGAGCTCGTTTTTCCGAAGTACTTGGAAGACTTGCCGCAAATGTTTAGCATGCTCCACGAGCTTGGTGTAGCACACCACTATGTCGTCCAAGTACACGACCACGAAGCGGTCGAGGAATGCTTGTAGCACCTTGTTCATAACGTGCAAAACGTAGCCAATGCATTTGTGAGGCTACAGGGTATTACTAAGAACTCGAAAGATCCGTACTTGGTTACGCATGCTGTCTTTGGCTCGTCTCTTTCAGCGATGCAAACTTAGTAGTACCCGGAGCGCAAGTCGAGTTTGGTGAAGTACAGCGCCTTGCCAAGTTGGTCCAATAGATCTGCTATCAAGGGAATTGGATACTTATTCTTGATAGTGATCTTATTGAGTGCTTGGTAGTCGATGCACATCAGTAGCGATCCATCTTTTTTCTTTTGGAAGAGGATCGATGCACTGAAAGGGACTTTAGACGGGCGAACATAGCCTGCGTCCAGCAAATCAGTGAGCTGCTTTCGAAGCTCCTTGAGTTCAGGTGGCGCCATGCGATAAGGCGCCAAGGCTAGAGGTTTCGAGCCTTACTCTAGCTCTATTTGATGATCCACCTCTCGTCTAGGTGGGAGCTTCTTTGGAAGCTTTGGAGGCATCACGTCCTTAAACTCTTAGAGGATGGCTTGTATTGTTGGAGGGACTTAGCTTGGAGCACTTGCAGAAGTAGGAAGTGGGAAGGCATGGACTTGATCGAAGAATTCCATGCCAAGGACCATCTTAAAGTCGTCCACGGGCACGATGTAGAAGTCAAGCTTTCTGCTCCATGAGCCAAGTGCAACGTGCACTCCTTGTGCCGTGCCTACAATGAGCTTAGCGGGTGAATTTACCCCCTTCATTGTGCCTCCTTCCTTCGTAGTTTTGAGGCCTAGGCGCTTGGCCTCATCCTTGGATACGAAGTTGTGCGTTGCTCCCGTATCCAATAATGTGCGTACGGAGTGTCCGTTTATCTTCGCGCTTACGTACATTAGCCCTTTCTTGGCGAGCGCCGATTGTGGGCTTTTGAGTGCACCGAGTCTTTGGATAGAACCCATACTGGGTCAGGGTTCTTCTAATATTGGTGTGGAGTTTCCCTTGAGTTAGGCAGCGAGGGCATTGAGCGAATTCTTCTCGGGACAGTAGCGTACCCAATGAGGGCCGTTGCATATAAACCATGGGCTTCACGTCTTTGGTGGCTCCTTCTTGCCTTCCGTTTTACCTTGCCCACTCTTGCCACTCAGAGGCTTTTTCTGCCCCCAATCCTTGCGATTGTTGCCCTTGTCTTTGCTATTCTCTCCTCCACCTTTGCCTTGGTTAGGCCTTTTGTCTTTGGATTGGGTGGAGTACTCGTTCAGTGACTCCACGGTGGCAATGGCGTCGTCAAGAGTTTGGATGCCCCGCTTATCGAGCTCCGTCTTGGCCCAATCCTTGAGGCCATCTTGGAAGTAGAAGAGTGAGTCCTTGTTGGACATGTCGCTGATCTCGAGCATAACAATAGTAAACTCGTTGATGTAGTCGCAGATGCTACTTGTTTGCTTGAGGCGACGTAGACGTGCTCTTGCCTCTTCTTCCGCATTACTTGGAGCAAATTGCTTTCGGAGTTTTTGCTTGAAATCTGCCCACATGTTGATGGTGCAGATGCCTTTGCCTATTTTGCCATGCTTCCGATGCCACCATAGTTGTGCAGAGCCTCATAGATACGTGGGTGCAGTGCCCACCTTCGATGCCTTATCTCGTACACCTATGGCATCGAAGTATTGGTCTAGCCCGAATAGAAAGTTGTCTACAATTGTGGCATTGTGTGTGCCATTGTAGGTGTCAGGTTTTGGCACGTCAATGCGTCGCGCATCACTTGTGCTTGTAGAAGCTGGGCTAGCGGAGAGTGTGCGCTTGTGCCATGCCCAGTCTGAGCGGACTTCCACCA
The DNA here is from genome assembly GCA_025617385.1 of Murraya koenigii. Lineage (NCBI taxonomy): Eukaryota > Viridiplantae > Streptophyta > Magnoliopsida > Sapindales > Rutaceae > Murraya > Murraya koenigii. The sequence goes on along the minus strand of CM046819.1, from coordinate 1,184,661 downwards.
CTTCCGCACAGACAGCGAGCAGTTCGTCTTGTACGAAGCTGCAAAGTTTAAGTAACTCTTCGTGAAATGCTCGAAATTTCCCTCGGAGGGTGTTGGCTTAGTCTTGGATGAGGGCCTTTGTTGCCATTGTGAAGTCGGCGTATTCGCCCTCGAGACCGTCCACCCTTTTCTTCAAACTTTCGAGGGTGTCCTGAGCGGCGGACATTGAGGTTTCGAGCGTAGCCATGCCAGGCTCCAAAGCATCGATAGAAGCGGCCTTGAACTTACTACGAGTCTTGGCCTGCCCACGAGTTTCATCGCAGCCCTGGCTTGGTTTCGGGAGTATCTCCACACCAATAGCGCCCTATTGTGTTGTGCTTGAGGTTGGAAGATTGGTCATTGCTGCTAGAATGCGTGTGTGCAAATCTTAGCTCTGATACCACTTGTCATGGCCTGTGCGGCACTTAGACAACACTTGCCGATTGTTGCTGAGTAAGCCTTTAAGCTTCTCAATACCTAAGCCAAGAGGTTTTTCGAAATGTTAAAGAGAAGAGAGCTAGAGAGCAATTGAGGCAAATGCGAAAATTGTATTGCTTGAAAAAAGATTACAAGAGTGCTTGAGATGCTTGCTTAATGCTTGGATGCTTGGATGATTCAAATGGCAAATGCTCACTCATATTTATAGGAAGGCTTGTCTAGCTCTAGAGAATTCTAAGGCTAGAGAATTCTATATACATGTGCCAAATTCTAGAGAAATATAGTGTATGTACAAGTGTACTAGAGTTGCTGGACATTTACGGAACTTTCCGGAATCGGGCCAAGCTAGCAGATCTTGGCTCATGTCCTTTGGCCATTTTTGGGCTCTAGTTGCTCGACCCGTAACACTAAGCTTTGTACTATCCATTCGGGAGCTCAATGAAGGAGAAGATTCTGTAAGCACTCCAAGCCAAGTCCCTCCAGTAATACAAGCCGTGCTCGAGGAATTCAAGGACGTAATGCCTATGAAGCTTCTGAAGAAGCTCCCACCTAGACGAGAGGTGGATCATCAGATAGAGTTGGAGCAAGATTCAAAACCTCTAGCCTTGGCGCCCTACCGCATGGCGCTACCCGAACTCGAGGAGCTGCGAAAACAGCTCACTAACTTGCTAGATGCAGGCTATGGTCGCCCGTCTAAAGCTCCATTCGGTGCACCGGTCCTCTTCTAGAAGAAAAAGGATGAATCGTTACTGATGTGCATTGACTACAGAGCACTCAACAAGATCACTATCAAGAACAAGTACCCAATTCCCTTGATAGTGAATCTCTTCAACCAGCTTGGTAAGGCGCGGTGCTTCACCAAACTCGACTTGCGCTCCAGGTACTATCAAGTTCGCACTGCTGAAGGAGACGAACCAAAGACAGCATGCGTAACAAGGTACGGATCTTTTGAGTTCCTAGTAATGCCTTTTGGCCTCACAAATGCACCAGCTACATTTTGCACGTTTATGAACAAACTATTGCAACCATCATTCAACCGCTTCGTGGTCGTGTACTTGATGATATAGTGGTGTACAGCACCTCGCTCGATGAGCGTGCTAAGCATTTACGATAAATATTCCAAGTACTTTGGGAAAACGAGCTCTACGTCAAGATGAAGAAGTGCTCATTTGTTGAAGAAGAGGTGGAGTTCTTTAGGCACAAAATAGCAGCCAGAAAGTTGACGGAGAACTCGAAAGTAAAGGCCATTCTTGATTGGGAGCCACCCTTGAAAGTGTCCGAGCTTCGCTCATTATTAGAATTGGTGAACTACTATCGCCGATTTATCCAAGGCTACTCAGCCAAGGCGGCACCCTTGACTGACCTCCTCAAAAAGAATCGGATATGGCATTGGTCCGAGAAATGTCAGCACGCCTTCGAAGGCTTAAATAAAGCAATTTCAGAGGAGCTCGTACTAGTTCTTCTGGATCACATGAAGCCTTTCGAAGTACAAACGGATGCCTCCAACTTCGCCGTTGATTGAGTCCTCATGCAAGAAGGCCACCTTATAACTTTCAAAAGTCGGAAGCTAACCGATACGGAGAAGTGCTACACAGTGCAGGAGAAGAAAATGATCGCAATCATCTATTACTCGAGAGCGTGGCGACATTACTTACTCGGCTCACACTTCACAATCATGACGGATAATGTGGTGACAAGCTACTTTTAAACACAAAAGAAGTTAAGTCTGAAGCAAGCACGGTGGCAAGGCTTTCTTACGGAATTCGACTATCAGCTCGAATACAAACCGGACAAAGCCAATGCCGTTGCAGATGCACTAAGTTGCAAGGCAGAATTGGCTACTCTTAGCGCGAGCCAACCGTAGTTCGACCTTGTCTCATGCATCAAGGAAGGCCTCCAACAAGATCCATTGGCTAAGAACTTGCTGGAGAAAGTTCTCGAAGGAAAGACCAAGGCAGTTTTAGCAAGAAGAAGGCATCCTCCTCACCAAAGGAGGCCGGTTGTTTGTGACAAGGTGGAAAAATCCGGTTGTTCATGACAAGTAATCAAGGAGTACCACGACTCCAAGTGGGCTGGTTACACAGGAATCGAGCGCACCACCGCACTAGTGCAAGCCTCGTACTTTTCGCCAAATATGCGGAACGATATCGAGGCCTACGTGCGAACTTGTCTTACGTGCCAACAAGATAATATAGATCACCAACTACCAGCAGGATTGTTGGAGTCCCTACCCCTAACATCAAGGCCTTGGGAAAGTGTCTCGATGGATTTCATTACGGCCTTGCCTAAATCCGAAGGATGCGGAAGCATTATAGTCATGGTAGACCAATACAGCAAGTATGCAACTTTTATTGCTGCACCTACAGATTGTAAAGTCGATGAAGCAACCCGTCTCTTCATCAAGCATATAGTGAAGCTTTGGGGAGTTCCAAGGAGCATTGTAAGCGACCGAGACCCATGCTTCACTGGACGATTTTGGACGGAGCTCTTCAAGATGTTAGGCACAGATCTTAAGTTCTTAATAAGTTTTCATCCGCAAACGGATGAGCAAACTGAGCATATCAAGAACCTCCTTGAGATGTACTTGAGACACTATGTGAGCGCTCACCAGTGGGATTGGGCGAAGTTGCTTAATGTCACCCAATTTTCTTATAATCTCCAACAAAGTGAGGCTACCGGCAGGAGCCCATTCGAAATCATCATGTGATTGCAGCCCATGACTCCCAACGCCATAGTCTCGACTTACGGAGGGAAAAGCCCCGCGGCTCATAAGCTTACTTGCGAATGGCACGAAGAAGCGGACATCACGGGAGCTTACCTTGACAAAGCCGCAAAAAAAATGAAGAAATGGGCCGATGCAAGGAGACGACACGTTGAGTACAATGAAGGTGATCAATTCATGATCAAGCTCCTGCCTTAATAATTCAAGACGCTACGGAAAGTCCACAAGGGGTTAGTGAGACGGTACGAGAGACCCTTCCGAATTGTCCAACGTGTGGGCAACGTCTCGTATCAACTATAGCTCCTACCAATGCTCAAAATCCATCCAGTCTTCCATGTCATTCTTCTCAAGCCCTATAACCAAGATGTGGGAGACCCAAGTTGCGAAGAATCAAGGCGTGCCCCAACAACCGTTCTCACCGCGTTCGAAAAAGATGTGGAGTACATCCTTGCCGATCAAGTAATTCGAAAGAGGGCGTGTCAACATACCACGAGTACTTGGTGAAGTGGAAAAACTTCTCCAAAATCGAAGCCACTTGGGAACGCGAAGAAGATTTGTAGCAATTCTCGGAGCACATTCAGAAGTTCAAGCACGAGAACACATTCAGGGCGCCGCCCACTTAGGTGGGGGAGGATGTTACGGGCCGCGCAACTAGAACCAAAAAATGGTCCAAGGACATGAGCCAAGATGTGCTAGCTTACCTCGATTTCAGAAACTTCCACAAAATTCCAGCAACTCTAGCACACTTGTACATACACTAGATTTCTCTAGAATTTATCACATGTGTATAGAATTCTCTAGAGCTAGGCAAGTTTCCCTATGAATATGGGTGAGTATTTTGTCATTTGAGCATCCAAGCATATCCAAGCATTGAGCAAAGCATCTCAACCATTCTTGTAAGCTCTCTTATAATATTTCTTTCAAAGCAATACAATTTTCGCATTTAGCTCAATTGCGCTCTAGCTCTCTTCTCTTTAGCATTTTGAAAAACCTCTTGCCTTAACTATTGAGAAGCTCAAAGGCTTACTTAGCAACATTCGGCAAGAGTTGTCTAAGTGCCGCACAGGTTTGCTACGCAAAACACTCATCCCGTGACACTAAGCCAACATCCTTCGAGGGAAATTTTGAGCATTCCACAAAGAGTTGCTGAAACTCTGTAGTTTCGTGCAAGACGAACTGCGCGTTGTCCTCGCATAAGTGAAATAAGTCCACTCGGATTGGGCATGGCACAAGCACACACTCTCCGCTAGCCCAATTGCTAAAAGCACAAGTGATGTGTGACGCATTGACGTGCTAAAGCCTGACACTTACGATGGCACACGCAACGCCACCATCGTTGACAACTTTCTATTTGGGCTAGACTAATATTTTGATGACATGGGCGTATGAAACGAGGCATCGAAGGTGAGCATTGCACCCATATATCTCCGAGACACTGCACAACTATGGTGGCATAGGAAGCATGGTGAAATGGGCAAAGGCATCTGAACTATTGACACTTGGGCAGATTTCAAGAAAAAACTCCGAAAGCAATTTGTCCCAAGTAACATAGAAAAGAAAGCGAGAGTGCCCCTACGTCGCCTCAAGCAAACGGATAGTATCCGCGATTACGCTCAATGAGTTCACTACCCTCATGCACGAAATAAGCGATATCTCCAACAAGGACTCATTCTTCTACTTCTAAGATGGCATCAAGGATTGTGCCAAGATGGAACTTGATAAGTTGAGCATCCAAACTCTTGACAACGCTATTGCCCCCTCAGAGTCGCTCAATGAGTATTCCACCTAATCCAAAGATAAAAGGTTTGACTAAGGCAAAGGTTGGGAAGAGAGTCGCAAGGACAAGGGCAACAACCGCAAGAATTTGGGGTAGAGAAAGCCTCCGAGTGGCAAAAGCGGGCAAGGCTGAACAGAAGACATGAAGGAGTCACCAAAGCCTTGAACCCCATGCTTCACATGCAATGGCCCTTACTAGGTACGCGACTGTTCGGAGAAGCAGTCGCTCAATACACTTGCTGCCCAAGTCCGAACAGTCGCTTAATACACTTGCTGCCCAACTTAAGGGCAACTCCACACTAATGCTCGAAGAACCCCAACCCAGCATAAGTTCTCTCCAACAACTAGGCGCACTCAACAGCCCACAACTGGCGCTCGTCAAGAAAGGGTTCATGTACGTAAGCGCAAAGATAAACGGACACTCTGTTCGAGCATTGTTGGATAGGGAATAACATACAACTTCGTGCCCGAGGATGAGGACAAGCGCCTAGACTTCAAAACTACTAAGGAAAGAGGCACAATGAAGGCGGTGAACTCACTCGCTAAGCCCATTGCAGGCACAGGACAAGATGTGCACGTTTCACTTACGACATAAAGCGGAAAGCTCAATTTCTCTATCGTGCCTGGATGACTTTTAAGATGATCCTTGGCATGGAATTCTTTGACCAAGTTTATGCCTTTCCACTATCAGCCGCGAACTCCCTAAGCATCCTCGGCGGGAGTAAGGCATGCATGGTTCCTACGGAACGTGGCAATTATGAGAAGAATACGCTTTCGGCCATGCAATTCAAAAGGCTTTCAAGAAGGACGCAAGCTTCCTAGTGTCCATTTGGGAGCTCAACGAGGGGAAAAATTCCACAAATGCTCTAAGTAAAGTCTCTCCAATGATACAATCCGTCTTCGAGGAATTCAAGGACGTGATGCCAACAAAGCTTTCAAAGAAGCTCCCACCTAGATGAGAGGTGGATCATCAAATGGAGTTGGAACAAGGTTTTAAACCTCCAGCCTTAGCGCCCTACCGCATGGCGCCACCCAAACTCGAGGAGCTACGAAAACAGCTCACGAATTTACTAAACGCAGGCTATGTTCACTGGTCTAAAGCCTCGTTCAATGCACCCGTCCTCTTCCAAAGGAAAAATGATAGCTCACTACAGATGTGCATCGACTACAGAGCGCTCAACAAGATCACTATCAAGAACAAGTATCTAATTCTCTTGATAGCAGATGTCTTCGATCATCTTGGCAAACCACGATACTTCTCCAAACTTGACTTATACTCTGGTACTATCAAGTTCGCATTATCGAGGGAGACGAACCGAAGACAGCATGCGTAACAAGGTACAGATCTTTTGAGTTCCTTGTAATTCCTTTTGGTCTCCCAAATATACTGGTTACATTCTGCATACTCATGAACAAAGTGCTGCAACTATTCCTCAAATATTTCGTAGTCGTGTACTTAAACGACATAGTGGTGTATAGCACTACGCTCGAGAGGCATGCTGAACATTTGTAACAAGTCTTCCAAGTACTCCGAGAAAATGAGTTCTACCTCAAGATGGTGAAGTGTTCATTCACTTAAGAGGAGGTAGAGTTCCTTAGGCACAAAATAGCGGTCGGGAAGCTAATTATGAAGAACTCAAAAGTGAAGGCTATTCTCGAGTAGGAGCCTCCCACAAAAGTGCTCGAGCTTCGCTCATTTCTAGGGTTGGTGAATTACTATCTCCAATTTATCAAGGGTTACTCAGCCAGGGCTGCACCTTTGACTGACCTTCTCAAGAAAAATCAGACAGGGTATTAGTTCGAAGAATGCCAGCACGCATTCAAAGACTTGAAGAAAGTAATTTTAGAGGAGCCAGTACTAGTTCTTCTAAGTCACACGAAGCCTTTCGAAGTACAAACGAATGCCTCTAACTTCACCATTGATAGAGTCCTCATGCAAGAAAGCCATCTATATCTTTCGAAAGTTGAAAGCTAAATGATACGGAGAGGCGCTACAAAATGCAAGAGAAAAAAATGACCGCAATCATTCATTGCTTGCGAGTGTGGCAACATTACTTACTCGGCTCATACTTTATGATCAAAATAGACAATGTGGCAACAAGATACTTCCAAATGCAAAAGAAGTTGAATTCGAAATAAGGAAGGTAGCAAGATTTTCTTGCAGTATTTGACTATAGGCCCGAATGCAAACTAGGGAAAGTCAATATCTTTGCGAACGTACTAAGCCGCAAGGTAGAATTGGCAACACTTAGCACAAGCCAACCGAAGTCCGACATTTACTCACGCATCAAGGAATATCTTCAACAAGATCCGTTACCTAAAGACTAGCTGGAGAAAGTTCTCGAGGGAAAAACAAGGCGATTTTGGCAAGATGAAGGCATCGTCTTTATCAAAAGAGACCAAATGTTCGTACGTAGATGGGGAAATCTACCTAAAGAAGTAATCAAGGAGTACCACAACTCCAAGTGTGTTGGTCACCAAGGAATCAAGCCCACCACCGCACTAGTTCAAGCCTCGTACTTTTGGCCAAACATGCGGGACAATATTGAGGCATATATGCGAACTTGTATTATGTGCTACCAAGACAAGATAGATCACCAACTACCGGCAGGGTTGTTGAGCCCCTGCCTCTAGCATCAAAGCCGTGAGAAAGTGTTTCGATAGACTTCGTTATGGCCTTGCCTAAGTCAGAAGGATGTGGCAGCATCATGGTTGTTGTCAACCGATATAGCAAGTACGTAATTTTTATTGCTGCACCAGTAGATTGTAAAGCCGACAAAGCACATAGTGAAGCTTTGGGGAGTCCCAAAAAGCATTGTAAGCGACCGAGGCTCACGCTTCATTAGATGTTTTTTTACGGAGCTCTTGAAGATGTTGGAGACGGATCTCAAGTTCTCAACAAGTTTTCATCTGCAAACGGGTAGTCAGGCCGAGCGCATCAATAGCCTCCTCCAGATGTATTTGATATACTACGCAAACACCCACCAGCAGGATTAGGCGAAGTTGCTCGATATCGCCCAATTTTCTTATAATATCCAACAAAGTGAGGCTACTGGTAAGAGCCCATTCAAAATCATTATAGAATTCCAGTCCATGACTCCCAATGTCATAGTCTCGACTTACAGAGGAAAAAGTCCCACAACTCATAAGATCGCCTGCGAATGGCACGAAGAGACAGACATCACGTGAGCTTACCTCGACAAAGCCGCGAGGAAAATGAAAAAGTGGGCGGATACAAGGAGACGACTTGTTGAGTACAAGAAAGGTGATCAAGTAATGATCAAGCTCCTGTCCCAACAATTCAAGACACTATAAAAAGTCCACAAGGGTTTAGTGAGGCGTTACGAGGTACCTTTCCGAGTTGTCCGACGTGTGGGTAGCGTCTCGTATCTATCAGAATTTTTGTCAAAACTCAAGATCCATCCGATCATCCACGTGAGTCTTCTCAAACCCTATCATGAAGATGTAAGAGGCCCAAATTGTGGAGAATCAAGGCGTGCCCCAATAGCTGTTGTTACCGCGTTCGACAAATATGTGGAGTACATCCTTGTCGATCGAGTAATTCGAATGAGAAGTATGCCAACATACCATGAGTACTTGGTGAAGTGGAAAAACCTCTCCGAGAGCCAAGCTATTTGGGAACGTGAAGATAATTTGTGGCAATTCGCGAAGAACATTCAAAAATTCAAGCACAACAGCATGATGAGGACGCCACGAGCTTAGGTGGGGGAGGATGTTACGGGCCGCCCAAATTGAGTCTAACAATGGCCTAAAGCCTTAAGTCAAGATGTACTAGCTTGGCCCGATTTCAGAAACTTCCACAAAACTCTAGCAACTCTAGCACTTGTACATACACTAGAATTCTCTAAAATTTGGCACATATGTATAGAATTCTCTAGAGCTAAGCAAGCTTCTCTATAAATATGGGTTGGTATTAGGTATTTGAGCATCCAATCATTGAGCAAGCATTCAGAGCACTCTTGTAAGCTCTCTTGTAATCATTGAGCAAGCATTCACAACTTCTGCATTTGACTCAATTGCTCTCTAGCTCTCTTCCCTTTAGCACTTTTGAAAAATCTTTTGGCTTAACTATTGAGAAGATCAAAGGTTTACTTAGCAACTTTCGACAAGTGTTGTTTAAGTTCCGCACAGATTTTCTACGCAAAATACTCACCCCGTGACATCTATCTAACTTGATTATTGAGACAGATTGCCAAGATGTGGTCGAATTAGTTAATAACACAAAGGGTAGCAGAACTGAGATCTTTTGGATAATCTTAGACGTCCAAAACCCGGAAAAGAAGTTCCAAAATGTTCACGTTTATTATGTCCCTAGAATTTATAATGCTTGTGCCCATGCCTTAGCAAAGTTTGCTTTAAGGAAAGATATAGATGCTGTTTGGTTATAGACAATATCAGTAGAAGTGCATAATGTATTTGACAGTGTTGTTTATTAAAATGAAATGCTTACTTTCTGCTAAAAAAAAAAAAATTAAATTTGTCCCGTTTGGATAATTATATTACATTTTCTCAAAATATTATTAAAGATTTAATGAAACAAAATAGGTAGCATAGAACAACACAAAAAATAAAAATGATAATAATAATAATCCTAGCTCCCAATGCTCTTCTCTTCTCCCCTTTTTCTTTTTAAGGGAAAATGAAATGAGAAAATTTTTTAATTAATCTTTGCCTATTTTCATGTTAATTACTAGATTATTTTTTATCTCTCAGAATTTTATCTCTACTCAAGAGTTTTATCTCCTTTTTGGTCCATGCTAATAAGGATTATGTTAAAATCCGAAATATCTTTCTCATTCAACTCCATTATAGGCCAAAATCAAGGCAATTATATATGGATATCTATGGCAAGTATTATTGTCATTATAACACATGTATATTATATATGGATATCTATGGCAAGTATCATTGCTATTATGACACATGTATATATTTTGTAAAAAATGATCTAGAATATCCTTCGTAAGTCTTTGGAATGAACTTAAAACACTCAAATTTGGTGCATAAGTGAATGAGAAATAAGATCTCAAAATAATCCATTGGTTTGGGGAAAAATAAATAAAGAAAGAGTGTTAAATCCTATATTGGGAAAGTAACTAAATAATTAAGGCTTTATATATATTTACACATGTGATAAATGATATGTATAGTAGAAAAAAAAAAAAAAAACTCTTTTTATGCGTGATGTGCTTATTTTTCTAGGCCAAAATACCTTTTATGAATTCTATAAACTAGCTTCTAATTTGATTTGCTCGAGACCAAAAATCCAAGTGGATTTTTACTCTTCTCTCTTAAACAAATTATCTTTAACTTTAGCCTTTAGTGTGATAAAATTCAAATAGTAGTTTGAAGTTTGCTGAATTAATAAGGTTGGCTAGCTACACAATTCAAATTCGTTGTATAATGGGAGAGAGATGTCGATATAACTTAAGTACCATTGAAAAGGTGGTCAATTTATTTTAAGGAAAATATAACTTTAAGGCCTCATGTTTATTTATTTATTGTTATTACTTATTATTTTTTATTTATAATATTTTGATGTTATTTCAATTTTGTTATTATAAACTAGTGACAAGTGTGTAAGTGACTTATTAATAAGTTAAATACTCTAAGAAGGATTTATTACAAAGACAATACATTATTTAAAGAGTCTGAATTTTAAACAAAATCATTTATGATTCTTCTAGCCTCAAAAACCTAATTGATGTATTTTTGTATACAATAGAAACTGTCTTATGTCACTTACTAATAGCAATTTCAAGCATCATTGTTATTTTGGTATCATATCCTCGATGGGCTAATTACTCTGAAGCTAGACATTAGCAAAGCCCATGGGCCATGATCGTATCGAATCCAGTATTGTTAAAAGTCTTATGGAATTCATCACCAATAAAGATTTTGCCATCTCCCATATTTCGTTTGCGGACGAGAGCCTAACTTTTTTCCAAGCTTTGATTCGAGACTGTTACTGTGTTACCCAGACAAGTGTTTAACATGGTGAAATTTAAAAACGAGTGGAGCTATTATTACCATTCAAAACTCCTTATAAACCACACTTTTGCATTTATCATTTTAGTCATAGTTGAAAGTCTATTAAAAGACAAAAATCATCTCTTTATTTGATTGACTATTTTTTTTGTAAGAGGCCAAGAACATCTGACAACTGGAGATACAAGCAGCAACTTCACTCATTTCGATACTTAATTCCTAGTTGCTAAAAAATCTTACAAACTTTTGAGCACAAGATGGATTTGGCAGCCCTCATAATTTCATAAAATTAGTTTCTGTATTGTTAACACAATCATTCTTTTGAACTTCAACTAGGGGAGGCTCAATCTGTTCATTCTCATTTCTCAGCCACTTTTTCATTACATAATTTCCTCCATTTTTCAGAAAGCAACAAAGCCACTGGAAATAACACAGATGCTGCATGTAACCAAAATGAAGCAGAGCAAGCATTCTTTTATTCCCTACTACCTAATAACTCAAGCTTATGGGTCGAACATGGTATCAGAACTAATTACTGTGTCAAGTTCTCAATTAACAAGAATGATGATTAACCCCAAAAAAAGAAAAATTCATAATGCTATATTATTCAGTAGTGTCACAATAGAGGATGCTCTAAGCACTAATTCATTTTGGTGAATGCAAAACTCATTAACAAGGGAGATGCATGTTATAAAGCCTACGTCTTTAACTTAGCCAGCCAAAAGTAGGATTAAAGCCAGCAAAAAGTTAGATTAAAAATTAAGAGTTATCCAAGTCTTATATATTTAATCTTAATTCAATATTCATTTAACGTGGAATGTTTTCTACAACACCCCTCCATGCAAGCTGATCATTTTGACTAATCTTTTTTTATATTTTAAAGTAGTGTAAACCCACTCATACATAAGTTTAATTTTAATACTATGTCGAAGATTATAGATTTAACTCAATTCAAAAACTTTTGAATGTTGCCCAACTATGGTTAACTCAAATTTAACTATAAGAAGCGAAATCAAGATGAACTAAATTGATATTAATATATTTATTTTATATTAAAATTAAAATGAGGATGAATTAGAATATTATAATTTAATAACGAGTCCTTAATTAATTATTATTATTATTATTATAATTATTTATTCAAAAATTATTATAATTAATTATTTTAATAATATAATATTATTATTTATATTATTGTTAATATATTAATTAATGATGATGTTTTTATATTAATAATGATTAATTATTATTATTATTATTATTATTATTAAGATGATGATGATAATAATAATAATAATAATAGTAATAAGCTGTTTAAAAAAATCAGAATTATTATCATCAATATAATCGGAATCACAAATCGTCATCATTATTGTCAAATACACCACTGAATCAGAATCAAAGATTATCATCATAAAAAAAAAAAAAAAATTGGAATCATTATCATCAACATAATCAGAATCGAAAATCATCAACATTATTACCAACAAAATGTGAAAATCAAAATAAAAAAATCATCGTCATCAACAAAATAAAATCCTAAATCGGAATCATCATCAACAACAGCAACACCGGCAACAACAACCATCACCGTCGACGTCATCACCATCATTAGAGCAAAACCATGGCTATCGGAGATGAATCAGAGATGAAACTGCGACGGAGAAAAGTGAGACGAAGCCAAGAGGAGACGATCCAAACCGAGACGAAACTGGCAACAACCACATCGCTATAGCCGATGGACAAACTATGACGGTGACGGCACTTAATTTTGGCAGCAAAGATGAGGTTTGGCTGTTGCTAGAGCTTGATTTTGGCAGCACCAATTAGGGATTTGCTACTGCTGCTATTTTTAATTTAATTTTTCTATTTATAGTTTTTAATTAAATAAAGGGTATTTCGAGAATTTACAAATTTTAATGGGGTAAATTTGGGTCTCCAGGGAACGGGAAACTGATTTTCAAGTCCCCTCTTGGTATCAGTCTCCGTGATTATTCCCAAATTCAGGTAAATTCAGGTGGTTCCATATGTTTGATTCTTATTTCGAATGTTAATTTGTGAAGTAAAAGCAGTGAATCATTTTAATTACGGACTCCGATTTCCTAATCAAAAAAATAAACGCACCTTTATAGCTATCGGGTCAATTGAGAAAAAAGATTTTAAATTGGTCTAAGTATTTATATTGTTATATAGTATTTTTTTTTATTTAAAATCTGAATGGATCTAAATTTAAAAATAATAATAAAATTTAATAATTTAAAAAATAGATATATTTTTTAGATATAATATTTGTTTTCTATTTAGACATTTTCTAATTTAGATGAAAGTCATAAATATTTATTTTTTTATTTAAATGTAAATATCTAAAAATTAAACATAAGTTATAAAAAAATAAATAAGTATAATTTTTTAAAAATATATGAAATTAATAAAATTTCACACACGTTTAGAGAACAAGCCTATAGTGTCATTATTTAGGCATCAATAATATAGTAAGAAATACCAGTTATTTTTTTTTAACTCCCACAAGATAAGAAAAACAAATAACCCAAAATAAATTAATGGCTCATTTAATTGTAATTTTGTAAATTATTTTTTTCATTTTCAGAAGACCATTAGGAGGAAGTGTTGTTTAATGATTTAATTGGTAATCACTCAAAAGTGATATAAGATGGTTAAGATTCAAACACTACTCACAAAAGTGGGATCTGAGATGGGGAGGGGATATATTTTTCTTTACGGAATGTTTTGAAAAAATAATACTAAATATAAAGTGGATGAGGAGAGAGCTAATTCAAAAAATATATATACACATAGTAATCTGTAAGAAAAAAGTCTTAATAATATATACAGAAAAATAAAATAATTGTATTTTATAGTATTTAAATAGAGTCCTGATCCAGTGTGCGCCAATGAGCCACACCGGATCGTGTCTATATTAAAGATGAATTCGAACTTTTTATTAACAAAAAAAAAAAAAAGAGAGAGAAGTCACCTATGGACCATAGGCTATGGTATATGCTAAATTCTAAACTACTAATAATTTATATTGGTTCCTTAATTTTTTTAATGCCAATTCACAAATCTTAATAATAGGTACATGAAAATAGGAATTGTAAGATTTAGAAGATCAATAATGAAATTATTTAACTGAAGCAAAAAAAAAAAAAAAAACATTCAACGACAGAAAACTCAATCCCAAGCACTTAAACAAGGATCCAACGAAACCTAAAATTTTGATCATAGTCCAAAACAAAAAGTAAAAACTCAAAAAACTTGACATAAAATCAGATAAAACTTAAATCAATAAATGATTCTAATACATCTTAAAATATTAATTAAGTACCCATCTAATAAGATCAAAGGACGGAAAATATTAAATACAAATTTGCATGTCTTTACTAATTTCTTGAATGTTCTCCTTTTTGTGAAATATAATGGACACCTTTAATCAAAATATCAAAATTGAAATTAATGGTACCCAATCAGAACTTCATACCACAATCATAAAAGAAATGTCGAGTCCCGGCCCACTTAACCTCTAGCTCTTTCTTGTATGTCAAAACAATCAACTCGAAGGACAAATCCTATTAAGCATCCCCTCCACAACATGGAAAGCAATCATGCAGATGTGTCAAAAAAAAAGTTGACTATCATTTTCCCACTACAAAGCAAAAGCTAATATGTAATAATTTGGTGATGGGGTACATTAAAATGCATTTTCAACTAGACAAATGCTTTTGATAATTGATGTGGTTAAGGCCCCTAAACACTTTTCATAATTGGTTCTTACATAAATAATAATGCTTCCTTGTTATTAAAGTCAATTTCCACTGTAATTTTGGGCCTTCACAAGTCACATTGCTAAAGCCATTAGAATAGCTATAGTAATGGGGAAAGCATAGAATTAGTTTTAACTGATAATGATTGCAATTGAGATATTAAGCTTCCATTTCTGGTAATTAAGCAACATCATGATTATGACATTCATGTTTCATCATCATCATCATCATCATCATCATCACTTTTGTTGCTTTGACAAGACAAAGATAATTAAGTTCTTAGTTGTGATTTTAACTAAAACTCATTGAGAATCCATGTGCTTATGTTTCCTAGTTGTGCTAATGAAGGTTGAAGAAGATTACATTATGGGGTCATCTCAAATGGACCCTTTGCTTTTATCCTATTAGTTTTCGGTTTTCATCTGGCAACAAAATGTGGGATGTTTCCTACAACTTTCTACCGTGATATATTGTAATAGTTCAGATAGCATAATTCTGCTAGTCGCATAAATTTTGATAATTGCTAGAGGAAAATCATCTTGCATATGAAAAAGTATTTGGTTGCTTGGGTTAAATAATTTCTGATTATGAGTATGTTTGGGATTGAGGATGGACAGTTATAACTTTTAAACTGCAGCACTAAAATATTTGGTAAATATTAGCTACTGTAGCTTTTAAGCTATATTAATTATGTTAATATAATTTTTTACTTGTATAATGTAAAATCTATTATGTTTTTAATAATTTTGTTAAAATTATTATTTAAAAATTATATTTATTACATATTATTAACTTTCATTTTATAATTATAACTTTTTTTCTAGAACAACTGTAGCTTAAAGCTACAGCACCTCAATTCTAAATATACCCAATTCCAAATATACCCTATAAATTGTTGAAAGAAAGTTATTTGTGAAGAAAAATTGAATGAAAAGAAAATGAAATGTGGAAATTCAAATTCAAATATAGAATTTTAAACGCCTCAAGTTGTGGTCAATTTGATAATCAGTACATTAGGAAAAAATAAAAAATTATTTAAATCTTGCCCACTCCCTTACCTTTTTAAAAAAATATATATATATATATATATATATATATATAATTTTAACTTGACTTAATAGGTAAGAGTCTAATGTAATAATTAAGAATAAAATTGAAATTTATCAAGAATATAATTACCATATATTCACATAACAAAAAATTTTAGTTAAAAAATTTCGCTAACACTAATTATAATACTTTTTTCAAAAAAAAGAAAAATAAAATAAAATACTGTAAATTCTAAGCCATAGTGATGAGACTAAGCAATGAGCATAGTTACATTATTAGGGTAACAGTGGCTCTTTCTTGTCAATTATTTGTCTGTGGTTGGATAATTAGCTTAGGAAAAGATAGCTTAAGGATAATTGAAAGAGCCAAATTCCAATTTCAAGAACATACGAATTATGTCTCCCGGCCCTCTATTAATTTCAAATATGCAATCGATTGTTATTATCTTCCAAATCTTTCTTCACATGAATATATTTCAATCCCAAAATCTCCTATCACATATGTCTAATTAGTAACCCTTTACAATATGCAAATTATAACATTGCTTTACCAATAAGTCATCATTAACAAACATTTTTTTTTTTCCATATAATGAATTTGCTTTTGGGTTTGGTTATAGAGCTATTGATGTTAATATACTGATCATTTGAAGGATGAAAGTGTATAAAAGCAAGAAATTGACTAAAAAATATTCAATAACACTTTCAAATTGTATGCTTCAAGCTGTTCATCTAAATCATGCAAATTCTTCAATCTAAATTTTGGTACAAACGTCTGAATAAGTCCTATCACTAAATTCAACCATCACAGAACAATCAATTTATTAAATTTGACTTTGAAAACTATAATATTAGTCAGATCCTTATCTTGGAACTCAAAATTTTGAATCGGATGACTTACTAGCATAATATCACAGCGAAAGTCTTGTCTGTGAACTTGATTTAATATTATGACCAAATGCTACTATTGATGCTTATAATTACAAAGACTTTTTATTCTGGTAATTTGCTAACATGGAATAAATTATATACGTATATATATAGGACAGTCCAATAGAATTACGATATATATTTAATATTTTTTCTTATTCTCTTGGATAAATCTGCTATTGATCATAACAAATTGTAATAAGGATTAGCCTTCAGCCTCTACTCTTTAGGGCATTTTTTCTTGGGACCTAAACACTATTGGCTAAGTTATATAAAGGGCATGGACCTGTCTACAAAGATTAATTATTAATATTTTTTTCTTTTATGCATTTATAGTACCACAATTCATTTCTCTTGCTGGCTAGACATGCATATAAATTTAGGGCACCCCATGACTCCAACATTAGGTTTTAAACTAATCTTTAACCCAATCAAATTAAAGGAATCCCCAGCTAAGCTTTTGCAATAAAAGACATGTTCAAACATTTGAATTCGATTTCGGATTTGATATTCTTCAAGCATATCATCTAGTTGTTTCTACCAAAACTCAATGGTAGTACTTGTAGTTTTTTGTTGTTTAATGCACCGCGCCATGTGATTGTGAACAATAACATATAATATGAGTCTTTGAAACAACATCCAACCACTCGGAATTTTGTGTGTTGAATTTCTAGCTTGATGCTGAATCCCCCGAGTCAACCCAAAAACTTGTACATTATCACAAAATTATTAACCTTTAAAATATTACATGTTTGCATGTTCCAATCATTTGATATATGACACAGATACATACATTCCCTTCAGTGGATAAAAAGCATATCATAAAATTTTATATGAAGTAAAATGGAACAATGATCAGAAACCTAGGCTTTATGTTATGAACAAGCTGATATTATTATTTGACAGCAAAGCCAAAGGGAATATGCATGTAACAAAAGTTGACTTGACAACATAACAGCTCATATTTTTGCTATATGATAAGCTTCAGAAGCTCATTATGAGTTTTCATGGGGTCTTTATTTAATATTAACATCAAATTTGGATGGTTGAATTAGGACATTGATAAAGGTCAAGGAAGGTTCACAATGTCAGAACAAAGAGACAGATTAATTATCACATAAATGAAACTATTATTAATTAAGTGAACGTGTTTAAGAAAAATATAATTGAAAATTTGCAGAAAGCCAGAAGCTCTTCATCAGTTTGGATGTTTGTATTCCATGCATATCTTGCATAGAATATTTTGTCTTTAATTTAGATAAAGAGATGGTGAATTACAAGTCTGATATATCCTTTTTGAAGATTTGTTCCTAAAAGAAATCTAACTTGCTCTATTATTTCCCTATTTTATTTTATCAACCATTTTTTTCTCTAATGCCAATAATAGGCGTATTTAATTGCTCATTTAGCTCTTACCGTTTGAATTAATCATCCAGTCAGTCCTTATAATTCAAAAATTACCTAAACTGAAATGTTGTTACTTTTCTAACAACAGGTGAAAAATAGATTATAATTAACATATTAAATAAAGTTTATTAAAAATGAATATATGACAATAACTTTTTGAATAATTTTTAAAATTGAGAGACTAAAATAGATGATTGACTCGCACTAAAAAAATAATTACTCGCCATAATATTCCAATACACACCTTGCCTTTCTTTATATCTATACAACTGTTATAACCTAAATTTAATAATAATGTTGGACCGTTGCTGAATTGCTTAGGTTTTTCGGCTTAATAGTTTAGTTAACACAGTATTAGAGCTAAATTTTTAAATTTAACCTCCCATGTGCTTAGTCTTAATTTATATTTATGCCATGAGAGAGCCTATAAGACTGCCGCACTAGTTTTACAACATTTCTTAATAGCCTAATGTTACGGGCCGCATGATTCCAGCCCGCAATGGCCCAAGAGAATGAGCCAAGATGTGCTAGCTTGGCGATTCTAGAACATTCTAGCAAACTCTAGCACTTTTGTACATAGCCTAGATTTGTGACACTTATGCGGTCTAGGTTTAGACACATGTACATAGAACTCTCTAGAACTAGCCAAGCTTTGCTATAAATAGAGATGAGCTCTAAGCATTGTACTCATCAATCATCAAGCAAAGCATCAAACACTTGTAAGCTCTCTTGTAAGTTTCTCTTGAGTAATACAATTTCCGCATTTGGCTACATTGCTCGCTAGCTTCTCCTTCTCTTTAGCATTTCGGGAACCTCTTGGCTTAGCTATCGAGAAGCGCAAAGGCTTACTTAGCAACATCCAGACAAGGTTGTCTAAGTGCCGCTGCGGGTTTCTTGCGCAAAACACCCATCCGTGACAAGTGGTATCGAGCTACGGTTTGCACACACGCATTCTAGCAATGGCCAACCTTCCAACCTCAAGCTTGACGCAAGAAGCTGCTCATGGTGTGGAGAATATCCGGAACCAAGCGGGGCCGCGATGACACTTCGCGGGCAGGCCAAGACTTCGAGGCAAGTCGAAGGCCGCATCTGTCGATGCTTTGGAGCCCACGATTGGCTACGTTGGAAACAACAATGTCCGTCATTCGAGGACACCCTCGAAACATTGGAGGAAAGGGTTGGCGGCCTCGAGGCGAATATGCCGACTTCACGGTGGCATCGAAGGCCCTCATGCAAGAGCAAGCCAACACCCTCGAGGGAATTCAAGTATTCCACGAGGGTTGATGAAACTCCGCGACTCGTGCAAGGCGAGCTGCGTGCTGTCCGCATGGAAGTAGAGGAAGTCGCGAAGATTGGGCATGCCACAAGCGCACACTCTCCGCTGGCCAAGCTTCTACAAGCATGAGTGATGCGCGGCGCATTGACGTGCCAAAGCCGGACACCTACGATGGCACACGGAATGCAACCATCGTGGATAACTTTCTCTTCGGGCTAGACCAATATTTCGATGCCATGGGTGTGAGAGATGAGGCATCAAAGGTGGGCACTGCACCCACGTTCTTAAGGGGCGCTGCACAACTATGGTGGCGTCGCAAGCATGGCGAAATGGGCAAAGGCATCTGCGCCATCAACACATGGGCAGACTTCAAGCAAGAACTCCGAAAGCAGTTTGCCCCAAGCAATGCCGAAAGAGAGGCGAGAACACGCCTACGTCGCCTCAAGCAAACGGGTAGCGTCCACGACTACGTCAACGAGTTCACTACCCTCATGCTCGAGATCAGCGACATGTCCGAAAAGGATTCGCTCTTCTACTTTGAAGATGGCCTCAAGGATTGGGCCAAGACGGAGCTCGACCGGCGTGGCGTCCAAACACTTGACGATGCTATTGCCGCCGCGGAGTCGCTGCATGAGTACTCCACCCAATCCAAGGAGAGAAAGGCCTAGCCAAGGCAAAAGTGGGGGAGAGAGTCGCAAGGACAAGGGCCAGAATCGCAAGGATTGGGGGCAGAAAAAGCCTCCGAGCGGCAAGAGTGGGCAAGAAAAATCGGAAGGCAAGAAGGAAGCGCCAAAGCCTCGCAGCCCATGCTTCATATGCAACGGGCCTCATTGGGTTCGCGACTGTCCGGAGAAGAAGTCGCTGAATGCCCTCGCTGCCCAGCTCAAGGGCAACCCCTCATCATCATCGGAAGAACCCCGACCCAGCATGGGTTCGATCCAAAGACTTGGCGCACTTGACAGCCCTCAATCGGCACTCAAGAAAGGGCTGATGTATGTAGGCGCGACGATAAACGGCCACACCGTTCGCGCGTTGCTGGATACGGGAGCCACACACAACTTCGTATCCGAGGATGAGGCCAAGCGCCTAGGCCTTAGAACTACGAGGCAAGGAGGCACAATGAAGGCAGTGAACTCACCCGCCAAGCCCATTGCGGGCACTGCCCATGGAGTGAATGTTGCACTTGGCACATGGGCGGAAGCTCAATTTCTCAATCGTGCCCATGGATGACTTCAAGATGGTCCTTGGCATGGGTTCTTCGACCAAGTCCATGCCTTCCCTCTTCCAGACCACGAACTCCCTAAGCATCCTCGGCGGGAGCAAGGCATGCATGGTTTCTACGGAGGCGAGGCAAGTCAGGAGAAGACCCTCTCCGCCATGCAATTCAAGAAGGGTTTCAAGAAGGACCCAAGCTTCTTGGTCTCCATCCAGGGAGCTTAGAGGGAGAAGATTCAGCAAGTGCTCCAGCCCAAGTCCCTCCATCCATACAATCCAGTCCTCGAGGAGTTCAAGGACGTGATGCCTCCACGACTTCGAAGAAGCTTCCACCTAGACGAGAGGTGGATCATCAGATCGAGTTGGAGCAAGGTGCAAAGCCTCCAGCTTTGGCGCCCTACCGCATGGGCGCCACCCGAGCTCGAAGAGTTGCGAAGACAGCTCGCGGATTTGTTGGATGCAGGCTATGTTCGCCCATCCAAAGCCCCATTCGGTGCACCGGTCCTGTTTCAAAAGAAGAAGGATGGATCATTACGGATGTGCATCGACTATCGGGCGCTCAACAAGATCACTATCAAGAACAAGTACCCAATACCCTTGATAGCGGATCTATTTGACCAGCTTGGCAGTGCAAGGTACTTCACCAAACTTGACTTGCGCTCCGGGTACTACCAAGTACGCATCGCCGAAGGAGATGAACAAAAGACAGCGTGCGTCACAAGGTACGGATCATTTGAGTTTCTTGTTATGCCTTTCGGACTAACCAATGCACCGGCAACGTTCTGCACTCTCATGAACAAAGTGCTACAACCATTCCTCGACCGCTTTGTGGTCGTGTACTTGGATGACATTGTGGTGTACAGCACCACGCTCGAGGAGCATGTCAAACATTTGCAGCAAGTCTTCCAAGTACTTCGGGAGAATGAACTCTACATCAAAATGGAGAAATGTTCGTTTGCTCAAGAAGAAGTAGAGTTCCTCGGGCACAAAATTTCAGCCGGTAAGATAATGATGGAGAACTCAAAGATCAAGGCCATCCTCGATTGGAAGCCTCCCACAAAGGTACCCGAGCTTCGCTCATTCCTTGGCTAGTGAACTACTATCGCCGCTTCATTCAAGGCTACTCAATAAGCGGCACCCTTGACGGATATGCTCAAGAAGAATCGGACATGGCATTGGTCAGAAGATTGCCAACATGCATTCGAAGGCTTGAAGCAAGCAATTTCGGAGGCCGGTCCTAGTTCTTCGGATCACACAAAGACCTTGAAGTGCAAGCGGATGCCTCCGACTTCGCCATTGGCGGAGTCCTTATGCAAGATAGCCACCCATTGCGTTCGAGGCCGAAAGCTTAATGACACGGAGCAGCGCTACGCAGTTCAAGAAAAGGAGATGACAGCCATCATCCATTGCCTACGAGTGTGGCGACACTACTTGCTTGGCTCACACTTCACAATCATGACGGACAACGTAGCCACAAGCTACTTTCGAGACCTGAAGAAGTTGAGCCCCAAGCAAGCACGGTGGCGAGGATTTTCTTGCGGAGTTTGACTACGAGGCTCGAGTACAAGCCGAGGCAAGGCCAGCGTCGTTCGCGGACGCACTAAGCCGCAAGGCGGAATTGGCCACACTTAGCGCGAGCCAACCAAACTCAGACCTTGTCTCACGCATCAAGGAAGGCCTCCAACAAGACCCATTGGCGAAGGACTTGCTGGAGAAGGTGCTTCAAGGAAAGACAAGGCGGTTTTGGCAAGAAGAGGGCATCCTCCTCACCAAGGGAGATCGGCTATTTGTGCCAAGGTGGGGAATCTCGCAAGAAGTCATCAAGAGTGCCACGACTCCAAGTGGGCTGGTCACCCAGGAATTGAGCGCACCACCGCACTAGTCCAAGCCTCGTATTTTTGGCCAAGTATGCGGGACGACATCGAGGCATATGTGCGGACTTGTCTTGTGTGCCAACAAGACAAGATTGATCACCAATTACCGGCAGGATTGTTGCAGCCCCTGCCCCTTGCATCAAGGCCGTGGGAGAGCGTCTCGATGGATTTCATAACGGCCTTACCAAAATCCGAAGGTTGCGGCAGCATCATGGTCGTGGTGGACCGCTACAGCAAGTATGCTACTTTCATTGCCGCACCTGCTGATTGCAAGGTAGACGAAGCAGCCCGTCTCTTCATCAAGCACATAGTGAAGCATTGGGGTGTTCCTAGAAGCATCGTGAGCGATCGAGACCCACGCTTCACGGGAAAATTTTGGACGGAGCTCTTCAAGATGTTGGGGACCGACCTCAAGTTCTCAACAAGTTTTCATCCATGAGACGGATGGGCAAACCAGCGCATCAATGGCCTCCTCGAGATGTACTTGAGGCATTATGTGGCGCTCATCAGCGAGATTAGGCGAAGTTGCTAGATGTTGCCCAATTTTCTTATAATCTCCAGCGGAGGCGAGGCTACCGGCAAGAGTCCTTTCGAGATCATCATGGGATTCCAGCCCATGACCCCTAACGCCATAGCCTCGACATATGGAGGGAAAAGCCCACGACACACAAGCTCGCCCGCGAATGGCATGAAGAGCGGACATCACGCGAGCATACCTCGACAAAGCCGCGAGGAAAATGAAGAAGTGGGCTGATGCAAGGAGGCGGCACGTCGAGTACAAGGAAGGTGATCGAGTTATGATCAAGCTCCTGCCCCAACAGTTCAAGACACTTACGCAAAGTCCACAAGGGGTTAGTGAGGCGCTACGAAGGACCCTTCCGCATCATCCGGCGTGTGAGGCAGCGTCTCGTATCAACTAGAGCTTCCACCAAGACTCAAGATTCATTCGGTCTTCCATGTGAGTCTTCTCAAGCCATATCACGAAGGCGTGGAAGAACCAAGTCGCGGAGAATCAAGGCGTGCCCCAACAGCCGTTGTCACGGCGTTCGACAAAGATGTGGACTACATCCTTGCTGATCGCATCATTCGAAGAAGGGCGTGCCACCATACTACGAGTACTTGGTGAAGTGGAAGAACCTCCCGAGGCGAAGCCACTTGGGAGCGTGAAGATGAGTTGTGGCGGTTCGCGGAGCACATCCAACAGATACAAGCACGAGAGCGCGACGAGGGCGCCTGCGAGCTTAAGTGGGGAGGATGTTACGGGCGCATGATTCCAGCCCGCAATGGCCCAAGAGAATGAGCCAAGATGTGCTAGCTTGGCCGATTCTAGAACATTCTAGCAAACTCTAGCACTTTTGTACATAGCCTAGATTTGTGACACTTATGCGGTCTAGGTTTAGACACATGTACATAGAACTCTCTAGAACTAGCCAAGCTTTGCTATAAATAGAGATGAGCTCTAAGCATTGTAATCATCCAAGCAAAGCATCAAACACTTGTAAGCTCTCTTGTAAGTTTCTCTTGAGTAATACAATTTCCGCATTTGGCTACATTGCTCGCTAGCTTCTCCTTCTCTTTAGCATTTCGGGAACCTCTTGGCTTAGCTATCGAGAAGCGCAAAGGCTTACTTAGCAACATCCAGACAAGGTTGTCTAAGTCTTGCACGGGTTCATTGTCAGAAACACCCATCCCGTGACACTAAGCTTCTGTTATAAATACTTTACATTAATGAGAATTATGAAAAGAAGTTTTAGATTTTCAGTCAATTCGTATTCTTGGTTAGAGAGCCAAACTGAATTATGGCATTGTGCAATTCATGTTGTCACTTGTCATATTGAGGAAGCCAGGAATCTGAATTCTATAATTCATCCAAATTTGTCCTTATTCCAGTTTCAGAATTAATACATATACACAATGCCATGGAGGACAAATTCATTATTGTAATTGTCTTTATATATCGTACACAAATTTACTTCGTTTATTCATGATTTGGCTTTAGCCTTGCTTTAATTTGCATTGGCTCACAAAATTAAAGCATTAGTGCATTGATTTCAAGAAATAATGGAGGATTTCAGATTAAAGAAACAAGAAAAACCAGCGGGGGTTGGTGGAATTAGAGGGCCAATCTATTGAAAAAGGGATATGCCCCCTATTTTCCATTTTTCAATGAAGTTGAAAACAATTTGTACTAAATGTGAAATTTTCCCCAGTGATAGATATTGCTAGTCAAAAAAGGAAACGTTGAATAGAAAATTCAATTTGCTAACGTATTTTCATCATATATTTAGCTTTCTGTTGTGATGAATTTATTGCACTAAACCACATTGGAAATCTTACCTAATTCTGGGCATTTCTTGTTTCAAAAGATTTTATCCATTTTTCAACCTTGTGGCTAATTTTGTATGAAGAATCTTGATACAAATTTTGTTAAAATAAGGTCTTATTTTATTTATCATGTTTGTTTGGACTTGTGTACTTTATCACCACCACATTAACACCACATTAAGCATTTAACTTGGGCGACGGATATGAAAATTTGCAGCGACCACAGTGCATCAGCTGCACCGTACATTCACTTTATATATATATATATATATTTTTTTTTTACTAATAATTTTTTCGTTCTTTTTAATAGTTGTTATGTTGTATATATAATTTATGTCAATAAAAAAAATTGTTATCAATGTACAGTGAACTAATGCACCGTTGAAAAACCCAATTTGCAAAGTTTTCACTTCAACCATACAAAAAAAAAAAAAAAAAATCTATCAAACTAAAAGGCCCACCAGGAGCTGAAAAATTACTTAAATTCTCAAGAACTTTTGATGATGCTAAGTCAAATTATTGGAGGGTCCATTCCATGCTTTCATCTCGATAGAATGCCTTTAGTTAAATCCAAACCGTTGGATGAAACCGGGACCTGTCGTTTCGTGGTCCCGAATGCTGACATGGACCAACCAAAGAATAGGGAAAACACAACTGAGAACATATGATATATATATATATAAATTTACAACCATAATCTAACAATCAGCCTCCTTGAATGTGACCCTCTCTCTCTTTAAGCCTCCTATTAATTTGATTCCCTACCAAGCTTCTACTTCATTTTCAATTCTCAGCTTTTCTTATCAATTATCATCACCTCTCTCTCCCTCTCTCTCTGACTCTTTCTGTGTTCAGAATCTACTTATACAGTTTCCTAGCTAGTTGCCAGTTCTTTAAAGTTATTGTGCCAGCACTGAAGCTTAAAAAAAAAAAGTAAAATAAAATAAAAAAGTTGCACAGCTTGCACATGGGGAGGCATTCATGTTGTTACAAGCAGAAGCTGAGGAAAGGCTTGTGGTCTCCTGAGGAAGATGAGAAGCTTCTGAATTATATCACTAAGCACGGCCATGGCTGCTGGAGCTCCGTCCCTAAACTAGCTGGTAAAATTATTTATAAAATAATCAATCATGCTTGTTCTGTTATTTTAATGCTCAAATGCATTTAACATAATGCTTTATTTGCAGGCCTGCAAAGATGTGGCAAGAGCTGCAGATTAAGGTGGATTAATTATCTTAGACCTGATTTGAAGAGAGGCGCATTCTCGATACAGGAAGAGAGTCTGATTATTGAGCTCCATGCAGTCCTAGGCAACAGGTTGTTTGAATAATCTTCATTTTTGTTTAATTCTGCTTTTGATGCTTTTGGCTAATATGCTTTGCTGGCTGCAAATTGATCAGATGGTCTCAGATTGCAGCTCAGTTACCAGGAAGAACTGATAATGAGATAAAGAATCTATGGAATTCAAGCATTAAGAAGAAGCTGAGGCAAAGAGGCATTGACCCTAACACTCACAAGCCACTTTCTGAGGTTGAAAACGATAGAGAAAAGCACCTCACAGTCATCAACAGAAACAGTGACAAAGCCTCTGCAGAATCATCAAAAGACTTGGCTGCTGAAATAATGCACCCACTTGAAGTTTCTTCAAGCTCTGAGATCAACAATAACAATAATAATAATGCCAACATGTTAAATTTGGTAGATAAGTTTGCTCCTGCTGCTGCTTCTAACAATGAAAGCTCAACCACAAGTTGTAGGCCTGATTTGCTGGGATATTTTCCTTTTCAGAAGTTGAATTATGGCCCCAATATTGGTCTCTCAGTTAACACAAACACTTCTTCTCTTTGCTTCAATCCAAATTCCACCCCTTCTGAGATGATTTCTGAGTTTAATTCTAGCATAATCCCTTCTGTTTCAGCATCCGTCTTCCAAACCCCAATTCGCGTAAAGCCTTCGATTAGTCTTCCTTCTGATAATCCTTCTGTAGGCACTAGTGACATGAATGGAATGCACAACTGGGAAGCTAGTAGCTTTAGCAACAATTGCAGCACCAGCAATGGAAGCACAGCAAGTATTGAATTGCAGAGCAACAGCAGCTTCTTTGAAGGCAACGTCTTCTCGTGGGGACTAACAGCAGATTGTGGCAAATCTAGTGATCAAGAAGCTCAAATTCGTGCACTAGAAGGTGATCAAGAAGACATCAAATGGTCTGAATATCTCAGCACTCCATTCTTTCTTGGAAGCACAATACAAAATCATCAAACCTCTCAGTCCATGTACAGTGATGTTAAACCAGAAGCACATTTTATATCAGAAGGTTCAAACACCACCACTTGGCTCCAGAGCCAGCATCAACAAGCTTCACAAGCTACACCAGCAGTGTATACAAAGGACTTACAAAGACTTTCTGTGGCTTTTGGACAAACCCTTTAGCTTGTAGAATCGAAAGGAAGAGAGAAATTACAGAGTTTTAAATTTTATTATGGTGGGGGAAAAAAATGTGTCTTCTAAGTCAACAGGTTTGTGTGCAATTAAAGCATAGAGTTTTTCTTTTGATTTTGTAAATGTTTCTAATACAAATCTTCTCTTTCTTTTGTTAATCCATATTTGTATTTGAACAAATTATTGAGCTTATGCTAATAAGGCTTGCCTGTGATGAGTACTTTTTTTCTGCTTCTGTGCTTTCAACTTTTGTGTGTAAATCCAATCAAAAAGATTGATTCTTTTCAAGTCCAATGTGGATGGAGATTGAGACTGTCTTTGTAACATATCCATATATCTTTTGGTTTCTAGGATTCACAGTTACTTTAATAGTATCAACCATACAGCAAAATTCCACAAGTGCTTTTGCAAAATGCAAAATTCAAGGGACCATTTTTCATAAATGGGAGTCTATCATTGTCCCCCTCAAAGATTGAGATAGTTTTCACTTTTTTCACAGCCTTTAAGTCTCTTCAAAACTCAAATGGTCCAAGGCAAGAAATTATACTTGTCTTCTTCTTTTGTGTGTTACCTTGTCTTAAAAACATAAATGGTTATTCCAACTTACCTTGTCTTAAAAACATAAATGGTTATTCCAACTAAAGTAAATACAGAAGCGATGCAAAAATGTCCCACACAAAAACAAGTCAAATAAAAATTGTAACCATACATTCACAAACTTCATCTCAGCCATTTAGGCATTTACATTATCTTCTGAAGACATATAGGTGAATGAAAATTTTCAATTCAATGCACAGTGTGAATTCACTGGTGACAAGATATGCATATCAATTATCATAAAAGGACACCAAGCACTATGTGTCCTTGCCATATGGGCCTATACTTTTACTTCTTCTCTGAGAAACTGTGAAAAGGGTCCCTCAAATGGGCACCTATTGATTCTGAAGCTTCAATAGAGAGAAAGAAGGACAATTTTGTAACAGAAGATGATTGATTGACTGAAAGGATAAGAGGGGGCTGGTTCAGTGTGTTAATCTTAATCATGAGAATTGATTACGGCCAGTGGTATGCATTGGAGATAAATATATAAGGCGAAAGCAAGTCATTGTGAAGAAGAAATTTTAGTTGAACTTCTTTTCCAATGAATAGTATTCTGAATTAGTATCAATGTGCTAATCCTTTTTCTTTCTTAAATATTACACAAATACAATCCAAAGTCTCAAGTAAAATAATTTAATTGTAAAATTACTTTGAGAAATTTTATCAGTTAAACTAACTATTATACTTACTCTTTTAAAATACATACTTTAACAAAAATTAAAAGATTAATAAAGACTTGATTGAGTAATTTTCAAACAGTTTTATTTCGTTAACCATTCATTTCCGAATCTTAATAAAGGTACAAGGCTAACCCCTTGTCTGATATGAAATATCAGAAATTTCATTTAACGCATGAATAGTGGGTTGCCATATTCGTTAATTTGATTTCCACAAACAAGACAGAAAGCTTTATGTTCCTCCATGTGCCTAGGCACCTAAGAAGTATTATTTCTCAATAAAATAAGCCTTAACCTCTTCTAATTGGAGGCATTAGTGAATATTAATACTGAAATGGACATATAAATATACGGAGACATGAACATATATGCATATATAAAACTCAAACACATGTGAAGTAAATTATTAGACCTTTCAGTTGAGGCCCTACAATAATCATGAATGTAGAAAGAATACAAAAAGTATTGCATTAGAAATGGCAGATTCAAGTGCATGGTGATAAGACACCAGCTTTTCTGGGTGGCAAATTTTGATTTCAATTTATTTATATTAGAAAGTTGAATATGTTTTGGAATCTTTGCTTTTTTCTTCAAACATATTAATATGCAGCAAGGTTCAAGCAATGAATAATTTATTGGGGAAGATTAATGCAATGATGATGAAATGATTACAGCAATGACAATGATATAAGTATTTAACAAAATAGCATATCATCCAAATATACTATTGTTGAGCTTGCTTTGAATGCAAATATTCTTGCATGACATAATGAATCAAAGTGAATATGACCTTATTATAAGTTTATTTAGTATTAAAATTAAACAGTTATATTTTAAAAATTATAATATTAAAATATTTAATAAATACTAATCATTATAATTTGAAAATTAAATTAATTTAATTATATATTTTTATATATAATAAAAAACTTACAATATAATTTATTATTGTTGTAAAACTTATTATTTAAAAATTATATTTAATATAAATTATTAACTTTTATTTATAAATATAATTTTTTTTCTATTATAATTATAATTTAAAAGATAAGACATTTCAGTACGCCAAATAAAACTCAAGTGACACTTATCTACGACCATTCTCCACTTGGTTGCCTATTTATTTATCTTTGCAACTTCATGACCGTGTCGTAACTCCTAAAGTGCAAACGGTTATTTGGCATGCCCCTCGATCACCGTGGCTCAAGATCACTTGTGGAGACTTTGATGGAGCTTTCCATGGCAGTTTTGCTATGCCGCTTGGTTATTGTACTTCCTTCTTTGGTGAAATTTTTGATACCATCAAAGCTATCGAGATTGCTTCTTCTATGAATTGGTATTTCATTTGGCTTTAAAGTGATTCCTCAATAGCACTAGCTTGCCTTCGCAGACCTTCGAATACAATGGTTGAATTGTAAGAACATGATCAGTAAAATGTAATTTCATTGCAGTCATATCTATCGTGAGGATAAAGTACAGTTGCACAAATATTCTCTAATATGGTATTTCTTATTCCTCTTATACTTATGCTTTGTGTTTGGGGAATGTCAAGCAGCCCTGCTCGATGGCAAACAAGTCAGAACGAAAAACATGATCACTAGCATGAAAATATCTCTACTCGGTGTCAAATCTGGTCGGGGTCAAGCGTTCTAAAGCTAGTTGGGCTCGCATATTCCCATCCTACTCGAGTAAGGTCACAAAGAGCAGGGATATCCTCAACCATCTACTGAGCCCTAGTCGTATCATGGACAACGCCAAAAACAGGAAGAGACCAGAGCTCGAGACAGAGCAAACCCAAGCATGGCATCTTCACCTCTGTAATTCAGGACGGTGGTCGCTTCTCTCCAATAAGCAAAAAGTAGCCGCCAGACGTCTCCCACACCCTGACAACTTATTAGGACAATCGATAACTGGCAGATATCCCACGCCATAGGGTTTTATCACTGTTACCGATAATCGGCGCATACCCCCACAGTATCATCATTTTACACTTAACTACACGGCATCATTATTTGATCACGGTAACCCATGACCGTCTGACATCCCATACCCCCAAGTTGTGCCACTGTGACCCATAGCTGTCAGAAAAAAGGCAAGCACAATGAATGCAGGGGATGGCGGGAAAAAATTAGGATAAATATCATACAAATGGGAGATAAAAGGATTCTGATCTCCTCTTCTTTCTTATCTTTTTCAACCTTCTGTTTTTCGATTTTTTTCACATTAAGAGAGAATTCACAAAGAATCAACTCGATTATTGACTTAAGCGTTAGAGGGTTTCCGCCGGAAAAATACCTAGCGACCTCTAATACCTTTTCTGTGGATACAGGCCGGAGAACACCATCGCTTCAGTGAACGGAAAAATGTAGGAACCAGCTGGAAATCCTGCTCGAGCTACTAGCGACCAGAAGGCACTACTTAGGAGTGACCAGAAAACCGCATTAACACTGCGTTTCCTTGTCAGTAATAGAAATGGATGAAAATCAAAATGAATTGGAATAAAAAACAAAATAAGTTGTTTACTTAAACTACATGAATCAGAATTGAAATGAGCTAAAATCTCATTAATATATTTTTTTTTTTTTTTGAAAAATGTCACTAAAATATTGATATGTTTAATTTATCTTGAAATCGAAATCGAAATAAGTTGAATTATTTCAAGTTACTAAACACCCGTAATTAATTATAATAATAATAGTACTACTACTGTTATTACTATTTGGATTATTATTATAAAAATGATATTAATTAAAAAATAAATTAATAAATTTTAATAAAATAATATTAATGTAATAATAATAATGCATTAATAATAATAATAATAATAATAATAAATTTCTAATTTCTAATGATATTATTATTATTAGATTTTAATAATGATAATATTAATAAAAATAATTAATAATAATTATGAAATTAATGGCAATAATAATAATAATAATAATAATTATTATTATTATTATTAATAAATTATAATAATATTAATAATATTAACATTAATGATAGTAATAATAACAATTAATAAATAAAATTAATAAATTTTGATTATCATAATAATGAAATTAATAATAATAATAATAGTAATAGTAAATCAAAGGACCTATTTAAAAATAATATAAAATTTCTGAGTATTTTCATAATTACGTAGAGACTAAAATACAAAAAAGATAAAACTTGGTTGATAGGATTTTGGGGATTATGAAAATTGTTGGGGCTAAAATGAGAACTCTAGGAATTAGAGATTGATTCTCAAAGAGAGGCTTAAGAATCAATCTCCAATTTCTTATTCTAAAATTAGAGTGAGTCTCACAGTTTTTATTTTTATTCCGCCTTTATTTTGTGAAGTAAACATTATTAATGAATTTGATTTCGTATTCTAATTCTCTAATTCTAAAAACAAACGCAACGTTAATGAAATGAACCATCCGCTCCTTTTAAGTAAAAGTTTGGATAAAGATTCTTAAGAGCCTCCCAAGTATCACTTTTCATGATATAATGATAAAATTTCTTAGAAGAAAATATAAAGTGAGAATGGCCTACACATAAGTTTTAATGAATTTAAATTTTTATATAAATATTTATCAAATAATTAAATATTAAATCTTACCACTTAATTTATATGCTTAAATTTTAGTCTCAAAAATTATGCTTAACACATAGTCGATCTCTTGTATTTGAATTTATTTCTTACTTTTCAATATGATGACATTTTCCTCGTCTTTATATAATAAAATCATAGCTTATAATTCTCTCATTTCATTTATTAATTCAATTTTGAAAATGACTTAGAATTGGATGAATTTTAGTTGCGCATGATCCATATATTATAAAAATAATCATGTATACACCACTTAGACATAGAATTAAAATATTTTTTCTTAATTAAATATGGGTCCCACTTCCCGTACATGATGAAAAAAATAATGATCATTCTAATATTCCTTTCAGTCATGTTTTAGGCATAAATTTCAAATCCAAGAATAATAAAGTCTCGATTCTCTTATAATCAATCTTCTATTCTAGACTTCTACCATTAATTTTTTTTATAAAAAAAATAATTGAAATCATGCAACCATCAAAAGTTAATGCAACTTTAT
The DNA here is from genome assembly GCA_025617385.1 of Murraya koenigii. Lineage (NCBI taxonomy): Eukaryota > Viridiplantae > Streptophyta > Magnoliopsida > Sapindales > Rutaceae > Murraya > Murraya koenigii. The sequence continues at coordinate 1,152,027 of CM046819.1, read as the reverse complement.
AATTAAGTTTACCCATAGCCATATATATTTTCATTATATACTTCATCTTATGTGGGTGATAGTTAGTTCAATTAGAAATTTTTTTTTAATGTAAAAACATGAGATTTAGGATTTGAACCCAAACAAAAAACTTTATCTTACAAGTCCTATTTATCAAATGCAACTCAACTTTTGAGGATCAATACTGGAAACTTTCCTCTCTTCTTATTTTATCAAATATTTTAATATAATTCAATCATTTGTGTTTTTTTTTTTTGGTTACTGGGGGCATTTGAAAACGCCTGGATCCAAGTATGACTTTCAAACGTCCGGATCACAATAAGACTTTCAAATTAAATTCTTAATTAATGGATGATCAAATATTCTAACATAATGCAATCAGTTGTAATCTTGTTTGTTAACTAAGGGCATCTCAAATGTTCGTGTTGAAATGACTTTCAAATTAAGTTATGAACTAATAGATTGTACCCAAAAAAATAGAGACGTTATACACAAAAAAAAATAAAAAAAAAAAAAAGATATTTACATAATGGTGGAGGTAAATAAAATTTTTACACATTTTTGCTAATTCATACAAGGTCTATATAGACACGTAGATCCGTGGACCCATATATTTCGGATCAAAAAAAAAATTCAATAGAAAAAAAAAAGAGCAGAAATTGATTGATATAGCTAGTTGCCTTTCATAACTCTAGCATGCATACATTACTTTCAATCTTTCATCCCTGCTAATAACAATTATAAAAAAACCCGACCCGGCTGCCTATTATAAAGCTGATCCGGGAAGGCCCATTATGGCTTTAGGCCCAAGACTTTCAACAACAAAAACAATGCATTAAAGAAATCATATTTAAGACATCAAAAACTCTTGCCTTCCTCTTACAAAAACAAAGCCTACCTAAAATAAAATGAAAAGACTCCAACAAAAATTCTCCACAAGATAATTACTAAAATCTCACTCCAAACTGACGGACAAACCCAAATGGTGAATCGTATATGGATTATTGGATACATATATCTCATTCTTCTACAAAATTAACTCACTCCATTTGAAGTTGTTTATGTAATCGAACCTCCATATATCTCTGCTGTTTTATACTCCGGGCATTACTAAAATGTAAGCTGTTGAAGAAATTACAGTATAACAAATTCCCAGAGAGGAAATTTTGCTGCCTACTCGATGGCAGGCTTTTGAGCAGATTGAAACTCATCACTTTCCCTGTACCATAATTCCTTTGAAGTTCCAAGGTAATAGGACTTACAAGTATCAACATTTATTATCCCTAGCAGCTTAGCATTTTATCAAGCAATTAAAAAATTCAACATCCACTGTAAGCTCCTCAAAGCCCCTCAAACCTGAACAATTCCACAACTCTGATGCTTAAATCCGTAGAGCTTACATACAGATCATCCTTCACACTCTGCACTGATCCTGATGAAGGCTCTATTGAAAATATCTGCCAAAGGAGAAGAGATAGACAACATTTATATTTTTGAAATTACATAACGTCACAGTAGACAAAAAAAAAAAAAAAATTCTACCTTAAGTACAAATTTGTATAATGAAGGACATGCTTTCAAGAAAGCAGCACAAGAAAGAAGGCAGTCATCATCCTCAACCGCAACTGTCATATCCAAATCCTTGAGATTATGTAATTGGGGAATCTTGTATGGGACAGCCTCAGGCACCTGAAAGAATTTGGTACGGCAATATAAAGTAAAATGAATGATAAAAAAAATTATCAAAACAAAGATAAAACACACTAACAGGAATCCCAAAAATTTCCAACTTTATGTGTCTGCAGTTGGAAGAGAAAAGAGGAGAACTGATTAATGTTATGCCTAAGTAGAAGGAAAAACCGCAACCAAAAGATACCTCAGCAAGGCTTGGGGCATTTCCAAAAGAAGCGGTTGTGTTGTCCCAAAAAATTCAAATGATGTGAGATTATCAGCGTCAATTTTAAAATCCTCCAAACTGTTCAAATACTTCAACCCTTAGTGCCTCAACTTGAGTGATGGACCAGAAACTTTAAGACTCTTCAGACATGTAGTCCTCTCAACGCAACATCTCAATAAAGGGACAGTACAGCAGAATAATAAACTTTTGACAATCTCTCCTGTTATATCTACACTTGCCAAGCACAAGGCTATAAGAGACCTAAAGTTGGAATAACCATTTACATGCCATGGAAAAGTGTATTGCCCAGTGGTTCTCCATGCAGCAGATGTAAAGTTCAACTCTAGCTTCTGGACACTCCTTTCCATTGCAAATTTAATCCAATTGCCAACATCAGAGTCTGAGACAACATTGAAACATATCCTTAATTCTTCTATAGTTCGACTTTGAAGTGAACTCAAAACATAATTGAACTAACTCACAAACTTACTCCTTTCTACATCAAGTGGCTCACTTGCCCAACCTAAATTATCTTGTAAGTCAGCCATTGTTAGGGGATCCTCAAAATCCAAACAACCAGTAAAACACGTCCACACATATCTCCATCTACTTGTTAGCATGCTGGTACGGACTGCTTTTTTCATCATCAAGCGAGACAAAATGAAAACAATAATTTCATCAGGTAATTCACTTAGTCGGTCGTGGATATCATTTTCTTTAACTTTCTTCATTATAGACAAAAGAGAAGTAAGATCTCCATCCAAATTGTGTCTTTTTCTTCTCTTATTACTCAAATTAACTGAAGTCTCATCCATATCCTCATAGCCTCTCTTGACACACTACCCATGACGATAAAACAATCAAACGTAAAATTCTGCAGATAGCAAAAGCTTTTTGGGGTAAAAAGAACAAAGAACAATTAGCTAAGGCTTTGAGTATGCAGATTCAACCATTCAGCAATGAACCAAAGATTGACCCCATTGGGTAAAATTTTAGAAATCTTCTGACAATCGTCATCCATAAATTAAATTGAGATAAAACTGCTAACAAACATTGACCGCAAACAAAGAAAAAATTGAGAAATAGTGTGAACTGGGAAACATTTTCTTTAAGTAAAGTGGAAAAATGTATATAATAATGGGAAAAGTATAAAAGCAAACTATCCAAAAAATAGCCATAAATCATTATGAACATCTCTATAAGATACAGATGAGAGTACATAATGCAACAGGTGAAGAGAATTGGGTAATATTCAACATTCAAAAATATCTACTCAGCGGTATGGCTTCACGGCATAGGGGCATATCCCCTTCCCATTTGCGATTACTGGTTCGGGACACAGTTCCAGACCACTGTATAGATTTACCCAACAGTGCTATCAGATGGAGAGAAATAATTTTTTTCCGATTGAAAACAATAACAATAAAGTAAATCAATAAATAAAAAGAAGATATGTTATGATATAAATTTGAACGACCAACTCAAACATCTTTTTCCAATTAACAGATAAAGAGCACATAAAATAGAAAATTACAAACTATAAACTCTACCTAATTGTAAATCCAGTGATTCCCAAACATTATAATAAACCAAGTTTATAATGCATTTATTTGTAGCATGAGATCTACTAAACTTTAATTTATATTGTTTACTTATAATATAATGTTCGTAAAATAATAAACCTACCGATTTGAGTCTCGGAAGTAGATTTTGCTTAGAGAGAATCGTCAAACCTTATTCTGACATGTGGTCAAGTCTGATATGCCACATCATCGCTGACTCTTCTCCATTTGATAGGACACATTCATCAGCTTCCTGTAATGTTTCTCCTTAAAGCATGAATAGATTTGCACTAATCTTTTATGCTTTCATTAATACAAGCTCTCCTCTGACAATTTTTATCATCTCATTTTCAATATGGATTTTGCACCCAACACTATCTGTTTGTCCCAAAAATAATAGATTTTTCTTCAGGCCTTTGACATATCGTACCTTTTGAATTGTGCGAACTGTACCATCATATATTTTTATTTTGACAGTACCAATATCAACGATCTCCAAGGCATGGTTATCGCCTATGTATACAGATCCTCCTGAGATAGGTTCATATGTGTGGAACTATTATCTCCGAGAGGTGATGTGCCATGTTGCTCCTGAGTCTATAAGCCAGACGTCAGCTAACCGCTTCCTACTTTCTGTAACAGCTGCTGCCTCACTATAGAAAATTTCGCCATCATCCGAAGTACTAGCCACACAACCCTGAGCATTTGATGACTCAAGTACTTTACTCTCTATACTCTTCTGATTGCTCCAACACTCTTTCTTCACATGCCCTTTCTTGCCACAATTATAGAATTTCACATTCTTCTTACTTCTGGATTTTGATCTACTATGATTGTAACTCCCACTGGGCTACATTTTGTTGATCTCCCTCTCATCACCAATAGCGCTTCTGCTTGCTGCGAACTTGCAAGTCTATCTTCCTTGGTCTTACGCTTGCTTTCCTCGTTTAAGATGGAAGCTGCAACATCATCGAAAACTAGATTGTCCGTCGGGTTGCTGCTCGTCAGATTGATGATGAGTTGATCATACGAATCTGGTAGACTTTAAAGTAGAAGCTTCGCACGTTCATTTTCCTCTATTTTGTGACCCAACGTTGTGAGTTACGAAAATAGAGTCTTCAAGGTGTTGATATGGCCACTCACTGATGTAGATTCTATCATGCGAAGAGTATAGAGTCTCATCTTTAAAAAGATCTTGTTGTATAGCGACTTAGCCTCGTACAATTTTGTGAGAGTATCCCATATTTCCTACGCTGTCTTTTTCTCTGCCACACTGGATAACACCTCGTCTGCAAGTGCTAAGTGTAGATTAGAAATTACATTACCGTCTATTTCGTTCCACTTGGTATCATCAGTTATCTCTATGGGTCTTTCTCCAATTGCTGCCAAGTAATTATTTTTTCTCAGAATAGCTTTCATCTTCATTTTCAACAACGAGAAATTATTCCCGTTGAGCTTCTCAATCTCGTATTTTACCACTATTGTTTTCACCACGAACTACTTTTGTTAGGATCGGCTCTCACTGTTTTACGTGAACAGTACCGTATATATGAATAGTAATCTCACGTGAACAGTAACCCGATTCCAAAAAATGCAACTAAAGCTATGATACCACTGTTAGGAAATTTATGGGTGAAGTAGGGACACAGCTAAAATAAAATTGGAAGAAAATAAAGAACAAGTACAAACTAGGACACCAGAAATTACGTGGTTCAGCTTTTAGCCTACGTCCACGGGCGAAGACAGAAGGAAAATATTTTACTAGTGATATGAGGATTACAAGTATTGTAATATTTTGGCTCACTTACCAGAACCTTAATACACCCAATCTCTCAATCACTAATTTCACAAGAGTATTAAACTCTTTAAACTCTCATACATACCCTTTCTCTCTCAAAGAAATGTTGAAGATGGAATGTTTGGAGAGAGAAATAAAGCCTCTATTTATAGGCTTCATTTTCTCTCCTCATTATATTAAAATAATAATAATATATATTTTATTTTATTATTTTTCTAAATTCAAAGTTTGAATTTATAATTCAAAATTTGAAATATGGCTTCTAGATCTTCTTCTTCTTCTTTCTTCATTCAAATATAACTATTTTTAAATTGCATGATTCTAGATTGTATGCTTCTAGATTATGCATTCATGTATTTTGTTAACAATTTTTACAATTATTATTATATTAGATATTATTCCATTTAATTGTTACAAAAAAACAATCATTTAATTCATTTGTAATTTAGCACCAAAGAATCAGCTATGCATCTGGACATCAATTCGTTGAAAAGCTAATTACATGAATGATGCATCGTTTTGTCAAAACAAACGTTAGTTGGACCATGCACTCATGCTGTTACCACATGTCGGTCGTAGGAATGATTATAACGACTTGTCGTCCATTTTATAAACAACTAGATGACATGATATTTAATGAAAACGATAAAAGACACAACATACGGATCTTGTGTGCCAGTTAAAATACTTTCAATATTTTATTATTATCATCGCTGTTATTATCATTATTATCTCTATTATTATTGTTATTGTAGTAGTGACTGAATGCATACTACTGTCAATTAAAAATTTCCCATATCATTTTTGTTGCAATTATTATAAATATTAAGAATCCTGAAGACAATAGTTAACTAAGGACATTTTGACAATATTTAACTAATAGCTTCATCTAGGAAATTTTATTTAGGGTTTTCCATTGGGCCCATTCTATGTATGATCCAACTATATTAAAATTATGTACAATTTTTTAAATTATATTACATTTTAAGTCATATTCTTGAAAATAATTTTTTTGAATTTATTATTAAAATCTCATAGCTTTGTTGAATCCAATTTGATCCACTCATACAATGGATTTTTAGTAACTCTTAATTTGAGTCAATGCAATCTTTAGTTGAAATTTCAATTTAATACAGTCCAAATAAAATTAGGGTAAAAGTCACTTAGACCTAAAGGTGGGAAAAAAAATAAAACCGTTGCTTCAAAGAATAAAAAAAAAAACAATTTGTATGTTCTTTTATCTTTTACAATTACTATTATATTGATTATTATTCCATGTAAATGTTAGAAAAACTAACAATCACTTACTTTTATCAAAATCATTTGGAATTCAACTCTAAAAATGACGATATTTTTTACAACTACTACTATATTGATTATTATTCTATGTAACTATTTAAAAATAAATATTCACTTACTTTTATCAAAATCATTTGGAATTCAACTTAAAAATAACGCGTCGGTTGTCAATCATGTTGATTAATGTTAAAAATTTCTATGTTTACTAAGGGGTTAAAATATTATTTTGTACTTATAATTTAATTTATATTTGCAATATATGTAACATATTATGAATTTCTAATTATATTTTAAGATTTTATGTATTTTTATATGTTTATTAAGTAAAATAATAATTTCACGTAATTTGAAGCTCTAAATAAATAAATGGATGTCAAATTTAAATTCTGAATGTCCGAAAAGTTATTGAGGGAGATTCGCTCATTTTGTGGTGAAAGTAAACTTGTTACCATGAGGAGTAAAAATTATTACTAGAATTGGTTAGATGTACTTGAGTGGATTAAGTTAGGTTTATGTTTGGTTAATGGAGCAAATGTAATGCCATGAAATAATTGACTTTGTTTATTTGTGGATCGATCATGAGCTAGCATAAATAAGGCCTCATTTTTCACCTCTCAACATAGCTTTCTTCATTTCTTTTTCTTCAAATTCTTATTCTCATCTCTTTGTAATATTTTTTAAATTAATTTTATAAATAAATTTAATTTTATTTCCAATTTTAGTGGTTTTTACTTCTTTTAATTATGTGAAATTTAATATTAATAATTATTTTTATTTCAATTATGCTTAGCCAAAAAATAATAATTAGGGTAAGATTTAACTCTTAGTAGAAAAATATGATTAAATCAAATTCTATTTTAAATTATATTATTTTCTATCTAATTTTATTCATATTTTATATTTTGAATTTTGATTCATTGTTGACAAACAAGGGAGTTTGATACAATAAATTATTAATATCTTAGTATAAGGTATGATAAAATGGTATTTTGACTTATTATATATAAATTAAATTTTGGCATATTAAGTACTGAATACATAATAAAATTAATGGGAAAATAGTAATAATTTATACAATTAATTTTTTAGGCAATAAAAAATAAAAAAATTATTAAATTATATTTACTACAAAGAGTTTATCCATAACCTCAACTAATTTAATTTCATAGTTTCACTTAAATCAATTGTGCTATGTATAGTTAAATTTTATTTTCATTTTTTAGACAAATTAAAATTAACAAATCAAATCTTTTCTTCGTGGATCGATCTTGGGTTTATTGAACAATATTATAACTTTTGAGTTGTGTCACATACATGACAACATCATGCTGTTGTTGAGTTATCTCTGTGTGAATGACACATCATTTGCTGTAAAAAAAAAAAACCAACACCTTAGCTAGAGTATGCGCCAGCGTATACTATTTTTGCATATCAATAGGAGGAATGTCTTAAACAACTTGTTGTCCAATTGATGAACAATGAAATGACATTGCATCCTCATTGAAAATGACGGATCTCAGATATATGAGGCTATTGGAACCAAACTATGATTCCTTTACACTTGGGGCTTCTGAGAGAGAAATCTCTAAGCAAGAAATCTCTGAGCCAGACCCAAGACCAAGTCCTCTTCTTTACTAGGATATGAGCTAAACTTCAATGATGTTGATGTTGCCATTATCATTATTATTGTTATTGTCATAATAATAATAATTATTGTTGTTGTTGTTAATGTTATTTTCATTAGGGTCCCTCTATAATGCCGTAATTTTTTTACGATATCAATAGTGAAAGAAATATATATATCGTTGGATCTAATCAATGGTATATATTAGTTTTATTAATGAACAAATGTAATTATTTTAAAAATGTTATAATCGGTCAACAAACCGATTAAAGAGGATATTTTAAATTTAAAAAGAAAAAATAGAGACAAGATAAAATTTATACTGCCATTGGACTAAGCTAAGCAGTAAAGGTCATTCCCTACAACAGATAGAAGACAAAATCACCTAATTCAGTGAACTAATTGAAACTAAGACTCAACTGAGTCAGAGTTAACTATTTAAAAAGATTAGGAATTTTATCTTTGAGAAACTCGTGATTCATTTTCTTTAATGCGCTTTTTCTTTATAATCGAATTCATCCCCTCAACAAATGATGCAATCTGCATTTGATTCACAATCATCATCTAGTCATCTCAACCTTTGATTTCATTCTCCTTTTCTCCGCCTCACACCTCATTGCCTCCCTCCATTTGATCATCTCCAGCTTAGCGAGTTCTGAGTCATCTCATCCTCTAATTTCATTCTCCTTTTCTCTGCCTCGTACCTTAATGCCTCCCTTGATTTGATCACCTCCAACTTGGTGAGTTCCTTTCATAGCGCAAAAGGTTCAAAAACTTACAGAATTTTGCCCTATTATTAATGTAGTTTTTTGTTTAAAAAAAATGCAATGTAAATATCCAATGATTTGGGGACATTCTGGTAACTAAGTAATATAGCAAAATTTCTAAAAATGTTAAGAAAGAAGAGATTGGGTTGTCTGCTTAACTTATGCAACCATTGCTTGAATAATAGGTAACTTAGGGTGCATGGTCGAAAGTTTGCATACATATGATTTTAAGTCAAGAGCTTCTCATAATTTCCATTTCTTACACGTGTCTATAAGTTGCAGGATTTCAAGTAAGTCTAGCAAAGTGTTGCAATTTGATAGTAGCGTTTGGTTCATCTTTCTTTTCTCCAAAATCTTTTTGGCAGATTCAGTGAATTCAAAGAGTGAAGATGCTTATCAATAGAGTGAGGGACTTTTTTCCAAATTTATATTAATTTAAAATTTAAAAAACTAATATTTACCAACAATCTATTAGTTACCTGCTCTTTTTAATTCATTATTTAATTATCTATTATATTAAATTAATGATTGAGATTAAAAAACTTAAATCTAAAGGTTCACAATAATCTCACTATTAATGCTGTAAAAATGCATACAACATTATAGAGAAATCATTTTTATTCTTGTTGTTGTTGCTGCTGCTATTATTAACGTTATTTTTATTGTTATTGTTGTTACCGTTATTATAAATAATAAGAATAATGACGATAATAATTAACTAAGGGCATCATCTCAGAAATTTTTTTTAGGGCTTTTCATTGGGCCTATTAATTGTAAGTATGATCCAACGGTATTGAAATTATGTGAAATTTTTAAAATTTTTTATTATTTATAATTATTGTCAAAGTGTCCTTAGTTAAATATTGTCTTCAGTTTTCTTATTATTTATAATAATAGTAAACTCAATAATGATAAAAATAATAATATAAATGTAATAACAATAATAATAATAACAATAATAATAATAACAATAACAACAACAACAATAAGGGTTAATGTCACCTGAGTGATATATTTTTTGATAAATATAAAAAAAGTGATAAAATTTTTAAAATAGACAGACATATGATAAACCATTAACTTTAAAGGCGCAAGAGTAAAATAAAAAAAAATGATACAAATAATAAAGAACAAATGATTAATGTCACTTAGGTAACACATATTTTGACATATATCACATAGGTGACAATTGCTTTGAAAATACACTTTCAGATGACAAACCATTAAGTTATGTCATTACGCTAATGATACAAAGATACTGTAATTGATATAGAACATGAGGGAAATATATTAATAAGGCTTTGTTGAAAAATATATTGGATATCTTTATTACTACTGGAATAGGCAAATAGATTGGTTGCTATGAATAGAATTTTGGAAGAACAAATGTTTACTAAGCCATCATATTGGATTCTTGGAGACTTAAGTCTAATATTTGCAAAATTAATCCTAATGAGATAAAACAATGTTGGATTTATATCATGCTTTGCGATTCATTCATGAGAAGTTTGCTTTTCCTTTTATGATAAAATATCAGTTTGATTCAATGACATTTTTCTCTTAAATATTAGTTTGATTTAATCCTCAAAATTGAAAATCAGTAAGTAAGGATATAAATATCATTTTCTAATTAACTGACCATTTTTGTTAGAGTTAATGGTAAAAGATAATGGTTTTTCGCTTGTATAAGTATTTTCAAATAATTATCACCTGTATAATAAATGTTGAAACATATGTTATCCAAGTGACATTAGAGTTAATATTTAAATAAAGTCACAAGGGTAGAAATGCCTTTTCATCAAAAGACAACCAATTTTGTTAAAGTTAAATAAAAAAGTTAACAGTTTATATCTACCTACTTTTAAAAATTCTATTACACTTTTTATATTTGACAAAAAATGTATCATTCATGTGATATTAACTTTAATACCAACAACAACACCAACAATAACAACAACAATAATAATAAATAGTATACGAAGGCGCATACTCTAGCTGATGCATTGGTTTTTTTACATAAAGCGACATGTCATTCACTGAGATAATTATATGACAATATGACGTTGTGATGCATGACTGACATACGACACGTCATCTTCGGAACTAAATTCCATATGATTTTAATAAAATTAAATGATTATATATTTTTTAACAGTTACATCATGGAATAATAACCAATACAATAGTAATTGTAAAATACAAAAGAACACAACAAACTAGTTTTTTTAGGCCACAATTTGATTTTTTTTCGTTCCACCTGTAAGTTTAGAGGTCTTTTGTCCTTATTTTATATGGGCTCGATTGAAAAGGAATTCAAATAAAGATTGCATTGAATTAGATTAAGAGTTACAAAAAATCCAATATATGATTCGATCAAATTGGATTAAACAAAAACCACAAGATTTTGACTAATAAAGTCAAAAAAATTATTCACAAGAATACAATTTGAAAGATAATACAATTTAAAAATTTTCACATAATTTCAATATGGTTGAATATACTTAGAATAGGCCTAAAAGAAAGCCCTAAACAAAATTTCCTAGATGAAGCCCTTAGTTAATTATTGTCCTCAATATGCTTGTTATTTATAATAACAATAATAACCATAATAACAATAATAGTAATAATAACAATAGCAAACGATGATAATAATAAAATATTAAAAGTATTTTAATCGGCATAAAGGATCTGTATGTGACTATATCTAAAGTTAAAACATGTTTAACAAGGCGAAGTAATTTATACAACATTCTTCGATGCTACATGCTAATTATGAGATTTATGTATTGCAATGTTGATGGCTATGGTTTGATTTTACTGGTAACATATGTTAAACAATTTTTTTAAAAGAAACCCCTCAAACAAACTATATATTAAAGGTTATTCTCTTTAATAGAGCTGATGTAAAATATAGCACATACAAGTTTTTCATTATTTTGCTTTCTCAATGGAGCTGGTCCATTCCTTATAACGATTATTTATCTTTAATGTAATTTATAGTTTGCTATCAAAATAAATAATAATAATAATAATAACAATATTTATTATTATTAATATTATTATTATTATAACAATAAAAGTAATAATATTGTTTTTATAATGTTAATTATTACAATAATTACAATAATATTATTGGTACTAAAATACATGTTTGGTATGACTTATCTAATGGTCATATGTGCTTATTTAATTTTATAAGCTCTTTTGAAAAAAAAAATTGTTTGGCTTTTATTTTAATAAAGTTTTTTAAGTTTAAATAAGCTAATTTACCTCTACTAGTAAAAGTCCAAAGTTTGAGCTTTTGAGAGTAGAGATTAGAGAATTTTTCGAAAATATATGTAATATCAAAAATACTCTAAAAATAGTTTATCAACTATATAATACCCTTATTTATATATAAAACATACACAATAAAAATTATTGGTATCATTTTATTAAAAAAAAAATTATTGTCGTTACTACACTTTTTTATGATATCGCCCTCATTTTTATTTTTTGATTATATAAAAAACCATAACCAATATAATTATAATCATTATTTGATAGAATATATTACTGATGTGTTTTTTTTTATTATTTTGAACATTGAAGGAATGGTTGAATTAATTTTTTTATTAATTGATAGCTTGAATACATTTTATTATAAGTTATATAATTATAAAGCAAAATTTTTTACATATTTTTTTTTGGTAATTTAATTCCACAGCAGATCCAAATAGTCTAATGATTTAAAAGAATTTTTGTAATTGACAATCAAACACCCACTAGCTTTTTGTTAAAAGCTTTACTAATATAAATTCTACTAATATCAGCTCTACTCCAATAAGTTTTATTCAATAAACTGTACCAAATAGAGTTTTAATAGTATTATTACTATTATTATTATTATAAATATTTATTATTACTATTACTGTTATAAGAATTATAATATTATAATTAATATATAATTATTAATATTATAATTGTTTTATTTTTATTATTAGTTTTATTATAATTATAAATATAATAATGATTATTTATATTATTATTTATTATTTAAATAGGGTTAAAAATTTTGATTTTCTTTAAGGATAAAATTATCAATTTATTCTCCATTCTACAATAATGAAATTTCCATTCTTCATTCTTAAATTATTAGTTCGCACCTAAATACTATTAATGATTCTCATTTTGTATTCCTATTTCTCAAACCAACTGCTAGTGTTTTAGCTAAAAATGATTTGCTTTGCAATTTCATGATTTTGTTGTTCGGTTGAATGACTTTTTTGTGGACATCCTACTTTTTTTAATCGGATTCTTGAATGGCTTTTTCTCCTAAAATAAATTAAAAAATAACCTTCTATAAAAAAAAATAAAAATAACCTTCATGTTATCTATGCGTAAGTTCATTTAATGAATAAATTAAATAATATAATTTATAAAAAGAAAAAATTGGTTGATTCATATGCATATCATGTAAATTTCAGCTGCCATTGTGTTAATTTCTGTTGAGAGTATTTGTCATCAAGTTTAGGGTTTACTGGACAAGTCAGTTCTGATAAATTAATTTGTAATTGGATTTTTTGATTCTTGATGCTGAGTCATATTGCTAGAAATTAAAGGACAAATCTGTCGTTTTCTTATTTGTGTTATTTGAATTTGGGTACTTTGTTGTTTAGTTTTCTTTTGAGGCGTTGAATAATGCAATGTGAGCTTGCCTCGTTTCTGTGTGTGAAATGCGTACGGCATACGATAACAATTTATATTCAAGCTAAAACAGTGTTCGATACTACGCGTAGGGTTTATTGTGGTATGAAAATCATTTTTGTTTAAAAATTTTTAATTGTTTGATTGTAAATGAAAATTTTTATTAAAATTTATAAAATTATTTTAATAAATAATTTTTTTAAAATTATATTATGAATGAATGAAATAAAATTGTTAAATAAATAAATAATATTTTAAATTTTTTTAACATTTTTTTTAAATTCGACCTCTACTGTCATTTAAATTTTTATTAATAAAAACAAAATAATTTATTTAATTTTCATAAACTCCACTTAAAAAATAACCAAATAATAAAAAAAAATAAAAAAACTTATAAAATTAAATAAATACTTAAATCATACCGAACAACGATTAATTATATAAATCATATCAAACAGATATTATTTATAAAAAAGAAATACGATGAAATATAGGATTGCACATACTCAATCTAGTAAACAACCTAATTCAGATGTCATAAGTGGATTGCCGAACACATTTGCATTTCTCAGCAATCTTCTCACTTTTATTGTCTTATATCCAACTTTTCCTTGAATTGAGAACTTTTTCAAAAAAATAATAATAATAATAAAATGGGAAGAATATAAGATACAATTACAAGAACAACATGTAAATTGTGCCAATTGATAAATTAGGCTCTTTGGAAAACCAGATTATGGCAAGTCTTGTCACAAGGGTAGGGACAATCAACAATCTTGGCGCCTGAACGGTCAAAGTACCAATCTCCAACAGCTATTGCAATTGCCTGCACGTTGCCATTCATCAAATAATAAGCTAAAGGTTATTTTTCTTGTGCCTTCTATATAGTTTTCACCAGCATGCAAGCAAGCTGATAAAGTTTTGCATGAATTCATCAGCATATAATATAGTAAGCAAATGTATGTTTTCTCATTAATTAGGCTCAGTACCTTGTTTCCCACAACAGGAGAATTATCACCAAACCATGTGTCTTGCCTCTCTGTTTGACAATGAGCGAAACATGAATTAATGAATAACCCATTTTGTTTAGACATTGAAAAGCCTCTTACTGCCTTCAGCACTTGATTTCTGAAACCTGTTCCACGAAACAATGAACTGCCCTTGTAAGTTGACCGTATTTATTGTGGTTTGAAAGCTCAAAAGAAATTCATAGACCATTCACCTTGCAAGAATCTAATCTGTGATGCCGAACATTTTGCGTGGTTTAACCTGCAATCATGCCAATACCCATGGGGATCTGCTGATGGTGGAGCTAAACTGGATTGGATCTGATTACAAGAGGAAGAAACAACTTAGTTCATCTAGCTAGTCATTTGAATCTTCCAGTGCCACTCATTAAAAAGCCAATCTTTCAAAAGTTGTAATTTTGTGGGCTTTATCAGTTTATTAAGAGTATCATTCTACATGGAAAAAGATCTGTACCTGCCATGAGTCGTATGCTGCATTGAGAATGAATAGCGGAGTCCTAACTTGCCCTATTATATTTTGAGGGAAGAAGCACTAAGAAGAAGAGAAATAATTCAGTTTTAAGGACAATGAATAATGCAGTGACTGCTCTACATTTTTCAAAATGTCACTCAACAGGAAATAGGATTACCGATGTTGGATCAAGGTGATTAGTGCAAATACGAGGAAGATTATTTTGCGCACCCTGCAATAAACCAGCAAAATTCCATTAGCATGCACTGGATTAAATAACTTGATCAAAAGCCCCAGAAGAAGCATTCAGAAATCTACAACTTGAAATTATTAAACAAGAGTATCCGCAACTCTATAGATTCTGGTGGTACCTGCAAGCCAACTACACCGCTGTATAAATTCCTGAGAGTGCGGCCACCAGATACATCAACCCTGAAATTCCAGAAACGAGGGCCAACAAATACATGAAGCTTCTTTAAGAACAAAGCTATGGAACAAGTTTATATTTTAGCAGTGCAAAAACACAAGAATGTGAGTTAATGGGTACTTACGCATCAATGAATAAACCGGCATCACTCAAGCACTTCACTCTAGTAGTTCTAGGGAAGAAGTCCCTGAATTCATCACAGTGTAAAATAGACGCTAAGCCACCAGCAGAGCACCCAGAAAGAAGAGCCTGAAATTAATTTGTTTTATCTTCTTAGGAAGAAAAGAAATGGAAAGATGAAGAAAAGAGATCAAATGCAAGACAAAATACCAGACCTGATGGGCAAAGCGCATTCCCTTGGACATTAAATCATCCATTGCTGCAAGCCATATACGTTGTCCTCTAAATTGCAGTCCTGCAGCCTAAAACAAATTTCGATTGATTTTAGTATGTGGTCTACCTGTGTAAATGAAAAGAAATAAGCATTCAACGCAGCATAACCATATGCGTATACTGAATTGATGTATCAAATCTGAGGGATAGAATACCAACTTGAATGTTTGAAAACAAATGAAAAAGAATATGAATTTATTAGGCATCTCAGAAAAAATTTTCACTGATAGTGTATTGGCAACCTACCTTATTCTCACTGTCTCCAGTAAACGATGCACCATCACAATAACGAAGCTTCACCCTATTCCAGTTGAAAAAATCTGCAAAAGGCAATGCAAAACAAAATAAGATAGCAGCTATCAAAAGAAGAAAGAACTATGCAGGTCTTGGTGAGCCTTGAATGTTTTATACAAGTTAGGAGGATACCAGGGTTCTCTTGAGCTTTATTGCTTAGTATTCCTGTAAATGCTATCTGCTTTTCCATGTACGAGGATGATCCACGCCTGGTCTTCTTACGGTAAACACAAGTTCTAACATTATTACACCATCCTCCTCCCTGTCGCATGATCGTTAGCAGTGTCAAATAATCAATCAAGGTCGATGTTAAAATAATGGCTCAGTGAAGCTTTGCATAGCTAGCTCATTAACCCCAAACCAGTGCAACAAAAACATTAACACTCAATAATACAGCAAGTCTAAGGAGCTACAAAGGTTATCAACAATGAAAATCATTGTTCTTGTATCACAGAGAATGTAATGCTGTGAATTGCCAACACTCAACCAGATATACCGACCTGAGCACCAAATACAACTAAACTATAATTTATTCACATTAATTCTATTTTCCAGCTAGGGAATTCAGAAATAAAGTTTAGTAAGTATTAATCATCTGTCAATTTACCACCACGCATGATGAGCCATAAGTTAAAATCTGAACCTGATTTCCTGTTACTGTGATTATCTGACGAGTCTTCACTTTTCTAGAACTACCAAAAATCCAGGAATTTGCATAATGCCACAGCAAGCATTAAATTACAGCCGTGTAGAGTATATAATGGTGCTGGTCCATCTTATGAAGCTATGGTTGAGATTACACAGAAGTTGAGCTCATAACAGAATTGTCATTATGATTTCAGCCCCATCATATGATGGCAGCACCTGTACACACCTAAGCTTAGCTCATAACAGAATCAGTTATGAGCACAAAGCTTATCAAGTGGCAGTGCACACATAAGCACAAGCTTATATTAGTTAGACGCGCAGGTGTATTTGTTTGTGTCTTGAGCATGTTACTTTACTATAGACTATTTGTGTTAGTGATCTCTTAGCTAAAGTTAATGTTGAGTTGTGTCCCACATTGGCTAGTAAAGAAGAGATATTTGAGTTTATAAGTAGATAGATCACTCCACCTAATAGGCTAGTTTTTTGAGTTGGATATCTAGATCCTAAGCCCAACTCCTCCAACAATAGATATCAGAGCTAGACCCTAATAATCAGAATGTGTGGTATTAAAACAACTTAGGTGTGTCAAACGAAAAAATGTGGTGGTGGAACGACTCAAGTGTGTCGAATAAAAATAACTCAGGTGTGTCAAACGAAAAAATGTGGTGGTGGAACGACTCAAGTGTGTCGAATAAAAATAACTAAGGTGTGTCAAACAAAAAAATGTTGTGGTGAAACAACTCAAGTGTGTCGAATAAAGGACACATACTAGTAAAGGAGAGATACTTGGGTTATAAATAGGACTAGTTTTTTGGGTTGGATACTTAGATTCTAGGCCCTCCCTGTTGTGCCCCACATTGGTTAGTAAAAGAAAGATACTTGGGTTATAAATAAGGCTAGATGGTTTCATCTGAGGGGGGGATTGTTGAGTTGTGTTCCACATTGGCTAGTAAAAGAGAGATACTTGGGTTATAAATAGGGCTAGTCTTTTGGGTTGGATACTTAGATTCTAGGTCCCCCCTGAGTTAATAAAATTGTTTCCTTTTCTCATTTTCTCTCTTTAACTTTCCTTCACTTTCTTGCTTACCAAACAGGTCTTTTATGAAATTCTTTCACGCCAAGAAGAGAGACAAAGGATAACATAGGCAAGCAAATGACTGAACTATTACAGAAATAATGTTCAGATCTATCTAGCAAACCTCTAACTGAATGAGCCAACTATTTGCCCCTGACCCATATCCACGATGAAAGTGATATCCAGGCAATGTTCCATCTAAACAGACTGCAAGATTAAAAGAAATACAGGTAAGCAGAAGAGATATCCACATCCAAATGACAAGTCATCATTGTCAAGATTTGCCAAATGAATCGAAAATTTACACATAAATAATCTTTCATGCGGTCATGCTCATGAAAATTATTAGCTTGGTGTGTAAAAACATTAATGCCATGACAGTGAAAGCAGAAAACAAGTATAGATGAACCAATTGACTAATATTAAAGTAAAACCAAGCAATTAATATAACAAAAAAATGTCTCTTTCAGTCTCAGACCACAGAACCAACATTGGGTTCATTAAATTGCCATCTGTATAAAATATAATTAAAAAAAAAATAAAAACAATCTTTATCTCAAAGCCTTAATTATTTTTTTTTTTAAAGGGTGAAGTAAAGTTCAAGATATCAAGTTAGATAATCAATAAATAAGCAAATATAAAAGAAACACAAACAAATCTAAATCAAGTTCAAAAATAGAAAACAAATCCAAATCAAGCAATCTTTTAAACAACAACATTACAAGCAAAGCAACAAAATCAATGTTAAATAAAGAGAATGTTATGGAGATATATAGCTACCTGCTCTTTTGGCACCAGCACTTCGAATGAGGGTGAGTCCAACCATTAAAGCATTGTTAAAAGCTTTAGAGATCCCATAAACAGAACCATTACTAACATAATCACTACTGTAATTCTCAATTTGATAAAGTTCTGTTTCATTAAACTCCAAGAACCCATCAACCCATTTGCCAAATGCAATCAACACAACAAATGAAACCAACAAAAGCTTCATTTTTCCTCTCCAAATCTTGAAAAATAGGACCAAAAAAAAAAAAACACAATCTTTGACACTATAACAATGAGTTATTGTCTATATACTCCTAACAAAAATAATAAAAAAAAATTCAAAGAGAAATTATTTGCATTTTATAATAAAAACCCATGAACGTAAATGTTGGGTTGCTACTGGAGAGAGATTTATTTTTCTTGGTTTGGTTTCTTATGAAGAACAGTGTGAGGATTTGCCGGGCTTTTTAAAGATTTTAAGACCAGAGTCACGTTTAGAATCTAACATTAAGATTTTTAACATTTAACAAGAGTTATGTTAAAGTTACAAGGGATTGTGATTGTTTTTGTCACAGGCAAATTTTGGACTGTTCGATGAGTGGGCTCCAAGTGATGGACTAATTTTTGGTTGGTGAAAGTGTTTCTGTAAACGACAGATTTAATGGTGGGGCCCTCCATTTTCCAATTAATTTGTGTTGTGTCATTTGCGTGTGGTTTTGCTTTAGGGCTTCTTCTTTGTGGTGGAACCCGTGCAATTGCGGCTTACAGCTGTTTTTTGTGCCTCTCTTTGGTGTAAATGCTTGGTGATTTTATTTCTCAGGGTGTGTTTGGGAAAGTGCTTTTTATTAAAATATTAAAGGACCATAGACTATTTTACCGATTTTAGAACTTGAGTTTAATATCAATAAAATGACTTTTTTTGTAAGCTTAAAATAATTTTACAATTAGAAATTTACGGGGCTAAACTAAACCAATAATTCCGTCATAGATATGGAACTATTTAGATTTCTTTTACAAAAATATTCAACAGATAAATCTACCATCTACCTATACCTAATTATAAGAAAGAAATATGAGCCCATGCACCTTATTGACACTCCCTCAACATTTGTTGAGATGGTGGGTTCTCACTTACCCTTAGGCTATGACCTAAGTGACATCAAAAGAATGGTTCTAATTATAATACTAATAGTATCTACTAGTAGCGTCAATTTGAGTTGGGGTGGCGGGATATGTTATTGTGATATTTTTTTTTTATATTTATACTGTGTCAAATTTAAGTCAATATTTATTTGAAACAGTTATTAAGTAATATGTTTATTAATTTTACCACATCGTGTCACTTGTTTAACACATTTAATTTAATTTTTTTAAATTTTTCCTACTTGACATGTTTTTCTTATATCATCTAAAACTTTTCTTTAGATAGAATTCCTCATATTTATAGTTTATTTTAAATTCCTTGTAATATTTTGTGAAAGAGCATCTATAAGTATATATTTTTGGAAATAAAAAATAAAGAAAATTCAAGTGTTTCTCCAACTGCAGAAGAATTTAAAAAAAAAAATGAATATTACAATTATTTTTAATAGATGTGATCAAAACTAAATGGCACTTCTCAACGTATCCTCGATGATGGATATGTAGTTCAATTCATGCCAAACTTTTCCTTCTATCTTATTGTCTATGCACATGTAATAATGAACCATAGTGGTCCTAGTTCCATTTCCGTTTGATCCTTTGCAAATTATAATGTATTTTGAATTTCTTTTTTCCTTTTTTTGAATTGCCTTTTCCATTATCCATCTTAATTACGATATTTTTGATGATTTACTATTTTACTTGATTAATTACTTGATAATAGTAATATAAATTCTTATATACATACAAAATCTAAGATATATACTTGACAGTGTATTCATCTTAAAAAATGCTTTGACCAATGAGATCTTGGTAGTGGGGATTGTAATGAGTAAGTTAGGCTTCGTTTGCAGTGTTGTGAAAAATAATAGACAATAAATTCAACAGTTTGAAATTTTTTCCTTATATATGCCTCGGTTTCTTATTCTTTATATGAAATTCAATATTATATCAGTCCTTCACATAGATCTACTACCCTAACTTGACTCATTATTGAAAGTTGCGGGTGGAAAGAACCAAATTTATTTAATTATTTTAATATTTATTTAGATTTGAATATAAAATATTGATAGATAAATAATAATATTCTAGTAGGCGACAATGGTCATCTTATTATGAGAGACAGTATCTTAATTTACAACTTTAAAATGTATTTAAATACTCACTATTACGATGAATACTTGGACTAACTAGATAATATTCTCTGATATATAATATATTATTTAAATGTAGGACGATCAACTTAATTATAATTTACAGGCAAAATTAATTAAGTAGACTATTAATTGCATTGCATTTACTAGATGACATTTATGACAATGATATCCGTTTTTCTTTAATTCTTATTTCTTTTTGATATGATTTCCTCAAAAAATAATGTTACATATTGTTGATGCTGTTTTTCCCGCGTGTCTTCAAACAGTGCCTCAAACTTTCTGCTCGTGAATAGCTACAGTATTCAGAACCCTCGGCTCGCGATTAGCTCGAGCTCGAGCAGGATGACCTTCTTCTTCCCGTTCTGCTGTCTTTTCCCAAATGGTGACCTTCCGGACACTGTACTCACGTGAAAGCAGTCGGGGTCGTCGGCGTGTTCGCAGAAAACCTCCGACGCTCAAGTCGGTGATAGAGTTGTTCTTTTGGTATCTCCTTTAGTGAAGAAGACCGGAAAGATGAAATGGATATTATTTCGCCCTCCCTTTTAATGAATATGGTGTTTTCGGAGAATTCGGATAAAAGAAAATCGAATAGGAAGAACCTGGATATCTTTTTTGTAACCCTTGTGAATCAAAATTTCCAACCCCCGTAACGTACCCTTTCGTTTCCTTTTATACTCGATTTTTCCCGCTCTTTCCATTTCCAGGCTGTCCATTCCCACATTGGTGGTGTCTGCGTCCCTCTGACAGCCGGGATTGGCGTAATATTCCCTGGGGATGCGCGGTTGTCTCCTTAATCCGGTCCACATGGCCAGATCACCATGTCGGGCATATGCGCTAGGAATGATGACTCCATTTGCCGGCCATCGGCAATAGTACCGCCACCATACCATGTGGAGCCATGGTCAGATATTAAAAGGTGTGCCCATATTCTGAGAAATCGGGTCGGGTTGCCCTGGGTCGGGTCGCCCTGGGTCGGGTCTTACATTCCATTCGTCTCATGACTGCGCAAGCCAGTTGTGCTCGGGGACCCAATCTCTGCGAGCAGGAAAGGAGTGCTCGGTTCTCGACCTTGACCGGCTCTGACTGAGGTGAACGACCTCGAGCAGGCAAAGGAGTGCCTGGGGCTCGACCTTGATCGGCTTTGACCGGGGTGGACGACCTCGAGCAGGCGGAGGATTGCTCGAGGCTCGCGCAGCTCGTAATTCCTCGACCTTGCCCAGGGGAGGTGTCTGGTCAGGTCATCTTCGTGCAAGCAGTTGGGCCTTCTGCTCGAGCCAGGATGTCCTCGAGTGTTTTATTCGAGCTGGAGGGGCCTCGAGAAGCCCTTGCCCGATATTACCCAAACACCAGTCCCCCAGTTTCTAGTCTTTTGAGTGAAACGAAATGAGACTGGAAACTCATTAATGATGGGCCGAATTTGCGGCCTTTTACTCTTCCCCACGCTTCCCAGTTGTCTCCCACTTTAATCATTTCGCATTTAAGAGGGGACACGTGGGTTGATCCCAGCCGTGCGTTTAAAATTCGAAAGGACGTTACCCGAAAGGTCGTGCCCCTCGAAACGCACACCGCCAGTTGAAGAGACGCGTCCTCCTCTTTAAAAACCTCTAACTTCTTCACTGTTCCCTCTATTTGCTCATTTTCGTTCAAACTGAAGATTAATTTGCTCACCGCCGTTTGCCTGTCTTCTTCTTTCTGTCAAGGTGATTTCCGGCCAAACACACTTCTTTCCGCGTTCAGGTACAACCCACTCTTCCATCTCCTGCCGCCGCTCTGTTTCTTCTCTTGTTGAACTCTGCCAGTTTATACCCTTAGGAAAATGTCAAATCCCCTACAGCCCCGTAGGATGTTGCCGGAGGACTCGTCCTCTTCTAGTGAGGCACAACCCCTTAGTATAATCCCCGTGAGGGATTCTAGTCCAGAGAGGGAATTACCCGCGGCTGAGACTCAGCCGCATCAAAGGGCAAGGGCCAGTCAAAGGTCCGAGCGTGGGGAATACCCGATAGATCACATGAGATGTGAGACCACCCAGTTGGATTTGGATAGACTTAGGGATACTTACCATATACCCGATAGTGTAGTTTTAAGTGTCACGGCAGGGCGAAATCCCAGTCAGTCCCCAAGGGTACACGACCTTATGCCTGGGATGCATCAAATGGGGGGTTAGGCTGCCTCTCCAGCCTTACTTTATCCGGGTTTTGTCTGGGTTCCATCTGGCCCCGGGGCAACTGAACCCGAATGGGTGGAGGGTCCTTTCCGGACTCTTTGTTTTGTGGAAACGCTGTGATTTGGGTGAGCCCTCGGTAGGGGAAATCAGACACCTTTACCAGCTGAAGTGCAGCCCGAAGGATGCTGGTTGGTATTACCTTACCTCCATCCTGAAGGGTAAAAAGCCCATCACCGATCTCCCGACCTCTGGTGGCAACTGGAAGAGCAAATTCTTCTTCGTTGGGGGAGAGTGGGGGCAAGCTGCACTTCGTAGCGAGGGGGTTCCTCCAGTCCCGCGGCACTTTTGCACTCCAGGTCGTTTATATGTCTTGTAGATTTTACTTTCGGTTTTCCTGCTTGTGTCTGTTCTCATTACTTTGCTATGGTTGTATCTGCAGCTTCCTGGGGTGCTTCTTATCCGATTGGGGGCCGGCTCCGAGTAAACATTCAAACCATTCTCACCAACGCGAGCTCGTGCGGAGCGTAACAGCAAAATTTTTGGAGTCCAGTTTAGTATCGGTGAAGAGATGAGCAGCAGGATGCGCGAAATGTTGCATAGGCGAGTGGGGACAACTGAAGGTACGAGCACCTCAAAAAGACCTCGAGCAGAGACGAGTGCTCCTCCTCCTCCTACTCAGCTACTTCTTCGGCTCGTCAGACTGAGCGAGCGGAGGAGGGTCCTCCTCGCGAGGAGACAAAGGACCGTCGATCCAGCTCGCCCCGAGCCGAAGCAACGTCGACCGGCTGCTCCGAGCCTTTCCTGAGGGCCTACAATGAGGAATTGACCAGCGGATTCCTGGATGAGATAGAGTCCTGCACTCCTGATGCGCTATTCAGTGTCTTCCAGCGGCTCTCCTCCCGAGCTTTGGCAGCCACGACCAGGCTTAATGAGATAACTCAAGGTTCCCAGGAAGAACTTCGAGTAAAGGTTCAGAGCTTGGAGCAGGCTGTGAACGAGCTGAAGGAGGAAAATCAAAAGCTGCTGGACGAGAATATAAATTTCGCAGAGAAGACAGCAGTGGCCGACTCCAAGGCCTCTGAGCTTCAGAGGGAGCTGACTGACACCAAGGATGAATTGAAGCATGCTCGGAAGGATCTGGACACTCAGAAGTCTTATTACGAGCAGCTCATTGAGGAGAAGTCGCTCGCCTTCAAGGGCAAATTGACGCTCCGAAGGTCCAACTCGCTCATCGAGTACAACATCGAGGCGGACTCCACTCACGATCGCCTCATGTATACTTTTGGCAAGGCATACCCCGAGGCCGACATGTCCAAGGTTGAAGGGTATGTAGCTGAATACATGAGCAACCCTGAAGCTACCCCATCCGAGCCCCAGGTGTTGTCGGAGCCGGCTCCCTCTCCTTCCAATGCCCTCCTGCTGAAGCTCCTGCTGATGTCCCTCCTCCTGCTCTTCCTGCAGATGCTGGTCGTCCTCCTGCTGCTGCTGATGACGTCCCTCCTGCTGGTGCTGCTCTTCCTCCTGCTG
The DNA here is from genome assembly GCA_025617385.1 of Murraya koenigii. Taxonomy (NCBI): domain Eukaryota; kingdom Viridiplantae; phylum Streptophyta; class Magnoliopsida; order Sapindales; family Rutaceae; genus Murraya; species Murraya koenigii. The sequence goes on along the minus strand of CM046819.1, from coordinate 1,127,322 downwards.
CTGCTGAGGATGCTCCTCCTGCCGAATGACTTGGACTCTTTTTCTCCTTTTTTTTTTTTTACATATATAATTATTACAATAAAAAGACACATGTTGAACAACTCTATTGAATGCTCGTGTGTACATGTTCTTGCCTTCTATGTTGAATTGACTTTGAATATGCTTGCTAAGTAAAAATTTTCTAAGTGTTGGACTTTCTATTCTTCTTTATGCCCAAGTGTAATGCTGTTTGACCTATGCATGGTAGAGCTCCGCTTTGAATTGGACTAAAAGCCTTATGTTTATTTTACAAGTTCATTTAACTTGCTCGAGCCTACATTTGGCTCTTGCTTGATACTGTCCCGCCTAGAGCTTAGGCTTAGGGACTTTTGGCCTTAGCATTATTCATGGACCTCTTTCACTTGTGATGAGCTTTTCCGAGCACTCGTCCGACCCTAGGACTTAGGCTTTTGGACTTTCGACCAAGGAGCTCATCTTGATCTTCTGCTCGGGCCTTTTAATTGACCCAAGCTTCTTCTACTGTAACTCCTGCTCGGGCCTGCAATTGACCCAAGCATGGCACCGTCCCGCCTAAGACTTAGGCTTTGGGACTTCTGGCCAAGGAGCTCTTCTTGAGCTTCTGCTCAGGCCTTTTAATTGACCCAAGCTTCTTCTGGCGTAACTCCTGCTCGGGCCTGCAATTGACCCAAGCATGGCACCGTCCCGCCTAAGACTTAGGCTTTGGGACTTCTGGCCAAGGAGCTCTTCTTGATCTTCTGCTCGGGCCTTTTAATTGACCCGAGCTTCTTCTGTTGCAACTCCTGCTCGGGCCTGCAATTGACCCAAGCATGGCACCGTCCCGCCTAAGACTTAGGCTTTGGGACTTCTGGCCAAGGAGCTCTTCTTGATCTTCTGCTCGGGCCTTTTAATTGACCCGAGCTTCTTCTGTTGCAACTCCTGCTCGGGCCTGCAATTGACCCAAGCATGGCACCGTCCCGCCTAAAACTTAGGCTTTGGGACTTCTGGCCACGGAGTTTTTCTTGTTTCTGGTCTTCATTTTGAACTTACATTATGAATGTTTTTCTTATTCTCATATACATTTATACTTTTACATATCCCATCTTGGGATGAAATCTTACATTAACCCTTCACAATACAAGGAGACTTACTGGAAATATTTCCTCAGGAGTTGTGCGTTCCATGGCCTCTTGACCTCTCGTCCGTCTGGGTGAGCTAGCCGGTATGCTCCTGGTCCTGCTAACTGAGTGACTCGATAAGGGCCTTCCCAATTTGGCCCTAGTACACCTTGTCGCGGGTCCTTTGTGTTCTGGTTGACCTTTCTCAGCACCCAATCACCCACTTGGAACCGGCGAATATGTACATTTTGGTTGTAATAACGAGCCACTCTTTGTTGATATTCTGAGATCTTAGCAGCTACCCTTTCTCTCTTCTCTTCCAAAGAAGTCTAAACCTCGTACACATCCGCTCGTTGTTTTGCCCTCGTCAAGTGTTCTGTCCGGTGTGTCCCCATTCCTATCTCGACAGGAACCACTGCTTGTGCCCAAACGCTAAGGAGAATCGGGTCTCTCCAAGAGTTGCTTTGTGTGTGGTTCCGTAAGCCCACAAGACACTGTGAAACTCGTCCACCTGTGCTCCTTTGCTCGCCTACCTTGTCTTTGGAGGCGTTTATAGTCTTATTTGCGGCCTCAACTTGCCCATTGGCCTGTGGGTGTGAGGGAGAGCAAAACTTCAACTCTATCCCCAGATTCTGGCAGAAGTCTCCGAACTTGCCATTATCAAACTGCCTCCCATTATCGGTGACTAAAGCATGAGGGATCCCATACCTGCAAATCACATTCTTCCAAATGAAGTCGATGGTTTTACCTTCCGTGATGTCGCTTAAGGCTCCCACTTCGACCCATTTGGTGAAGTAATCAATCGCCACTATGGCATGGGTGGCGGATGCTTTCCCTTCTAGCAATGGCTCCGATCAAATCAATCCCCATCGAGCAAACGGCCATGGCGAATTCATCACCGTAAGATTCTCCTGAGGCTGAGTTAAGTAGTTGGCAAAGCTCCGCAACTCTGCAGCTTCTTGTCTTCTTCTCGAGCATCTCGATGCATGCGAGGCCGAAATATCCTTGCCTCAAGGCCTCGAAAGCCAAGGACCTCGCGCTGTAATGATTTCCACAGACTCCCTCGGTATCTCTTGAGGACATAATCGGCCTCCTCTCGGTCTAAACACCGCAGCAAGGGGAGAGTGTACTCCGCCTATATAAGACCCCATCGATGAGAGTGTACCGGTCGCTTTGCACCTCAACTTCCTTGCTCGCTTCTTATCGGCCAAGACTCGTCCCTTCCTTGAGGTAAGAAATGATCGGCTCCATCCAGGTGCTGCTCGTCGATAGGCTCATCACCTCGTCCTCACGCTCGATGCTCGAGCAGGTCTTCATTTCCAAAGGGATAGACTTTGGAAACTTGGAGTCCGATGCGGCTGCCATGCGAGCTATCATATCTGCTCGAAAATTCTTCCCTCTGGGATCTCGCTCCACCTCGACAACTCGGAAATTCCCATTAGCCGCCTTACCTTCCAAGGTATGCGTCCATCTTCTCCCCCTTGGCCTGGAAGCTCTCGTCGAGGTGATTCGTTACCAACTGTGAGTCTGTTCGAAGCTTTACCTCTTCTGCTTTTACTACTGAGGCGAGCTTCAATCCAGCTATTACAGCTTCGTACTCGGCCTGATTATTGGTGACTTCGAACTCTAACTTCACAGCGTATTGCATCTCTGCCCCTTCTGGACTTTGGAGCACAACTCCTGCTCCTGCCTCCCTGACTTCCGCAGGATCCATCTACTGTGACTATCCAGGTGTTGGTCGAGGCCTGGGAGCCTGGTGTGGGCTCGCTATCCGTCTCCTCATCCCTCGCCGTGCACTCGACCACGAAGTCAGCTAAAGACTGTGCTTTTATGGTTGTTCGGGGCTGATAATTAATATCGAACTCGCTCAGCTCCACTGACCATTTTACCAGCCTTCCAGAAGTTTCGGGCTTGCACAACGTTTGCCTGAGTGGTTGGTTTGTTAGAACCATCACTGAATGTGCCTGAAAATAAGGCCTCAGCTTTCGGGCCGCCGTGACCAGGGCCAGTGCCCACTTCTCCATGGGTGGATACCGGGTCTCTGCTTCTAGCAACGCTCTGCTCGTGTAATAAACAGGGTACTGTACCCCTGATTCCTCCCTTACCAGAACTGAGCTCATTGCCCATTGAGACACAGCCAAGTATAAAAACAATACCTCTCCTGCTCGAGGTGTTGATAGTAACGGAGCTTTCAACAAATACTCTTTTAGCTGCTGGAACGCCGCCTCGCATTCAGGCGTCCACTTTGTCTTCCTGCCCTTCTTCATTTCCTGGAAGAAGACCCGACACTTATCCGTGGCTCGAGATACGAATCTGTTGAGGGACGCCAGTTTGCCGATCGGACTCAGATCTCTTCGAGGTCGCATGGGACCTCATTTCCACCACTGCCCTTATCTTCTCCGGATTGGCCTCGATCCCCCTGTGACTCACCATGAAGCCTAAGAATTTTCCCGAACCCACTCCAAAAGCACACTTCTCAGGTTTAGCTTCATTCGGTACTTTCTTAAGAGTGCGAAGGTCTCCTCTAGATGCCTTACATGCTCCTCCGCGTCTTTAGACTTAGTGATCATGTCATCTACATATACCTCCATAGTCCGACCGATCAATGGCTCGAAGACCTTGTTTACTACCCTCCGATACGTCGCCTCTGCATTCTTTAGGCCGAAAGGCATGACCTTGTAGCAAGATGACACTTCGATTGGTGATGAAGGTCAGACACCCTCGTCCGGTCGGTGCATGGGAATTTGGTTATATCCTGAGAAGGCATCCATGAAACTAAGCAACCCGTGCCCTACCATAGCATCCACCAGTTGGTCTATCTTCGGTAGTGGAAAGCTATCTTTTGGGCATGCCTGGTTCACATCTGTGAAGTCAACACACATTCTCCATTTCCCACTTGCCTTCTTCACTAGCACCACATTTGAGATCCATTCGGGGTAGGATACCTCCCGTATAAATCCTGTTTTTAGCAGCTTTTCAACCTCGCAGTTGATGGCTTCGTATCTCTCCTGGTTGACGCATCTCCTCTTCTGCCTCACTGGCTTAGTATCTCTCCAGATTGCCACCGTGACACGCCACTTCGGGTCGATACTGGCATATCCTCGTGTGTCCATGCGAACACATCTGCAGTGCTCGCAGACATTCCACCAACTTTTCCTTCAACGGCTCGCTAAGTCTCGAGCCGATTCGGACTTTCTTCTCGAGGTCTCCCGTTCTCACCTCGATTTCCTCCAATCTCTCAGCCAGCTCTTGCCTTCCATTCTTCGAGTCCCCCCTCGTGTCCAGCGAGGTTATCTGCATAGTTTCTTTGGCAGCTATGGCGTAGCAGCTCCTCGCCACCCTTTGGTTGCCTTTTACAACTCCTACGGCCCCATTGACTCGATACTTTAGGGTCAAGTAATGGGTGGATAGCACGCACTGGCTGATCCTCATAAATGGCCTCCCCAGAATTGCTTGATATGGACTGGTTTCATCTACTACCACGAAATCCAGCATCATATTCTTCTCGAAAGGCCTCGAGCCCATGGTTACTGCCAACTTGATGATTCCTAGAGGTATTAACTTTCCTCCCCCGAATCCCTTCAAGGAAGTGCTCGTCTGCTCGAGGCTCGCGCCTATTATTCCTAAATCCTAGAGCGTGGATTTGAAGAGAATATCCACCGAGCTCCCTGAGTCAACCAGTATTCGGTCAACTTCCTTGTTCGCTACATTGGCTTTTACCACCAGGGCATCCTCGTGGGGGTACAGCACCCCCTCCTAGTCTTCATCTGTCCACATGATTGGCACCTGCCGAACCTTGGCCTTCTTGGCAGCAGGAGCAGTGAACAAAACTTCTCGGCCGGCAGCAGCATATCTGCAGTAGTTTTTTCGGGCCCTGTTGGAACTTCCGGCCATCGTTGGCCCCCCTGAAATTACCCTCGTGGACGGTGGTTCCGTGTTTATTTCGTAAGCACGGTCACCTTCCTCAGGCTGCTGCTCAACCACCGGGTGCCCTCCTTCTACAAACTCATCCAGGTACCGATTCCTAACCAGATCTTCCACCTGGTTTTTCAAATCACGGCACTGTGATGTGGAGTGGCCGTGGTCTCCATGGAAACGGCAGAACTGCCCCCTGTTCCGCTTGCTGGCTGGTTTGGTCATCGGCGTCGGAGGGCTCAGCAATCCTCGCTCCTCAGCCACTTGGAGTATCTCATCAAGAGATACCTTCAGCCTTGTATACTGTTCGTAAGCAGGGCTCTGTTCCACCACTTGTATCGCCCTATCCCTCGGGAAGCTTCTCGGTGGGGGTGGCAACGAACGATCTACCCTGCTGTGGCTCGCCTCGAGTCCGCTTGGTGGTCGGTCATGGGATGTGTGGCCACCATGACGCCTGTATTCTCCGTGATCCCGCCCGAGACCTCGCGAGGTGGCAGGGGACCACCGCTGTGGGGAGCTCTCGATATGGGTTGTACAAGACAACCTGGCCTCTTGTCGCCTTTGAGCTTGTGTCCCTCGGCGAACCCCTTTCTCCTTCCTCCTCGCTCCATCGGCCTGCTCACTCCTCGCTTTGGCGCTTTTCTTCTTCGATTACCATATCCAGCTTTTACCTGCTCATACGCGTCTGAATACGAACGGATCGAAGGACTCAGTAGATTATACCATGGTCTCCCATCCGGATGCCATCCTTTAATCCTCTCGTGGCTCGGGGATGGTTGAACGCACCAAGATCTAAGACCGATCTATGATATCTTCTGACAAACTCCTGAGGGATTCCCTTCTTCTCGCCTCACTCCGACAACCCATCATGTCATCCTCGGGGTTATCGCGCCCTGAATTGCTCCTGAAGTCCCCGCACATCTGCTCAAAGCTCAAGATGCTTCCCCGTGGAGTCTCACGGTACCATTCCTCGCTCTTCCTTCCAGGTGAGTGGAAGGCCCGACACCTCTGAGCTGCCGACAATCCTTGCACCCCGTCATGTCGCTGAACCGCTCTATGTGCACTAACGGATCACTTTTTCCCGAGAATTTCAGATCTGGAAGTCGAAATCACGTGGGATCGTGACACTCATGATCTCCGTCGAGAGTGGAGATTCGTTATCCAAGCATTATTCGCCACCTGGGCTCTTTCCGCTCTCCGGAGGTCTTCCACAACTTGTGCCAACTCGCGCACCTCTCCCTCCAACTCTTCCGCTGAGAGGTCGGGTCGTGTCCTGCAAGTGCTGGCGGGACCCCCTTTCCTCCATGTTTGTTTCTTCCCTCACTGCAACATTTGGTGCCCTAGGTCTTTGGGCTTCATCTCCTACATTTTCCCGAACGGGAGCATTCCTCTACTGGACTCCGGACATCATTACATGCTTTTCTCTGTCCCTCCCTGAGTTCTTGCAATAGGAGGTCAGAGTCTCCATCTGTTTTTCCATCCGATCCATTCTTTCCTGGATCTCCCTATTCTGGGCCTCATTGGCCACTTCTCTCAAAGTTACGGACTCTTTTGGACTTACTCCTCTTCTGCTGTTTCCCCTCATCGTTGCGTTGTGTGTCTTGAGTGTATTAGGAAATCAAGCTTTTTGTGCCGATCCCCACAGACGGCGCCAAAAGATGTTGATGCTGTTTTTCCCGCGTGTCTTCAAACAGTGCCTCAAACTTTCTGCTCGTGAATAGCTACAGTATTCAGAACCCTCAGATCGCGATTAGCTCGAGCTCGAGCATGATGGCCTTCTTCTTCCCGTTCTGCTGTCTTTTCCCAAATGGTGACCTTCCAGACCTGTACTCACAGAAAACAGAGTCAGGGGTCGCCGGGCGTGTTCCGGCAAAAACCCTCCGACGCTCAAGTCAGTGATAGGGTTGTTCTTTTTGATATCTCCTTTAGTGAAGAAGACCAGAAAGATGAAAGGGATATTATTTCGCCCTCCCTTTTTAATGAATATGGTGTTTTCAGAGAATCCGGATAAAAGAAAATCGTAATAGGAAGAACCCGGATATCTTTTTGTAACCCTTGTGAATCAAAATTTCCAACCCCCGTAACGTACCCTTTCGTTTCCTTTTATACTCGATTTTTCCCGCTCTTTCCATTTCCAGGCTGTCCATTCCCACGTTGGTGGTGTCTGGGTCCCTCTGACAGCCGGGATTGGCGTAATATTCCCTGGGGATGCGCGGCTGTCTCCTTAATCCGGTCCACATGGCCAGATCACCATGTCGGGCATATGCGCTAGGAATGATGACTCCATGTGCCGGCCATCAGCAATAAGTATCGCCACCATACCATGTGGAGCCATGGTCGGATATTAAAGGTGTGCCTGGATTCGAGAAATCGGGTCCGGGTTGCCTCTAGCAGGGTCTTACATTCCATTCGTCTCATGATCGCATGAAGCCGATTGTGCTCTGGGACCCAATCTCGCGGCGAGGAAAGGAGTGCTCGGTTCTCGACCTTGACCGGCTCTGACTGAGGTGAACGACCTCGAGCAGGCAAAGGAGTGCCTGGGGCTCGACCTTGACCGGCTTTGACCGGGGTGGACGACCTCGAGCAGGTGGAGGAGTGCTCGGGGCTCGCGCGGCTCGTAATTCATCGACCTTGCCCAGGGGAGGTGTCCGGTCGGTCGTCTTCATGCAGCGATCGGCGCCTCGCTCGAGCCAAGATGTCCTCAAGTGTTTTATTCGAGCTGGAGGGGCCTCGAGAAGCCCTTGCCCGATATTACCCAAACACATATCTTAAATTTTTTATTTTAAATAATAATATGTGGCATTAATCAATTGTTTAATAAAATTAAAATAAATTAATTATATTATTTTATAAACTAATTAATAAATATCACATCATTTAAAATAATTATTTAAGATAAAAAATTTAAGGTACATAATATTACTCTTTTCTCAAATTAATTTCTTCGCGCATGTCTCCTCATCAAGATTCAATAAAAACTAATTAAATATTCATGGAATTCTTCTGCAGTTATAACATTTAATATCTCCTCGTGTACTTAACTGGTGATGAAATCGAATGGGGCCAAAGAATTAAAATCGCAATGGGTAGTGTTAACAATGAATGACCCACCGTTTAATTTAGAATTTAATTAAATCAATTAATAAATAAAAATATTTGCTTAATTATAAAGATTCCACTTCTTAGTAAATAAATCTAGGCAAAAGCTATCATCATACATCTCTAAAGCATGATTATATATATAACGTTACCAAAGGGATATTGATACAATAAGCTAGGCACATTAAAATTAAAATGTTTCATATGAGATTTACAATTATTCGCATTAAACTAAACGTAGCATCACTAGCTGTCAATGTTATACATCATCATGCACGCATATATGTAAAATTTTAATTGGATGTCGACTTTATTTAATAATGAGAGATTCCTTGCTCTAATTTTCAACGATTTTATGGCAAAAAAGGAATCGCAAGACTAGTTGTGGGGTCTTGCAATTGACTCTCCTTAAGCTTGCAATTTGCGAGTCGGTGGACCTTCTCCCAATGTCAATTCACACATTTGGTTATAACAAACAAGATTCACATCTCATTATCAATGCGTTGTAGTGTATAGTATGTACGTATATGTAAATATATATAACATGATTTTATGTATCTTTCTTATGTTTTACTCACTGCATCGATGATTAAAACTCCTCTCCATTCATGTGAGCCTAAATCTCATAGACATATAAAATTATCTTAAGAATTTTATTTTGATTTACGTAAATTACTACTCATACATATATCAAATAATTTTATTATGTGAGTTAAGTATATGCAATTATGCATGAAATGAGAAAGTATCGGATAATACGAGTCGTGATCTTCTCTTAATAAATTCTTACCACATGTATTTTTTAACGATTAATTGTGTGTAAAAGTAAATAAATATACAGCAAAAAATCATCGTATGAGAGAATATATATGAAAAAGCATGCACCCGACATTTTTAGGAAGGAAGTTATATATTTCAAAAGTGAAAAGTGGAAGCAACAACTAATGGGCATACAAGACTAGCTAACTAACAAATATGGTTAGTTGAAGGAAAGAGAAGCTTTTGGATTATATCTTTTTTAATGTGATTTGTTTATCAAAGATTGGAATGTTGGAAATGAACAAAAAAACCTTTAGGTTTCCAGTTGGCTATTCAATATATATATATATATATATATATATATATATATATATATATATATATTATATACTTTATTAATATTTAAAAAAATTATTAAACTGTGTAGTATAATAACATTATAATATTATATTATTAAACTATATGGTTTAATAATTTTAATAGATATTATATTATTAAATTGTACTGTTTAATAAATTTTTTAAATTTTAACAAATTTTAAAATCTTAAATTAGAACATTTCTAATATATATATATATATAGTTAGAAAAATTTTTAAGTATAGATGTCTGCATGAAAGATTTTGAGTGAACATCTATTTTCACAATGTTGCAAATGATTTTTACAACATTGTTAAAGTTGTTTACATTGGTGTGAATTTTGTGTGGAACAAAAATTTATGCGGATATCCACAGAAGAGAAGTATTATGTAAAATTATTCTATAATACAAATATTCATATATTTTAAAACGTAGATTTTGTGTTTAACAAGAGCGTAATTAATTTTAAAGTATCATAAAAATTTTATAATGCAAAATTATATATAGATATTTATATTATTTTATCAACTTATTATTCTCCAAAAAAAGTATATATAGTTATTTTATATTTAAATTTTAATTAATTAAAAAAATTAGAATTAATTGAAAAATTATAGCAACTCCCTTATCTTAAAAAATTATTCAATTAATTAAATAATTAAAGGTATTTATATTCCCATTATCAAACAATCGGTAAATTGGTAAGATCATTTAAAAAGTTGACACTCAGGAAAGTTTGGATGTATTTTAAAACATCATGAAATTTTTTATTAGTTTAGTCAAATAAAAGGGAAGGGGGTTTGTTCTTTTTTCCTTATAATAAAACAATATTCATATTAGTCCTTAAAAAAAAATCCTATATATATAACAACAGTTTGTACCCATTATTTTATTTTAGCCCGAGTTGAAATATGCTGCTAATTGTTATATTTTCGGATTAGATTACATCTTGTCTCCAGGCTTTGTATAATTTCACATGTGTTTAGGCGTTCATACGCCGACTCTTTATTCTAATCCGGATCTAAAACATTTTGATATATTTGTTAATACATTTTATAATATATCTCGTAAGTGGCTGTAAATTTTATCACTTACATTTACATATAATAAGATGATGCTATGCATGACTTCAACATTATGGAAACAGACTTATGTTATCATTTTCATAAACAGAAAACTTATTTTACTCACTGTAAGAATTTGTTGTTAATAACTTGTAGGTTAAGCAAGAAATGGTGGATAATTTGGAAAACTTATTTGATCACAATTCGTTGTGTATGTTTCTGACTAATAAGAAGAAAGAAAGAAAGAAGACGATTGATGGAACAATAGAATCCAATGGATTGAAAACAACAATGTTAAAAGTTATTTTAGGTGATCAAACTACCAAATAATTATGATATATAGATATTGTTGTTGTGAACTTGTGATCACGTGGAACTGAGACACCAAACTTAAGGAGGTGGAGGCGCCCAATTAAGAAAATGATGATACACAATAACACATACAGGCAACTAACTACTCGTGATGATCTCATGGTCCCATAAAACTTTTATTTCATACAAATAAACATATATAAAAGGAGCATTTTTTAGGGAAGACTTTTATTGAATAAATTTAAATAAAAAACAAAAACAAAATTTGGGGGGAGACATATAGAGCCTTGCCACTACTTATTCACTCATAGTAATATTCATAATAACAAAGGAGCATTACATAAATAATAACACACAAGGAGCATTACGATTTCTAATTAATTAATGATAATCATAACAAACAGTGCCATTTTCATAATAAGGATAACGAGATTTATTTTGTGATATACTCCAGTTAAAATCTTTGAAGTACCTACCCCTTGCCCCATTATATATGTCTAACCAATCTGTCTTCCCACCCCATTCAAACCTACACAAGAAGTGAGTTATAACGAAAAGGTTTGGATGAAGAGCAATGACCATCATCATTATAGAGTACACGCACACCAATGTCATCGTCTTTAGGAGGGATTCTAGAGCATATTAGATGTACTATGTTTAATTTTGTATGTATATCATGTGGGCATTTTATTTTGAAAAATTACTATATAACTGATAATTATATTTAATTAAATTATATATGTCATACATACATTAATTAAGTGTAATACCTCTGACATATTCTAAAATTTTTTCATTGTTAGACTTCATTAGACTTGCAATGAAGGGTAAGATCTGAGCCATTTTTTAACTTATTGAAGATGTTTACGTGAACTTTCATGTTTGCATCACGTACATGCATGAAACAAGTTGAGCTAGTGACAGCATAATTTTGTTGAAACAAGTCATAATTCTGTACACATGTTTAATTTAGAGTGTTTGGATTTTCATTATGCATGCAATAAAAAAATGACAACTCTCTCTTTAATTAAAGCAAGGCCTTCTTCCCCTTCCACCTAAGCTGGGCAGGAAAAGCCCAAAGCCAATCCTAAGGAACAGTGAAGCTTCATAGGGTTTTTTCTGTCTAGGTGCAGGTAGTCTACATCTTCACAGACATGTCTATTTCATCGAGCCTCTCTTCGAGACAGTGCCCAATTCGTTATACCTTTCGTGTGGGTCAGAACTTACCCGACAAGAAATTTCGCTACCTTAGGACCGTTATAGTTACGACCACCATTCACCGAGGCTTTGGTCGCCGGCTCCCCTATCATCAGGTCACCAACTTCCTTGACCTTACAGCACTGGGCAGACGTTAGCCCCCATACATGGTCTTACGACTTTGCGAAGACCCTAGCCCCCATACATGGTCTTACGACTTTGCGAAGACCCGTGTTAGGTGATTTTTCAATTTCTTCCCTTCTAAAAAAGCAACCAACCATAGGAAAAATGTAATTTCCACCAAATCAGCAAATACCTTTGATATAATTTGAAAATGTATCACAATAATGCTACATAAAGAAAAATGAAGTTGTGGATAAAAAATTTTAGATCTTTAATTACTATTTATTGCAAATATTGACATCATCATTTTACATATTGTCTTATACACTTTTATAAAAGCATTAAAGGAATAACTAGTAAATAGTGATTTTAGTAGTGGATACGAGAAGCTTCCTTTTAATTTATAAGTAGATCATTCATGGCTTCACGCATTATCTTCCCATTTTTGTTATTTTTTTCACCACCTTAAACCTATCTAACGTAGCAATTTATTTGTTAAGCTAAAATACTTGTCTTTGAATTTAACACAATTAAAAGTATGACAGCAAAAACATTCACAAAAAAAAGTAAATAAATTTGTTGGCACCAAATTTTTAAACGAGGATGAGTGGGCACGGTTCGGTTAGGTTCAGTTCGGTTTAAAATTTGACAGAACCAATTTAAATCGGTTCTTATTTAAAAAGAACCAAATAAAAACCAAATAAATAAAGAACCGAACATAAACCAAATCATTTGGTTCGGTTCGGTTCGGATTTTTCGGTTCTATGCCTATTGAGCCTATTTTTGAATTTTCAAATTTATAATCCATTAGACTTCATTAATAGAATAAATTTTTCATCACAATTTGATTACAAATGCACAAATAATGACAATAAATACAAAATATTCAAAACAAATTTAAAAATATAAATTTAAACTCAATCTCAAATGCACCATCTAAATAAACATAAAATTACAAAGACTAAAAATATAAAAATAACAATAACTACAACACAAAATATAAAAATTACAAACAAATATCAAACAACATTCTCTCATTTTCATGATTTCAACACTCATCAGCATGTATTTTCCAATTTCCAGCTCAATGCTTGAATCTATAAAAAAAATTAAAACAATAATAAATAATTAAATAAACAAATTATGAAAAAAAGATACTAGTATTTTTTTCTAATTAAGAAAACTTACTAGCTAAAAACATCAATCGACAGCCATTTGCTCTTGTTGAGATTTCATTGGCCCCAAAAATTCTTTAAGAAATTAAAACAATTATATTAAAATCATTAATTCTAATAAACAAAATGTTAAAAATGAGATAAAAAAATAACATAATAAATAAAAATATTACCTGTTTCAATTAATTCATAGAATTCAGATTCCTCCTGACTTGGTTGTATTATACGCTCTCCTAATAGAGTTGAGTGAAGCCAATTTTGAGTGCAGATCAATGACTCAACAGTTTTATGAGTTAAAGAACTTCTAAAAGGATCAAGAATGCGCCTCTCGTGCTAAATCTGATTCGAAGCCACGATGAACCTTGGAATTGCCAAAACATCTTTGGCAATCTGAGACAAAATCGGATACCTATGTCCATTCAACTTCCACCAACTCAAAATATCAAAATTGTGATTACTAGTACTCTCACAAATCTCTGACAAATATTTGTCAACATCATTTTTTCCACAAATGTCATCACTTGAACTTTCTTTCATCTTTTTAAATTGTGTAAAAGGATCAAATGACCCATAACTGCTATTACTACCATCATACATAATACTATTTCTGTCACCTCTATTTAGATTACTCTCCCCTCCATAGCTTTCATAAAGCTTCAACAACAACTCTTTAGTATTAATTCTCAATTTATCAACCTTTCTAGTTTCATACAGGCTATTAAAACACCATGTAACAAAGTCAAGTTTACACCGAGGATCAAGCACATTTGCCACAATCAATAACATGTTAACTTTATCAAAAGAATGACCCCAATATTTGACAAACTTTTCCTCCATTTTGTAACTCATTTTATTTAACAAAAAATCATTAGAATCAACAAGTGACTTGACATGAATATAAATTTTCCACATTTCATTCAAGTAATTATTAGAAGTGACAATAAGAGAACTACTAAATTTTAAAGTCATATGATAAAAAACTGAAAGGCACTTGACTAACCTCTTTGCATTTTCCCAATCCTCATCAGTCGGTGGCCCCACCTTTTTTTTTTCACTCTTATTCTCATCAAACCAGTTTGTATAATGCCCATCATCTTCCTTTAACCTATCAAATGCTTTCTCAAATGTTACTGCTTTTTCTAACATTAAATATGTTGAATTCCACCTAGTTGGCACATCTAATACCATAAGCCCTCCACATGAGATTTTCTCCTTATCAACACATGTTTTGAACTTTTGCAATCTTGCAGGGGAGGACCTAACATATTTTACTGCATTTCGAATACTAGCTATTGATTGATTCACCTGTGACAACCCATCATGCACAATCAAGTTAATTATATGTGCTGAACACCTCACATGCATATATAAACCATTTAAAACCATTGGATTTCCACTCTAATTTGCCAACTTCTTCTTCACATAAGATATTGCAGTTGTATTAGCACTTGTATTATCCACTGTAATTGTGAACAGCCTCTCAATCCCCCAATCGATCAAACAATTTTCAATCAACTTCCCAATGCCATCTCCTTTATGATTAAATATAGGTGTAAAAGTAAGAATTCTTTTATGCAACACCCACTCTGCATCAATAAAGTGAGCTGTAACTACCATGAAATTTGACATCTGAATTGAAGTCTATGTATCAGTAGTAATACACACTCTTTGTTTATTTGCAGTCAAAACACTTTTCAATAATCCCTTCTCATTTTGATACAATTCAAGAATATCTCTCGTAATTGTTCTTCGAGATGGCACCTCAAACTTAGGACAACAAGTTTCCATGAACTCCAAAAATCCTTCAGCCTCAACAAATCTAAAAGGCAACTCATCTTTGACTATCATTTTTACAAGTGTCATTCTACAAGCTTCTCTATTAAATCCTACATGCATAATCTTAGCTGTATCATCACTTTTACCCTTACCTTTTTGGCGAATTAATGTCCATTGCTTTACATCATTTGCAGCCTTCAATCTTTATGCACTCCACATCTATTCAAATGATTCTTTAAACCGGTTGTTCCAGAATTGGTTTGTGCTGCATAAGTTTTGCCGCAATAACGACATTTAGCTCTTTGCCCTCCAGGTAGCTTCGAAAAATGTTGCCACACAAACGATCTCAATGGCATTTCTATTTTTTTACTCCCACTGACTTCTTCTTCTGCACTAATGACTTCTTGTACTTCATTAATGATTTCTTCATTAACCTTTTGTATTTCATCACTATTGTTTTCCATCCTACAAAAACAAAACACAAAGAAAAATTAAAAATCATGTATTTCTTCCATAATCAACATGCATTTCCACAATTCCACTTAATCGAACATGTATTTTCATTAAAAAATTACAAGAATCATGCATTTCTTTTACTTAACTCACTAACTTCGACAAACAATTTCATTTAACACACTAACTCGATGAATAATTCTATTTAACTCACTAACTCAACGAAATAATATGGCTGGAAAAAATTTGATTTAACTCACTAACTCGGGGTAACAAATTCGTGATCGGTGGTGCACGCAAGAAGAGCGACAAGCATCGCACGCGGTGGTAAAACGAGCAGCAACTGTTGGTGATCAGCAGTACAAACACAGAAACAGTCCTGCACAGTGGCTTGAAGAGCAGCAGTTGTTGTACACAGTTGGTGATCGCTGATGCTCGCAAGGTGGCTGATCTTTGTCGCTCGCACGATGGCTGATTGCTGGAGCTTGCACGGTGGCAGATCAGTAGCAAGAAGTGCAACAGCTGTCGTGAGCACGGTGACTGATCACTGGCACTTGTATGGTGGCTGATCGGTGTCAAGAAGAGCAGCAGCTGTTGTGTCCATGGTGTCCGATCACTGAGCAGTAGTTGTTGTGTGTACAGCAGCTGAAAAGCAGACAGCAGAGTGTAAAGTATAGTGAAAGTGTGAAACTGTGAAACGAGGGTAAGGGTTGGCTGGTTTGCTACTGTGTGTGTGTGTGTGTGTGATTTTAGGGTTTGTTTGAGTGAAAATATTTTATATATATATATATATATATACACATCAGTAATTGTGTGTGTGTGAGTTTATTGTAATAATTTGAGATAACTAAAAAATGTAATATATTTAAAAATTAATAAAATTATAAAAATATTTCGGTTTTTCGGTTCGGTTCTTTGGTTATGCATTATGAACCAAATCCCGAACCATTGTTTCGGTTTTTTTATATAATTATATGTTCGTTTATTTATAAAAAAAAAAAAAACCGATCCGTAACCGTACCAAACCACCAGTTCAATGCGGGTTTTTTAGGCCACGATTTTTTTGCCCAGCCCTAGATCGAACCTTAAGAAGTTCCCACTTTGGTGATCGATTACTTTATTCTTATAAAACAAAAGGATCATAAGGGGTGCCAAAGTTATTTCTGATGAGAACATTCTGATACTTAAGTCTGAGATCAAAGGTCATTAAAAGTAACAACTCGAAATTAAGAGAAAGAGAGAGAGAGAGAGAGAGTTCTTTCTTTTTCTTTGTTAGAAATCAAATACCTTACCTGTGAGCGGTTTGGTCTTTAATAGAAAGGCCTCTTCAATACCATATCAGATTTAGGATGGAACATATGCAGATAACTCATAATCATAATCGGACAAAGACTTCAAGATTATTATAGAATTAAGATTTCTTACCCGACCTAAGTGATCGGTAAATTATGACACAACAGTCAGTTCCCTAGTTTACATGTTCTATGTTCGGAGTAAGAGAGTGATTAAACTAATAAGTCATCAATACAACTTGCTAAAATAGAATAGGTAATATCTAAAAAACTTTATTATAATAAAGAATCTGAAAGAAGGTTAACCGAATAGAATAAGTCAAGAGTTATGAGCTTTGAAATATGGGCATATTAATGTGAAGTGACATGAATAAGTCTCGTCAATCTGACAAATCCTACCAATTAACCACGTGTAAAAATCCTAAATATGCATTAACAATCGAACAGTTAGGTAAAAATAGGGAGAAGTTACCAGGAAACGCTAGTTGAGTTTAATATTGGATCGACTATAACAGGGTAATAAGCATAAAATGGAAGCAAATTTTCCAACTTCCATTTTGAAAATTTCATTCCAATTCAAACTTCAAAATCAAAAGAGATAAGAAACAAAGCACGAAAGAATCAAAGAAAGCAAAGAAACAAGGCTCATTTGACGCAGAATCAAAATTGCAAAAAGGTTGTTTGGTATGTTTTCTTTTACCCTTAATCCTATATCTCATTTTTCTTACTTTTGAAATTCATGATAGAAGAAGGAATTAGATACTAAGTGTGTGTTGATTTGGGTACAATCTGGGAAAACTTGAGTAGTTCTTGCTCATGAAATGACCATTATTAATGATTCTATAGACGACTCTAAAAACTATTCATAGGAGTCCTCGGATCAGGCCTTTCAAGGTGATGATGATAGGGGATCTACTGAGGAAGTTATAGAAAGTATAACATAAATAGATTCTAAAAAGACCAAGGATGACCCGTTGCTTCAACAGATCAAATTCATTTGAATTCATTCTAGATGAGATTAGTGACACCACGATCAAGAAGGATAATGAACCTAACGATGATAATATGAGGAAAAGAAGAAAAAGACTTGTCAAAACAAACCCTCATCCTCCAATTAGAACCAAACCCATAGATTATTATATGGACAAGATATAGTATGCTCTTGAAGAGGTTGATCTCGATATCTTTGAGAGAAAAGTATGATAACATAAACAGATTAGAAATAAGATTACCTAAGAGAGGGGAAAACCCAAGTAAATCCCCTAAAAGCAATGTATACTTATTTTTTTTTCTATTGTGGAATGAGACTACCTTTACAACCTTACTTTAGAAAGATGTTAAGCCCATTAAGCTTAGCTCCTTATCAATTTGCTCTGAACGAATGGAGGATCTTAGGTGGTGTGTAAGTATTATGGGTGAGAGCTGGTCTACTCGAGCCTACGTTTCAGGAGTTAAAAAAGATTCTTTAAAATGAAAAGTAATTCAAAGAAACACGATGGTTAGTACTATTTTTCAGCATGGCCTAAGAAGTTGATCCTAGATTTATCAACTACAAATTAGAATTTCAAAGATCGGTGGTTTTTGGTTTATTGAGAATGGGGTCAGTACTCAGAAGATTTGACATATGGAGTTCCATGGATTTTTAAGCAACTAGATATGAAATATCTCCCTCAGTTACCTGCTCGAATGTGGCGACAACAACAACTTATCAAGCTTTATTTGTTCTTAATAAAGTTAAGAAGAGAGAATAAAAGAATGATTTGAACACACTAGGCTTGTGGTTCACTATGTTGAGGCCTACTTGAATAGGAAGAAAGCTGATGAGTTCAACAAACTTTCAGTTGCCGATGCTTGGGAGCGATTTACAGAACGACAACAAGCTGTAATATAGTATATGATTTGTCTGAAGTAGTATAAATTATCATGTCTCAATACTAACTTATATATTTGGCATACCAACTATATACATTACAGATTTAAGAAACAACTCAATCAACTTTTAAAACAGAGTTGGAAGTCTCTGCACTGAAGAGCTCATTCAAAAAGGAAATGGATGCTTTGAATGCTTAGTTTAAAGAAAGAGTAGAGCTCGACCTAGTTGAGAAAGAGAGCTCAAAACAAAGGTTGAAAGAGATGGAGAGTGATTTGGGTAAAGTAAAAAGTATAAAAAGCAGGTCTCCTTATCTCAGAACTTTCTCATGGAGAGGGAAAAAATTATGACAGATAGAAAAAGTGGATTGATGAAGTAGAAAATGAACACTAACTAAAGTACAATGTAGGTATACTCGGTTCTAAGTCTGGCTTTGGTATCATTTTAGAGATATATCTTAACTTGGATATCTCGATTATCTGAGCAGAAATAGAAGAATCAAAGGCTAAGATACAAGGAAGGATTGGTTTAAAAAATAGTATAGATAGTGATGGAGGAGACAATCTAATTGAAAAAAAAACTAATTATAGGATAAAGATTAGGATCTGAATTAAATATTTTAGTATAAACAAATATTTGTATAAAGCCTTTAAACTCAAAATACCATAGAGTTGTTTCTTAAGTTTGATGGAGTTATTTCCTAATTTTATTGTGTTAAATATCATGTTAAAAACAGATAAAAATAAAGGGGTTTAGAAAACGGACCATAACAAAGACCTTATTATTTTATCTTTAAGTTTTTGTGAAATCGGGCATCATTAAAATTGAGAAACTGTGATTAGGTCATTATATGTATGACTTTGATGGAGGTCGGGCAATAAACATATTGGCGTAATAGTAAGATCGAAATGATTGAGATCAAATCGTGATAGACATCCATTGATTAACATCGGACTGCTAAAAGGGCTAATTAATTAGCATTGGGCCACAGAAAGGGTTAATTAATTAACATCGGGCCACGGAAAGGGTCAATTAATTAACATTGGGCAACATAAGGGGCCAATTAATATCAAAATTAATAAATATTAGGACGTAAAAGAGCTAAATAGTTATACTAAATGAGTTATAATAGAGCAAAAAAAGAATTTGAAAATATGGAGAAAAAATGCGGAAAATCAAGCAGTCGATGGAATCTCTTTAAGATAATACCTTCTAAGCATTTCTGCATTCCAATTTTTTCAGACTTTACGTCTGTCAATACCTTCGAGCTGATAAGTCCTCAGACATACCATTTTAATGAATTTGTACAAGCCTTCCCAAGATTTCTTCCATTAAGGTATTTAATATTGAGTGTTACTCTTCAGAGCACAAGGTATCCTTCAGAAAAGGCGCGAACCTTAACAGTTTGGTTATAACAACAAGCTGCTCATTGTTGGTAAGCTGCTGCTCGTATTTGTGATAGCTCTCGCTTCTCTTTTAGGAGGTCAAGGTTAGCGCATATAACCTGTTGATTTTCATCTTCATTGTAATCTTGCTCATGATGTGTTGGAAGATTGATCTCTATAGGTACAATGCTTTATAGCCCAAAGGTAGGGAAAAAAGAGTTCTCTAGCGCCTGTTCTGCTAATTGTCCGATATGCTCAAAGTACTTCATGGAGTTCATCTACCTATGCTCTTTTATGTTCTTCAATTTTAAGACTTATTATTATTATTTTATTTGCAGCTTCAACATATCTACTAAACTTTGGATGGGTTGGCGAGGCAAATCGAAGGTTGATATTAAGATCTGTATAGAGAGTTTTAAATCTAAAATTATTAAATTGTTTGCCGTAATCGATGATGATAAACTGAGCTATGGAGACAAAAAATGTTATGTTTATTGGTTGTCTTTTTCTCTAAATTGTCACTAAGGGCTTGGCTTTAATCTATTTAGAAAAGTAATCAATAGTTATGATTGCATATCTAGCTTTTACTCTTTTGATTGGTAATGGGCCAGTGAGATCAAGTCCTCATTGAGTAAAGGGCTATGAACTCCTTAAGACTATTAAAGGCTCAGGAGGTTTTTGTGGGATATCAATATGCATTTGATAATTGTGACAAGTATAAGCAACTTTATTAGTGTCCCTATGTAAATTTGGCCAATAATATCTTAGCACAAGGCCTTAAAAACCAATGCCTTTGGGCCTGAACGATTACCACAAACTCTTTCATGAATTTCACCGAGAATGTTGTTAACTTCTTATGGAGTAACACATCAGAGATATGGTAAAGTATATCCACATCAGTACAGAATACCATCTACAATACAATATCAAGCTGACTGATAATATAACTTCTGAGCTAATACTTTATTGTTAGGGACAACACCCTTTTTCGATAAATTCTCTAATTAGGATCATCCAGCCAGAATCATGCTAAATTATTTTTATCATAGGTTCATATTTACTTATGCTCTTTCTTTAAGTAATTCAATGCAAACCGTTCTTAGAACTCGATCTATTTATACAGCTACTAACTAGCTAAAACGCCAACTTTATGATTTTATGATCATAGAATAAGGATGAACTTAATTGTCTTGAAATTTCTCATCATATCTTTCACCTTCTGCAAATAAGCCTCCATGTATTTTTCCTTGACTTGATATTCTGCAGAAAGGTGATTCATGACTAATTAAGAATTAATTTAAACCTCCAAGTGTTCCACCTTGATCCTTGAACAAAGACATAGCCTGGCGAGGGCGACCTTATACAAAATTCATTATTTGTTACTATAAAATCAAATAACACAGAGGAGGTACTTTTAGCGTTCTCAGGTGAGTACAATACAATTCTAGGTCCTCATCCCCTACTATTGGCTACCCCATCAACAAATCGCTTCCATAGAAAAAGAAGTTGTGAGTTTTCTTTTAATTGTCCTGATAATGGAATTGTTGGTTTTTTCTTAGGTAGTCATGTCGTCATAAGATGCAAACTCTGCTATAAAATATATAATTACTTGTCCTTTAATGGATGGTCATCGTTGGTATTTAATGTCGAATTCATTGAGTTTAATTGACCACTGGACAAGCCGATCTACTAGATAAGGCTTATGTAGATTTTTTCTGAGCGGTGAATTAGTAACTACCACGATCGTATGCGACTAAAAATATGGCGTTAGTTTCCGTGCTAATACTACTAAGGTAAGTGTGAGCTTCTCTGTTGAAGGATAACGGGTTTCAGGATTAGTAAATACTTTACTGACGTAAAAGATTACCTCTAAGTATTCTTTCCATTTTGGTTGACCAACAAGGCACTAATCGTATTTTCAGAAATAACTAAATACAAGAAAAAGGTTTCTTCGAGCATGAGTTTTACCAGAATTGAGGAGATTTCTAGATATTATTTCTTTTTGTTGCAAGGCTTTCTTTTTGATCGTGAGATGAAACAGTTTAAAGGTATAATTTTCCTCGCGAGACTTTGCACTTCTTTGATTGTACGTGGAGATCGGAGAACGAGTATAGCTTAAATATTTGTAAGATCAGCTTCAATACCTCTTTCACTTACTATGAACTCGAGGAACTTCATTAGCGTCACTCAGAAAGTACATTTCTCATGGTTCAGCAGCATTTGGAATTTACATAAGATGTCAAAGTCTTACATAGATTGTTGACGTGCTCTTCAGCCTAGAGAGATTTAGTGATCATATCATTTACATGAACTTCTATGATTTTACCAATTATGGGTTTGAACATATGAATAATAAGTCTCTGGTATGTCGCACGTACATTCTTGGGACCAAAAGACATGACTTTATAGCAATACAATTTTTGTTTGGTGATGAAAGTAGTGTGTTCTTGATTGCGTTCATCCATTCGAATTTGATTGTAATCCGAGAATGCATCCATAAAACTTAACAAGACGTGACCTGTGGTCGTGTCAATAAGTTGATCAATTTTAAGGAGTGGGTAGCTATCTTTAGGACAACCTCGATTTAAGTCGGTGAAGTCAATAAACGTATGCCACTTGCCATTAACGTTTTTTACTAAAACCACATTTACTATCTAATGTGGGTAATGAACTTCGCGGATGAAACCAACTACTAATAGTTTTTTCATTTCTTCGTGAATAGCTTGATATTGATCCTGGTTAAATGTTCGGCGATGTTGAACAATCGGTCTGAAGCTCGAGTCAATTGATAATTTGTGACTTATTATCTTCAGATTGATCTCAAGTATGTTAGTGTAATCTTATGTAAAGATGTCTATGTAGTTAGTCTGGAGCTGTGTTAACTACTCAGTAAGGCTCGAAGCTAGTAAAGCCCTGATCTTAATCTTTTTTATTTAGTCATGATTGAACAAAAAATATATCTTGTTTCTTCAACTGACAAGTTTATCATTGGGTTAAAGATTAATAGAGTCATTATTAGATCTATAACTTTATTGTAGAGGCAGCTTCTGTGATGAAGTAGGAGAAATTCAGTATGTTTGTTTTGAGGAAGTCATATAACAACTTCCAATAATTTTTTGATTTCCAAATATCACCCTTATGCTATTTTCAATCATTTTGACCATAAAGGCATGATCGTGAGGATAAGAATTGGAGTCTTCTTCTGTGAATATGATCAAGATTAAATTGTGTATGTATTTTTTATTTCGTGATACGACCATCATGTTGCATGTTAAGGAATATTTGGCATATTGTTTTGTTGCTAAATTTGAATCCTCTGCTAAAGATGGTCCTCCATAAATAACTATTGTGTAGTTGTCACCCGTATGCTTTGGTTTAGTTTGTTATTCTTCTATGTATTCATGTAAATAGTTATTTTTGAGTAACCAAAGGAGTTGTTCACTGAAATCAATGCATGTGTTGATGTCATGACCAATATCTTGATAAAAGATGCATTGTTTATCAATGTCTTCTTGATTCCTCAAGTAGTGCTCTTAATTTCCTCGAAGAAATAGTAAACCCTTATCTTTGACAACAACAAATAATTATCATATTGAGATCTTGAATGATGCAATGTCTGTTCTTGGGGAGATTTGAGCCACGTTTCGAACTCTGTTCGAAGTTTAGTCTTTGGTCGGCATCAATTTTTACTCGTCACGCTGACTGAGCTGTTTCATTAATAGAGTAAATGCTCTATTATTTTCCCAATCTTTGCATTAAGATCAGTTTTAGTGTTTTTTTCTATGATGATTTATACAATTGTTGTTTCGCTTGAATAAGAGCGCAGAATTATGTGTGAAGAGCTATTCATTATCTGCTTTTTCCAACCCTTTCCGAGCTTTCTCTTATTCCTTCAAAATAACACGTCTTCTAGCATTTTTCATATGCCTTTGGATAATTATCTATGTTATGCTCCCTTAAATAGTAACATAATCGATTACATTGCTAATCGTTCTTGAGGCTTTCAAGGGCTTCGAGTGATCAGTAATCTTCGACCTTTAGAATTGCAATATGATACCTTTAGATGTAACTTTGAAATGTCTTAGTTGGACCTTAAGTTAAGGTTCTTAGCGTACCAATGTCCTTTTAGGGTACAACTGTATCTTGAAAAAACTGAATAAAAGTACTTGCCAACTGGTGGAAGGAATGTATACTGTTTAGGAAATAAAGAGTACGCCTGCTCGAGGTTAAGCCAACTAAAACAGAAGCATTGATCGTTAATATAAAAGCACTCATGCTTGGTATCAAGGTAGCTGAGACCAGGAGCTCGTAGTCTGCTCGAACTAAACTAGGAAGAGCAGGATTGTTTATGGCAGCTAAGCGAGCTCTCATCATGCTATAGACGACGTCAAAAGCAGGTACAAACCAATCCTCGAGCTAAACCAAAGTGTAGTAGCCCAAGCCCATAGTATGATATGGTTGAACGGCTCTCTTTGAGAATGGGGGAATAACTCTCACGCACAATCAATTCTCATTATAGTGACCAAGTAACCATCCCAAAACGGACGAGTACATGAGAAGTAGAGAACGTGCGTTACGAGAGTAATGGGAAGGATTAGAAGACCGAAATAAATACCCGAAAAAAAGAGAAAAAAGGGGTTAGATTTTTTGAAGAAGAAAAAGAAAAGGGAGTTATCATCTTTCCAGGGTTTTTCCTTCTTTCATTTAGAGAGAATTTTCTAGAAGTTAACCTAATTACTGACTTGAGCGTCGGAGGGTTCATGCCGAAAAAACATCTGGCGTCTCTGACCGTTTTATAAGCTTTCAGGTAATTGACGAAAATCTCCTAGCAGTAACAGACACTCTTAGAGATTGGCAAGACGCTTCCCCCAAAAACAAATATAATGATGATGCTGAAGTCTGGAGATCAGCTCGAAGGAGAAGTGACCAGATTTTCGGCATCAACATTTTAGCGGCGTCTATAGGGATTTGTACAAAAAGTCATCATTATCTCTACCAATTTAATATGGCCGAAGCAGAAGTAATTAGCATATATGTTTGAGAAAATGTGGCCGAGGAGCCAAAAAATAAAACCCAAACCCAGGTTCTATTTCAATTTATTTAATACAAGCATTAAACTAATTGATGTGCATAAATATATGTAGTTAATTGTTACTAAATTATTACTATGCATAGGAAAATATTAAATATTAGAATATCTATATTTGTTTATTAAAACAAATGTTTATAATATCACATGACATAATTTCCAATAGCTGTTGAAAAGCGTTAGAAGTATAAAAAGTTAACAAAAATTGTTAAGGCCAAGTATTGGCTTGTGGTTAACTTTAATTGTTTCATTGGGCATAAAATGCTTATAGGCGACTAATAATAAAATAACATATTTTTTACACATAGTGTGAGCTTTATTATATATAACTTTGAATAAAATGATGAAAAATAAATTCATTCTTTATTTTTCTTTTCTTGTTGAATTTTCTCTAAAGCGGGTAAAAAGATTGAAAGCTATAAAACCTTGAACTGATAAGAGTAGCTTAACGTTACTTTAGTTAGTAAAAAGTTAGAAATCTTGAAGCCTTATATAGCTAAGGCATAAAACCTTAATCTGATCAGAGTTGCTTGAAGTTGCCCAAGTGAATAAATGGTTAAAAGGCTTAAAGTCTTAAAGCTTACTCAAGATGACACAAGAATAAGAAAATTTGCCTAAGTGTGCTCAACTAGACGAAAAACGAACAAATAACCAGTTTCAAAAATATTTTTTTAAGAATACTTTAAGGCAAATAGAAAGGCTTAAAGTCTCAAAGTCCGCTCGAAGCGAGACAAAAAACCAAAGTTTGCTGAAACTCGTTTGAGCAAAATTAAGTTCTTAAAAACATGATAAGGCCAGAAGTCTAAAAAATTGCTCTAGGCGAGACGAAGAGCCAAATTCAGCTAGAATAAGGCTTGAGAATAACTTCTTTGTCAGATTGAGAATCACTAGAAGAAAATGACTCTTCAGGGGATATTCTTCTTGGTTTTTGTGTGATAGATATTTTCTTAAAGACTAATGGCTTTCCCACAAAGATCTCAGAAATCTCAACCATGATTCACAAAGATGGAAAACAAAGAACCCTAAAGAAAAAAGAAATAAGGACAAGAAGAAAAAGTCTAGAGAATTATACATGAGAACGATTTAGTGGGCGTTAATCACGATAACTACAACTGGAAAGTGAATTTCTTGTAGGCAGCGAGAGGCAACTTTGAGCAATGTAAGGAAGTAAGAAAATAGGAAAGAGTTGAACTTAGAGATTTATAAAAGAGGTAAAAGAGTCACTTCAATAGACGGCATGTTACACAAGAGAACGGGTCTGTTCAGGGAATCGTCTCTTCAAATTCAAATGAATGGCCTGGAATAACCCATGTCACTCACATTAAACACAAAGTGATTGAAGAGTCAGGTCACGCAAGGGCAATAAAAAAGAAAAGAAGAAAGGGGGGTACCTCAAGCCTACTCGAACAAATAATTTCTATTCTTATCTCGTTTACTATCAAGACTAGAAACTGAGGGACTGGTATTTGGGAAATAAAGAGCACGCCTACTAGAAATTAAGTTAGCCAAAAAAGAAGCATTGATCGCTAATATAAAGGTACTCCTGCTCGATATCAGCTGAGACTAGGAGCTCATAGTCTGCTCGAGCTAACTTAGGAAGAGCAGGAATGTCCACGGCAGCCAAGTGAGCTCTCATTATATTATAGGCGGTGCCAAAAGCAAATACAAACTAGTCCTTGAGCGAAACCAAAGTGTGGCAGCCTAAGCCTATAGTGTGAGACGGTTGAATGAGAGAATAACTCCCACACGCAAACAATTCTCATCATGGTGACCAAGTAACTGTCCCAAAATGAACTAGTACGTGAGAAGTGGAGAACGTGCTTTATGAGAGTAATGGCGAAGATCGGAAGACCCAAATAAATACCTAAAAAAAAAAGGAAAAAAGGGGTTAGATTTTTTGAAGAAGAAAAAGAAAAGGGAGTTATTGTCTTTCCAGTGTTTTTCCTGCTTTCATTTAGAGAGAATTTTCTAGAAATTAACATAATTACTGACTTAAACGTCGGAGGGTCCACGTAGAAAAAACATCCGGTGTCTCTGACCGTTTTCTATGCTTTTAGGTAATTGACGAAAATCTGCTAGCAGTAATAGGCACTCTTGGAGATTGGCAAGCCACTTCTCCAAAAAACAAATATAATAATGATGCTGAAGTCAAGAGATCAACTCGAAGGAGAAGCTATCAGATTTTTGCATCAATATATACTGTTACAAAGCAAAGTACGAAACCACGCCGCAATTGTTCCTCTTAGGGTGAGTGGAAAAGGTTTGCATATTGTTTCTCTGTAAACATCTTGTACCTACATGGTCAATTGATATTTCTCAATATGAATTCGGGGTCAGTCATTCCCACATATATTTCCCATATAGGCACGGTGAAGCTGGATTTCAAAAACAAAAAGGGATTCTTCTAATGTCAAAATCTCGGGTTGATCATGATCTCACTGCCTAATCTCTTCTATTGCATTCCAGAATTCTTCGACTTGTCTGTGCAGGTGTTCGTTGTCTTTTTCAAGGCTGGTTCTTACTTGCCATTATGGACTTCGTCATGGACGGCTATCAACTGTTGCATAGGAAGGGATAGAATGAATGCTTGCAGGTCGAGAATATGCTGGAGCAGAATACGTGCAGTTCATGGTTCATCATGTGCATGGTTTAAACGTCGGGTATTATCCCATTCTGAATAGAGGCTTTGCTTTCCATTTTACACCGTAGTATATTTGCGATGATTGTGATTTCTAGTATTTCCTTGTTTTGGATTGTGTTCTCAGAAATCATCATATCGTTGCTTCTTTCTAAGACCTACGGCCATAAGTTATTGATTATATGTGATCATACTTTCCGTATGTTTTATCTCACCAATCTTTGGTATGGCATTTGGTCGAGCAAAGCTCCTATATGAGTTCTTGTACCAATTGTCGCTTGTCGTTGAGGGTGCACTCGAGCTGTTCTCGCCAGCGATTCATGTCTTTGGCTTGAGAGGTGGGATCACCATGCGTTCAATGTCTGTCCTCTTTGAAATTATTGGTGTCAACATATTCGGGGAGATCTAGAGGGGTATCTCCATTGAAATCATGAGGCAATTGATCGAAAGGTAGTGTAGGGGCCATGAATATCAGTTACTCAGGGAAGTTAAGTTTTTGGTTCTGAAACTCTCCATAGACAGCACCAACTGTTGGCGCCAAATTTTTGAACGAGGATGAGATCGAACCTCAAGAAGTTCCTACTCTGAAGATTGGTTACTTTGCTCATGCAAAATAAAAAGACCGTAAAATGTGTTGGAGCTATTTCTGATAAAATTCATTCGATACTTAAGTCAGGTATCAAGAGTCACCTAAAGTGATAACTCAAAATTAAAAGAGAGAGAGAGAGCTCTTTCTTTTCCTTTGTCAGAACTCAGATACCTTACCGTATTAGCGAGATGGCATTTTATAAAAAGGCCTCTTCAATTTTATATCGGATTCGAAGTGACGTATATGCAGAAAACTCATAATCATAATTGAACAATTACTTCAAAATTATTATAGCATTAGAATTTCTTACCCTACCTAAGTGAACGATAAATTATGACACAACAATATTAAAACTATATTTATAATTTGTATACAACCTTAGCATCTTTAAGAAGATAAGAGTCGATGTCTTAAAAAGCTAGATACAAGCCATCAAAAAGATCTAGCCGAAGAAGCATCCAAGTTGTCTACTCTCTATTAGCCGAAATTTTGAATCTTGAAAACATATCAAAGATGAATGAATGGTTGAAATTAATTGATGCGAGGAATTTAAGTCATAAATTTCTGATGACCTTTTACATGAATATTGGTAAAAAGAGTGCGTGGGGGTCTGCACCATGAGTAGAGAGCTACTTAGTAATCCACCAATTTCTTGTCCAGTTTTATTCATTGCAACTCATCATTTTTCAAAACCTCTAAGCACAATTCATATATATATAATTTAATGCCTACAACTTGACTTCATCATCAATGGTCTCTTTTTCTTTTGCAACATGATCATCAGAAGAGACTTCTTTTTCTTTTCCAATATGATCATCATCAAAAGAGGCTGCAGCTTCATTTTGCTTTGCTTCACCACTATCCTGATCAATCTTTTCTTCCTTGGCAGCAACAGCTGCATTAATATCCATTAATGTTGGTGGTATTGGCTTATTAGCCTCAGAATTATTCTCTGCTGGCTTGTACTTGTACCAAGCGGCTGAGTACAAATAAACAGCAAAATTTAGAACACTAAGAATGGCCAAGAACCAATAAAACAGATTCACGTTGTTCTTGTTAATATCTGTCCCATGTAACCATCCTTGTTTGCTGGGAGTTATTCTTTTGGTCACGGCGTTTATGATATCAACAAAAACACTGCTTAGGAAGTTGCCAAAGGACAGTGACAGAAATGTAAATGAAGTAGAAAGTGTTCTCATGCCTGCAGGAGCTTCTTTGTAGAAGAATTCAAGCAATCCAACAAGTGTAAACATGTCTGCTATGCCAAATATGCAATATTGAAATGATAGCCAAAACAAACTTATTTGCTTTGGTGGCATTTGATTGAATGCATTCCTTCTTTTAACTTCCACAAAGCCTGCTATTGCCATTGAAACCGCTGAAAGCACTAGCCCTACGCCAACGCGTTGAAGCTGTGTGATTCCTGAGGGATGTCCTGTGATTTTACGGACAAATGGGACGAATAAAAGCTCGTAGACGGGGAGAAGAATTGACATGAAAAGAAGAGGGATTACAGGGATCGAAGGAGTGGGAACTTTGATAGAGCCAAGTTGGGGATCCATGTATGCGCCTTGTGTTACTGAGAATGTTTGTAGTTGTGCTAAGCAAGTGTTCATTAGGATAGTGCTGGCCAAAATTGGCATCATTCTTGTTAGGATCTTCACTTCCTCAACTTGTGTTACCGAGCAAACTCTCCATGGTACTGCCTCCGTTGAGTCTTTGGGAACAATGGCTGCTTTGTCCAGGCACCTGCAGGTTAATTAATTCAATGTTCAATGTTCCGATGGCCCAAAAGACAACAAGAATATGCCTCCTACGCAAAAAATGTTAAAATGCTGGAAGTCATAATGATGTTCCTTTCTTTCAAGTCAAAAAGTTTTCTTTTAGCTGATTAATTAAGATTTTCAGTCTTAATTAAATTGCTTACACAATTAGGAGCCAAAGTGGGGTTTCATTTGCAGGCAATATATATAATATAATGCAGGTACCGGAAGAAAAAAAAATTATTTGGGCACACATTTCACAGCGTGTCTCACAGATGAAGTGGCAATTGATGTCCATGATTAAGTAGGTTATATTACTTTAGCCCTTTTTTTTAAAAATTATGAACTTAATCCCATGTGATATATGTACATGGTACAATTAAAACTTAATTAATATAATGACTTTGAATATATGAAAAACAACAAACATTATAAATTTACCTGAATTGGCTGGTGTGTGGGATCCTTTCCTCTGTACCAACTCCTTGTTTTTCATTTGTCGCATACAATTCTTCATGGTTCTCTGGCAGTGAAAGCTTTCGGTTTTTTATTGCTAAAACTATAACCTGTCAACAATGGTTAAAGTAGTGAAAATATATATATATATATTATTAGATAAGGTATGTAAATGAACTATTATTCTATCTTGAATCTTGATCAGAGCTTTATTTGGGATATTATAAATTGGATTATAAGTAAAAATAAAAAAAAATAGTCATAAATGGATGATAATATATACGTGACAAAAGTTCATTCAAAACTTTGAATCATATTAGAAGAGGACTCTAAAAATTGGATGAGAGTAAGGTGAAAGAGCTAGAATTTTTCTCTGGTATGAGCTTTTAGAAAATTTTGTATTTAAGTAGTGTCTTTTAATATCATATCATCTCCTGATTATGAGAGAATCCTGGTCCGAAGAGAAATGCGATAGAGAGAGAATGGGACCTGCACAACCCTGATAAGGGGGCTCTCGCCGGGCTGTTGATTGCGGTAGAAAGGCTTTCCGATGACCAGAGCAATAAAACCAATAAAGGTAACAATAGATGATATGAGGAAACCGCCCCACCAAGCTTTCTCTGTGAAAACATAAACAATGGCGGTGACTCCTATCACAGCTGCAAGTGTGGTCGTAAGAAGGAAATAGTTGAAATAGCTGGCCACAGCCTTTGCTCCCTTTGGATCGTTTTCATCAAATTGGCCTGCCCCAAGTGCTGGAAGAGCCCCTCTAACTCCACCACTACCCAATGCGTATAAACACAACGATGCATAAAAATACGCTGCTACTGCACCTTTTACACAGCTTGGTTTTCCACAATCAGGTGGATGCAATTTTTCTGAGTAAGCTTGTACTGTTATCATCACCAAAGCCTGCAATTAAAAAAATAATAACAATAAAACCTTGAAATCTCTCTTATGAGATATTTTACCAATTGAATCAACGATACTAGTAGTTTTCTTACCAGTACTTCGAGTGTTCCAAAGATCAAACAAGTAGCAAATCTGCTCAAGAAGGTATCGGAGATGAAGCCGCCGACGAGGCAAAGCAAGAAAGTTGAACCCATCAAGTTTGTGAGAGTGTTAGAAGCGCCAGCAAGATTAAAGTGCATCTCATTTTCAAAGTAGAGGACCATGCTTATCGCATTTGCAATGAAACCCATGTTCTCAAGTGAGGACAAGACTACGAACACAAAGAAATATTGTCATGTTACTAAACTCAATTGCATGAGCTCTAGCTTGGTGAAGTTAATTGATACAAACTGATATTTGCTTACCAAAAATGAAGCCGCAAGCTCTGAATCCACCTTTTTGCTTGATAGTAGCCACCTTGTCCTCCTGTATTAGTTGTGTTCAAGTTCAACATATACATTAATACATATCAGAGAGTTGAAAACCCAAAAAAAAAAAAATATATATATATATATATAGAGAGAGAGAGAGAGAGAGAACTGAAACTTAATTACCATGGTGGCGATACTTGAAAAATATTTGTACAAGGAGATGTTTAATTCAGAGAGAAATTAATGTTAGATTAGAGGTTGGTATCTATTTGAGCATATATGTAGAAAAATTCAAATGCATAGTTTATAACGGTTTCATGGCTTTAATTGTTTAGTATATGCTTAGCTTTGTTTCTGATAACTAAAGCTGTAGATACCATTTTTGTTTTGGCAAAGTTAGGGGTCCTAAGGTCCTAATAATTAACATATATAGCAAGTCTTTTTTATCTATTTCTGTTCTTGGTTATCGGTTTTTTATTCTTTTGACAGATTGGTTATAGAATCTAAATGTAAACCTTTGTTGACAGTGGACGGATGAAGCAAAGCTCAAACTTGGGGATATCGCAGTAGTCTTGGAGCTTTATTTTATTAATTTATTATTGTAATTAATTTGTGTTTATTAAAATTGATATAAATATAAATATTAAAATAACATTAGTTTCTTAATACAATCATATATTTTCAAAAGTTTTAACATAGAAAATATTTTATTTTGGATTTTTTTTTTAACTTTTGTTTTAGATGAGTACAAAATCATTTTTCTACGTGCTTAAATAATTCAAGAGGTAAAATAATCTTTTAACAAAAATTCTGTTTAATATTTTGTTACTTTTAAGGATTTGGTGAGTAACTGATAGGATCTTACTCCTGCCTGGCTACTGTTGGATAAGCTCCAGGATGTGAACAATATTTAACTAGGAACTATGTTCAATATATGATACGCCTACACAAAGTGTAATATTATATTCCAATGGGATCAAAGAATTTATCTTCGTGATCCTCCTCCCTTACTAGTTATTAGTGAATATATTTCCTATAATATCATATATAGAAATTTATGGACCGAACTGATATTAAAATTTTAGTTAAAAATTATGGGTCATCTCTAGTTTAATTATATTATTAGTATAATAGCTATTCTTAACTGATGTGTGATAAACACTTGTGACACTAGATTTTGAAAAAATTCAAAAGAGCTAAGAGAATTTCAATGGAACTACCTAATGAAATTAGGTTATTTAAGTCGTAAATAGTTATTCTATTAATTGAAATTAAATAATAAAATTAAAAAATTTAGTAGTCTCTATTCAAAAATTTTGTTACTTCGTACCTTCCCAACGGTTAAGAATTATTTCAAATCACTTATAGATTTAACTTCTTCAACTCTATTTTTAATTAAATCAAATATATAACTAATTCAAATAAAAAATTATTCTCACTTCGCTCTAATGTCAGACATTAGCATTTTTGAAATACCTATATAATTCCAACAAGAATTAGTTGTACCTTCTAAAGTTAATAGTTATATATGGGGAGGCTTATCTAATTTGTTGCCTTTTATGTTAATGTGTTGATTAAGGCCTATTTGGTATTGAGATGTGGTAACTTTTAAATTATAGCCATTTTTGAAATACTTATATAATTCCAACAAGAATTAGTTGTACCTTCTAAAGTTAACAGTTATATATGGGGAGGCTTATATAATTTGCTGCCTTTTATGTTAATGTGTTGATTAAGGCCTATTTAGTATTGAGATGTGATCACTTTTAAACTATAGCTGCTGTGAAAAAGAATTATAACTATAAAATAAAAATTAATAGTATACAATTTTTAAATAATAATTTTGATAAAATTAGTAAATATTTTATAGATTTTTCATCACATAAGTGTAAAATCAAATTAATTTAACTTCCAAAATATAACAATTAGTATTTACTAAATACTCTAATACGATATATTTTAAGTTAGAACAATTCAACTCCAATCCTAAATAGCGCTTAAAAGAATTGTGATTGGCTCGTCATGCCAACTTAAGTCACTTAAGATAATAAAATAGTAGTCTTACATTTTTTTTATGACACAAAATAAATCATCACACGTTAGTTGAAGGGGTGGGCAGGACATGTTTGGTTGGTTCCCAAACTAAAACCAAACGGTTTTCAAGAAAATGAAACAAATCACATCGAATTTTAGAACGAATTGAATATGCTAATTTGGAAAAACACCTTCTTTTTTCCAAAATAATAATAATGATTTATTAATTTTGTTATTATTAATTTATTATTTTTATTATTATTGTAATATATTATTACAACAACAACAACAGTAATAATATTGACATTATCATTATTATTTAATTATTAAATATTTATTATAATTTATTAACTTTATTATTATTATTATTATTTTCCTTCATGTTGTTATTATTATCATTATTATAAAAAATTATTTATTTTATTATTTTAATTATTATTGTCTTTATTATTTTCATTTTTTAGTATCATTTTTATTCTCACTATTGTTCATATTATAATAGATACAAATAATACTAGGATCCTCAAAAAAAATAATAATAATACTAGAGTAAATAATTAACAAAGGGTAATTTAGGAACTTGCAGCAGTCCATTCAGATTCCAAAAAAAAATAATAATAAACACATCAATATAAATGAAGTTTATTCTAATTCTAATTTCTACAACTAAAGAAAATAACTTATCTTTTATTCTAAATTTCTCATTTCAATTCTAACTTATTCTGATTATGATTGAGTAAATGCACTATAAACTAAATCTTATGCATTAGGTTTTAGCCTTTCCTCATCGACTATTATAGGTTGTTTGATTTTATACGCGAACTGATTCGATTTTTTGGGAATAAAATATTACTCATATATTTCTAAATAACAGTAATAAAGTACAATTTCAAAGATAACCATTCAGATGCTTAAGGAAAGTCTTCCATCCAAATATAAGATTCAGAGCAGCAAAATACAAAATGTGCTAAAGCATTTCTTGCTTTATTACAGTTTCTTGAAATATGACAAATCTGTAAATCTTGCTTTGATACCAATTACAAGTGTTGAACTTATGAAGTAACATGCAACAGGTCCACATGAGTACTTCATTGCCCCATAATAAATTGAGCAACATGCAATAAATTCGACTCCACAATCATTCAGTTGTTTAAAATGTGATTGTTCAACTCAACACAAAAATTTTGATAAATATTCATGTTTGAATAAAATTATGTCATCTCTTTTTTTTTTTTACTTAATTATCACAGAATTTGAACTGTATAAGATTAATATATATATATATATATATATATATATATATATATGTATGTATATTATTAATTCAAACATATTCAATTTTGGTAGATAGAAAACACTATCTTTAGTTTTGTAATTATTTTCAAAAGACTGATCATTCACAAAATCGGCATTTATTTCTAATTTTACTTTACCACCTCAATTTATGAAGGATCTAACAATATTGTTTGAAGATAAGCTTTGACAATCATGACTAAACATTAATTATGTATGCCAAAGGAGAAATAGAAGTGACTTGTCAGAGACGGTCCTTACCACACAAACACATCCATTCATTCCATTGTGATTAGTTTTATTCTTAGGGTCCATTTGGTACAGTTGTTAGATGATATAGCTCAAAAAGCACACTGTAACGTATTTGATAAATACTTATAATAGCATGGTTAAGTCAAGATTTTATTCAATAGTTGTTTGATAAAATAATTAACTTTTATTAGTTTACTCAAAAATATCATTTAAAAATTATATTTATCAAACAAAATGATCAATTTTTTTTTCATACC
This sequence comes from Murraya koenigii, assembly GCA_025617385.1. Lineage (NCBI taxonomy): Eukaryota > Viridiplantae > Streptophyta > Magnoliopsida > Sapindales > Rutaceae > Murraya > Murraya koenigii. The sequence continues at coordinate 1,091,735 of CM046819.1, read as the reverse complement.
TCCAAACTAACCCTTGTTCAAGAGTACATATTACAACCTCTCAAATATTTTATTTACACTTCCTCACACATCCTTTTTTTTTAAGTCAAAACTTAAGTGTTAGGTCTAAGATGTTACAAGAAATTTTGAACGTGTAACTAAAAAACTTCGTTTATGCGATCAATAACTTAAAAAATATGAATTAAAAAAAAGGTTGAATCATACAATAGTTGTAATTTAAAAGTGTAAGATTTATGTATATCTCCAATGGAGAAAGTGTGTATATAGATAGATAGGAGGGATGCCCTTATTTCTTTTGGAGAATCTTTGTACAAGTTCACCTAATTTTGAGCTGTGATGGAGTAACTGCGTAATTCCAGACAAACTGGACAAATTGTTGTTATGTATAAATATAACGTAGTCAAAACTTATCCCAAAAAAAATATATATATATATAAGTTATTGGGCCTGCTAATTGCAGGATCTCAAATTTGGACCATTAGGATCGTATTCATCGATTGAGTGTACTAATTATATGAGTAAACCCTCTCAATTTATTTCATTAACTCCACTTTTCAATTTACTCAATTTAGTTATTACTCTTTTTAAAAATTAATATTATATTTTTAATTGTTTTATTCCCTCTCATTTGGTCATTCCCTTTGATTTCGGTTCTTTCTGAAAAACCTTATAAATGAACATTTCATCATTTAGGTTTAAACCACAAATTCTAAATTCTTTTTAACGGAATTCTTATCTTTAAGTTCGCAAATGGGTGCTAAGTGTTCTTTTTTGATGGATTGAAATGATATCATGCATAATATGCACCAAAAATTTTATTAGTAACCCACAAGAGAGCATGAGCATCACAAACAATTCAAGTTCACACCATCATTACTTAACTAGGTAGCAAAGAAACATAAACAGCCTCAGAAGAATCAACTACTTCAAAGTCAACTAATTCTTCAATATGGTGAGAATTGCCATAACTATGATTATACCTGAACTTTTAAATATAGCCACTATCTTTTCTAGATATTGACACATCTTAAGCATATATTTAGGATCGGGCAATGATATATATACATATAGAAAACATTCGTGTAGCACTATCTTCTCTAGATATGGACACATCCGATCTCTCTACCGATGTCTCTACACTTGTTAACTTAATATGAATTATTTGTTCCAAATCAATTAGAGAAAGGTGATTATGGGCAGGTCACTTTCGTTATTCTGAAATTTTCAAAATAGCTGTTGTAAACAGATTAATTTGGCAATTTTTTAGTTTTGAAAATAATTGCCATTCGTTTCATATGTAAAATATGTATTCATTGTTAAGTTGAGTTTTCTTACTGATATTTTAAAAGGATACAATTAATGAGTGCGTGGAAGAAGACTACGGAAAAGTGAGTATAATTCAACTCAGTATTAAATTCAAATTCCACAATGCACATTATCTGTAAAGAGAATCAATTACATGTTTGGACTGTAAATTTTAAAAGCTATTAAATATGTTTGTAGATTTTATTTTGAATTATTATAAGAACATGAATGATTAAAATAAATATAACGTTGATGAAAGAAATTTATTTACATATGTATTACAATATTTTTTATTGTCGAAATACAATAATTGTTAACTATTAAATTAATATATGTACTAATAAATAAATAATTTTATTTGCTTTTTGAAGATCCATTATAACTAAAGTCTCTCTCACATCACACTGCACAATTTAATGCCTAAAACTTGACTTGATCATCATTGACATCTTTTTCGTTTCCAATAGGATCATCATCAGAAGAGCCTGCTCCATTTCGCTTTGCTTCAGCATTGTCCTGATCAATCTTTTCTTCCTTGGCATCAAGAGCCGACGTTGGTGTTGTCTTAGCGTCAGAATAATTCTCCTGCTTGTACTTGTACCAAACTGCTGAGTACAAAAAAAGACCAAAATTTAGAACACTAACAATGGCCAAGAACCAATAAAACAGATTCGCATTGCTCTTGTTTATGTCATTTCTAGTTGACCATCCTTGTTTGCTGGGAGTTATTCTTTTGGTCACGGCGTTTATGATTTCCACAAAGCACTACTTAGGAAGTTGCCAAAAGACAGTGACAAAAATGTAAAGGAAGTAGAAAGTGTTCTCACGCCTGTTGAAGCTTCTTTGTAGAAGAATTCAAGCAATCAAACAAATGTGAACATGTCTGCCATATCAAATATGCAATATTGAAATGATAGCCAAGATAAACTTATTTGCATTGGTGGCATTTGATCGAATGCATTCCTTCTTTTAACTTCCACAAAGGCTGCTATTGTCATTGAAATTACTGAAAGCAATAGGCCTACGCCAACGGGTTGAAGCCGTGTGATTCCTGCAAGGTTTCCTGTGATTTTTCGGGTAAAAAGGACGAAAAAAAAACTCATAGATTGGGATAAGAATTGCAAAGAAAATAAGAGAGAGTACAAGGATTGAAGGGTGGGAACTTTGACAAAGCCAAGATGCGGATCCATGTAAGCGCCTTGTGTTACCGATAGTGTTTGTAGTTGTGCTAAGCACACGTATTCATTATGATAGTGCTGGCTAAAATTGGCATCATTCTTGTTAGGATCTTCACTTCTTCAACTTGTGTTACTGTGCAAACTCTCCGTGGTGCTGCTGCTGTTGAGTCTTTGGGAATAATGGCTGCTTTGTCTAGGCACCTGCAGGTTATTTCAACATCAGTAATATTAATTTATTTATAGTATACACACACACACACACGCACACATGCTTGTCTAAAGTGTCATGTTCGTCCACAAAAGACTTCCATGTAATATATAATTTTGTGCTCACACTTTTAATTTAAAAACTCAATATTAGTACTTTAAAATAAATAGGTTCATACGTGAAACTTTAAGTTTTAACTCCCTTTTGCTATCGAGGTTCTCAAAAAAGGGGAAAAAAAAAAGGAGTTAATGGATGTAAAACTGGTGGAGTTAATGAAAAAGAGGGCGAGAATAAAGTATTGACTATGTATATAAGTTGAAAATTTTTAATTTAATGATTGAAAAGGAAAATTTAATTCTTTATTATTATTATTTCTGGATAAATTGGAGCCTAGTAAAAATTAAGGCAGAACAGACCGGAGAACAGAGGTCCCATATATATCATTACATAACCAATAACTAAGCCCCTCAAGAGGGTTTTCAAAGACATATAAGACCAACAGATAAGGAAACAGCAAGTTTAGCCATGTAATCTGCAGCAAACTTAGCTTCACGATATAAATGCTTTATGGTAATGAGCCATTGTCAGTTCATCAGTTCCTTGATGATAATTTGAGAGAAAAGTGTGCATTAGGCATCAAACTAGTGGAAGATATAAGTTGGGAGACATAATGGCTATCCACCTTTGTAATCAAATAACGAGTGCCTCGGTCCCAAGTAAGACTAAGACTTTGAAAGAGACCCCAAAGCTCTGCAGTAGTCACCGATCCAAAACCAATGTTCATGCCAAAGCCAAATTGCCACTTGCCAGAGCAATCCCTCACCAAGCCACCGGCGCTAGCTAAACCATTCTATAATCGTGATCCATCAGAATTTGTTTTGAAAAAAGGGTTCAGAAGGAGTCTCCCAGCCAATATCTTTGCTGATGCTATTGCCCTACCGAAACTAAGAGTTGATCATGCACTTTGGATGTCCTGGACCAAAGATTTAATTTTAGAAACAACCTGAGTGCAACAAGGGGAATTCTGTGAGAAAAGAAAATGTTTGCGCAAAAACCAAAATTTTCAGATAGCCACTCCAAATAAACAGACCCACTCCTCCACAACTTCATTTAGTACCAGTCTTTCCCAAATTGAAACAGAGCCATCACGAAGATAAATGGAGAAAAAATAATGTCTGAAGCTTACTGGAATCAAACAATTCCATACTCTCTTTGCAACAAAGCAGTCCCTGAGTGCATGCATCATGTCCTCTCTCTCATGGCCACATCTTTCACAATTCATTTTGTCCAGAATATCCCTCTTGAAAAGCTCCTCTCTAGTTTTAATTTTTCCATGCATCACCAACCATAAAAAATTCTAACTCGTTAGGGACCTTTCCACTGCCAAATTAATTTTAAAAAATGAGCATCTTTGTTGCAATTGGAATTATTCAGAAAAAGATAAGCTGATTTAGATGTGAACTTGCCCATTTTGGAGTGAGCCCAATAAAGAAGGTCCTCGCATTTGCCATCAGAAAGGGGCTTGATTGTTGTAATTTGGAGAAGAATTTGATTGGGTAGAAAAATACTAATCATGTTCCAATTCCACTGCCCCTCAGCATCCTCGAAATCAGCCACTCGTTTATTTAGTAACTCATGGGATTGGCGTTGTAATGTGATCTGCAAAATTTATTTCTTCTGAAACCCAACACTGATGCCAGAAGTTAATTTCATTTCCATCTCCAATCGACCATCTCATGCCCTGTAACATATAATCCCATAGCTGCTTATGCTTTTCCAAAAATAAGAATTGCACTTGTTGTCAAGAGTTACAGGAATAGAGTCTGAGAAACGCCAATATTTAGATCTCAGAACATGAATCCATAAACTGTGAGGAGGGACCAGCATATTCCATCCAATTTTCATAAGCAGAGCATTGTTCACGTCATAAAGATTCTTCAAGCTAAGTCCTCCTCCGAATTTTGGTGTACAAACCATTTTCCAATTAACCATATTAAGTTTACGGCCTTCATTAATCCCTCTCCAGATGAATCTCGGAGAATCCGATCAATTTTGCCTAACACTCCCTGAGGAATACTTGTATAATTTGCATTGCAAAAATAGGAACCGCTTGAATAACTGATGGAGCGAGAGTAATTCTTTCAGCTAAAGAGAGGTGCACTGAGTTCCACCCTGACACCTTTTTATCAACATTGTCCATAATCTCTTGATTAGTAGCTTTGGTAACTCTGTTGTGAAGCAGCAGCATTATGAGATAATTACCAAGATTGTTCGTAGCAGAGAAACGTAATGACTCACTTATTTTTTTTGTCATAGCCTTTTTAACATCCTTGGAGAAAAAAACATCTAAGTCTTTTGTTTGCTAACCATCTTCCCTGAACAACTACAGAAACTGTCAAGCACATTATTTATAACTTGGGCTTGATTACAAGAAGCCTCAACAAGGAGGAGCAAATCATCTGCCAAAAAAAGATGTGTTAGAGGAACACCATTACGCGAAAGGCGTATGGGACACCATCTTCCGTCAGCCACTGCTTGATTAATTCCATGACTAAGGCGTTCAATACAGAGAACCCAAATGTAGGGAAAAAGAGGGTCTCCCTGTCAAATGCCTCTAGAAAGCGTGAATACACCAGTGAGCTTCCCTTCCCGTGAAATTTGCATTCTAGCCGTGGTGATACATTCTATTGCAATTCGAATAAACTCCTGAGGTAGCCCAACATATTTAAGAGTATCATGAATAAAATCCCACCGAAGCCTATCATAAGCCTTCTCAAGGTCTACTTTGATAGCCATCGTTGTCCTGATCAATCTTTTCTTCCTTGGCAAAGAGCCGACGTTGGCGTTGTCTTAGCGTCAGAATAATTCTCCTGCTTGTACTTGTACCAAACTGCTGTGTACAAAAAAAGACCAAAATTTAGAACACTAACAATGGCCAAGAACCAATAAAACAGATTCGCATTGCTCTTGTTTATGTCATTTCTAGTTGACCATCCATGTTTGCTGGGAATTATTCTTTTGGTCACGGCGTTTATGATTTCCACAAAGCACTACTTAGGAAGTTGCCAAAAGACAGTGACAAAAATGTAAAGGAAGTAGAAAGTGTTCTCACGCCTGTTGAAGCTTCTTTGTAGAAGAATTCAAGCAATCAAACAAATGTGAACATGTCTGCTATATCAAATATGCAATATTGAAATGATAGCCAAAATAAACTTATTTGCATTGGTGGCATTTGATCGAATGCATTCCTTCTTTTAACTTCCACAAAGGCTGCTATTGTCATTGAAATTACTGAAGCACTAGGCCTACGCCAACGCGTTGAAGCCGTGTGATTCCTGCAAGGTTTCCTGTGATTTTTCGGGTAAAAAGGACGAAAAAAAAACTCATAGATTGGGATAAGAATTGCAAAGAAAATAAGAGAGAGTACAAGGATTGAAGGGTGGGAACTTTGACAAAGCCAAGATGCGGATCCATGTAAGCGCCTTGTGTTACCGATAGTGTTTGTAGTTGTGCTAAGCACACGTATTCATTATGATAGTGCTGGCTAAAATTGGCATCATTCTTGTTAGGATCTTCACTTCTTCAACTTGTGTTACTGTGCAAACTCTCCGTGGTGCTGCTGCTGTTGAGTCTTTGGGAATAATGGCTGCTTTGTCTAGGCACCTGCAGGTTATTTCAACATCAGTAATATTAATTTATTTATGATATACACACTTAGACACACGCAAACATGCTTGTCTAAAGTGTCCTGTTCGTCCACAAAAGACTTCCATGTAATATATAATTTTGTGCTCACACTTTTAATTTAAAAACTCAATATTAGTACTTAAAAATAAATAGATTCATACATGAAACTTTAAGTTTTAACTCCCTTTGCTATAGAGGTTCCCAAAAAGGGGGAAAAAAAAAAGGAGTTAATGGATGTAAAACTAGTGGAGTTAATGAAAAAGAGGGCGAGAATAAAGTATAGACTACGTATATAAGTTGAAAATTTTTTAATTTAATGATTGAAAAGGAAAATTTAATTCTTTATTATTATTATTTTTGGATAAATTGGAGCCTAGTAAAAATTAAGGCAGAATAGATCAGAGAACAATTATTATAGTAAATCAATGCCTATGAAATTTAATAAGTCTGACAGTTATTGTTAAGTTAATTAAATCTCATATGTAATCCAGTTCAATGTAGTCATACTACATCAATAAATTCATACATGATCAACACAAATCACTAAATGAATTTATTACAGTCTATACCTAAATAAAGTGCCCAACTTTATTTATCAACTGCGAACTTAATTTATTTAATCATATCATAACTTGTATTTATGTCTTCCGCGAATTCATATGATGATCGCATAAATACATAAATATGATTAAATAGATTTTACTCATAATATTAATGTAATAAAAATATATGAATAAAATACCTTATTTTTTTATTTATCAAAAATATATTTATTATAATAAATATAAATATATTTTAAAAAACATATTTTTCTAACAAAATCTCCTTTCGATGGTATGGCCAGAATTTTTGTGACTCTTTTTTACATAACCGGTCAAGGGCTAATAGGACGAAACAGCTTCATGTCTAATGGTTTTTGGGATAAGGACAATAAAAGTCCTGTTCAGTTATGAAGGAAGGGATTGCCTTAAAAATTATTACTCATAAGATCACAAATTAAAACACAAACCACTTTTCATTGTGTCTGATTGAAGAGAGCATTACAAAATCTTAAATTTTTTTATTTTAAATAATTATCTCAAATGACGTGATATTTATTAATTAGTTATTAAAATAATATAATTAATTCATTTTAATTTTGTTAATCAATTAATTAATATTATCTTAGAATAATTATTTAAAATAAAAAATTTAGAATATGTAATATTATTCGAGTATGAATTTCATCAATTCCTAGAGCCTTGGATAAGGGCAATAAAAGTCCTGTTCGATTATGAAGGAAGGGATTGCCTTAAAAATTATTACTCACAAGATCACAAATTACCACACCAACCACTTTTCATTGTGTCTCGATTGAAGAGAGCATTAACAATAATATTACAAAATTTTAAATTTTTTATTTTAAATAATTATCACAAATGACTTGATATTTATTAATTAATTATTAAAATAATATAATTAATTCATTTTAATTTTATCAATCAATTGATTAATATTATCTTAGAATAATTATTTAAAATAAAAAATTTAGAATATGTAATATTATTCGAGTATGAATTTCATCAATTCCTAGAGCCTTGGATAAGGACAATAAAAGTCCTGTTCAGTTATGAAGGAAGGGATTGCCTTAAAAATTATTACTCACAAGATCACAAATTACCACACCAACCACTTTTCATTGTGTCTGATTGAAGAGAGCATTAACAATAATATTACAAAATTTTAAATTTTTTTATTTTAAATAATTATCTCAAATGACTTGATATTTATTAATTAATTATTAAAATAATATAATTAATTCATTTTAATTTTATCAATCAATTGATTAATATTATCTTAGAATAATTATTTAAAATAAAAAATTTAGAATATGTAATATTATTCGAGTATGAATTTCATCAATTCCTAGAGCCTTGGATAAGGACAATAAAAGATCACAAATTACCACACCAACCACTTTTCATTGTGTCTGATTGAAGAGAGCATTAACAATAATATTACAAAATTTTAAATTTTTTTATTTTAAATAATTATATCAAATGACGTGATATTTATTAACTAATTATTAAAATAATATAATTAATTTATTTTAATTTTATCAATCAATTGATTAATATTATCTTAGAATAATTATTTAAAATAAAAAATTTAAAATATGTACCATTATTCGAATATAAATTCCATCAATTCATAGAGCCTTTAATGGTTTCATTACGAAAATAATAGTTTTTATTCAGATCAGTTCTACAAAGATCAGCTGGTCTGTCTTCATCAATCTTTAGAACGCATTTGCAATGAAGTAAATTCGGACCTCTTCATCATCACGGGTGAAAAGTCTAGAGATCATAAATCCACGTGCCTTCACTATTTTGAATAACATCCACTCGATTCCTCATTCTTTTCTAGTAGTTGTTTATTATGGAAATAGGCCCTATTTCTATCCCCACAAGCAATCCATTAAAGCCTTGACTTTTGGCACATTAATAATTCCTCTTGGGATAAAATATTTTCAAGTTCCATCTTCAATTTGGACTCTAGTTTAAGAAGCTGTTTGGAGTCAAAACTCTCGAGGGCTTTCTGAATGTCATTCAATCTCCCAAGAATTCTCCTTTTTCTTTAAACAAAAATATTTCCAAAATTCTCTCTATTCCACTTACTGACTTTATCCTTAAAATTATGAGCAGCTTGAAAATAACCCTTAGAATCCGTCCATTCTTTAGCAATAAGAGAATTAAAAGAATTGTCCATTAGCCATGCTGCTAGGAAACGAAATGGTATTGCACAATTCCTCCAATTCAAATTTAACCCAAATCTGACAAGAATTGGATGGTGATCCGAGTGAATTTTTTGGAGATGTAAGACTGAAGCTTCGGTGAAATAACTATTACAAAGATAAGTTATAAATGACTCGATCAAGTCTTTTAAACAGGGTTCCTCTAAACCAATTGAAGCAAGGCCGGAAGGCCCTTTGAAATGCAAGTCCATAAGATGATTATCATGAAACCAATTATTAAAAAATCTACAAATACCACTGCTTTTTGGTGAGCCACCTTTTTTCTCTGAAGCGTGAAGAATTGAATTGTAATCGCCACCCAACGGCCAAGGTTCCGTGATTGATTTAGCCGACTCCAGATCACTCCAAAGTTTCCTTCTTAGGGTAGGATTGGGGCTGACATATTCTGCAGTGACCCACGACTAGTTGCCAGAAAAGTCTAACTTTAAAATGAATGTATTGTTTGTGGTTAAAAATAAACTCCATTGTGAAGCCTCTATTCCATAATATCCAATTACCCCCCTCAGCCTCCAATCGATGCAAGAATTCAAAGCCACTTCCTTTAATAAAATAATCAGCTTTAACCCCACTGACGTTAGGCTCTAAAATAGCAACAATATCAGGCTGTAAATCTTGCTCATGGTTTTAAAATTTCTTTTAAAACCCAGTGAAGACACCTCTTGACAGATCCAAAAAAGGATAGATAAATTCATCATTAAGAAAAAACGGGACAAAAAATTGGCCGTACGAGACAATATTAAAATTCCATGTTGTCTTCATCCTCCAAAGAGGCCCTATTGTTAGCAAAATATGAATCACACTCACCATTATCACACGTTGAGCTCCCATCATCTGGGTCATTTTCTTCATTAGCATCCATGTCCAAATCATCATCAGGGGGTTTGTCATGGTCTTCGAAAGAGATATTGGGGATGGCAAGCCTCAAATTGGAATGAGATGTATCAATAAGTTCATTTAGAAATGAAGGTTCAATTTGTGGGGGAATAAATTTAATGGTTGTGTGCTTTACGAGGTCCAGGCTAGTGGGGACTACACTGGGAATTGGTAAATTGGTTGAGGTTGCATTGTTAGTTGAAAGGGTACGTGATGGTGTTGCATGCATGGGAACTGGTGGGGACAAAGAGTGTTCAATATTCAAACATTGGGATTTGACATTATTGGCACGTGGTTTTTGCATGGTGGAGTTAGCTTTAGGATTGTTTTTGGTTTTGTATTTGGGTAGCTAGTTGTTCATTTTCAGTTGTGGAGAAATTATGGTTTTGAGAGGGAATAATTTCTCTTTCTTCATTTTCCTCATTCTTGAGAGCCCCCTTCAAATTTACCGTCTTAAAAACGGTTGAAATTTTTAGTGTAGCCTCCACGTTGCTGACTCTTCCCCTTCCTTTCCGACTGACGATCATCCAAGGACCAAAACTAGGATTCACCGGAATTTCAGAAGACGATAGCTTTTTCTACCCACCACTATTGAAGTTATCCTCCGAAACGGTATTCTCAGAATTCACTGTCGAATTTTTTATGGTGCTTGGCTGAGGGCAGTCTTCATTCTTATAGCAGTAAATTCCAAAATTAAAACAAATAAAAGGTATATTCTCATACTCACCAATAGGCTTATAGCCTAGTGGAATAGCCATCGCACTTACAATGTTGAGAACAAGGGTTCGAACCCTTATAGGGGTAAAAAAAAAAAAAAAAAGGTATATTCTCATACTCAATTTGCATCTTCGCCTATTGCACTCTATATCAATAGACCTCCCTAGCAACTTGACAACAGTCATGTTTATCCATGGCTTAACTAGCTGTGCTTGTATCCTTTCTGAGAACGAGATGAAGGTTAATTACCATTAAGGATTTTCTCTTAATAAGAGCTAGAGATAAGAGTAGAAAAAACTTTTCTAGTCGTAATTCATGCTCGTCTCCTTTCTGAGAACGAGATGAAGGTTAATTACCATTAAGGATTTTCTCTTAATAAGAGCTAGAGATAAGAGTAGAAAAAACTTTTCTAGTCGTAATTCATGCTCGTCTGTTTATCCATGGCTTAACTAGCTGTGCTTGTATCCTTTCTGAGAACGAGATGAAGGTTAATTACCATTAAGGATTTTCTCTTAATAAGAGCTAGAGATAAGAGTAGAAAAAACTTTTCTAGTCGTAATTCATGCTCGTAATTAAAGAGGTTACAACGAGATGAAGGGGATACCATTAAGGATTTTCTCTTAATAAGAGCTAGAGATAAGAGTAGAAAAAACTTTTCAAGTCGTAATTCATGCTCGTAATTAAAGAGGTTACAGAACTTGAGTTTTTTAAATATGATACAACTGAAACTTAATTAATATAATGACTTTTGTTGGTGTTGATGTAGTTTTTCCGCGTGTCTTCGAACAGTGCTCTGAACCTTCTGCTCGCGATTGTCTACGATGTTGATCAGATTTCTCCGCGTGCCTCCAAACGAGTGCCTCGATTTTTCGCTCGCAAATAGCTCGAGCTCGGCGGGCTGCTCCTCGTCTATTCCATGCCTTTTCGACGGGATCTCCTGCACTGTACTCACGTAAAACAGGTCGGGGTTGCCGGGCGTGTTCCGGCGAAAACCCTCCGACGCTCAAGTCAGTAATCGGGTTGTTCTTTTTGGTATCTCCCTTAGTCGGGGAGACCGGAAAGATGAAAGGGATATTTTTCGCCCTCTCTTTTTGAATGAGTATGGTTTTTTTTTTAGAAAATCAGATAAGAGAAATCAGAATATGAAGAACCTGTCTGAAAAATCGAAACCTCTGCAATTTGCCCATCCGCTTCCTTTTATTCTCCGTTTTTCCCACTCTTTCCATTTCCAGGCTGTCCACTCCCATGTTAGTGGTATCTGGGTCCCTTTGACAACCTCGATTGGTGTAATATTCCCTGGGGATGCGCGGCTGTCTCATTAATTCGGTTCACGTGACCAACTCACCATGTCGGACATGTGCGCTAGGAATGATGACACCGTAGGGGCATGTGCCGGCCACCGGCAATAGTACCGCCACCATACCACGTGGGCCCCTGATCAGGCATCTAAAGGCGTGCCGGGATTCGGAGAAAGCAGGTCGGGCTACCCTGGGCCGGGTCTTGTCCAGTTGTGCTCGTGGACTTAATCTCTGCGAGCAGAAAATGAGTGCTCAGTTCTCGACCTTGACCATCTTTGACCTGGGGAGACGACCTCGATCAGGCAAAGGAGTGCTCGGGGCTCGAGCGGCTCTGAATTCCTCGACTTTGACTAGCTTTGACCGAACCTGATGACCTCGAGCAGATTGGAGAGTTCGGAGCTCGAACGGCTCTAAATCCCTCGACCTTGACCAGTTTTGACCTGGAGAGACGACCTCGAGCATACATGAGCTCGGGGCTCGGGCGGCTCTGAATTCTTCGACACCGACCAGCTTTGACGTCTAGTGAGGTTGTCTTTGTGCCAGTGGTCGGGACTTCTACTCGAGCCAGGCTGTCCTCGGGGTATCTTATTCGAGCTGGAAGGGCCTCGAAGAGACCTGCCCGATATTACCCAAACAGTTGGCATAGATAATTATACGAATTTTGATTTTGATGACAACAAATAATGTGTTAAGGGTAAAATGATAAATATATATTTCATAATCTTAGTAGCTCTTGAAGGACAAAAATCATGTGAGATCAAGTTCAAAGCACTCAATAGACAAAGGTATAAAGTTCACCAAGTCAATGACAATCATTAAGGGTACTAGCTTAGGTGATCTATTTTATTATATTTCTTGTAAAGCTAGTATAATTAAATGTATGCATATTAAGTATTTAAAATCTCAAGTTATTTTTTATAATATTTTAAATAAATCATTATTTTTATAATATAAATATTTTATACTTGAAGGAAAAATGATTTTATGAAATTAGTTGTTTTCAATTTATAGACTAAATTGAAAAATTTTAAGAACTTTGAAATCAACAAGTATTGTTTGAAATTATAAAATGAACTATTTGAAAAGATTTATAAATGATTTAGACCATAATATAATTTTTAAAAGATTTGAGGTAAAACTATAATTTTATAAAGTATTCACTGTAGCGGAAACTATTTCACTATAACAACCAAAAAAACTAGTTAGAGTAAATAGTAAATCGATTATGAGTATAAAGTTCTCTAGAGACAAATGGTAAACCAGTTACAACAAGTGACAAATCAATTATTTAAAAATTCAAATTTCTACTATAACAGTCAAGTGGCAATCCGATTAGGATAAACGGTAAGTCGGTTATGACTGGAAAATTTATAACGACTAGTTTCACTCTCTTAACAGCTAGTTTTCTTATTAAACTATAAAATCCAAATCAAACTCATTTCAAAGTGAGTTCTCCAATCTATCAAGTTTAAACTTGTTCATACAAATCATCTTGAATTTTCATTTATTTATTTACATATATTAATTTATATTTGGACAATCATTTTCTTATATACTCTTGTGAGGAGTGTGATTTTTATAATTTTTGTTTCAATATAAAAAATTGAGTGATTGTAAGTATGAAAAATACTTGGAAAAAGAAGTGTGAGTGATACACCACTTGTAAAGAGTGATTGACACTTTAGAAGATAATTATGAGATCTTGAAGCCTTGCGTTATAAGGCTTGGATAATAGAATCCTCAAGCTTGGTTTGGTTGGAGGAGTAGATGTAGGCAGACTGCCAAATCATATAAAAATATTGTGTTCTTGTTTCTCTTCTCCCTTATCTCCTTATCATTATTTATTGCTTAAATTTACTTATATTGACATTGTTTGAGATATTAGTTTAAATTATATTTTTTTTAAGAATAATTTTTAATTACCCAATTCATTCCTCTCTTAGGTTGTACACTTAGAATTTCAATTTTGAACATTATAAATTTAGCTAAATATATTGGTGATGTGGCATTCAATGAAAAATTGTTTTAATAGAACCCCTAGAAGGGTCGGTCATGAGATTTAAACTCCATGGTAAAATTTAAACCCCAAACTCAGTTAAATGCTTATAATATCTTTTTTATTGTAAGAATGTATAAAAAAGAATTTTTTTTATAAATGTTATAGTCTTATTCACTTTCAATTCTAAAAACTCTAACGTGTTATGCATGATAAAGTCATGTATTGCGCTATACTATTATGTGTTGTACAATATTATCATATAGTAATGATAATATCTTGTATTATTCTATAATGTCATGTATTTTATAAAATTGTCATATACTGCGCTGCACTATAATATAAGTATGGATATTTTAGTCTTTTTAATGTAATCAATAGTCTAATAAAAATAAAAATTAATCAAGGAATCAAAACTTATAACCAAAGCCAAATGAAATCCTTGACTTCATAATTTCACAGAATTTCTTTCCTCTATACCAACTCTTTCTTTTTCATTTATCTCATACAATTATTCTAGGTTCTCTGGTAGTAAAAGCTTTTGGTTTTTTATTGCTACAACTCTAACCTATCACAATAATTAATATATCAAAGCAAAAATAAAAAATAAAATAATCAAATTATTATATAAGATTTTAAAACTGGACACTACTCCGAAGAGAAAAAAATTATAATTCTTTTAATTATACGAGTTTTCTTCAGCTTTTAAAAATTTATTTTGTGTCTAGTGTCTTTTAAGATCATTTCCTGGTAAAAATTTTGGTCCAAAGAGAAAAGGGATACGGAAAGAATGAGGGACCTGCACAACCCTGACAAGGGGTCTCTTGCCGGGCTGTTGAATGCGGTAGAAAGGCTTTCCGATGGCCGAAGCAATTAAACCAATTAAGCTTTTTCAATAAAAACATGAACAATGGCAGTGACTCCAATCGCAGCTGCAAGTGTGGTAGCAAACAAGTAAAAGTTGAAATAGGTGGCCAAAGCCTTTTCGCCCTTCGGATCATTTTCATCAAATTGGCCTGCAATTAAAAAATTAAAACTAAATCTTAAAACCTCTTATAGCACTCTCGAAAATTTTACCAATTGAATCAGTGACATTACTATGGGATCCAGCTATTGGCCTGCAATTAAAAAAATAAAAATAAATCATAAAACCTCTCATAGCACTCTCAAAAATTTTACCGATTGAATCAGTGACATTACTGTGGGATCCAGCTAATGAACGGTGGGGGCTCAAGGAGAAAATAAATTCTAAAAACTAAAGAGGAAATTAGTATATGGATCAGTTTTATTATTATTTATTAGGTAAATATTTATTTAATTCTTATATTTTGAGTTAAATACTTATTTAGTCTCTATATTTAAAAAAATATCACAAGACACTTTGGCTATAAAATATATTACTCTCCTACCCTTACTTTTTTCTTTTTATAATATTACTTCGGAACAATATTTTTGGGATATTAATGAAAAAATCATAATTTATCAAATTAATCTTTAAAGTAACATAAATTTTTTAATATTGTTTTACTTTTAGGATTAATTTGGTAAATTAATTTTTATAAAATAATTACTAGTGAGATTATTGTAAGAATATTAAACATTGTTTTAAGTTAGCTAACTAATATTAATTTATTTATATATAATTATTAGTAAGACGATTGCTCATGTAGAAACAATACGAGTTATTTCATTCTAATATTTATTAGTTAATTAATTTTTTATAGATAAATTAATTAATATCAAAGAATATTGTTGGAAAGATATAATTGTAAAAGGAGATGGAAGAAAACGAAAGGGTTAGAATGCAATATTTTTAACTATAAAGATGTTTTAAGGTATTTTTAAAAAATATAAAACTAAACGAATAAGAGACAGAATTTAATTAAACGATTAAATCTATTAAAATAACCTTCATTATAAACTCATAAACTCACAAAATTTCAATTCTTACGTCTAATTGCATGTTATGCAATTTAACCTCCCGATAAATCATTTTTCTGGATCTACTAGTATTCCTTACCAATACTTGGAGTGTTCTGAAGATAAAAAAAGGATGACAAATCTGCTATCGGAGATAAAGCCGTCAACGAGGCAAAGCACGAAAGTTGAACCCAAGAAGTTTATGAGAGTGTTAGAAGCGTTAACAATATCAAAGTGCATCTCATTTTTAAAGTAGAGGACTATGCTTATCCCATTTGCTATGAAATCTGTTTAGGAAATGCCAAGCAGACCTATTCGAGGGCAAACCAGCCAGAACAGAAGACCTGATCGCTAACACGAAAACACCCCTGCTCGATGTCAAAGCTGGTCAGGATCAAATATTCAAAGCTGGTGGGGCTCAGATGCTCGCATCATGCTCGAGCAAAATCAAAAAGAGCATGAATGTCCACAACCATAAAGCGAGCCCTGGTCAAATTATGAGCAGCACCAAGAACAGGAAGAGACCAAAGCTCGAGCAAAGCTAAACCCGAGCATGGCAGCCCCACGTCTGTAGTTCAGGATGGTGAACGTTTCTCTCCGAGAAGAAGAAAGTAGCCGCCAGACGCCCCCACACCATAACGTCTTGTCACGACGATCGATAACTGACCGGCACCCTCACGCCATAGAGTTTTGTCTCTGTTACCGATAACCGTCACATACCTCCACATTGTCAACATTTCATCATGGTGACTCATAACCACCTGACGTCTCACATCCCCAAGTTTTATCACTGTGATCCATAATCGTCAAACGTCTCACACTCCCAAGTTGTGTCACTGTGACCCATAACTGTCAGAAAGACGCAGGCACAATGAATGCAGTGGATGGTGCCCAAGCAAGGGTGGCGGGAAAAAAAGGGATAAATATCTGACGAAGGGAGAGGTAAAAGGATCTTCAACTTCTTGTCCTTAGAATTTTCTCTGTTTTTCCTATTCTTTCTCTGATAGAGGGAGAATTAAAAAAGAGTAAACCCGATTACTGACTTGAGCGCCAGAAGGTTTTAACCGGAAAATACCCAGCGACATCTGGATACTTTTTCTGTGGATTCAGGCTAGAGGATACCACTTTTTCAGCGGATAGAGGAACGCAAAGACCAGCTGGAAATCCTGCTCGAGGAAGAAGCGACCAGAAAGTAGTATCATATTTTGGAGTGACCAGGAAACAGCATCAACAAAATCCATGTTCTCAAGTGTTGACAAGACTACAAAGACAAAGAAATTGTTTGAGGTTAATAATCTCAATTACATAAGCTCTAGCCAGGTGAAAGTGATTGATACAAACTTATATTTGCTTACCAAAAACGAAGACGCAAGCTCTGAATCCACCTTTTTGCATGTTTCATAGTAGCCACCTTGTCCCCCTGTATTAAAATATACATGCATATCTTTATTAAACACATATCAAAGAGAAAAATAGAAGGAGAAAGAGAATTGAAACTTAATTACCATGGTGGATACTTGGAACAAAATTTTGTACAATGAGATGCTTAGTTCAGGGAAATATTAATGTTAGGGTGGAAGTCGGTATCTATTTTCAGCATATATAGAAAATTGATATGCGTAGTTCTAAAAAGCATTGAAGCTGGAGATGCCAATTTTTTTCTTTCAAAGCAATTAACGCTTGGTCTAAACTGATATATCAATATTTAATTAAGTCCTAAAAGAAGAGTAGGTGCTGGTAAAATCAATATTTTAAATTTTTAGTTCTCCCAGTTTTCAAACTCATGCGAGTTACGTTTTATGTAAAATTACTTGAGAATCACTTAATCAGTCGGACCACTAAGGACAATGTGACAGTTTCTATATACGTAACTGCCACCTCAAATTAGCAATTAATGTTTTATCAAGGAGGAATCATAATGTATGAAAACATTAATAAACGTTAATGTCTAAAATGATGTGACTGTTACATGAAATACTACTTCAGTTAAATTTAAATATTGGGATCTATAGGATTATTGATTATTTTTATTCTATTTTCTATATTTGCTTAATGAAAATTTTTCGTCTCTTTGACAAAATGGTAATATAATCTAACTTAACCTAAAAAGTAAAAATTTGTCGACATTAGATGAATGAAGCAACATGCTGAAACTTGAAGACTTCGCAATCTTCCGGCTTTCATGATCGTCAAAAAAAAAAAAATTCTTCTCAAGATATGCATATTTTTCTTTGAATATTATTGGCTACTGAAGGGAACATAAATTCCATTGGGATCAAAGATTTTTTTCCTCATATACAAGATGATATTCGACCTTTAGATTGATTGTATGATGGTCAAAAAAAGGCATTCGATTCGCTTACATAAGTCAAATGAGTAACAGCATCCGATTCAGTTGAATATTTAGAGTACAATTACATAACTAATTAACATTGCCGTATTGATACCGAAAATTAATCACATCGTTGAATCTTTCTTTTTTTTTTTTTTGGTGCAAAATAAAACAGGTTGTTCACAATGAAATATTGACCTTTTTTAAATGTAAAGAGTGGGAAAATTTAAATTAATTTTTGACTCTTACCTCTCTTAGGATTTAACTCGTGTGATTAGTTAAATAAAACTACTAAAAAACCACTTATTAAGTCCTTAAGGCTCGATAATAAATTAGTAATAACTAAGTAGTAAACAATTTTGATCTTCAAATAATAGTTCCAACAATTATTTTAACTCTTGTCGTAAAAACTAGAAGCTATGTGTTATTAAGTCACTGGAGATATTTATAAAATTGGGGAATCTTGATTAATTAATACCTCATGATAAAAAATAAAAAATAAAATTAAAAAAAAAAAAGAAAGAAAATCGACCTCACCGCGTAATCATGCTATCTCCTCTCCACAATCATCTCTCTTTTTATCTTTTGTCCTTGTTTTTCGGAGAATCACTTTCATCTCGCTGAGCACTTCTTTAATCTTTCTTGAATTCTCTCTACATCGGTCATGTTCAAAGATTTTGCTTTGACTTTTTATTCGTAAATTCAAAACAAGAGAATTGGAAGTAAATTCCTTCTCAATGGCTAAATGAATAAAGATCCAAATAAAGCATTTTCTTGAATTTCTTAATTAATAGGGTCTCCTTAAGTTAAATTAATTCAATGTAGTTTTCAATCAGATAAAATTCACCCACCAGTCCATTTGACCCCGTTGCTTTGTTATTCATTTTTATAATGAAAAGTCTAATTGTAACTTCAGAAAAATCAAATTAATATTGGCTCTGGTACTCATTGAAGTTTCAAAAGCATCAATGTCCACAAAATATGTGTCTAAAATCATTTTAAAAAAGTCTGACAAATATGTGTATAACGTACTACTACAAAACTGATTTTTTTTTACAGAATACTTCTTTCACATGATTATATATTTGTCAAAGTTTTGTGTTGATGTAGTTTTCCCGCATCCCCTTCAAATAGTGCCAAAAACCTTCTGCTCGCGGTTAGCTCGAGCTCGAGCTCGAGCAGGACTGCCCTCCAATTCCAGTTCCTCTATCTTTACCAGAACGGAAGTCTCCCTGACCTGTACTCACAGAAAACGAAGTCAGGGGTCGCCGGGTATTGTTTCGGCGAAAATCCTCCGACGCTCAAGTCAGTAATCGGGTTGTTCTTTTTATATCCCTCTTAGTTAGAGAGATCGGAAGAATGGAAGGGGTATTTTTGCCTTCCTTTCTGAATAATGGAATTCCTGAAAAATCAGAATAGAGGGAGGTAAGAATAAGAAGAACCTGTGTGAATTTTCGGAACCCCCACAACTTACCTGTCTGTTTCCTTTTATTCTCCATTTTTCCCGCCCTTTCTCTCCGAGATCATCCGTTCCCGCGTCAATGGTGTCTGGGTCCCTCTGACAGCCGGGATTAGCGTAATATTCCCTGGGGATACGCGGCTATCTGGTTAGCATGGTTCACATGGTCAGATCATAATGTCGGGTATGCGCGCAAGGAATGATGACACGGTGGGGGCATGTGCTGGCCATCAGCAACAGTACCGCCACCATACCATGTGGGGCCTTGATCAGACATCGAAAGTTATTCCGGGTTTCTGAGAAAACGGGTCGGACTGTCCTGAACCGGGTCTCGCGTTCCATTTGTTCTATGACTGGCGTGGCCCAGTTGTGCTCGAGGACTTGAATGCATCGAGCAGAAAGGTGAGCTCGGGTCTCGACCAGCCTCGAGCTCCTCATCCTTGTCCAGCCTTGACAGGGCCTGATGGCCTCGAGCAGGCAAGAGAGCTCAGAGCTCGGACGGTTCTGAATTCTTCGACCTTGACCAGTTTTGACGTCTAGTGAGGCTGTCTTCGTGGCGGCGGTCGGAACTTCTGCTCGAGTTGTATTGACCCCGGGGTGTCTTATTCGAGCTGGAATGGCCTCGAGGAGACCTGCCCAATAATACCCAAACACCAGTCCCCCAATTTCTAGTCTTTGGAGTGAAACGAGATAGAACTGGAAACTTATTAGTAACGGGCCGGCTTCCCGGCCTTTTCCACTTCCCCATGTTTTCCAGCTGTCTTCCGCCTCCATCATTTCGCATTTAATACGGGACACGTGGACAGATCCTGGCCGTGTGTTCAAATTTTGAAGAGACGTTACTCGAAATGTCCCGTCCCTTGATTTACGTGCTGTCTGCTGAAGAGACGCACCTTTCCATTTTAAAACCCTCGATTTCTTGCAAGTACCTCCTATTGCTCATTTTTACTCAAACCCGAAATCTTCTTGCAAGTGCTTGTTCGTCTTCCTCTTCCATGTCAGAGCGATTTCCGGCCGTATAAACCTTTCTCTGTATTCAGGTATACACCCTTCTTCTTTTTTTTCTCACCAGTTCTGTTCTTCTTTCTTCTGGGTTTCTGACTCCAATTGGGTAGATTGTACTTTAAGAAAGAATTTCAGATACCCAGCAAGCCCGTAGGATGTCACCCGAGGAATCTTCCTCTTCTAGCAAAGTAGAACCCCTTAGTGTAGTTCCGGTGAGGGATTCTAGTTCGGAAGGGGCGTTGCCTGCGGCGGAGACCCAGCCGCATCAGGGGGAAAGGGCCAGCCAAAGGTCATAGGGTAGGGGGTACCCCATTGACCTTATGAGGTGTGAAACCACACATTTAGACTTGAATAGGCTTAGGCACACCTACCATATACCCGACAGTGTGGAGCTACGGGTGCCAGGCAAGGGTGATATTCCCAGCCGTCCCCCTCAAGGGTATACTACATTCCACCTGGAGTGCTTCAAATGGGGGGTCAGGCTGCCTCTCCAGCCTTATTTTGCCCGGGTTTTGTCCAAATTCCGGCTGGCCCCGGGGCAGCTGAACCCAAATGCGTGGAGGGTCCTTTCCGGACTTTTTATTTTGTGGAAATTGTGTAATTTGGGTGAACCCTCAGTAGGAGAAATAAAGCATCTTTATCAGCTAAGGTGCAGCCCGAAGGATGCTGGTTGGTACTACCTTACCTCCAGCCTAAAGGGTAAAAAGCCCATAACTGATCTCCCTACTTCTGGTGGCAACTGGAAGAGCAAATTCTACTTTATTGGGGGGGAATGGGGGCATGCTGCACTTCTCACTGAGGGGATCCCTCCGGTTCCACGGCATTTTTGCACTCCAGGTTGTTTATCTGTCTAGTGAATTTTCATTTTAGTTCTTCTGCTCGTACCTGTTCTCACTATTCTACCTTGATTATTTTTGCAGTTTCTTGGGGTGCATCCTACAGAATTGGGGAAGAGCTCCGAGCACACGTCAAAACCGCACTTGACAACGCGAGCTCTTGCAGGGAGCTGCTTATACCCCAAAATTTTTTAGAGCTCGGTCTGGTGCCAGGGGAAGACATGAGAGGGGTGCTTGAAATGATGCATAGGCATGTAGGGACCTCCGGAGGTGCGAGCAGCTCGAAGAGACCCCGAGCCAATACAGATGCTCCCCCTCCACCTGCTCGAACTTCCACTTCAGCTCAGGAGGTAGAGCAAGCAGAAGACGGTCCTCCTCACAGGCATCCGAGGACTGCGGCTTCAGCTCGCCCTCGACCCGAAAGCATGCAGGAGCAGGGTCTGTCTAACCGTGTCGAGCCCTACCTTAGGAACTTTACCGGGGAGATGAACGACAGGTTCCTGGATGGGCTGGAGTCTCATGATGTTGACGAGCTGTTTAGTGCTCTCCAGCGCCTCTCCTCCCGTACTTCAGCTGCTGTGACCAGGCTCAAGGTCAAGACTCAAGATTCACAGGAGCAGCTTCGAGTAGAGATTCGAAGCTTGGAGCAGAGTCTTGAGCAGTTGAAAGAGGAGAACACGAGGCTTCAAGAGGAGAACTCCACCTTCGCAGAGAAGGCAGCGGTGTCAAACTCTAGGGCTACCCAGTTCAAAAGGGAGCTGTCCCTCCGGGAAGAGTTGCTCAAGGCTCGGAAGGACTTGGACACCCAGAGATTCTCCTTTGAGAAGACCATAGAGGGGGAAACTTCTCGTCTCCAAGGGCATGTGGATTCTTTGAAGGTCTAGCTTGCAACCGAGTACAACGATGGGGTGACTTTCAGCTATAACTGCCTCGTGTATGCCTTGGGCAAGGTACATCCCGAGGTCGGCCTGTCTAAGGTCCAAGTGGGTATTGCTGAGTATATGCGCATTCACGACGTCCTCATCCAAGGGTCTGAAGCTTCCCCTTCCGAGCCCCCGACTGAACCCAGGGAAGTTGTTCTTCCCCCTGCTGCTGATGCTCCTCCTGCTGCTGTTGAAGATGCTCCTCCTGCTATTGCTGATGGTGCCCTTCCTGCTGCTCTGACGATGCCCCTGCTGCTTGAACCCTTTTTTTTTTTTTTTACTCCTTGTACTTGTAATCATTTCAATGAATAAAAAGCATATATTGGACAACTCATTTCTGTACCAGTATGCATATTCTTGCGTTTTATGTGTGGAATTGACTTCATGTGCTCGATAAGTGGGAATTTTATAAGTGTTGGACTTTTATTTTATTTTATGCCCAAGTTTATTACTGCTTGTATCATCTTTTAACTTATGCATGGCAAAGGTTTGCCCTGAGTTAGGCTAAAAGCCTTCTGCCTGTCTCGTGAGCTCGGTCTACTTGAACCGACTTTTGGCTCGTACTCTGTACCTATTTATTTTGCGAGCTCATTCGCTTCAAGCCCGATTTTGGTTCATGTTTAAATTCTGTGTAATCTCCTCGTGCTCTTCTTGCTCGAGCCTACAATTGGCTCTCGCTTGGCACCGTCCCGCCTAAAGCTTGGCTTTGGGACTTCTGGCCTTAGCATTGTCCTCGCGAGCTTGTTCTGCTCGGGCCTGCGATTGGCCACGCTGGGCACTGTCCCGCCTAAAGCTAGGCTTTGGGACTTCTGGCCTTTGCGTTCTTCATGAGCTTCTTCTGCTCGGGCCTCCAATTGGCCACGCTTGGCACCGTCCCGCCTAAGGCTAGGCTTTGGGACTTCTGGCCTTTGCGTTCTTTATGAGCTTCTTCTGCTCGGGCCTGCAATTGGCCACGCTTGGCACCGTCCCGCTTAAGGCTAGGCTTTGGGACTTCTGGCCTTTGCGTTCTTTATGAGCTTCTTACGCTCGGACTGCGATTGGCCACGCTTGCACTGTCCCCTAAAGCTAGGCTTTGGGACTTCGGCTTTGCGTTCTTCATGAGCTTCTTACGCTCGGGCCTGCGATTGGCCACGCTTGGCACGTCCCGCCTAAAGCTAGGCTTTAGGATTTCTGGTTTTTGCGTTCTTCATGAGCTTCTTCTGCTCGGGCCTCCAATTGACCACGCTTGGCACCGTCCCGCCTAAAGCTAGGCTTTGGGACTTCTAGCCTTTGCGTTCTTCATGAGCTTCTTCTGCTCGGGCCTCCAATTGGCCACGCTTGGCACCGTCCCGCCTAAAGTTAGGCTTTGGGACTTCTGGCCTTAGCGTTCTTCATGAGCTTCTTCTGCTCGGGCCTGCAATTGGCCACGCTTGGCACCGTCCCGCCTAAAGCTAGGCTTTGGGACTTTTAGCCTTTGCGTTCTTCATAAGCTTTTTCTGCTCGGGCCTGCAATTGGCCACGCTTGGCACCGTCCCGCCTAAAGCTAGGCTTTGGGACTTTTAGCCTTTGCGTTCTTCATGAGCTTTTTCTGCTCGGGCCTGCAATTGGCCACGCTTGGCACCGTCCCGCCTAAAGCTAGGCTTTGGGACTTCTGGCCTTAGCGTTCTAAATATGCTTCTTGGCTTCAACTTGAATTAATATTACAAATGCTTTTCTTAATTTTACACGTTTAATTTTTTATACATCCCCATTTTGAGAAGGAATTTGACATTAATGCTTACAACACAAGGAAACTTACTGGAAGTATTTCATCAAGAGTTGTGAGTTCCATGGCCTCTTGACTTCTCGTCCATCCAGATGGGTTAGCCGATATGCTCCTGGTCTGACTATTTGAGTGACTCGATAAGGACCCTCCCAATTCGGCCCTAACACCCTTTGCCTTGGGTCCTTCGTGTTCTGATTGACTCTTCTGAGTACCCATTCCCCCACTTGGAACCGAAGAATTTGTACATTCCGGTTGTAATAACGAGCCACTTTCTGCTGGTATTCGACGATCTTAGCAGCGACCCTTTCCCTCTTCTCTTCCAGCAAGTCCAAGCCTGCACACATCTGCTCGTTGTTTTGCTCCTCATTGAAGTGCTCCGTTCGGTGCGTCCCCATTCCTATTTCAGCAGGAACAACTCCTTCGTGCCCAAACGCCAAGGAGAATAGGGTTTCTCCCGTGGCTGTCTTGTGTGTGGTTCTATAAGCCTACAAGACGCCTGGCAGCTCGTCCACCTAGGCTCCCTTTTGCTCGCCAATTCTGGTCTTCAGGAGACGTTTTATGGTCTTGTTCGCGGCTTCCACTTGTCCATTGGCTTGCGGGTGTGAGGGAGAGCAAAACTTCAGCTCTATCCCCAGGTTTTGGCAGAAGTCTCTGAACTTGCCGTTGTCAAACTGTCTCCCATTGTCTGTGACCAATGCATGAGGAATCTCATACCTGCAAATCACATTTTTCCAAATGAAGACAGTGATTTTACTTTCTGTGATACTGCTCAAGGCTCCTACTTCGATCCATTTGGTGAAATAATCGATTGCGACTATGGCGTGGGTGGCAGATGCTTTCCCCTTCGGTAGTGGCCTAATCAAGTCAATCCTCCATTGAGCAAACAGCCATGGTGAGTTCATCACTGTAAGGTTCTCTGGAGGCTGAGTCAGGTAATTGGCAAAACTCTGGTAGCTCTTGCAGCTTCTGGTCTTCTCTTGAGCATCTTGATGCATGCGGGGCCAAAAGTATCCTTGCCTCAAGGCCTTGAAAGCCAAGGACCTTGCGCCAGAATGATTTCCGTAAATTCCTTTGTGTATCTCTCGAAGGACATAATAAGCCTCCTTTTGGTCTAAACACCACAGCAAGGGGAGGGTGTATCCCCGTCGATGAGAGTGTACCTGGCCGCTTTACACTTCAACTTCCTTGCTTGCTTCTTATCGGCCGGCACCATCCCTTCCTTGAGGTAAGAAACAATTGGTTCCATTCAGCTGTTGCTCGACGATAAATACAGTACCTCGTCTTCCTGCTCGAGACTCGAACAGGTCTTAACTTCTAACGGAATGGACCTTGGTATTTTGGGGTCGGAGGTAGCGGCCATCCGAGCTATCATATCGGCTCGAAAATTCTTTCCCCTCGAGATCTGCTCCACCTCGACTGCTCGGAAGTTATCAATCAGCTGCCTTACCTTCCGAAGATAAGCCTTCATCTTCTCGCCTTTCGCTTGGAAGCTTTAGTTGAGATGGTTTGCCACCAGTTGTGAGTCTGTTTGAAGCTTCACCTCTTTTGCCTTTACTACTAAGGCAAGCTTCAATCCAGCAATTATAGCCTCATATTCGGCCTGATTATTGGTGACTTCAAACTCCAGCTTCACAGCATATTGCATTTCTACCCCTTCAGGACTGAGAAGCACAATTCCTGCTCCTACTCCTTGGTCCCCGCATGACCCATCGACGGTGACTGTCCAGGCATTGGTTGGGGCCGAGGAGTCTGGTGGATGCTCGCTCTCCATCTCTCTATTTCTTTCTGTACATTCGACCACGAAGTCCGCTAAGGACTGAGCTTTTATAGCTGTTCGGGGTTGGTAGCTGACGTCGAATTCACTGAGCTCCACCGACCATTTCACCAACCTTCTGGAGGTCTCTGGCTTGTACAGAGTTTGCCTGAGAGGTTGGTTTGTTAGAGCTATTACCGAATGCGCCTGAAAATAAGGCCTCAGCTTTCGGACTGCGGTTACCAGGGCCAGTGCCCATTTCTCCATCAGCGGATATCGAGTTTTAGCTTCCAGCAAAGCTCTGCTCGTGTAATAAACGGGGTACTGCACCCCTGATTCCTCCCTTACTAGAACCGAACTCGTTGCCCATTGGGACACAGCTAAGTACAGAAACAATACCTCCCCTGCTCGAGGTGTAGACAGTAACAGAGCTTTCAACAAGTATTCTTTCAACTGTTGGAACACTGCTTCGCATTCTGGTGTCCACTTTGTCTTCCTGCCTTTCTTCATTTCCTGGAAGAAGACTCGGCATTTATCCGTGGCTTGAGATACGAACCTGTTGAGGGATGCCAATTTACCGGTAAGACTTTGTATCTCCTTGAGGCTACGGGGGGACTTCATTTCCTCCACTGCTCTTATCTTCTCCGGATTGGCCTTGATCCCTCTGTGACTGACCATGAAGCCTAAGAATATTCCCGAACCAATCCCAAAGGCACACTTCTCTGGGTTTAGTTTCATCTGATACTTTCTTAAGAGTGCAAAGGTCTCCTCTAAATGCCTTACATGCTCCTCCGCATCTTTTGACTTGGTGATCATGTCGTCCACGTACACCTCCATCGTTGGACCGATCAATGGCTTGAATACCTTTTTCACCAGCCTCTGGTATGTTGCCCCCGCATTCTTCAGGCCGAAGGGCATGACCTTGTAGCAGTACAGTCCCTGATTGGTGATGAAAGTTGTGCACTCCTCGTCTGATCGGTGCATGGGAATTTAGTTATAACATGAAAATGCATCCACCAGTTGGTCTATCTTTGGCAACGGGAAGCTATCTTTAGGGCAAGCTTTGTTCACATCTGTGAAGTCCATGCACATTCTCCATTTCCCACTTGCCTTCCTTACCAGCACGACGTTCGAGATTCATTCAGGGTAGGAGACCTCCCTTATGAATCCCGCTTTCAGCAGCTTCTCCACCTCGCAGTTGATGGCCTCATATCTCTCTTGGTTGACCCATCTCCTCTTCTGCCTCACTGGCTTAGCATCTTTCCGTATTGCCAGCCTGTGACACGCCACATCCGCGTGTGCTCGCAAACACTCTACCAGCATTTCTTTTAACTGCTCGCTAATGCCCGAGCCAATTCGGATTTTCTTCTCGGGGTTGTCTGCTCTCACCTTAACCTCCTCCAGTTCCTCAACCGGCTCCTGCCTTCCACTCCTTGACTCCCCCCTCGAGTCCAGCGAGGTTATCTGCATGGTTTCTTTGGCTGCTACAGCGTAGCATCTCCTTGCCACCCTCTGCCTGCCTTTTACGATCCCCACAGCCCCATTCACTCAATACTTTAAGGCCAAGTAGTGGGTGGATAGCACGAACTGGCTGATCCTCATGAACGGCCTCCCCAGTATCACTTGGTATGGGCTGGCTTCATCTACCACTACAAAGCCTAACATCATATTCTTTTCAAAAGGCCTCGAGCCCATGGTCACAGCCAATTTGATGATTCTCAGAGGTATCAGCTTCCCTCCCCCGAATCCTTTCAAGGAAGTGCTCGTTTGCTCGAGGCTCGCACCTGCTATTCCCAAATCCTCGAGTGTGGACTTGAAGAGAATATGCACCGAGCTTCCCGAGTCTACCAGTATTCGGTCAACTTCCTTATTTGCGATGTTCACTTTCACAACCAAGGCATCCTCGTGGAGTGCAGACACCCCTCCTCGTCTTCCTCCAGTCCACATAATGGGCACTCGCGGACCTTGGCCTTTTTGGCGTGAGGCGATGAACAGGACCTCTCGCCCCACAGCGGCATATCTGCAATAGTTCTTCCCGGCCCTGTTTGAATTTCCTGCCATCGTGGGCCCTCCTGAGATCACTCTTGTAGCCGGTGGTTCCAAGTCTATTTCATAAGCTCGATCACCTTCCTTAGGTTGCTGCTCAACCACCGGATGTTCTCCTTCAATAAACTCGTCCAAATACCGATTCCTAACCAGATCCTCCACCTGGTTCTTCAAATCACGGCACTGTGATGTGGAATAGCTGTGGTCACCATGGAAACGGCAGAATCGTCCCTTGTCTCGTTTGCCAGCTGACTTGGCCATTGGCGTTGGGGGGCTCAGCAGTCCTCGCTCCTCAGCCACTTGAAGTATCTCTTCGAGAGATATCTTCAACCTTGTGTATTGCCCGTAAGTGGGGCTCTGCTCCACCATCTATATCGCTCGATCCCTTGGAAAGCTTCTTGGTGGGGGTGACAATGGTCGATCTGCTCTGTTGTGGTTCATCGCAAGTCTGCTTGGTGGTTGGTTGCGGGATGGGTGGTCATTGACGCCTGTACTTCTAGTGATCCCGGCCTAGAGACCTGCAGGGTGGCAAGGGAATCATCCACGGTGGGGGAGCTCTCTGGTAAGGGTTGTAGGGGGCAACCCGGTCCCTTATTGCTTTTGAAGCCAGCGCTCATCGGGCAGGACCTCCTTTCTCCTTTATTTTTACTCCACTGCCCTGTTCACTTCTCAACTTTGCAGCTTTTTCCTCTTCGATCACCATATCCATTTTCACCTGTTCATACGCATCTGAATATGAACGGATCGAAGGGCTCCGTAGATTATACCATGGCCTTTCCATCCTGATCCAGTCCTTCAGTCCTCTCAAATCTTGGGGATGATTAAACGCACCAAGATCTATGACCGATCTGTGGTACCTCTTGACGAACTCCCGGAGGGGTTCTCCCTCCCTCTGTCTTATTTCCGACAGCTCCATCATATCATCTTCGGGGGTCACTGCGCCCCAAAACTGCTCTGCAAATTCCCTACACATCTGTTCGAAGCTCAGGATGCTTCCCCGCGGCAGCCTGCGGTACCATTCTCTTGCCTTTTCCTCAAGAGTGAGCGGGAAGGCCCTGCACCTCTGGGGTGCCGACAGACCCTGCACTCCTGTCATGTCGTTGAACCGCTCTATGTGCACCAACGGATCACTCTTTCCTGAAAATTTCAAATCCGGGAAGTGGAAGTCACGTGGGATCGTGACACCCATGATCTCCGTTGAGAGTGGGGACTCGTTGTCCAGCATTATCCTCCAACTTAGGCTTTTTCCGTTTCCCCGGAGGTCCTCCACAACTTGCGCCAACCTATGCACCTCCCCCTCCAGCTCTTCCGCGCGGGAGGTTAGTGTTGTATCCTGCAAGTGCTAACGAGACCCTCTTTCCTCCATGTTCGTCTCCTCCCTCACGGCAACATTTGGTGCCCTAGGTCTTTGGGCTTCATCCCCCACATGCTCCCGAATGGGAGCGTTCCCACTGCTGGATTCAGGGACGTCATTGCATGCTTTCCTCTGTCCATCCCTGAGTTCTTATAATATGGAGGTCAGAGTTTCCATTTGTTTCTCCATCCGATCCATTCTTTCTTGGATCTCTCTATTCTGAGCCTCATTGGCCACTTCCCTCAAGGTCACCGATTCCTCTGGACTCACTCCTCTTCTGCTGTTTCCTCTCATCGTTGCGTTGTGTCTCCTGAACGTGTTGGGAAATTAGGTTTTGAACCGATCCCCGAGGCAGGCGCCAAAAATGTTGATCGCGGTTTTCCACGTCCCCTTCAAATAGTGCCAAAAACCTTCTTCTCGCGGTTAGCTCGAGCTCGAGCTCGAGCAGGACTGCCCTCCAATTCTAGTTCCTCTATCTTTACCAGAACGGAAGTCTCCTGGACCTGTACTCACAGAAAACGGAGTCAGGGGTCACCGGGTATTGTTCCGGTGAAAACCCTCCGACGCTCAAGTCAGTAATCGGGTTGTTCTTTTTGTATCCCTCTTAGTTAGAGAGACCGGAAAAATGGAAGGGGTAATTTTGCCTTCCTTTCTGAATAATAGAATTCCCGAAAAATCAGAGTAGAGGGAGGTAAGAATAAGAATAACATGTGTGAATTTTCGGAACCCCCGTAACTTACCTGTCTGTTTCCTTTTATTCTCCATTTTTCCCGTTCTTTCTCTCCGAGATCATCCGTTCCCGCGACAATGGTGTCTGGGTCCCTCTAACAGCCGGGATTAGCGTAATATTCCTTGGGGATGCACGGCTGTCTGGTTAACATGGTTCACATGGCCAGATCATAATGTCGGGTATGCGCGCAATGAATGATGACACCGTGGGGGCATATGCTGGTCATCGGCAACAGTACCGCCACCATACCATGTGGGGCCTTGATCAGACATCGAAAGTTGTGCCGGGTTTCTTAGAAAATGGGTCGGACTGTCCTGAATCGGGTCTCGCGTTCCATTTGTTCTATGACTGGCGTGGCCCAGTTGTGCTCGAGGACTTGAATGCATCGAGCAGAAAGGTGAGCTCGGGTCTCGACCAGCCTTCGAGCTCCTCATCCTTGTCCAGCCTTGACAGGGCCTGATGGCCTCGAGCAGGCAAGAGAGCTCGGAGCTCGGACGGTTCTGAATTCTTCGACCTTGACCAGCTTTGACGTCTAATGAGGTTGTCTTCGTGCCGGCGGTCGGGACTTCTGTTCGAGCTGTATTGACCCCGGAGTGTCTTATTCGAGCTGGAATGGCCTCGAGGAGACCTACTCGATACTACCCAAACATTTTATGACACATATTATTTTGCTGACGTGGCAAACACAATGCTTCAAAATCTTAAAGGACTTAAAATTTTGATTATTTTATAAGAGAATAGTGACAAAATTCTGTCACAAAATAGTAAGTTCAATTATTCTTGTTTCTTGACAGTATATTATCAAAAGGTTTAAATAAAATTTCTTATATTAAAATTAAAAAAATATTTTAAATTTTTCTTGACATAATTCTATCAATGAACTTTCTTTTAAAATCTTTAATTCCACATAGGCATTGAAAAACAACATAATTTTGAAAGATTTCGCTGACTTAACTATGCCAATATATCTATAAAATTTATCTAACAAAATTTATTATTTTATTTATTTAATGTTGTTACATCAATGAATTAAAATGACGTCATGTCATATGTTCAAAAGAAGAAAATTTATGCAGGCCGAATGTGCCACCTTATCATGTTAAGAGTTGTGCTTGACCAATAAGAATCTACCATGTAGGAGGTTCAATGGATCTTTTAAAATCTTGACTCAAATTCGACCTTGAGTGTTTTAGATTGAGCTCAGTTTTTTTATGTGAAGCTTAAGCTCGGTGTATATATATATTTTCAATTGAAATACACATTCTTATATTTTGTTTAACCTAGTCATTACATATATTTAAAGTTTTAATTCTTTAAGCCTAACATTTAATGCAAATAAGTTATATACACTCTAAAAATTATTCTGTACACTCTAAAACTATGTATGATTTTCAATTAATTTTAATAAAATAAATTATACTTTGTATGCTCTTTAAAGTATAAAAAAAATCCTCACTTAATTATTTTTTAATTACTTATCTTTAATATCATGGGAAAGAATAATTTTAAGGCTTAAAGCAGTAAGAAAATTAAACATTAATTTCAATGCCTTAAATAAGTGTTCAAAGTATTAACATTATATATGGTCATAATAAAGTGTCATCAATAATAATGTATATTATGGATATTTTCGTAATAAATCTTTTTATAAAAATATAAGCGTTTAAAATAACTTTTAGAATTTGTATAGTCTCATCCATTTTTAAAATACAATGAATAAGGTTTTTTAAAAAAATTAAAGTATAAATCTAAGCTTTTTAGTAAGTAATTTCAAATATCAAAGAGTGGCAAAATGGGTGCCCAATAACTGCGCCAACCCAAAATCATTAAAAACCACTTAATTCAGACTTCAATTCGCTTTTAATTTTAGAGGGAAAATATTTTCATGTGCCGCTTAAATAAAATTAACACAAAAACATATTATACTTGAAAACTTTGAACAAAATTGATGGCTTTCCCCTTCTCTTTCTGGCACTTTGCCTTCCACTTTGGCTCTTCATCTCTCTCTCATAAATGTTAATCCCACGCCATCAAAGTATCATCCAGAATTCGTTTTTCTTCCTCTAGTCCTCACAACTAACCCATTTACTTTCATCACTTGCTGAGCAGTCATCTCAAAAAATGAAACAAATAGTTTTGGGTTTGGGCATCTAATTATTTTCTCCAGATTTGTGTATTTTGTCTCTGAAATAATGTTAAAATAATTTTTTTTTGTACAATTTCAGGCTTTCAGCTAAGGTCCAGATGGCTCAAGAGCTAGTTTCATCTCGAGATTGTCTTTTTCCTCTTGTTTGGCTTTCATCATTAGTTTCTCAAGTGAGCTAGCTTTTGACATTATTTTACCTTCTTCTTTGTTTATTGTAAATTTATTCACACGTTTTATATTATAATTTAAAGTCTTTGTGTACCTTTATTAAATTCATGGTATATGAATAGTAATCTTAGCTTGTTTGAATAATTATCTTTGATATTGATAGTATTACAAGATTTGTTGTTGTAATTTTTTACATATTTCTTATTGTGATTGTCTAATTGATCTTGATTATAATGAGTATGAAGATTTAATGAATGTGAAAACTGAAGTAATAATTAAAATTTGTACACCAATTTGTTATAATGCCATATACTATTTTTAATAGATTTTTTTTTAATATGAATATAAACATGAAGAAATTTTTTTTTTCAAGACGCAGTTTTTGATAAAGAATAAAACAAATGATTAAGAGTGTTTTGATACAATATTAAAATTAGAGCATATGATAATTTATAAAAAATAATTGATTTTCTAAGAGTATGATACATCATCTCAAAGCAACTTATATTGTTAGCTAATTTTATGAGCTAATTTTATGTTGCAATTTCATCTCAAAGCAACAATGCACATAAAGTATTGGCGAAATACAATAAAAAAGTTAAGTATTACATAGTAATAATTCTCATGATGAAATTAGAATAGGTTAATTGGCCTAAATACTATTTAATATTTACTTTTATAAAACCTATGGCATAGATTCACTTGCTAAGATGTTGGGGTAGTGATGATACAATTTTCTATCATGCCTACAGATTCAACTTGCGAAGATTTTGGTTATGCCCTCAGGTTCAAGTATTGTTGTTGATTATGTAAGCTGTTGAGATTTTGGTAGTGATCGTGGCTTTAGATTCAATTTGAGCAAATGTAATTGTTCCTTTTGATGCGATGTATGTAATTCGTGTAGGGAAATGATGTAATATTGAATGATTTATGGTTCCAAAATATGAAGAAAAAAAAATTATGTTAACTTGAAATAGTATATATGTATATTTTTAAGATATTAGCAATATTTAGTATTTTAATAATTAAAATATTTTTAAATTTCATTTTAGTTTTTTAAATATTTAATGGATAAATAATTTTATTATTGTAAGGGTACTACAAAAGTACGGGTTGTTGGTAATTGAGAAAACAAATTAATTATTTTAAAATAAATTATAATATTGTCCCAAATTCTTGACATAAATTAAGCTAAAAAATTAACCAGTATTTTATGTCACAAATTATTGATAAAAATTATCATTGATTTGTGATAGAAATTATATCATGTAAACATAAAATTTATTTGCCATGTCAAATGCCATGTTTGCAAAATATGATGACATGTCATTTGCCATGTTTGCAAAATGAGATGTCATGTCATTTGCCACGGTAGATGTTATGTAAGTAAAGAATTGTAACACAATTCCTTGACATAAATATTTTGTTACTAGTTACTGAATTTTCTGTCATTATATTATTACAACGGCTTTTTTGACAGAATAAAATTATGTCAGTAACATGATTTCTGACAAAATTATTATGTCAATAAAACCCAATTACTGTGTTTTTCCTCTAATAGTCTAATAAACACAAATTTAATGTCTAACTCTAATTTAAAGCCTTGAATGAATTCTGATACAAAAGGCAGTAATTTGTGTTAAAATTTGTTTATAAAAAGAGGTTACCGACACTTGCCCTTCTCGGTTTCTATAGTACCGACAAGGCTTAAGCAAGTTTTTCTAAGGTTCATAAGCATAAGTTTGGTCAAAGAAAGATAAGGAATAAAGTAGCCTAATTAAATTAATATATATGGTTACTTGCACTTAAGGTAGCCTAATTAAATTGTCGAAATTAATTAGACTTGTGATGAGATTGCTTGGCATCTTGATATCTCATTTTGCTTTGGTTAATCTTATATTTTTTTTTATTATAAAACAATTAATCTTTGTTAGAATTAACTTTATAATGTTTGCTATCATTAAAACAGAGTTAACTTCCTTCTTTACAAGGAAACATTAATATTTTTATCTTTAATCCAAGAGAAGATTACAAAAATATAAATTAAAAATTTAAGTAGAATTCTAAAAAAAATAAATTAAGTGGAATTCTAATAACAAGCAAATAAACTTTATAATTTAGGTGTTTAAAAATTTCAATTTTTATCCACAAATTGAAATTTAAAATAAAAATTTTTCAAAATTTATCTAAAGATTTTTGTAAGGCATTTACATATTGTAGTAGTTTGTATAAAATTAAAAAAATTAAAGTATAAGCAATCAAATTTTGACCGATGGAGAATGAGAAAGAAGTAATGACGAGAAGTTTTGCTTTGATATAATCAATAAATGAAATTTTGCAAAACTAAAAGGGGATATTCTGATAAATCCAAATTAAAAATTAAGCTATTTATAATACTACTTAAAAAGGAATAATAGAACTAAAAATTTCCGAAAGATGAATAGTGGCTTGAGCCTCTCTCGGCCAGTACTGGTCATTTTCCATGCCCAACTTCGCAACTTCTCTACTACATCAAATCATCAATAACAATTGCAGCTTCTTCAATTCCGATTACTTTCAGACAGTGGACAACTTTGTCAAGATAAGTAAGTATCAATATTCAATACCACTTTCTACTCTATCAAGAAAATGATTAAGAATAAAATGAGAAAAGGTTCTTGTCCTTTTGATCAACCTAGCTCATATGGAAACTTTTTTTGTACTTATTATTCTATTAAAAGGTAGAGACTAGAGAAAGAAAGAGTGGGTTCCTGCTATTTAAAAGGGTTGATGAGTCTCTTCAATGTGATTCATTCATATAATTCAATATAAAAATTTGTAGGTCTCAATATAAGACTAAAGATCGACTTGGAATCTTTGATTATACCGAGCTAAATTGAAAGGGTTGATAGGTCTTCTCAATGTGATTCATTCACATAATCCAATATAAGAATTTGTGGCTCTTAATATAGGACTAAGGATCGACTTGAGATCTTTAATTATACCGAGCTAAATTATAAATTTATCAAGTATGTTTTTTAAAAAAATACATGAATCAAGAAATGCAAAGTTCTCTAAACAAAATACATATATTTAATGAAAAAAGTTTTCATCTCAATTTAAAATGATAACTTATTTGTTTAATATTATATTTTAGAGGACTCAATGCAAGAATACCTTAATTATAAAATAACATTTCAGTTGTTTTAGTAGAAATTAATTTAGGGACATACTTGAGAGAAAATTAAGAACTCTATTTTTATATAAAACGTTTAAGGGTTAAAATTAAGGGACCTATCAAATACGTCCAATAACAAATTTGTGTAATTGAGCACACCGCTTCAATATGCTAACTGACAAGAATTACATTACAATCACAAGAGCTCCTCATTATCATGAAGTAAATGATGAGGTGGTGTGCCCGCAAGTGACACAAAATTTTCTCTGAACGTTATTATGATAGTCAAAGTTAAAATTTACAACCATGTACACTATTGCGCAAACGGTAAGGTGCCATAAGGGAGTGAGTCCTTAATTAATTCAGGTAAATAAAATTTTTAACAAAACACATTGCCATTGACATTTTAACCTTAAACACATTGCACATAAACACAAAGCTCATAATCAATGAATGAAAAACGATGATTATCTAATACCACATACTTTTTAACCGATGTGTCTTGGGCACTCAAAGTTTGGAGATCGAATCACTAAAATTTTCCAAATCAAATATTGAACAAAAAGGAGCAGCGCTCAAAAGTGTCCCCGCAGAAAAGCATTGTAAATACACTCCATGTTCATTAACATTTTCAATATTGAACCAATTCCTGCAATGAATGAATCTTTACGAAAATGCTTAGTTAGCATCCCTGATATCAGCACTTCATCAATCTTGCTCGTTGCTTCAATTGAGGATATGTTTGGGATGGAGGTTGGGCAGCTGTAGCTTTTAAGCTGCAGTACTAAGGGTATGTTTGGGATGAAGGTTGGGCAGCTATAGCTTTTAAGCAGCAGCACTAAAGTGTTTGGTAAACACCAGCTGCTGTAGCTTTTAAGCTATATTAGCTATGTTAATATGATTTTTCACTTATATAATGTAAAATCTATTATGTTTTTAATCATTTTGTTAAAATTATTATTTCAAAATTATATTTAATTCATATTATTAACTTTTATTTTATAATTACAGCTTTTTTTTCACAGCAGCTGTAACTTAAAAGGTACAACACCTCAATCCCAAACATACCCTAAAGTGTTTGATAAACACTAGCTGCTGTAACTTTTAAGCTATATTAGCTATATTAATATGATTTTTCACTTATATGATGTAAAATCTATTATGTTTTTAATAATTTTGTTAAAATTATTATTTAAAAATTATATTTATTACATATTATTAACTTTTATTTTATAATTACAACTTTTTTTCCACAAGATTAGTAAGCTTAAAAGTATGACAGACCTCAATCCCAACATACCCTGAATCGATCGGCTTCAACAATTTGCTAAATTATTTTCTATCAAGTATTGTAAACTCAAAAGTATGGCTATATTTGGCAAATTTAGCAAACTCGCCAATAACAAACAAATGTATACGATTCCTAATTCTGCCAAGCAAGTGGCACTCCGGCCACAAGATTTTAAATATTAGATTTTGAGACTACTACAAACAATTAGTTTTTAAGGGTATTTTTACGAACCTTTTCAATAGAAACAATTGGTAATTTTTTGGATAACAATATAAAATTAATTAAATTTCAATTGTATATTACTATATATACACTTGTAGTATAAGATTATGAAGAGTTGAGCACAGATCAACCCTAAATCCAAATTTATTTTTAAAAAGACTTACCCATTAAAATAGCTCTTTACAATTATTTATTTATCTGCTACTCCTAATATGTTTGAAACTATCAACTTTTACATTCCTTATTTTTATAAATCCACACTGGGTTACTTCTAAAAAATAATTATAATAAGTTCACATTTTTTTTTCTAGAATGTGTAAATCAATAAAAAGTTTAGACAATTAATCAACTAAATCATCCTTATAATTGATCATTTATATTGCTTTTAAAAAAAATTATTTAACAATCTTGCCCTTGCAATATTAAATGACTAAATTATCCTAAAAAACATAAGCTCTTATATCTACTTGTTTAGGTTTTTTTAATTTTATTTGATTAATTCTCCAAACTTCTTGTTTATTTGAATTTTTTAAAAATAATGTGAATTTGCTGTAATTATTTCTTAGAAGTGGGTGTGTTTATAAAAATGTGGGGTGGAATTATCACCTCCTTTAAGAAATATAGTGCCATTTTTACCTTCAATATTATAGGTGTACATGGAATTGTATCATCAAATCCTATTACTCAATGTGTTAATTGTAAATATTTTCACTTAAATAATTGAAGGAAAATTCTATAATACCCTAATAAAAATTATGATATCAATACCATGATAAATATAAATATTGTAAATTACACATAAAATTAATAAATATAAAGTAAAACCAATAAATTCATATTAGGTTATGAATTATTTAAAAATTTACATTTTTTTTACAGAATTTTAGTGAAATATATTTTATTCATTGACAAAAAATATTTTCTTTAATGAAACAAAGAAAAAATTACTCATTAATTTAACAAAAAATAATACTAAAAAAAGTAAAATAAATTTTATTCAATTGGTTCAATTATAAATTCTATATTTAGTGTAAGACATTTGTATACTTTGTTTTCTCATTTTCTATAATTATATATATTTATTGCACAAGTTAATTTAGCGCAATTATTTATCTTAATGTAGATCAAGAAAAACAAAATATTATTATATTATTAGAGACATAAATGATATATCAATAAAATTATATATATTTTTTAATTTTATACATATTTCACGTAGTTTTAAAATTTTTACTTATACTTAGAGATCATTTAGAGTTGTTGAGGAATCGTAGCTTACAACAATATTAGCTTACAACAACTATGAAACATATTAAAATAATATATTTTTTTAAAATATGATTTTTAGAATAAATTTCATCCTTAATAAAATATCACATGTATTACATAAATGCAAAACTATCATTATTCAATTTAAATAAAAAAAATAAGTATATTAGGTAATAAACATTATAACGAATTTTTATTTTATAATTGTGATTTTTTTTGCAATAATTCTTATATTAATTTACTTATTTTATTTTTTTATTCATAATTTTTAGGTATAATCTACAAAATTTATATTTTATTTTGTACTTAATGTTGATTTATTTATTTTATATTATATTAGTAAGTTTTCATTTTATTTATCAGTAATACATTAATTTATAAATTTTATAGTAATTTATTTATTTTACATTCCTTTTACAAGTCTTATGTTTCATTTTTAAAATTTATGTTTTATTTAACATATAGTGTTGATCTACTATTTTTATATTATATTTGTAAATTTTTGTTTTGTTTATTACTAATACATTAATTTACTAGTTTATATAAATTTATTTGTTTTATCTTTCATTTACAAGTCTTATGTTCTATTTTTAAAATTTATGTTTTATTTTATGTGTAATTTTGATTTATTAGTTTTATGTTATATTTATAAGTTTTTATTTTATTTACCAGTAATTTATTAATTTATTAATTTTATAGTAATTTACTTGTTTTACCTTCTATTTATAAGTCATTTGTTTCATTTTTAAAATGAGTTTTCTGACCTCATAAAAGAGCAAGAATGCTCCTTAATTCAGAATAGATTGATTATATTTTCTTTAACTAATTCTCTTTAATTTTTCTCATGAACGAAATATTAATTTGAGCATAAGCGTAGCGATACTTCATTGAAGTTTTGGGAGCTCGGAAATCAAGGATATACAAACTCACATTTCTAGAAATGAAGGATAAAAGCTCCTTCAAATACTTACTAGATGATGTACAAAGACATATTTACCCAAAACCCATTTATATGACTAACAAAAAGGGACGAAGACATATTCAAACCCTCGGTATCTTTTCTTTGGGAAATTTACAAAAATAATCAAAAAAATTTTACAAATATCCAAAATAACCATTTATATTTTTTCTATCATCCTTAACCATTTACTCTTTTTTTTTTTCCATAATGCCCATATCTCTCTCAAAACCAAAGTCTTCCATTGGCTCCCTCCGGTGACCCTCGAACGGCGATTGGCTTCTTCCGGTGACTGTGAACGGCGCTTGGGCAGATTTTTGACAGTGAACTCAACTCCGACGGATTTCTATCATCCTCCATTTTGTAATTTCCAGTAATTTTCACTTCGTAAATTTTAATTTCTTTCTATTTTGATAAGTTTGGTTGGTGAAAAATCAGTGTATGGATGCATATAGATGAGATTTGGCCATAAATATTGGAGATTGTTAAGTGAAATTTAGGTTTAAAGAGTGGTACGTGAGGTGCTCGATAAAATGCCCCTTAGACTAGATTAAATAGTTGATGGTGTATTGCAAGATTAAAGTGTTGATGGTGTGATTGTAAGGTGGAGTATAGGTGCAATAGGAGTAGAAATGACAGACGGAATAGGTAAAAATCACCCGCGCGCGACAGGCAGACATCGCGTGCTGTCGCATGCACGACAGCATGGGACAGGTGCGACAGGCACTTGTCCCACGATATTGAATTTTTTTTAATTTTTTTTAATTATAAGATTAACTAATTAAAAATTTGATTTTTTTTTGCAGTCGTAATGGCCACAAAACCAGGCACGATGAAGATTCCGGAAACGAAACACTTCCCCGAGCGTATTACAAATACCTCAAAATTTGGGAATGTGATCGATGCTATCAAGAGGAAGTTAACAAAACAATAATTAAGATTATTCAGGAAAGATATATTTGATCATTTCGCAAAGATGGATAGCTACGTGTTTAGTGGTGCAATCCTTCACAACGCGCTAATTAGGCAAGTAGCGTGTTGTGATGAAGATGATAAAAATCAGCTGTGGTTTGAATTTAGTGGCCAATTAGCACGGTTATCAATCGTTGAATGGTATTTAGTTACGGGACTTTACTATGGTACATACGACTTACACAAAGAAGCCAAATTTCCTGCGAATAACAGGTTGCGTGATTTGTACTTTGAAGGCAACTTAGGTGCTACTCTTAAACAATTTGATAAAAAATTTGAAGATTTGAACTTTAATGACATGGATGAAGTTGATGCGCTAAAGATCGCGTTATATTACTTTGCGGATAGAGTACTCAATGGTAGAAAAGATGAACGTGTACCGAATTCGTTATTGTTAAACTATGTTGATGATCTTGAGTACTTTAGAAGTCTTCCATAGGGTCGTTTATCTTGGAAAACGGTATATAAAAGTTTGGACACTGCATTGAACTAGAAAATGGAGACTTTCCAGGGTAATACTCTTAAAGAGGTGAAATATAACATTTATGGCTTTTGTCCTGTGGTGCAGGTGCGTTTCAAATACATATGGATTTTTTCTATACAATGTATTTTAATTTTATTTCCTAACTTTGTATTTTCACATATTGCAAGCTTGGTTGTTTGAAGTAATTGATGGTTTTGTAGCAGAAAAGTAGGCCATCAAGACAAAAAAGAAGACTCCTCGCATATTGAAGTGGGAAGGTGTTTCCTCCTCGAAAATAAGTTTTTCTGAAGTGTACAAGTTTTACAACGACAATACACGTGTCGTAAGTATTAAGTTTTACTGAGGTGTACTATTTTATATGCGCGACGACTAATTTCAATTATTTTATTACCAGGGGATTGTTAAGCAAACACTCTAGCCGACTACGCAGGAGAATGATATGTTATTTTGGAGAAGCGTAAAGGATTATGAGATATCAATCCCTCATTAGATTCATAATGTGAGTTAATAATTGAATTTAATTATTATATTATTATAATTTCTTCAATTACCAAGTTGTTTAAGTAATCAACTGTATCAATGTTGCAGCATCACCCCAACATACCACCCAACAAAGATAAAGTGGACGATTAGCCACATGTTGAATATGATTATGAAACGCACCATCATGCACTAGAATCATACGAATATAAAGTGGACGATGAATCGCCTGTTTATGATGAATATGAAGCCGCAAGAGAGGTTAGATGCTTGAGATGCTATTTTTAACATCTAATTATTTTAAAACAATGGTGTTATACATAAAATGGATTTATTTTTATTTTTTTCCACAGAAATCAAAGTTATCGTATGATTATGTCATTCGTAGAATGAAGAGAATTGATCGTTCTATTATTGACATAAAAGAAACAATGACCAAGATAATGTCGGATGCTGAGGCTGAGCGGAATGAACAAAGACAGTTTAGAAAAGAACAAAGAGAGTTTGCAAAATCTGTAATGGGGTTTATTAATTCATATACTGAGAATTCAAAGAAGCATTATTACAGTGATATTCCGATGAGAAACCCTTACACAGTAAAAAATTTTCATAGTTCCTTTTTATTTTTACTATTATTCTAAATGTATTGTGATTTAATAAGTTTTTACTATTAATAGGCCCCTATTGATGTTCGAGACTGTCATGATCACACCCCACTGTCATTGTGTTTATTATCTGAGGACGTAAATGATGACAATGTGCAAATTTTGAAGGAAGCACCTCCCGGCATAAGTAAATTTGGCTGCGAGTATAGAACGTCATATGCACTTAAAAGTCCCTACTTACAAACTTACAAACGAGGAAGGAACATTAAGTGTCTTCCGGCCATAGAACGAACAGATGTCCATATCGACAAAAGGACAAGTGTGGATATAAATCTACTTAGAGGAGTAGAGGATCCGACACTGTTTCATGAGTTCGACCAATGGTTTGATGGTAACATTATAGTTGATCGTAACATCCGACATTCGAAGGCATTTTTTAGCATACTCTTGGGGAAAGACTCAATGGGATGGCTAGGGGATGAGGTAAATGTTGTATATTTTTACTTAATTTACTTGTAATGTACTTGCATAATCTAACGGGTTTCTTTGTCATTTACAGTATATCCATGAATACTACCGTTTGATAAGTAATAAACAGCAGCAATACCCTAATACCTTATATCAGTGCTGCACACATACAGACGTCTATTTTTGAGTAACATACTGAAATATATAATAGTCGTTTTATTATTATGCTATAATAAGTAATAATATTTATGTAATGGATTGATTAGGTTTTCTTGAAGGCTCAGTGGAATAACGGTGACTGTGATCTGGATTCATTAGACTACATAAGTCTAAATAACTACATTAATGGTCGGGATGACACAAAATCAAAACCTTTGGCAGATGTTGATGTGGTGTGTATTACTTACATTGAACAACCTTTAATATTTAAAGATTTTAACATAAAAATTTTAGATATGTGTTTTATTTTTACCATATGCAGGTTTTCATTTCAATTAACTTACAAGGCGATCATTGGGTTGTAACCCGAGTAGACTTTGTACACAAGCGGTTCTCTATTTATAACTCATTAAAGGAACATCGAGACGAAAAAGTTTATTCTCAACTATTCAAGCCACTTCAAAATATTTTTCCTCGATGGCTACAAGATATTGGATTTTACAACTTCTGACCAGAATTATAGAGCGCGGAGCCTTAGAAACTTATACTAGTTAAGAGTGTACCACAACAATAGCCAGGAACTGGCGATTGTGGGGTGTTTATGTTAATGTTTACGATATATTTAATGTTCAATGTACGATTTAATTTTGATAGTAGTCATGGACAAAACTTTAGGAAGAAGATTGCCGTTGACATATTTAATAGGGATATTACGTTGTAAATTATATATTTGAACAGTTATAAATATAGTGCGATTAATCTTATTTCGGGTTTGACAATTCTCCAACACTTATTATGAATAATCATTTTAACAAAGACAGTTTAACATGTCGAATACATAATAAACATAAGAGTTTAAAATACATCATATAATATATTCCTTGAATACATAAGACGCTACAACGATAATAGGCCGCTAATTACGATTCGATCGTGATGGGATTCTTACATCTTTTTCTGTTATGCCCGCGTTCC
This sequence comes from Murraya koenigii, assembly GCA_025617385.1. Taxonomy (NCBI): domain Eukaryota; kingdom Viridiplantae; phylum Streptophyta; class Magnoliopsida; order Sapindales; family Rutaceae; genus Murraya; species Murraya koenigii. Next base: position 1,048,223 of record CM046819.1, on the reverse strand, counting down.
TTGCACCGAGAACACATCACAGTTCTCCGTGATACATCCTCACCAACAGATGGTATTCTAATCTCCTTTCGATGACCAGGAGACGGTTTTTCTATTGGGGGATTTACCTTCAACTGTTGGATGTGGTGTGGAACTTCCCAAGAAGAGACATCACCGGATTGATTGGCACTGCATATGCCTTCAATAATGATTCCTTAGAGTAAAACTGAGAACAGAGACCTATGTAATCTACTCGAGCATACAGGCAAGCAGCTATTGCATGAGCACATACAAGTTGATCAAGTTGGAATACTTTACAACTACAAGTCCGACGACTTATGTCAACTAACCCTTCCTTCACACCACCACCCCAAACTTGAAATTTATGCTCAGACACCGGACGAACATTCATTCCTTTAGCTTCATCTTTTCTGTCAGATACTATTTTATTTGCCTACGTTGTTAAAGGAGTACTCATTGATTCTGCCACTATTTTCCTGTGATAAAACCATTGTTGCAATGTTTTTCGGAAATGATCAACCAAATGAGTTATAGGAAATTTTCGAGGTTCCCTCATCAAAGAATTTACACTTTCCGCAATATTAGTGGTTAGAATGCTGTACCTCCTTCCATCGAATTGAGATCGTGCCCAATTACATGTTCCCACATTATTCTCTAAGTAATCAACTGCCCTAAAATGCATTCCCCATAACCCCTCAAGGTTCTAAACTCTTCACATCTGTATTTCTTACCTGCATTTATAAATGCGGGCTCAAACTTATTACAAAGAGCTTTTGACATCCTAAATTTCGACTTGACATTACCTTTGACATGGTAGAAATAAATGCCATGGGTAGCACTACGAAATATCTTCATAACAGCTTTCTAAATAGAATTGCATCGATCAGAAATAATGACTAAATCTGGAATATCACCAATTACTCTATGCAAATTCATCACAAACCATTCCCAAGAATCATTATTTTCAGAATCCCCAATCCCAATAGCGAGCAGATACAATTGATTATTTCCATCTAAGCAGGTTGCCACAAACATTGTTCCGCAATATAACCCTTTGAGATGAGTACCGTCTACTGCAATAACTAGTCTGATACTCTGCAAAAAACCAGTGATACAGGATCCAATAGCCACAAAATAGTACAAGAAATTATTATTGTCATCCAATTTAAGAGCAGTTATTGTACCCTCGTTTTCCTTCTCTAATACATGAGAGTACTTGGGAAGTAAATTATATGATTCTGATGGACTTCCTCGTATCACCTCAAGAGCAAATTCTCTAGCCCGATAAGCCTGTTGGTATGATAAGCGAATATTGTATTCTTGCTGAATGTCTGCTATGATGTCATTTGGAGTATATATCCGCTTCTCCTGAATAAATTTATTCGCAATACTATGACCAATAACCCGACTCCTTGCTTGACGAAGACCCCTCGGCTCATTACAACACGTGTGTATGTTGTCACATCTCATCACTACCCAACGTACATTCTCTTATTTGATGCTCTTTTTGCCCGAAGACTTCATTTATACGAAATTGAAGTACAATGTGCCTCGAAACGTGTCGATGTAGATCTTGCAACCTTGAAATCGAACTTATCCTTCAAGGAAACTTTGTGCAATTCCAACATTAAATTATATTTGGAATCGAACAACTTGCCCACACAAATATCATTACACCCAATATGTCTAACAAAATCTGGAGCGACTAAGTCTGAAGGCAAAATTGGTGCAATACTTATAAGAGGGTCAACTTGTACGCCATTCGAATGGGGCCTTGGAATAATAGGCCGACTTTGGCGTAGATCATGACAATTCTGAAAGTGAGGTAAATCTTCCCTATCACCAACTGGATCCTCATCATGCTCATCATCACCATCACCTCCATCATCTCCATCATTCCCATCATCCCCATAATCGTAAGAATTATCCAAATGATTATCATCATCATCAATAGGAGCATACTCAAAATCATCGTCCCCATCATCAATTGGGCTATGGTATGAATCAACATTAATGCTATTTGACGTTGTATTATTCTTGTCATTAATGCGATCATCATTATAATGGAAGGGAGAGTAACACCTCTTCTTCAACAGCCGCCAGTGTAACAACGTTCTCTTCTTGAACATTCTCTTGATTTCTTACTTTAGGAAATTTGCTAACAAAAACAGGGATGTAGCCCTCATTCACCGAATTAGAGCTCATATGTATTAAAACTATTACCATTTCATCATCAGCTATATCCATTGGTATTGAACATACCAGTTGGGTAGAACATCTCGACTGTAAAGTTGTCTTCAATTCAATACTGTAATCATTCAGATTTATTTGCAAAACTTCATATACTCTTGAAAGAAATACATCAAACGTATATTTTTTCGGAACTAAAAAGCTCTATTTTTTCCATTTCTGTACTCAACACGACCATCTGTCAATTCCTCCTATGATCCATCAAAACATATTTGAAGAACAATTGACTCCATTAAGCCTAAGAAAGAAAAAAATTAGTACTTAAAAAAAATTAGAACATGAGTTTTGAGTAAATACGAGTTTGGAGACGAACCCAGAAAACGTGGGATAGGCGCCGCACGCCGCGCGTGCAGTGCCCGCCTCACTGATTGGACAGACCTATCAGCGTGCGACGAGGCGCCTTGTCTCACCGCATGCGACAGCGCTACGTAACACGTTTTATGAGTTCGTCTCCAAGCTCTTATTTACTCAAAATAACTCATAAATTTTGATTAATCGAAAAATAAAAAACTACACATTGTGTAAAATAAATATTAATCTCAACTTTTTACTTTCTAGTTGATGAGTTGATGATTAGTGGGTAAGTTTTAGGGATTAGGGTGTACTGGATTTTGAAAATTGTTAGTTGAGAATGTGTGAGATTTGTTGGTTTTGTTTATAAATCTGAGGGTATTTAAATCTATACAATAAATATATGGCTACATATAATAGAAAAAATTTAATTAGTTATTTTATATATTTGTAAAATTTTTTTTGCTATTTTTGTAAATTTCTCCTTTTCTTTCTGCTGGTATATTCAAATGAAAATAAAATAAAAATTTATTCATCAAGTAATTATATGTAGAATAATTAATATAACACTAGACGCTCCACGTATGTGTTTGGTGTTTTGAAAGGAACTTAGTCGTAAGTAAAGATTCGAAAGGACTAATTTGCCAATGTGGGATTAATTGAAACTACCCTAAAGTTTATTTTATAAAATAAGTTTAATTAAATTTAAAAAAATTTAAACTAAAAATAAAATTCAAAACTCATTGCAGAATTGAAAAAATCGGAAATCAAGAAAGTTTGAGAAATTTATTTTTAGAAAATGAAAAAGAAAAAAGAGATCTCACAATAAATTTAAGTCTTAAATAGATACTATTTAAAGTTTTATCTAAGAAATTTGAGATTTCTTTATAGATAAATAAGTCAATTAATAATAAGATTATCACTTAAAATTTTTTTAAAAGGATTTGTTAGAGATGAAATGTAATATGACTAATAATGTAACATTTATTAAATGATCATTTTATTATTATTATTATTATGCAATTTTTTTTTTTGGGGGGATTTGAGTGAACTTTTATTTTTACAGCTATCCATGTAGCAGTTGTTCAAAATCAAAACCGAAGTGGCCTAAAATTAAGTTAAGTCTTAAAACGAGTTGATATTGGCTCACACTTATAAATTACAGATTATTGGGATATAGGGCGGGAAACTCTGAACAGCAGTGAGCTCTGAGGTGAGGAGTGTATCAGTATCTCCAAATAAACCCTAAAGAGAAAGCTCAGTACCCGTTCTGTGAATTTTATCAAATGGGTATAAAGGTTTGTTAATTCTTGTAACTTTTAATTGCATTTATACTCTGATTTTTTTCTTTTTTCATAACTGATAATGATTTTGGTGTGGGTTGTGATTTAGGGTTTAACGAAGCTTCTAGCGGACAATGCACCGAAGGCAATGAAAGAACAGAAATTTGAGAGCTATTTTGGTCGCAAGATTGCCATTGATGCTAGCATGAGCATTTACCAGTTTCTCGTCCGTTTTTATTTATTTCTTATTTATTGCTTTTCTTGGGGTTAATTTTCGATAACCCCGTTTTAATTTCATTTCTAATTGGGAATTGCAATTTTTTATACTATTTCTTTTGGTGGAAGTTGATTTCCCATGTGGGCTTTTTTTCTTTTTTCTTGTTTGAATGAGTGCAGATTGTGGTGGGTAGAATTGGGACTGAAATGTTGACTAATGAGGCTGGTGAAGTTACTAGGTTAGTACTAGCAACTTGTCTCTATTTTAGTGAAATTACTGAACTTTTTTAGAAATTTAATTGAAGTATGACTTACAATTGGCTGTTCTATTTGTTTAATGTTCATTGGATTGAGTAAATTGCTGTTCAATTATCTTTGTTTGGTTCTTGATAGTTGACATTGCCTTTTGTTGGTTCTTTTCCTGTAGTCATTTACAAGGCATGTTTACTCGCACAATCAGGCTCCTTGAAGCAGGAATGAAGCCAGTGTAATGTGTCCATTTGCCGTTCCTTTTTTATTTCTTGGAGATTTTAGTTGTTATGACATCTCATTGTTTTATGGATGTTGTTATGTTTGTACTTTTGCTAATCTACTTTGCTTGTGTAATCAGCTATGTTTTTGACGGTAAGCCTCCCGATTTGAAGAAACAAGAGCTGGCCAAACGGTAATTTTTCTATTACCAAACAGTTGCTTGGTTACCTTTTGCGATTAACATTTCATGATTTTGTGTTGTAATTAATGACTCTCAAATTGTGCTTGTAATGCAGTTATTCAAAGAGGGCTGATGCTACTGAGGATTTGGCTGACGCTGTGGAGGTATGCGAATATATTGACTTTCATCTGCTGCAATTTTGGTTATTTTTCTATTTGAAGCTGTGGAAGTATGTGAAGTTCTTGTTGTTTTGTCTGTGTAGGCTGGCAATAAGGAAGACATTGAGAAATTTAGTAAGCGGACTGTAAAGGTGGGTCCATATCTTATATCTCTGTCTTACTACAAAATTTATGATTGCCTTTTATCAGTTTTATTCAGTTATCTGAATCTAGTTTTGAAACAAAAAAACATGAATATATGTGCTAACTTTTGTGGAAATGTGCTTCCAATCATTGCAGGTGACAAAGCAGCACAATGATGACTGCAAAAGACTTCTAAAACTCATGGGAGTGCCTGTAGTTGAGGTGACATTACATATGCCGTCTACTTTCTTTCTTGTGTTGCTTTAATTGTTTATAGAAGTATGTTCTCTCTGCTTCTCACTTCCAATTTACTGGTGTTTTGCTTAATGTTTGATATCTGAAGTACCCTTTCTTTTCCAAAAATAAAATGAATTGAATTGAATCTTGGGAACTTCCTTTTTCTTTCTGTAGGCTCCTTCTGAAGCAGAAGCCCAGTGTGCTGCTCTTTGCAAATCAGGACAGGCATGTTTCTCACTTGCTAATGATTATTAAGTTATTATGTGTCTCTTGGCATGAGCCATTAAAATAAAATAACTCCATTAGGCTTTCCATGACATGTGGAACATGTTTGTTCTTAGTAACATTTTGAAAAGAGTTAATCTTCTCTTACACATATGATCCTTCTTTAGAATATCTTTATGCGGCTTCATGTACTTTTCTTCTTCATAACTTTTTTACCTCATTCCTGTTGACGACCCCCCTATTTTCTGCTGTGGCTTTGCTCCACAATTTGGATTTATGTTGTCGTCTTCTTTTGAGAAGTGGATTAATTCCCTTGTAGTGGATTTTCCAAAGCTATTCATTCTAAATGGTTGGTAATAACTTCGTTCAAATTTTTTGGTTGGTTACAGGTTTATGCTGTGGCTTCTGAAGACATGGATTCCCTAACTTTTGGTGCTCCTAGATTTCTTCGCCATTTGATGGATCCTAGCTCAAGAAAAATACCAGTCATGGAGTTTGAAGTTGCAAAGGTGCGTTGAATATTGAACACAAATGATATTTCTTGAGTACTTAATTCACCAGTATAATGATTATTTTATTTCAGATTCTGGAGGAACTGTATCTTACTATGGATCAATTCATAGACTTGTGCATTCTCTCCGGATGTGATTACTGTGACAGTATTCGAGGTACTCGGGATTTTTCATTTACAGCGTTCTCTTCTCAAAATTTGAGCTCAAGTTTACTTCTGTGTTGGACTAAAAGTTCAATAATTCACACATGTTTTGTACCATTATAAATATCTGCTACAGGAATTGGTGGACAAACTGCTCTGAAGCTCATTCGTCAACATGGCTCTATAGAGACTATATTAGAGAACATAAACAGAGAAAGGTAAGCATTTTTCTTGTTTTGTTGAAAATTATGACATGCTTGTATTCCTGTTTTCATATTTGTGGCCATGGTGAAATTATGAGGTTTAAATATATGATCAAGTCGTTGAACTTTATAATTTGCAAAAATGATTGTTTAAACTTGGTCAGAATATAGTAGAAACATTAATCATGTTGTTGGGTTGGTGGTTACATTTTTCCTCTTACATCTTTAGACTGTACCACTGGTATTTTCATGCATACTGATCAGTTTGATATGATTTTTCTTATGCCATTGAATGCTCCCTTTGTTGCTGTAATGTTTCCATTGTAGGAGAATAAAAAATGTGGCTTTGTTTAATAACATGTTAATATATTCATAGTCTATTTATTTTTTTATTATTATTAGATTAATATCCATTAAATTCTGGTGCCGTGCTGACTGCCACATATCCATTATGTGTTGACTAACTTATCATCAAGATCAGATAATATTTCCAGTAACTTATTAACTCTAAGATTTCTAAGTTTCTAGATTATACAGCTTGAAATGTCTACATTTAAACTCTTCTGTGAAGTGTGAGCATCTCTGTATATTTTAATGTTTCTGCATTGATGTCAGTTATCTCTCTTTTTTCTTTTTCTTTTTTTACTAAAAAAATCAGGTACCAAATTCCAGAGGATTGGCCATATCAAGAGGCACGACGGCTGTTTAAAGAACCTGAAGTCTTCACTGATGAAGAACAACTTGAAATTAAATGGAGTGCTCCAGATGAAGAGGTGTATATGGACTAGCTGAGAACAATATATGTTTTATCATGTTGCTTTTCAACTTAATAATATATTCAAAGTTGTATTTCCTTTTATTTTTCAGGGGTTGATTAACTTTCTGGTGAATGAAAATGGGTTCAACAGTGACAGAATAACAAAGGTTTGTACTCAAGTTTTACCACAGTTATTCCTGATGTTATAATGCTTTTCAAGAAATAAGATGTGCTGTGACTTAATTTCTGTTTATCATGCATATCAGGCAATAGAAAAAATTAAAGTGGCTAAGAACAAGTCATCACAGGGACGGTAAGCATGCATGCTTCAACAAATGAAAATTAGCTTATGGTTATTTTGTTCTCTTGTTGATTATTCCTTGTTCATTTTTATTTCGCAGGCTTGAATCATTTTTCAAACCAGTTACTAACACATCTGCGCCCATTAAACGGAAGGTATACTTGCACTAACATTAAGCATTCATCACTAAAGTTTTCTCCTGGTAAATGCAATTTCGGTTTACTTGAATATAAAATTTTTGATGATTCATGAAATGGGAATGCTTTGGATAGTATCAAGAGATATGCAATTAGTTGAATATAGTAAATGCAATTTTTTATGATTTATTAAGACCTCTGACTGCAGGATAGGCCCTACAATGTACTTCTAATTGCCTGATATCAAAGTTATTTCTTTATCAAAATATGATGACTTAGAAAGGTGCAATCCAATTTTTAAAAGATAAGCCCCTTGTTTTAGTTTTTAAATAATACATACTAGTGTATGCTTTTTTTTATCAGAATCAGTTGATTTTGTTGGAAAAAGATAAGCTCTTTTAAAGTATATCCTAATTGTTAATGGAAATCTTCCTAGCCCAATCCTATTCATTTGGAGCTATTTGTGTTAGATCCCCTGTTTTATAAAAAGTTGAAACAGTGATACAAACATGAAATAAACATTTTCCCACTCTCTCACCTGTTTGGTAGTCTAAACCTTTTTTGCTGCGATAATTTCTTGGTACACTGGATACAGGGATCCAAATGTGTGCTTCAATCTGCCAAACAAGCAATCAAGCCTAGGATGTTCTCTCTTCAAGCTTGTTACTCTTCTGGGCCCAAGCTCAATGGTGGCCTATGCTTGCTAACACTAGCTCTGGGCTCAAAGCACTCCCCTCTATTATGCAGAGGTGTCTGCTTCAGTGCATGACCCTGAACTCGTTGGTGAACCTTCCAATCTGATTTGTATTCGTCCTTATTACACTTAATTCATTAAACAAAATTGCTGTTATTGATTATGCTAATATAGCTCTTAGAATTCTAACATCCCAGACCTCAAGTAAATGATTTAGCATAACAAATCAATATAGATAATTGTGCCTTTTTTTCCTCTCGTTCCTTGGTGTTATCTCATTTTTTGTCATGGTATGTGGGTGAGGGGAAGAGGGGTTATGATGCTTCAAACTTGGTGTAAGAAACCATTTGATATAATGTCTGATGCAGCACTCTCTTGTTTTTACTGTTCATTGTTTGCTCATCACCACGACAGGAACCAGAGAACACTCCTAAAGCAACGACTAACAAAAAGTCAAAGGCTGGTGGTGGTGGTAGGAAGAGAAAGTAGTTGTGTTTTGCACTACAAGCCAGTATAAATAGATGGCTCCTACTTTATTCTGAACAGGTGAGAATGTAGTTATGGCAATGAACTTTTATCTGAAGTTATTTTCTTATCTTCTATATGGCTTTGAATCAGTGAGTTCCCCAGTCCATTACTTGCTGATTTATTATTTTTCTTACATGTTGTATTCACTTTATGATTGGTTCATGAACCCAAGATCTGAATTCACATAGGTCTCATGTTATCTCATTTCATAGAATCAAGAAAAGAGTTATCATTGTGTATGCATCTGTCATATTTAGTGGGTGGAAGGCCTTGTATAACTTTTCAGTCTCATTATGTACCACTGAGTAGTCTGAATTTAATTTTCCTTTGTTGCGTATTCAAAGCGACTTGTTGCAAGTATCTTGTGTAAACTTGTGTCAGATGCATGTGCTCCGGGTACCAGCTATTTCTGCCCCCTCCCCTTCCTCTCTCCCCCTCTCCACCGAACAAGACTGAAATTACCAATATTTCATGTTGGTTTTTATATTATATACCTTTGTCAGTGGCTGCCATGCAGTTTTACTTGGTTGGTTTAATAAGAGTAATTGTTTGCAAACAAAAATTTTTCAGATTACTACAGATAAAGGCTATTTTATGTCTGGAAAATGAAAAATGATTCTGGAAATATATCGGTGGATCCATGACTTAAAAGAGGGATTAGGATATATTCGACATCTGAGATGTTATTTCTTATTTGTTTTTTATTCTACTCTTATTGTAATTGGTTTAGTAGTATATGATTAACCGACAACTTTGTGTATTGTTGCAGTTCTGCTGGAGGAAGAATGCATTGGCCACGGGTTGTGTACGGTCTTATAGTTTTAAGAGTAGAAATATTCAAAGGCAGATTTGAGTACTTTGATAGATGTAATCTAAATGCTTCTGCGTTTGTTGTTACCCAATTTGTGCTTAACTCTGCGTTCTCTTACTTTCTGACTTTTGATACATGCACGAGAAAATTTGATGAAAGTTCAGTCAATTGTTCCATTTGCGTTGTAAAAATGTCAGTATAATTTGGGCCACGTCTCCTGCACTTTGGACCAAATATTTTTGTTACTCCTTGGAAGTTTTTGCTACATATCCCCAAGTCACCAGTTGCATTTTCAACTTTTTTATAACAAAACGCTTGAATCCATGTAATGAAGTTTTGAGACGGACAGAAAACATTGGTGAGGTGAAAGTTATGAGCTGTAGGTAGAACCCATGTAATAGCACACATCAACAATGTAGAGCGTACAAGTTGGAGTTTCTACGGGGCTTTTTCCTCTTCCCGTTAAAAATTTAAGGTAAGGGTAGAATTTTTTTCAATTTTATTAATGGATGATATAGATTTTTAAGTTAATGTCGGATAAAATTTTAAATTATATTAAAAAGTTAATGAATTTAGAGTCTCCGAAGATCTCAGTTTATAATATATATGTAGACTGTATCTTATAAAATAATGCCATTAGTTTATATCTAATAATCATGTTGAAATTCATGGTGAATATTGGAGTCTTATACTATTCACACTTCAAGATTTATGAAGCCCGCATTTGTAATTTGTTGCCTCTTACAATAAGCTTCTCCAAAAATCTTTTTTGATTAGTATCATTCATTCATGTCAAAAGCCAATGCAATACTCACTTCATTACAAGCATGCAACAGCCTCAATGGCCTTAGAATGGTCCATGCACAAGTCATCATTAACGGTCTTTTAAAAAACCCCGCCATTTCCAACAGACTCCTCAATTCATATGCAATCTCAGTTTCAAGTTCCTTATCATATGCTCAACGTCTATTCAATCAAATCCAAAACCCACAAACTCAAGCTTGGAATTCTCTCATCAGAGCCTTTGCCCAGAGCCCATCTCCTCTCCAAGCCATTTTCTATTACAATCACATGCTTTTGGCCTCTCTTTCCCGCCCTGACACCTTCACTTTCACCTTCACACTCAAGGCTTGCGAGAGAGTTAGGGCTCTAAACAAATGCCAAGAGCTTCACGGGTTCATAATTCGATCTGGGCATGAGAGATGTGTAGTTGTTAGCACCAATCTCGTACGGAGTTATGCTGCAAATGGAGTGATTGAGACTGCAAGATCGGTGTTTGATAATATGTCCGCAAGAGATATAGTTTCTTGGAATTCTATGATTTCTTGTTATACCCAAGCGAGTTTTCACCTTGAGGCGTTGAAGTTGTATGAGAGGATGAGATTTGAGAATGTGGGTCTTGATGGCTTCACACTCGTTGGTTTGCTTTCGTCTTGTGCTCATTTGGGTGCTTTGAATATGGGGATTTTCTTGCATAGAATTGCTTGTGAAATGGGGTTCGTGGAGAGTGTCTATGTTGGGAATGCTCTGGTTGATATGTATGCAAAATGTGGCCATTTGGATTCTGCTTTTTGTGTGTTTAGTAGGATGAGAAAAAGGGATGTTCTTACTTGGAATTCGATGATTGTTGGCTATGGAGTGCACGGCCATGGTGACGAGGCTATTTCCTTTTTAAGCAAATGTTGATGGCAGGGTTCCATCCAGATTCCATAACATTTCTAGGTTTGTTGTGTGGTTGTAGCCACCAAGGTTTAGTTGAGGAGGGTGTTGAGTATTTTCATGTGATGGTGTCTAAGTACAATTTGAAGCCTGGAATTAAGCACTATGGATGCTTGGTGGATCTGTATGGACGGGCTGGGAAACTTGAAAAGGCACTTGAAGTTATTAACAGTTCTTCTCCAAGTGATCCAGTCCTGTGGCGAACATTACTTGGATCTTGCAAAATCTATAGAAACATAGAAATCGGAGAAATTGCAATGGAGAATCTAGTTCACCTTGAGGCATCAAGTGCCGGAGACTATGTGCTACTTGCTACAATATATGCTTGTACCAAAGACGAAGGAGGAGTTGTGAGGATGAGGAAATTAATCAAAAGCAATGGAATCAAAACCACTCCTGGCTGGAGCTGGATTGAAATCGGTGATCAAGTGCATAAATTTGTTGTGGATGACAAGTCACACCCTGATACGGATGTGATTTATAGAAAATTGGAGGAAATAATGCACAGGGCCAGGTTGATTGGTTATACAAAAGACGAATCTGTTGTGGCCATGTCAGGATTATCCTCTGAAGACTTCTTGGAAAAATCCAATGCATATCATAGCGAGAAGCTAGCTTGCTTTTGGGTTGGCAAGAACTCCAGATGGAACAAGTCTCCGAATAGTGAAGAATCTGAGAGTTTGTAGAGATTGTCATTCATTTACAAAATTTGTTTCCAAAGCATATAGTAGAGATTTGATTGTTAGGGATAGAGTTCGATATCATCACTTCAGGGATGGACTCTGTTCTTGCAGAGACTATTGGTGAAAAACTAATGACAGACATATGCCTCAAGAAGCCCGTATTCCGAGGACTCTGGATATGAAGCTCAGGATCTCCAAGGTCTGCAAGACTTGGAAATTGATGTGTTATCAGTGGCACTTGTTTCCACATCGTCAAGAATTGGAGAAGAGAACAGAGAACATCCACAGCTCGACACTTACAGAACTTGACATGGTTACAAATGCTGAAATCTTACGGATAGGAAGATGATTCTCCAAAAGTATTTTCCCTTCCTTGGAATCAAAAAAGCATGCAAAGCATGATGGGAAGGTGTAATTTCTTTTAGTCATGAAAAATAACACTACAGCAATTACAGCTACATATTCAAATGTCTCAAAGGATACAAATAAAAATGGCAACCATTTTAAGTAAAATTATATTCGCCTATCTTTTAGCTATTGTTTCTTTCTCTTTCCTCTGTATTTTACACCGAACAGAACAAAGTGTACAGGAGGTTGTTACAATGGTCAATTATTATTTAGAATGCATAGTTATCAGAAGATATTGGGTGATCAAAGTCTTCAACATTGTAAGTCTATCCTTGGTTTGTAACTTGAATATAAATTGCAATTATGAATTTTCCCATCCTCAAATTCGGTCGGTCCAGTATGGTGTGTAAATCAGAAGTCGGTTGTATAGGTCAGGTAGCGAACCTTCATTGGCAACTTAGTTTTTACTGCTTTCTCTGCTTAGCATCACTAATTTGGAACATCAGCTGCAAAATGTAATGTGTTGGACAAATCAATCATGATCAGTTCCTCAAATGTGACTAAAAGTCCAACAAGGATACAATTCATTCCAAAGTTATACCCAAGAAATCTCAAGTTATTTACCTTAGTGCCCACATAAAATGTCAGAAACATGCCGCCTAACACAGGCAGTCCTGTAAGATAGAATGTTTCATCAAACACTGCAGCCATGTATTACTAAGTATCAGTAACTATGTTAAAGAATAAAGCATATCAAGGTACCTTCTCTTGTTAGAAACCGAGACATCAGCCAATTAACGCCTGATGGTCCAATAACATAGCCAACAAGGTTTGCAATCTGCATAAAATGAAGATTTAAGATACTTGGAAAAACATAGAGATAGACATTTTGATACATGATTTGCTAAATCAAATTCAGGGGGCAGAGAGATAGAGAGAGAAATTGGATAAGTTAGGTTGGTTTACAAGCAGCGGATATCGGAAAAGTGCGTCTACCTTGCATTTACTGCTCCGTTCAAAAAGAAACAAGGTCTTAAGATGTCAACAACTCATAATTCATCCATTATTGATTACAGTCTAGAACACATAAATAGAAAACAAAAACCGGCAAAAATAAGTTTAGGCTGCAACTAGTAGGATGTCCAAACAGCACAAGTGGTAATAAAATTTAACTGCATATTCATTGGTAATGCAGTTACAGTAATGGCTAGTGAACAAGAGGATCCATTTTACACAACTAACTGAATCTGCTTTTTCTTTTTTTTTTAATTTTAATGAAAACCACACCAAGTACCAAGTTTCAACCTTTTCAATAGAGTGAAAGTTAAAATCACAATCCAAGTTCAAATGTTTCAGAAAATTCTTAGGTTGTCTTAATCAAAGTATACAAAAACAGAACATGAAACTGCTCAGTCACCTATCATCAAAAATCAAGGTCAGCCAAATGTCAGATAATATCTCCAAAATTAGTTACATTAAAATGAAAACACATAAACATCATATGCTAATAAGAATATTAAGTATTTGAAATGGAAGTTATCTGGGTGAGTTAAAAATTATATATCATAACTTAAATTACTATAGCTTTAATGAAAAGAAGTACACACCATGAGGCAAGTAATAGTGATAGAACCAGCAAATGCACGAAGTTCTCGGACAAGGAATTTGCCAAAAGCACTCTCTGCCTAGAACAAAATAATTTGACAATTAAAATTGAATAATATTATTTTTGTTATTTGCAATTGAAATCAAATGAGAACTTAAATGGGAGATGTTGTTTCTATATACTAACTATTAAAGCTCTTTCTATTCCTTCAATAGCAACACAGATAATGACCATGTGATAATGTATTATCTCAACTATCAGGGGAAGCAACACAAGTCTATTCATACTTCCACAATAACATCATACTTTTAGCATGCAAAATCCTCCTTAGCTAGTTGAACAAAAAAAGTATCCTTCTAACCAATCTAGGATCAAATTATTCACGGTTTGACACTTACCTTTAAGATTCTATATGTTCAAAGCAGTTAAGCTACATTTCCTAATTTCATTTGTTATGTGAACCTTTTCCCATTTCTACTTCACCAGAAAACTAGCATGCATCTGAGAGTCTTCACTTTAACAATTGTTCTTTGGTAATGTCCTTTCAAGTCTGGCAATCAGTCTTACTATGATCAGAATTACACTAATTCTTCAGCAAAATGATTGCCAAGTGGAGGCAGTTAACACTTTTCTCCTTATCGAAGGGAACATGAAGTATAACCGAGCATTAGAAACAAGAGCCAGAAATACCTAAACAAGATTCAAACCCAAGGCCTGAAATTATTGACTTCAGGATTATTTCAAAAATCTCATGTACGCTTGAGCTAAACAATAGCTGATTTTAAATCATGCTTGGATAAAAGCAAGCCAACAACCTTAAAAATCCAATGTTATAAGTTATTAAATATGCATGATTTAGGTAAAAAGTTGCTCAGTTCAGTTGTACCCAAAGGTAATTCATCATTGCCTCAACATTCTTAAATTTTAGCAGACAAATTGGTGTGCCATGCTGACAAGCATATCCATAGCTTACACAACCTGATCCAACACAACAGTAAATGGGCTAACACCCTTAAATGAGATGAGATTTATGTTCAACTAGAGTTGCACCTTGCTCTGTCTATGTGATGATAAAGTAAAGAATAAAAAATAAAGAACTGGCTTAGGATAGGCATCACCTGAAATGCATCTGCTGCTGATTTCACTACCATCTCGGGGATAAAGAACAAACAAGTTAGCCATGCCCATGAAAGAAGCTTCCTAAGGCAAGAGGCAATAGCTTTAAGTTAAGGAGTAAAATTAAACAATTATTTATTACCAAGTAAAATTAAACAAATCTATATTTCCACTTAACAAATTAAGTGACTAAAAGAATAACTTGATCAAAATGGGAATTACCATTCTAAATCATGCCAAACAGCAACAAATGTGAATATAGCCCAGATATTATATAGCTTTTTTTGAGATCCGCCAAGTGGAACATACATGTACCTAAAATGTGTCCATATTTTAAAACATAAACAGCTAAATCAACAAGAAGACAGAGAAGACCAGATAGAGAGCTGAAAGTCACACCTCACTAGCCATTTGTTGAAAGAAGCATGCCAATTTTTCCAAAAAGTTTCCAAATTGTGACAATTATTGACACACCTCGGCATATTTTCAGGTGCCTCAATTCCACATATCTACAATGAAATAATTGTAAAGAAATAAGCTTCATCAGATATGTGTTAAAACAACAAAGATTAGGGCTAGCTAAAAGTTGCAACTGAACTGCAGAATGTCTGTTAAAAGAACTAGATTACCTATACAGCTGTTATAACAAGGCACGATTTAAAGAAACAATAGTTCAGGGAAAATATTAAAAAGATATACACTTCCACCAACATACCAGAGACCATAAACGAAAATATCGCCAGATCAGAAAAAATTTGAGCCACATGAAATTTAAGACCTGCAACAGCATATGCAAAAGCAGAGAGCTCATCAGCATGGAAATCTTATGCTTGAAGCTTCGTATGTAATAACATTTAAGTAGATAGCAAGAAAGACAAATAATGTGGTATAACTAAACTTCATAGCAGTGTTAACCACAAGTTCTCATTATATATTAGAGGGGAAAATTACTAAAGCTCTAAGTTCGCAACATTTAAATATTTTCTAATATTGGGTCATTCCCCAAAACACCTAGTCCTATATGTAGATGGAATAATCCCATCCTATAAACTTCAATTTTTATTTCCATTTTATCAAAACTTCCAAGGGTAGAACATAGAATATTCATAGAGATAAATCTTCACAAAAGAAAAATCCTGAAGGCATACATAATAACATGCAGAACCTTAGGCACTAATTTAGAATATTAATTGGGAGTTTAATTAGGCTCTTCTTTTAGTTCTCTTACATCGAAAAGTATTCTACTTATATCTTCATATTAAAAAGCAAAACCTGGTGTATGAAATGAATATGCTTCAAAAACTGATTCACATAAGTATATAAGAAACCTAGAATCCAGATATAAAAAATTCTTAAGATAATGAGGATCACCACTTACCCCATATCCAACAATGAATACATCCAAAGGAGATAACAGCTTCCACATGCCACTAGACAGTTTAAAACAAATTAGTTGCTACAGAATAAAAGTAGATGAAAAGGATCCCAACATGAAGCTTATCCTGTCAATTAAACTCACCTGAATGCAAAAGCATTGTAATAAAATAGATGTGTCATTAGTTCCATCAGAAGAAGACTAAATATCCAACGTAATCCATACCAAAGCACATCCCTCCTTGAGTAATTATTTTGTGGCACCTCTAACTGCAAAAGGTAGTATGGTGAAAATAAATTAGATCCCAAGACAAAGAACTAGTAAGGAAATGCAGTTTTGAGGGAAAAAAATGTAAAGTGTATTTCAATAATGTTGTTCGCTAGATTGGATACATCACAAAAAGCAAAAAATAGTTGTCCACAGTTCAAATTTATTTATTCTCAAAATTCCATGCACACCAGACAACTGTGCCCAACCTTGGTGGAATACAAATGGAGTTGCACAACTCTATAGTTGTATGAATGAAGAAGCTGGTCCAAGTTTCACAACAATTAATGCAGCTATTAAGTCTCTCACTTAAGTATACATGCTTTTGTGCTTTCAAGTACAATCAATCTTCACTGTTTATGAACCATTTAGGTAAATTTCAACAATGTTTTTGTTCTTCAGCCTCAGATAGTTATTTACTTATGAAACCATGATGATTTTATTTCAGCAATGACAGAGATGGCTGATGTTTGGTACAACTACAAAGAGTGTCAGGAAAACCACTTCACGCAGAGATTAATTCAGCTAAACAAATGAAACTATATCATACAGATATAGAAAAGGAGTGGAAGGGGTGCGGAAATATAGCATTGAGATATAGTCACTGACCTGCGAAGCAAATGCATTGAAGCTTACAATTGGCCCAGAAATGTATAGAGGTGCATATACCAAATAGCAGAGGTACATAGCAAAGGTGTAACTTTCACTGACGTTTCTCTCCTGAGCAATAAAAGTAGATTTTTGATTACCAAAACTTATTAGTATAGAAGATAGAAACAACAAGATTGCAGTAATTAGAGAAGTACAGAGCCTCATACTTAAATGGCTGCCAACCTGTTGAATTTGATAACAAAGTTTTCCTGATTTACAAATATGGCAACGTTGAACATGCTTCTGCAATCACCATAACGGTATCATAAAATATCAGCAAACAATGCAGTTCGGTAAAGCATTTCTTAACAGCTATTAGCATACAGGTAAAACTAACTAGAATCATCAATTTAGAAAACCAGGAACTACAGATTCTTCCACACCAATAGTTAAATTAAAATCGTAGTAAAACGCAACCAATTTTAAATTGAGACAGCTTAGGTTATCATTCAAGGATGCACAATACTCAAAAAGAAAATAATTTTAGCAGTAAGCAAACAAGGATCTAATGCTCAAAATTATAAAATGGACTGCCCTTGAAGAACATGCACACAAAGTTATGATAATACATAGTTTCAATAAAAGGAAACCCCAATCTAAGAATGCACAATTCTGACTAACATTATTATAATTCAGACACCTCAAATTGGGCTATGCTGATGCCAATCAAGAGAGTGAAAGGAAACATTTAACTATAATTTACAAGATCATTTGAATGGAACACTTTTTTAGTTCTAGTGCGAAGACAATAGACATACAACAATTAAGTCATTGCTATATGCTTCACAAATTTACAATTTTCCCTAATAGACAGGTTAACAATGTAGGTGAAGCTGAAGTGAGGCAAAAAGCAATAAATCCCACAAATACACAAAAATGTATATTCTATTCAACCCTATAAAATAGATACCTCATGATCGAAATGAGAACCTTGCTGTGCCCAATGGTAATCATATCCAAAGCTTATCATGCGCAAAATAACTGAACAAATAAAAACTAATCATACACTGTACTCGCAAAAAAGAACTATATAAAGAATATAGACTGTGTTAACAAGCTGCAATCTATGCGTAGCTTTGGCTCACTAAAACAACATCATCAAACTAGGAATTCAAAGAAACAATATGCTCTGCATAGTTTTCAGTTAAAGAGGGTGAAAAAGGAATCGATATATGATGTTGTCATTTAATAAACAGAAATTGCCTTTATGGCTATCAAATCTCAAACATACTAGTGTCCTAACTGAGATCAGTACACCTTCTAGTCAGGCGCACATGGGCACACAAGGAAATGTGAACCCCTTGGTAGTCTTCAAAATAGCCAATGAACTCTATGGGAGTTCAATGGCATATAGAATTTTCCCAGAAATTTGAGGATTAACATATTGAAGGCACTAGGCATGAGAGTAATATAAGTTTAAAAAAAAAAAAATCTACAGCAATGTGACAAGAAGAAAAATCAATCCAAAAGGATGTTTCAAGCTTATCAGCTTTTAGGACTGAAAAATCACAACAATGAATTAAAGCAGTAGAATACCAAAGTTAAAGCAAATGTGCCATCTAAAGGTGCCCCGAAAGTTGTCAAAATATGCCCAACGCTGCCTATGTAGAGAAGAACAAAAGTACAAGTTTTATTAAAAGAAGAAACAAAATGTCTCATGTCAAACACGACATACAACTATCCAAACAGGAAGCGAACCTAGCATCCTCAACTCACCCAAATATCGAGAATGAATATCCCTCGTAAACACGATTACAGATAAGGAAGAATATATTGAAGATCCAAAGTAGAATCGGAAAGTAGTTTTTTCGTGCAAAACTCTGTATAAGAAAAAATGCAGTAAGGTAAGGTCACTCATTAACTTACAGGAAATTAGTTACTCTGAAGAAGAAAAATAGAAATTTTTAGAGAGAAACAAGTGAAGTTGCAATATAATGAATGATACCTTGACTAGAAGGAAATTAAGGGAAGCAATTGACAGGATAAATATAACACTACATGAAAGAGAATAAAAAAACAGGATCAGCAAAAGCCAATAAATAAATAAATAAATAATTGTGAAAGATATGACAAAAAAGACATACCAAGCTCCATGTAAATAGAATAGGTAAATGAAAGAAATGAAAAGCCAAAGAATGGACATCCCTCTTGCTTTCAAATGAAAAAATGTTCTAAACCTATTGGCGAGCACGGCAAAAAGAGTGAAAACCACAGTCAGAATAGGTAAGTTCGATCTGAAGTTTCTCCATTGAGCATCAGAGGCATCCTAAAAAGGAATACATAAAAAATATAAATCATCAATCCAAGTAAGAACATTAATAATTGAAATACAAAACGATAAAGAAAAGGGTTTAATTACATTGAGACTTTCAGGAGAAAAGAGCCAACCAGGGCGTAAACCATAGAGTTTGCTGAAATGGTCTGAGACAAATTGCATTGAATTGATTGTTATTGTAAACAACATAAAACACAGGGAAAGGCAAAGTAATTGAGTAAGCGAATACCGTGAGAGATTTGAAGGGAGCGACGGATAATGAAAACATAAAAGGCAATTGCATACGGTATCAAAACCATCAGCTCTCCTTTACAAGAATAAGCTTGCATCTTCTTCTTCATCTTTGTTTCATTCAACATTGACACTGCTTCTGCTTCTGCTTCACTCATTTCCGTCCCTAAATCTTCACTATCAAATGATTTCTCTCTATGCTCCAAAATCTACTTACTAATCAAATTAACTAATCAAATTCCTCACTACCACCACATTGCCATACATACGGAATTGACAAATATGCACAAGTAATATAACATTTGTAGCAGTGATTGAATTTCATAATAAGACTAGGCAAAATGATAATGGCTTTGCAATGAACTCAACTACAAAATCGAAATTCCAGAAACTAATCGCCGCGGCCGCTGCTGCTTCACTTGACTTTCACTAATATTAGCATCTTGCCGAAATGGGTACTCCTAAACTTCACTTTAGTAGACAAAATATGGACAAAATAAAAACTTGACAACAAACGCGATCTGGGTTTTGCGTTTTGGAGAGAATAGAGAATTGTGTTTGATTTTCCTTTTCTTTTATTTTTCTGAAAATACTAAAGTATTAAGGGTAGATATGGCCAATGGGCTGCCGTTCCTGGTACGGCCCATTTAAGGAGGCCCACAGTGCCTTGGGCTGGCATGGGCACAATAAAAATAAAATTGAGACTTGGGCACGGAACGCATGGGTTGTGGGCTGTGCCTAGGCTGGCCTGTGAGCTCCATAATTTTTTTTTATTTGTATTTAATTATAATTTATTTAATGGTATTAGTTTTTAGTTTTAAATATATAAAAACTCTAATTTATTAAAAATTTAATTTTGATTGTATTTTTTAAATTAATTATATTTAAAGTTACTAATTCTTATTACAATTGAGATATAATAATAAGAATAAATATTGGTATTTGATAAATGATAGAATAATAACATCTTAGAAATTAAAAACACTTAACTTAAATTCGAAATATAAATAATACATGATAACAAAATATTTTTAATGAGGTGCGTTAGCACCATCTCCCATCATTCGATTAAACTCATTAATACCTGCAAATATTGGTTGATAATGATTAATATAACACTTTAAGAATCCCATGCCATTATAGACTCTATAGCTTGACTATGTTTTTGCAATAGTTGCACTTAAACTTTTGTACCCTGTCCCCGATTCAATTAATGTAAAATGATAAAAAAATTTTGGGTAAGGACAAGGACTTTGAAATTCATTACCTTAAGGAGGATGGTGTTCATTGCTTTCTAGCTTAAGATGAAAATACTCATTTTGATTGTTATTATCTTCTATTGAAAATTCAAAGTGAATGAGAGATAGGAGGAGTTTAGAGCTTTAGGGGTTTCTCTGAATTTGAAAGTTATTACTTAGTAAGTTTCCATACTAAGGTTCAATCCAATTAAGTCCATAGCGTCTACCAATTTTGTCGTATCCCCTTTGTGTTTTAGAAACTCAATGTTGTTCTCCTTTTCTTTCATTTCTGCAAAAACAGTAGAATTCTGTAGATATAGATTTCGATATTGAAAGGTTTTTGCTTTCTTGTTAGAAATGATTCTAAATCTTTTTATCGAAAGATCGAGAAAAAAAAAAAAAAAAAGGGTCTGCGGGAATGATTTGGAAGATCCAAAACCTAAAATAATGGTATTTGTTAGCAACAACATAACGGAGGCAGTTAATCAATCTAGATTGATCCGAAATCATATCCAAATCCAATATAGCACCTATAGGTACATAAGAAATGCATTGAATCGATTCTTTTTAATAAATAGATCCGATCGCAACTTCAAATATGGAATTCATAGGGATCAAATAAGAAATGATACTCTGAACCATGAACTATAATGAAATATACGATCAACCAACATTTATCCAACATTTAAAAATGTGATTGTGTGTGTGTGTTTAAAACATATGGACTGTAGTGTGTGTATTTTAATAATGTGGCTTATACATAGTAATTTAAATATAACCCATTTTTAGTAATTTAAAAAAATACGTTTTGAAAAAGTATGTTATAATTATAACATATATGTATAATGTATTAGTATCAAATTACTTGACTCTTAATTTTAAATGTTAAAAAAAAAAGTGAAAGATGACACAAAAAAATGTTATATTTTTTTTATTTTAACATGTCATTGTCACTTTATTACATGACTAATAGTTTTTTCATGTGTGACATTATGACGATGACAATTCGAATTTAGCTTTTTTGTTTTTTTTTCCTAAAGGTAAGTTTGAATAAATGTTAGCCAAGTAAATTTAGTAAAAAAAATTAGTATGTTACCAATATTACACATTTGCATGTGCTCTTTTTTCTTTTTGAAAAATGAAAAAAAAAATAAAAAGTGAAGTGAACCCGTAAAATCATCATTTTTTTTTTTACATTTCATCGTATCATCATTTCTTCTCTCTCTCTCTTTTTTATGTCTTTTATAGTTTTTGGCCGTTTCTAGCTGTTGCAACAAATTATAACCGTTGCCAAATTTTAATATATTAAAATCCAATTGAACTAACTTTCCAACATACATTCTCAACTCATTTTTTTTTTATTCTTGAATTCATCTTTTGCCATTACAAAACATATAGCTCATTCCGAAAATTATGAACTTGATCTAAATTTCAATTTTGTTCAAGTGGGGAAAGATGTAGAAATGATGGGGATCAATATAATCAGTATTTAAATGAGTTTGAAGTCTAAAGTGCCTAAAGTGTATGTGCATCTATTTATACTACTGTTGGAACTTCTTTAAAGTCTAACAAAAGAGTAAAAACTTCAAATGTTTAGAAATATTTTACAATTAAGGAAGGAATAAATTCCAAAGGCAAAAAAGAAGAAATGGAGTTTTGTGTATTTTGTCATAGTTCTTTGTCTTACAAGTCTAATGGTGGCATCAAACATCTCAAGTTTCATTCTGATAAGTGTTGGGCAAAATACGTTGCAAAAGACCCACGGCAAAGTGGCTTTCACAACATGGATCTAAGGGGGAGATGGGACTATTTTTATATAATCACAATGAGAACTGAATTGGTTGGGCACTATACATAGTATTTGCTGGACAACCATTAATATTTTCAAAGGATGTGCACTTTGAACATTATATGATAAGGTACACTTAGCCTCAATTTAAAAGAATTCCTAGAAATACAATTAAACATGATATAAAGAATGTTTATGCAAAAAAAAAAAAAAGAATTTGGTTTCAAATTTTCTGATTTTAAAGGTATTATTTCTGTTACTTTTGATTGTTGGACCGGTAGTAATAATATGAATTATATTTGTGTGACATCGCATTTCATTAATGAAAATTGGAATTTGGAGAAAAAATTGCTCGCATTTCATGAACTAGACTACCTTCATACTGGAGTTTAGATTTTTAATGCTATTTTGAGTATTTTATGAGAATATAACGTTATTGACAAAATTTTTAACAAAACACTTGATAATGCTTCTGTAAATGATGTTTATGTGGACTATCTTTTACGCAATCTCATACTCGCACGTGTTTCACAATTTTTTCATATTAGATGTGTTTGTCATATTAAGAATTTGATTATTCAAGATGGTTTGAAATTTATGAGTGATAGTCTCTCTAAAATTAGAAAAGTAATACACATGTTGAGATCACTTCTAGATATCAAGAATTTTATATGAACACATTACCTTTTATGAATTGAAAAAGAAAAAAAAAATCAAACTTAATATTAAAACTCGTTGGAACTCCACATATTTGATGTTAGCTTCTTGTGCAGCTTACAATGATGCCCTTACTACTTATGCTAATTATAAGTTAGGTAAGGGTAGTATTACTGTTAATGGTTGGAATATTGTATTTAAATTTTTGAATTTTTTGAAAGTGTTTTATGATACTACTCTTGCATGTTTAATAGTTTCTGAATTATCTTCATCTAAAGTGTTGAGTCCTTTATATAATATCAGTGATCTTTTTGCCCAACATAAAAATGATGTATATCTTGTTAATACATGTGAAAAAATGAAAGAGAAATATTTGAAATTTTGGAAAAATATTTTACATTTGTTTGTTTATGCATCTCTTATAGATTTTGAGTTTAGTTTCTATAGAACACAAGCTTTAGTTGAAGGGATAGCTGAAAACTTAAACACAATACTTAATACTAGTATGAGTGAATATTTAATATCAATAAAAGATTGTTTTCATGGTTATGAATTAAAATATGGATTGAGCTTAAATAGATCACAATCAACACCACCTGAAGCAGCTCCTGTTTGATTTGAAAATCCAACAGTGCTTTTGATCCGAAAAGGTAAGTTCCCAATTGGTAGTGGTACAAGTGATAGTTACATTTAGGGGTGGACATCGGATCGGATTCATCCGAATCCGAACAGATCCGATATAATCCAAATTTGTTAAGATCGGATTCGGATTTAACATCAAATCCGATCGGATATAATTTATGCAATCCGATAGAATTTGAATCGGATCGATTCGGATTCAGATTAACCGAACCATCCGATCGGATTTTTGCTGCTTTAAAATCAAAATTCAGAAAACAAAAATGAAAAACCTAAGCTAAAAAAAACAATCCATGAAGTCATGAACACTAAACACCCATTCTCAAAAAAATCAAGTCAAAACCTAAATTGAAAATCAAAATTCACGAACAAAATCGAACCCATTCTTAGCAATCTCAACCTTGAACACCTAGAAATTGTCAAGTTCATAACTAAAATCAACTCAATCTCAACAATCTCAGCCACAAATAACTAACCAAAATCAACCCATTCAACCCACGAACTCTCCTGCCAGCCGCTACGCTACCCACGACCGACGAACCCAGCTCAGCCACTACCCACAACCAAAGAACCCAACCTCAACAGCAACAACGATCTACGAGCTCATTTCAGTCTTAACCACGAGCCACGAACCTAGCTGACTAGCTCAGCCATTACCCAAGACCAACGAACCCAACCCGTACCAGACCACTACCCATGAGCCCATTTCATCGCACGACCACAAGCCACGAACCCAGCTCGTACTACCCACGACCAACGAACCCAACCCAGCATGAACCACTACCGCGAACCCATTTCAGCCACGACCACGAGCCACGAACCCGACTTAGCCACTACCCACAACCAACGAGTGACGAACCCAACCCCACCATGACCACTACCATGAGCCCATTTCAACCGCCGACCACGAGCCATGAACCCAGCTCAGCCACTACCCATTATTAACGAACCCAACTTCAGCTACAACCACTACCCATGAGCCCATTTCAGTCGCGACCACGAGCCACGAACCCACTACCCACGAGCCCATTTTTGCCACCACCACAGGTCGAGTCCAAGTCTGCTGGATCTGACTACGGCCGCAACGAACCCAAAGCCTAAGCAACCTAACTTACCCATCCGGGACCATCAACCCGCGACCCATCAAAACAATTCTTGAGCTTGTTGGAACTTTTAACTTGATTTTTTTGTATAAAATGAACGAAATGCTTGCAACTGTCAATGTGAAATGTGATTTGATATAATGGCATTGTTTTCTTTAGAAAATTAATTTAATTATTCCAATTAATTTTTTATTTAATTTGGCTCCATAAATTTTGTAAAATTTATTTGATATGATCATACTATTCACTGTTTTATTTTAATTGTATTACAAATAACTGCATTACAAATTTTAACTGGCATAAATATATTTTATAATTTTAATAACTATAACACACAATGAATACATTAGGAATATATACCTCTTGCAGCAAAACTATGTCCAACCACTAATAGATAGAAATAGAACTGAGCCTCTAGATTAAATTTATTTTCTTTTTTTGAATTATTATATTTGCCAATAAATTCCAATTTGAAGCACTAAGTTATAAATGTATTTATTAGCATTATATTGGCATAATGCCTATTACATGTATATTCATGTAAATATATATCAATACTCTCAATAAAATGCTTGAATGTTTAAATTAATGTCATGATTTTCTTTATTTTCAAATAATGAATTTGTACTTTTTGTAGGCTTAAAAGATTATATACAATCAAAAGCCATATTTAACTTTTAGTTAAAAATTCATAAATAAAGCAATGATAATTGATATGGTTTTTGTATTTTCAGATGACTGGGCATTCAAGATCAAATTCTAATGATGATGATGATGTTCAAAGTGTACAAGTACCCACAAAAAAAGGAAAAAGTAATACAAAGCAAAAGAAGCCAACTCAGAGACGACCGATGAAGAGAAGATCTGAGACATAGAATCGTTTCACTTTACTTGAGGACAACCAACATAAAGCAAAGTGCAACTACTGTGACAAGGTATATCAATGCTATTCAAAGTATAATGGGATTAGCAATATGAGAACTCATTTAAAAGTATGTGAAGCACACTTAAAAGCGAAGCAAGAGCAAGATGAAAGACAACAGAAGTTGGCAGCTGAGAGTGGTGAAGGAAATGCAAGTAATCTAGTTTTGGCTAAAGGATGAAGTCAAGATGCTTGTAGAAGGGCAGTCACTAAAATAATTATTTTGGGTGAGTTGTCACTCAATTTTGTGGATAATAAAGGATTTAGGCAATTTTGTAGTATAGTTGTTCCTCAGTTTATTATGCCATCTCGAAGAACTATTAGTAGGGATGTTATGAAATTATTTTTGGAAGAAAGGAGAATTTTGAAGAGTTTGATATGTAAGAATAAGTAGAGAGTGTCTCTTACAACAGACATATGGACTTCAGTTCAGAATATGAGTTACATGGTGATCACAGTTCATTTTATTGATAGCGACTGGTGTTTGCATAGGAAGATTATTAGTTTCAGTGCGGTTGAAGACCATAAAGGGAGAACGATTGGTAAAAAAATTGAGGCTTATTTACTTGAATGGGGAATAGAGAGAGTGTGTGTAATAACTGTTGATAATGTATCAGGCAATGATGTTGCTATTGATTATGTGAAGAATCAAATGCTTATGTAGAATAATGCTGATGCACTTGTATTGGCGAGTGAATACATGCATGTGCGTTGTTGTGTACATATTTTAAATCTAGTTGTCACTGGAGGGTTAAAAGAGTTACATGCATCAATTGCCGGTATTCGGAATGCTGTGCAGTATGTGAGATCATCCATTTGAGGTTGAAAGCATTTAAACAATGTGTGGAGTATGTGAAAGGCCCTAATAGAATTTTATTTTTAGATTGTATTACCAGGTGGAATTCCACCTATTTGATGTTGATGACTGCTTTGAAGTTTCAGGCAGCATTTGAGAGGATGGCAGAAGTGGATAAACTTTATGAAGCATACTTTAAAGAGGAAGAAAATGGTGGGGCCACCTGGGCCTGAGGATTGGGAAAGTGCTGAACGAATTGTACGATTTTTGAAGATCTTTTATGATGCTACATTGACTTTTTCAGTCTCTTTGAGTGTGACTTATAATCTTTGTTACGATACAATTAGTTTGATTGAGAATTCATTGAGTGCATTGGAAAAAAAACCAAAAATGTTTATGTGAATTTGATAGCGGCTAATATGAGGGAAAAATATGCAAATATTGGGAGTGCATGGAAAAAATTAATAAAATCTTGATTGTTGCCTCTATACTTGATCCACGGTGCAAAATAGATTTTACAAAACATATTTTTGGTATAATTTTTTCCAATGACATTACAAAGATTGAAGAAATAGTCGCAGTGATGAAAGGCTTGTTGAATGCACTTTTTGATGCATATAGTGGATGGAACTCCTCATTACTATTGCCTAGTGAGAGTTTTCCTAGTCGTAGTGGTAGCAGGTGGTGGTGGTGGTGTTCTATTTCTTCCCTACGTCTTGTAGATGACACAGACGAGCAACAAGGGTATATAATGGAACATGGTGATGACACCCTACGAGTTGCTCGCCCTTTCTTTGGATATGCTAAGAAATTTTCCATTCAGAATGAGGGCAAGCTTGTGTCAACCGAGGTCAAAAGTTACTTACTTGACTCGATTGAAGATCCTAGTAATGATAAACTTAATGTTTTGCTATGGTGGAAAGTGAATGGGTCAAAGTATCCAATATTGGAGAACATAGCAAGGGATATCTTTGCAATTCCGGTATCCACTGTTGCATCTGAGTCCGCCTTTAGCACCGGGAGTCGTATTATTGATGAATATAGGAGTTCTTTGACTCCTACTATGATTGAAGCATTGATTTGTACTGAAAATTGTTGCAATCTAAACTTTTTGCCACTCCCGTCTACGATCTTAATCAAGAGTTGAAAGATCATGTATATCAAATGGAGTTACAAGAATGTAGTATTTCTTTATATATATATATTACGTTTTATATATAATAGATTTTAAATTTATTATAATAAAGTTTTTATATTACTCATATACTAATTTTAAGTTTTTTTTTTTTAAAGAGTATGTACAATCACAATCTTCAACGATTACAATAGTAGGCGCTAGTATTCATCATGATATTTGAATAGGAAACTCTTAAATTTAATATATCTTTTAGTTTCAAGTTACTATAATCATAATTATTTTATTTTTTGTTTAAGTTTTAAGTCAATTGTAACATAATAATTGTTTGTGATCTTATATTAGGAAAGTTGAAGTTGATAGTTGGAGACTTGAAGTCTTGGAAAGTAAGAGTTAAGGAGTAAGGACTTATCAAAATGTGTGTTGTAAGTTTAATTAGGTGATGTTGTACTTTAGTTTGAAGTGGATATATACTAATTCCTATTTCCTAAATGTTGTTGGATGATAATTTTTATTTTCGTTTATTTTGTTGTTGGATGATAATATTTATTTTGTGTTGCTTATTTGGAGACTTGGAGTTGGAGTAATGTTTATTTTGTGTGGTTTATTTAGAGACTTGGAGACTTGGATGATAATTTTTATTTTCATTTATGTTGTTGTTGGATGATAATTTTTAATTTGGTTTATTTTATTGTTGGATGATAATATTACAATTTTGTGTTGTTTATTTGGAGACTTAGAGTTAGATTAATGTTTATTTTGTATGGTTTATTTAGAGACTTTATTTGAAGACTTGGAGAGTTGGAGTAATGTTTGTTTTGTGTTATTTATTTGAATTTTGGAGACATGGAGATTGGAGTAATATTTATTACTTTATTTTGTGTTGTCTATAACTCTATACTAATAATGTTTATTTTGTGTTGTTTATTTGGAGACTTTGAGCAATGCTTATTTATGTTGCTTATTTGGACTTTGGAGTAATGTTTAATTGTTTATGCAGCTAGCTTATAAGAGGTATATTTGGCGATGATACTCAATTGTGAGCTTGTTTTCTTGTGTTTTTTTATGGTTTGCAATACATGTGTTTTCATTAATTATAAATTTCATAAAATTTTTGAGAAAATTATCAAAAAAGTCCCACATCCGAATTCAATCCGAATCCGAAATTATGATCCGAATCCGAAATATAAATTCATCTGATCCGAATATGAACTAATCCGAAATATATATCCGATTCGAATAATTCAGATCGGATTATGATCGAATTAAAGGTCGGATTGAAATCGGATTGATTTTTCCTCAATCCGAATTATCCAAAATCCCATTAAATTCGATCCGAATCCGAAATTGCTCACCCTTAGTTACATTGTTGAAAATGAACTACAAAAATGATTTAAGTTTCAAGAGATATTAAATACACGATTTACAAATACATATGTTTTGGTGTTTTGGAAAGCAAAATGTCACTATATTTCCTGTATTATCCATAATGGAGCATGATTTACTAATACCTCTAGTCTTAACTGTAGCTTCAGAGTCTACCTACAGTATATGTGGCAAAGGGTTAGCTGATCGTTATTCAACTTTAGCTGGAAAGACATTAAACAATTTGATGTGTCTTCAGAATTAGGAGGCTGCAGATCGTCGTACACAATAATGTTGGCATAATGAATTAGTTAAGGAGATGTCATCTTTAAATATGAAACAGTTACAATTGATTGTGATACAAATGCTGCTGATAATGATGATGACGACAACAACGACAACGATGCTCATGTTAAAGTTAATAACAATGAAGATGAAGATTAAAATTTATAAATAATTTTAATGTTTGAAATAGTTGTAAAATGCAAATGATAAATAGTTTAATAAGTGCCAACCTAGTTGGGATGTGCTGTAAATTATAGTGATGCAAATTACATCATATTTTATTTTACTTGTGTTTTGAAGCTTTTATTTTATAAAAATAAATTTTATTTATCTCTCAATAATAGTATTTTTTATTTAATTGAGTAATATTTCTATTTGTGTTTTAAAGTTTAAATTGATAATGATTAAATCATTCATCATTTAAAATGTAAATTCATTCAATTAAATTTAAATTAACTCATTTAATATATTTATCAATGTGAGAATGTATTAATTTTAAAGAAATAAATGTGAAATTAGAGATTTATATTTTAGAATACGATATAAAATTTAAAATTTATATATTATTTTTTATCTTTTTTATGACAAAAAAATAATAAGCAAAAAATTGAATTTTGACGTCCTAGTGGCTCGACACAGCTCGTTAGCAACCTCTGTTAGAATAATTAAATCTTCTAGTGAAATTCATTACCTAAAATTCAGTAACATTCATGTTGTATAACTAATAATCAATAATAAAATATGCAGAAACATACTTAAATTCATAATGCTCAATTATCCTCTAGGGTCATGTGGTTGACCTTTTATATTAACACGTATATCATAGAGAGCCATTTAGTTTTTCTATGCACTCTTTTTGATAATAGAATACAATAAAAAATAGAAAACATACGTGTAACCTAGTGACCATAGTCACTTATATAGACAGCTTTTCATGTTGTCACTAAGTATTCCTAATTCTGCCCATCATAGAATTAGAAAACTATTAGGTCTCTACACATAAAAGCTTACATCTTATTAGATATATTAATGTCCAAATTACAAAAAAAGAAATTAATCGGATCACTTTTGATTGGGCTTAACCTTATATGACAGTCGGCAATACATAATTATATTATTCACATATAAGCCTAGCATTAGATTAAAGATTTAACAATATTGAATTAAATATCCAACAATCTCCTACTTAGGCTATATGTGAAACATTATAATTATATTTTGCAAAAAGCAATAACTATATAAGCTCAACCTTATAATTATCCAACAATAACCATATAAGTTCAACCTTACTGTCATTACCAAAATATACCTATAAACAATTCGATCTATCAATCATATCAACATGGATCAAAGCGACATTCGTTAAAAGTGTTGTAACTTAACCCGTCAATAGTTACAATACTAATACAACTGAATGATATATATTATGATGTGGATGTATACCACAAAAATTTCATGCAATATGATCTTAACATGCATATTTCTAATTGGTTTACCTTAAACCTTGGTGAAATCAAATTTTATTAAAATTAGAGTGTAAATAAACAAAAACTTTATTTTTGCAGAAAATAAACCCTTAAATAATCATAAATTGAAATAAATGAATATATATATATATATATATATATATATATATATATATATATATATATATATATATATATATATATATATATATATATATATATATATATATATCATAAGAGCATCTAAAATTACAAACTCCTACTAAAACTAAATATCCTTAAATGACATGACACCCATACGAGCCACGTGCTCATGAAACATTTTGGTTGGCAATCTTTTAGTAAGCAGATCCACAATTATGGAGTTTATGCCAACGTGTTCTATAGACAATTGTTCACTTTGAACTCTTTATTTAACAACTAAGAGCTTAATATCTATGTGTTTCGACTTCGTCGAGCTCTTGTTGTTATTAGAATATATTACTGCTAACTTATTGTCATAAAATAATCTGAGTAGCTTATCAATATCATTTACTATGTGCAGCCCCATGACAAAATTCAGTAGCCATATCCCTTTATTGGATGCTCATAATAGGCTATGAACTTTGCTGCCATCGTGGAAAAGGCTATAAGAGACAGTTTATCATTATTCTAGGAAACAACACTCCCAATTAATATATAGATATAGCTGGTCGTGGAGATAGATTTGGAAGAAGACTAGCAGCCAGCAAGGCTGTGATCGGTGAACAGAGTGAATTCAATAGAAAATTAGGTCAGGTACAGAGTTACTCAGCCGGTAAGGAGAGGGTTTATGGCCAGGCCAGATGCTACCGAAAAACTCGGGAAGATGTAACTTGTTTCAAATAGAGAGTAATTTTTCGTATGCCGGGGAAAATGCCCCACCTTTCTACATTAATTCTTATTAAAATTTCCTCACCTCAGGTCTCTAGAATGAAAAGCCCGGGTGGAAGCACAAACAAAAGAATAGAGGAGCAATAGAAAGGGGGGAAGAAGTCTAGTGCTAGTTCTTACTGAAACTTCTTTATCTAACTTTCATTTTTGAGTGGTTTCTTTGTTCTCTGAGTTGGATTGAAAGAAAGAGCAACCTTCCTCTTCTTCTCGTCGAGAATATGGAATATTCCCTCTATAACGAAAATATTCCATATTACCTCTTCTCCGACGAATATTGGCTATGACCAATGCCCCACTAGCTGAATAGGCGCAACAAAGCTACCTGAAAAAAGGTAAGGTGCACCTTAATCGACGAATTGCGTTTTACCAGAGAGATTTTTTTAGAAAGATTCTCCATTTCCGTTGGATAAAAAATCTAAAAATAGAAAGAATATAAATAAATGCGCATACGCGGGAAGGGGGCCCACTAGTTGGATTTTCATTTCAGTGGATTTTGTAGCCCCTTTGCCAACCTATATAGGGCCAAACATGAGCCCGGATTCGTCTCAATAGCTCTCTAAACCAATGCGAGTATGTAGGGATCGGAATGAAGCGTAAATAGGTGGGTTCGAGCAGAAGTTAGTTAGTTATCGATCAATCATTGAGAACTAGTCTCCAAGTTTCGAGATGCAGAGGTTCAAACATTCAGTCCCATCTTTGGTCCAGAAGGGGTTCTCTATCTATGAAAAGAGTTTCCACCTTACTTTATACTATCTTCACATCTAGAAAAATCAAAGTCAACATATCCAACCTCCGACATGTCAGCATGTAGTTTTTTATTTTCTGTAAGTACCGCAATACTAGTTTTACTACTTTCAAATGGACTACTTAAATATCTGCCTAACATCCTAATAACATATGTAATATCCGACCACGTACAAACCTGAGCATACATTAGACTTCCTACTGCTGACGCATAAGGAATCATCTGCATCTCTTTTTCTTCAAAATCACTTTTAGAGTACTGATTAAGACTATACTTGTCTTCCTTAGCCATAGAAGTATCACTTAGTTTACAATCTTATATGTCATATCTTTTGACATACCTCTTTTGTGATAAACCAAGAATACCTTAGGAGCGATTTCAGTGTATTTGTATACCTAATATAAAAGAGGCATCACCAAGATCTTTCATATCAAAATTCTTAGCTAGAAATCTCTTAGTTTCGTGCAACAAACTATATCATTGCTGGCAAGCAAAATGTCATCGACATATAAAACTAGAAAAATATGTTTACTCTCACAGAATTTATGGTATATGCAATTATCAATCAAATTTATCTATAAATCGATCGAGATGATCATTTAATAAAAACTTAAAATACCATTGTCGAGAAACTTACTTGAGCGTATAAATGGATTTCTTAAATTTACAAACCATATTCTTTGGGTCTCTCGACTCAAAGTTTTTTGGCTGCATCATATAGATTATTTCATCAATGTCACCATTAAGAGCTGTCTTCACATTTATCTAATGTAGCTCAAGATTGAAATATGCACAAATGTCATTATAATCTTAAAAAGATTTTTCAAAGATATAAGAGAGAAAGTCTCTTTATAGTGGATGCTTTTTTTTTTCTGTGTAAAGTGCTTTGCGATAAGACTCACTTTGTATCTCTTCACATCGCCGTTCAAATCCCTTTAGTCTAAAATATCAATTTGCAATCAATATGTTTCATATCTTCTGGCAATGAGACAAGATCTCATATGTCATTATCCTTTATGAACTTTATTTTCTCATTCATGGCATCAATCTACTTCAAGAGTTAAAACTTTTTATGGCTTAACAAAAATTGATTAGACCATCTTCCATCACTCCAATGTCTGTCTCATGTTCTTGAAAAAATATAATTTAGTCATCGGGCATTGCACTTTTCTTTTCTCTAGTGGATATTCATAATGGCATATGCTTTTAAAGTGGTAAGGTTTGTTTTACTGGAACAATATCTGATATGGGGGTTCTCCAATATTGTTTTGATCTGTTGTGTCTTGAACAAAGACAAGAATAAGACCCTGATCAATGCTAATAACACATGTG
The DNA here is from genome assembly GCA_025617385.1 of Murraya koenigii. NCBI lineage: Eukaryota > Viridiplantae > Streptophyta > Magnoliopsida > Sapindales > Rutaceae > Murraya > Murraya koenigii. The sequence goes on along the minus strand of CM046819.1, from coordinate 1,014,026 downwards.
AGATTATTAATATCTTCTTATTTAAAAACAAAGTCCCTAACTGTATCTCCCATCGCAAACTCGACATCCTAAAAAATAATGCATTTTTTGACTCGAAAATCGATTTAGTTGCGAGATTATAAAACTTGTACCCCTAAATCATTCAGAGTATCCAATAAAATAAAAACTCACCATCCTAGAGTCCAGTTTCTTCTTATTAGCCTTATAAGACTTTGCCTCAGCTGGACATCCATAAATATGTAAATGCTTTAGACTAGACTTCTTACCTGTCCAAAGTTCGTAAGGGATTTTAGTAATTGCTTTAAGTGGAACCCTATTAAAGATATATGCTACAAACTTAACTGCTTCTCTCTAGAGTAATTCAGGTAAAGTATAATGATAAATCATATTCATCATCATGTCCTTAAGTGTCTTGTTTCGTCTTTCAGTAATATTATTTATAATAGGTGAATCAGGTATAGTGTATTGTGGGACAATGCCACATTTCTCTAGGAACTTAACAAATGGTTCTGGATGTTGTTCACCTGAGCCGTCATATCTATCATAGTACTTACCACCAATATCAGATATGATACTTTTGATTTTTTTATTGAGTTAATTCTCAACTCCAGTCTTAAAATTTTTAAACATATCTAAGGATTGTGATTTTTTATAAAAGAGATATATATAGTCATATCTTAAAAAATCGTCGATGAATATCATAAAATATTATTGAAAATTTCAAACAGCCATAGGGAATTACCCATAAATATCTGTATGTATAAGTTCTAAGGTGTCCAAAGTCCTGTTGGCTTCAAGTCTTCTTTTATTGGTTTGTTTCTTTTTATGTAGTTAACATAAACATCAAAATCTATAAAATCTAAGAGGTCGAAAATTTGCTCTGACATAAGTCTCTCTATTATCAGTCTGGAGATATGGCCCAATCTTTTGTACTATATTCTCATTGGTTAATTTTCTCTTTTTACCTCATATACTCAATTGCAGAGATTCATTTATAGATTATCCTGGCTTGGCAAAGAACTAGAACTAACCAATTTTGAATCATAAAACAAACTAAATTTCATATTCGCAAATGAACAGGAAAAATTAGATTTGTCCAAAACGAAAATAGAAATTAAGTTCTATCTAAATGACGTACAATAAAAGTTTCATAAAGATCCAAATAAAATTCGGTCTTTAATAATATTATAAATTTGCCTATTGCTTCAACTTCAACCGTCTTATCATTACCTATATAGATGTAACTTTCATCATCACTTGGCTTTCGGTAATTCAGACAACTCTACATAGACACACTGATGTGAGTGGTTGCACTAGAATCTATTTACCATGTGTGTCTAGGCATCGAAGTTAAATTAACCTTAGAACAAATTAGCTTAAAAAGCATATATTTCTTAGCACATAATGCGTGATAGTTGTTACAATGCTTCTTCTTTGTGCTTCAGCCTCATAAAAGAAATAACCAGTATCTTTCAGATCACCTAGTTCTTTTGTTGTTTTTTTTTTAGGTGTTGTATCTGCAACTTTCTTATACTTCTTCCTCTTTTTGCCTTTATCCTTACCTTTAGAGGTAATGGATAAGTGAGTACTTTCTACCTTATATTTCTTCAGCCTATCGTCATTTTAAATATAGTGTGATATAAGTTCATTCAGAGACCAAATCTTATTCTGCCAATTATAGTTAACCTTAAACTAGTTAAACTGTGGTGATAAGGATATTAAAACCAGATGCACTTGTAAGTGCTCAGAGAGTTCAAGATAAAGTGCTCCCAACTTAAAAGCTAAATGAGACATCTCCATATTGTACTCCCTAACATTGTCTTTGCATGTATATCTCATTGAAATTAGATTTGTTAAGAGCGTACCTATTTTAGCTTTTTCATTCTTGACAAACCTCTTTTCAATATCCACAAGGAACTCCTTAGCAGTAATTATCTTGTTAAACGTTGAGTTCCTGTATGCTTTCAGAATGGCCTTCTTCATGATCATCACACACATGCGATTAGATTTCTCCCACCTATCTAAATCATTTTTGTCATGAGAAGTACTCACATTCATAAGAATTGGGAGAGAATCAACCCTTAATGCAAGATCAAGATCCATGATTGCAAAAATTATTAAGATGTTTTCTTGCCATGACTTGAAGTTTAAGTCATTTAGCATAGGAATTATTGACAATAATATTAGCAGCAGACATAACTAACTCTAGAGAACAATAAACAAAAAAAAAAAGCTTTCATTAGTCTTAAAATAAAAAATAAATTCAAATAAAGGTAAACCCCATCTCAAGATACTGTACACTCCATTAATATTTCATCTTTAGATAAAATATTAACTTTTAAGTAATATTTTACTATAGTAATTAAACATTGATAATAAGAACATGTCAAATAAAAAACTTCTTTTGGGATGATTTATTGTCTATATGTAAAATCATATAATTATCATGTGTTTATTACCACAAGTGCACATGTAATTCTATCAAATATGGACATTCTTTTGGGTCGATTGATATTTATAGAAATTATATACGCACAACTGTTTATATTTTAAAATAAATTAATTTTCACAAGAGAAATCACTTTGGTGACATATTGCTTTAATTAATTCATCTCAATATATATATAAATATACCAATATTTGAATTTAAAATTATAAAAAAATTAAAATTTAGGTAAAAATCAACTATTAATAGTTGACTGTTGACTAGTCAACCATTCAGGATTGGACCGATTCGGGTTGCCCTAAATCGGTTTCTGAACTAACTCCAAATCCAAAAAAAAAAAAACACTAACTTTCTTTTTTGAATGTTTCCTATATTTTCATGGGCTAAATCTTAACTATAGATTTTAATCCATCAAGCCCAATTTCTAATGAACCTAAAACTAAGTTTCATTAATGTCAATGGATAAGTGATTGCATAGCAGCCCGTGTGGCATTTAGACAACTTCTAGCACAAAGTTGCTAAGTAAGCCTAATGAACTTCTCAAGCTAGCTATGCAATTGCAAGAGTGTTAGAGAGAAAAAAAATAGCAATATGGCTAATATGTGATTTTATTATTTACAAGGAAGGTTACAAGAGAGCTTTATACATATTTGTGTGATATGTGTGTGTGTGGGGGTGTTTGGAGTATGGAGATGCTTAGAATGGTGGGTGTTAACCCCTATTTATAGTGTGGTTTTCCTAGTTCTAGAGTTATCCATACAAGTTATACAATTAAATTTGTACAAGTAACTATTTAGATAAGGATAAGGTTAAAGATAGAGATAAGGATAAAATAGTGATAAGGATAAGCATGGTAGGTTCTAGATATGGAGGATGCTAGAGGGTTTTAGATAACGGGCTGGGCTTGCTAAGTGCACACGCCTTGTGACAGCCCAATTGGTTAGTGCATCCGTACTGAGCGCATCACGGCTGGCTAGTTATATGGGGTGATCCATTTCTGAGCGCAACCTACTTCTAAGTACATCCGGTCATTGGTTGTACTCATACTAAGCGAACCCATGTGCGCAATTTGGTCGTCTTTAGTGGTGAAGTTGAGCGGCCCGTGACATTAAGTTCAAATAAATTTAGAATTTAAATGAGAATTTTCTTAACCATTTTACCAAAAAAGAATATTTTATAAAATCTCAGGAACCTTTAAGAAATAAACTATGAAGCCTTAATTCCATCATTTTTTCTTTTTCCCCCACCACTTATTACTCTGAAGCCTTAGAGTTATTTCAAGTGTAGGACCTATAATCTAGCATTGGCAGCTTTCTTTTCTTTAGCGGCGACCATGCAAATTTTTTTTAACCCGATTTTCCAAAAGAAAAAGAAATCCTCAAATTCTAAATTTCTAATTTTCTTAATTCTAAATTTTTTAAAACTAATTTTAATTCTGAAAATAACTATAAAAGTTGTTCTCAAATTTAATGATACTAGATTTGGGAACACTAAAACTTTAATCATTAATCAAAATTAAATTTGACTTTCAATGATCTAACATGAAGAATCTCTTATACCACTTGTTAGAGTAATTAAATCCTATGGTGAAATATATCACCTAAAATCCAAAAACATTCATGTTGTATCGTTAAGAATCAATAATAAAATATGCGAAAGTGTTGTATTATTAAAAATCAATAATAAAATATGCGAAAGCGTACCTGAATCTATAACGCTGAATTATCTTCTAAGGTCATGTGGTTCGTCTTTCAAATCAACACGTATATCCTACAGAGTCATTTAGTTTCTTTGTGCACTCTTTCTGATGATGGGATACTAGAAATAATAGAAAAGATATGTGTGACCTTAGAACCATAACCACTTATATAGACAACTTTTTATGTTGTCACTAGGTATTATTAATTCTGTCCATCATAGAATTAGGATATCATTAGGTCTCTACACAATAAAAGTTTGCACCCTGTTAGATACACTAAAGCCCAAAAAAAATCTAATTATATTACTTTTAATTGGGCTTAATCTTATATGACAGCCTGCAATACATAATTATACCATTCACATATAAGTCTAAAGTTGAATTAAAGATCTAACAATATTGGATTAAATATCTAATAACCTCTACTTAAGGGGTAGGCTTCTAACGTAGTTATTACTATTTATAAGCTGTTAGAGTCATTGAAAATGTTTAAATATGAGTAAAAAATGGATTCTTTATTTTCAAGGAATGTACATGCATGTTAAAACAAAATAATTAATTTGGTACTTTAACTTATTCGACCCACTCACTTTATTTTTTGCTTGATTATATACTTGATTTACTTAGTTCACTTACTTTATTTCTTACTCAACTAGATACTTAACTTACTGAACTTTATACTTAACTTATTCTTATATAGATTGTTTGGGGTATTTGTTTTTTATTTTTGCCTCCTTTTTAAAACATATCTATGTAATAGAGTATAAATTTAGTATTTTAAGACAAATGAGGTAGATGAAAAGAAAAAAAAGAAACCATGATGGAAATAACCTTAACACCATGTTGATATAAACTAGTGTCAAGTGACAACTCCTAATTGAGGTTGATAACTATCAATATGTGATAAGCTACACACTCTTTCAAGCGCTTCCTTTTTCCCCTTAAGTAGAAGGATAAGAAATATATATATATATTTTTTATTACTCTCTCTTCCTCACATTTGCTCTTTTTTCCCTTGAGTGATTAGTTTCTTTGAAAGACAACAATAATTTTTTTTAATGGTACATCACGACCTAAAGGGTGAGTCCCATGCTTTTGTGGATTGCGGTCTCAAACGATAGGCTGGCAATAGGCTGACTGCTCTATATAAACCAATCATCATATCCGTAGTGTTATGCTACGAACCATTTCATTCTTTTCTTAGAAATATGCTTTATTACTTTTAAGATACAAAATCCAGCCTCCTTGTCTGGTGCTACATGATAGGCATGTAACTTACTTGGAAAAAAAATTTCGTACATGACATTTAAACAATTTTAGTGACTCTACTAGCTTATAACTTTTCATAACTATAATAGCAACCCCCCACTAAGGGTTGGTATTATGTGCTCGTTATTTGTTCTTTTAAGGTGAATCAAGTTGGATACACCATAGAAGACCTCGAAAAGTTAAAAGGATTCCCCGTTCACTAGTTTAAGTTGGTTACAATTAGCATAAATGTGAAAGATTGAAAGTGGCAGGACCAAAGTTTACAACAAGGTAATTGATTAGTTATGACTATTTGTAATCCTCGCGAGGTACCCATGAGAGTTTGAGTTTGAGTAATCCAAGACATTATTTGAGGAGAAGTTAGATATGTCAAGGAATTAACAAAAACAAAAACAAAAACAAACATTTCCCATAAAAAATAAAACCAAGTTGTCTAAGTTTGGATGAAGGAGGACCTGGGTTTTGCTTGTACAACTGAAATAAATCTAAAAGGTAACTAATATATAATGGAATGAGAGAAAAATTATTCTAGTTCTTGTCAATTTATGATAATTTAGTTTTTAGAGCGGGGGCTAACTGTTGCAACATGAAATATAAAAATTCAAAAAGATGAGGTAATAAAAGAAAGGATGATGTCATTGAATTGGTGAAGTGAAAAAAAAATTCCTAAGAAGGGATTTTGTCAAACTACATATACAATATAGCAACTAAAATAAAAGTTCACTTCAAGTTAAGTCCATTTGCTGGAAGTCCAACAACAGGAAGCTTTAATTAAGTCAACTGTTGATCCAACCAAATTGCTTGGTTCTTGAAAGCCTGTAATGGGCTTTTTGTTCAATGGGTTAAACAATGTCCAAATTAGGCTTTAACGAAGACCAATGACTTCAAAAGTATGAGAGACATTTTGGTAATAATATCAAAATAATATCCTACTATTTTCAATTTTCATTTTAGAGTATTGATTAGTCATCAATTTATTAGATTATTAATTTGTAACTTATAAAATTATTTATTAATTCACTTAACTAGTCAATTAGTGAATTAACAAACAAATTCTAAATTGAATTGCCAAAATCTTAAATCTTATTCACAAAATTATTCAACAAATTCGGAAACTTATCATGTGTTGCAAGTAGTGATGATTGATAGTGCTAAAGATAGGTGGTGGTAACAGTAATGGCAAACTTGGTGGTGATGAAGATAAGTGATGGGTGTGATGATGATACTTAGATAGAGAACATATGAGAAAGAAAATAAATTAATAAAAAATAAATAATTTTATTTAATAATTGTATTTTAGAAATAAATGAGTTAATTGATAAGTGAATGCTAATAAGATAAATTAAGGAGGATCAAATATAATTACTGTAGGGATAAAATCAGGTTTTTTAATTTTTTAATTAAAACCTTATAGGATCGATCTCATGCAACATATAAGAATTAAGTAATCTAGAAATTCGTACCTGAATGTTTTGAGAAGATGAACAATTGAGAGTTGTAGATTCGTCTCCAAACGATCTTCCAGGCTATGACTCAAGATTGATCAACACTGGACGTGTGGGCGTCTGTTTCACCACTCCTAATTGCAACTGGCTTCTATTAGATGTCTTCTATATTTTTCTCAAAAGCTCTACAATTCTCTTATCCTCTCGTTTCTTAAGAGAATAATGCTCATTTTATAATATCTTATGAAAAACCCTAGTATGTTAGGATTAAGTAAAAGTGAGAGAATATATAACTAACTAGCGAACCACCTTGTAAAATATCACAAGCACCCCTTTTACACTTGAATATAACATACTAGGCCTTAACAAATATTATAATTATAATTTTCATCTAATATACCAGTTTTTCTTACTTTTTGGTCCAATAATGGTGTTGTGAATTAAATGAACTAACGCAGGGATCATTTGGGAACATACAATAGTGTCTACAATAATTAAATTTGTAATTAAACAAATATAATTATTTAATTCCAATTCTACTCCACTATAAGATTGTAACCGACCTCCATAATTGTATGATCGAATAATAGTTTGCCCAAGCCACATTGATTTCTTTACTGCACAATCCTTTATACCACATCGTTAATTTAAATTAATATCTCAACTGTCCAATCAATTTAATTACATATTGTTCCTTACTACTTACTAGTTTTCTCTAATGATCATTTTTAACATACTTATTTATGTTGAGACACTTTGGCCAGATAATTCTATAATTAAGTACTGGAAACCCATCAAGAGATGTGTCGTATAAATTCTATATTGGTAATCTATAATTTCAATACTTGTAATTGCTCCCACCAATATACCAGGTAATCTTGACTACATGTGTATGTCGTGCCCATTGGTAACTCAAATGAAATAACAACTACAATCATGAAATTATAACCAACTCAAGATTAAAATTACAGTAAATCAATGTCTATGAGATTTAATATGTGTGACAGTTATTACTATGTTAATTAAATCTTATATGTGATCCAGTTCAATGTAGTCATACTACATCAATAAATTTATACATGATTAAGACAAATCACTCAATGAATTTATTACAGTTTATATCTAAATAAAGTGCCCAACTTTATTTATCAACTGCGAACTTAATTTATTTAATCATAAGATAACTTATATTTATTTCTTCTGCGAATCCACATGGTGATCACATAAATACATATAATATGATTAAATGGACTTTACTTAAAATATTAACGCAATAAAGATACATGAATAAAATACCTCATTTTATTTCATTAATTAAAAATATATTTATTACAATAAATATAAATATACTTTAAAGAACATATTTTTCTAACAATTACTTGAGGAGAAATAGTTGTCTGAATTCAACTATTGGTATTGGGCCTTTAGCAATACTATGTTATATATATAAAGTTTCGATATAAGATACCAATATTATGGGTGATGATAATGCTTACCTTTGTGGTGAGCCACACTATTCTGTGGCGTTGTTTTGGTTAATCCACAACTTTAACATTATTAACTTGGTGTCTCATAATTTACATAAACTTATATAGTTGAAATACATAGTTTTCATTAGTAGTAGAGCCACGTAAGAACAAGTGGGGGCAGCCTAAAATTTTCAAAAAACATATTTCAATTTTCAATTAAAATTTTACCCCAATAAAATTTGTGATTTGTCCCTATGGACTTTGAATAATATACCAAAAAAAAAAAGGAAAATAGGCTCAAAGTTATATTTCCATCAATAAAATCGCTTTAAAGAATATATTAAATGTATAATTGTTTAAAAGCACTTCAGAAAAATCAAATTCTTTTAAGTACATTAAAATTTCCACCGTTAATTTTAAAGTTCGGCTATGCCATTGATTTGTATCTTAAGTGATTTGTTGCCTGATGTATCATTGAATAATTAATGTGCAAATTAAAATACCACATTATCTATAGATAACAAAATCAAGAAACTTGTAATATATGTCATCTGATGTGTCATTTAATGATTGATGATGTATAATATTATATTAATAATGTAGAAAAGGTGTAATGAGGATTAAAGTCACCTAAAACCTATCACAAAAAATAATGGTTGGTGATATACAAACTATATTATAGCATTACTCTTCCTCTAACTTGTTATATGTTTTGCTCTCGTAGGTTGGATTTATTTTCAATTTTGCTATAATCTCTCTCTCTTTAAAAATAATATCACTATTACATAAAGTACATTTGGCATATGCTAAAGTGATTTTTCTTTTTCTTTTCTTTTTTTAAATATGAGTATGTTTGAATTTAGTTGAAGTATGAGTGAATTTGAATACAAATATCTGATTATTATTTTTAATACATGAATATAAGTGGTATTTTATTTATTTTTATAAGTAAGAAAAATCTTGAATATGACTATTTGAATTTATGTCTTTATAATTCAAAACGAATAAAAAAATTAAGTAATATAGTTTAAGAAATAAGTATATTTAATAGAGATAGTTTTGGAATATAATATTTATTTTTCATTCAATTTTTTTTTCTATTAAGATAAAGTCAAAGATTTTTTTTTTTTCTATTATGATGCAAACATCTAACAATTAGTCAGAAGTTCAAAAGAAAATATAAAAAATTAATTTCAGACGAGACATTTATCAAACAAGTCCCAAATTGTTGTTGAGGGTGTGTTTGATAATTTTACAATTTATTTAAACAAAACAAGAGGGGAGCTATTCGGTAATTGTCCATTTTGGTAATATTTTTCCCTCAAGATGAGCAGTCAATAGTCATTGTTTTTGATGTGCAGTGCTGGCCCCCGGAAACATTAAAACCCTAACCGCCGCTCGCCGCTCTGCAGCATTCGGGAATCAGGTACGTTTTATCTGCTATATCTTATGATTGTTCAATAAATCAGAAAATTTTATCATGTTTAATCAATTTAATGGATCTCTTTTCTATTTATATTATCTTAAATTTAAGTTTTAAGCTTGAAAAATAAGTGTATTTGCTACTTAATAACCTCACTTGTAATTCTCAAATTTTATTGTATCCATTGATTGATTCGCAAATGTCAGTGTTTGCAATTTTTATAAACTTATTATTTTTTTTTTTCTACTTACAGGTTAAAAAATATGTTGAAAGTGAAAACACCCAAGAATCCCAGAGTCAAGCGTGCGCTTGAAAAACGTGCTCCAAAACTTGTAAGCTCAAAAAAAAAAAAATGATTTTGTTACATGAGTTGTATTTGTTTTCATAAAAGAACATGAGGGTTGTTTATTTAATTAATTTTTCTATATGATGGTTTTGCAGGTTGAGACGGGGAAGAAGACGCTTATTCTTCAAGGAACAAAGACGAGCAACACGTTAAACGATGTATTAACAGAACTTTATCTTCTGAAGAAAGGAAGTGCAATAAGATATACCCGAAAGAATGAAAACATTAGACCTTTTGAAAGTGGTGGTGAAACATCTTTGGAGTTCTTTTCACTGAAAACAGATTGCAGCATTTTTATTGTAAGTAAACATTCATTACTTATGTTGTTGAAATAAATTAACCGTTGGAAGGTATTGCTTATGTTGTTTACGGTGCATGAGACTGGATGCTGGTATGGTAGTTGGCAGTCGAGACTTGGTGCCTGTCTTAACTGTAATAGGGTTAGATAAATTATCGATGGAGATTCAATGTTTGAAAAGTTTTGGTCTATAGTTGAACATTTTAATGATACTTTGTGGATTTGATATGTAAATGTGTTGCCATATAAGGACATTGTAATTTATGAGAATATCCTGTTTCTGTAGAACCTGGAATGGGAGGAAGAACTCTATATGGAAATCTAAAATTTAATCTAGGAAGCAGTGTACAGGATCTTGTGTTCATTGTCATTTTGACTTGGATGCTAACGTTGTGGGGCTGTTAAATTTTATGTTTTGGATTTCTAAAAATCAAATGCATTTCATTTGTCATTTGCATGTTCTAACTTATGCCACTTTTGGGGTAAAATTTTTAGATTGTTAAGCTATGTTGCACTGAATATTTTAACGTGTGATGTATATTGAAAATGTCGAAGTAACTTTTTTGGATATTGAGAGACAATCTGTTAAATGTTATTTTGCCATGCAGATTAGTTTGATTCCCCCCTTTTCTTTTCTAGTTATTAAAACTTCTTGAATTTTCCCTTGGCAATCTAAGTTATCTTCTGTGGCTTATGCCTTTTATTGCAATTTCACTTATGCCCTTCTGGGATAAAATTTTTACCATTCAGATTGGTAATGCTTGTCAACCCTGTTTTGGAAAGTACGATTTAATTTATTTTTTAACTCCTAGTCTTCATGTTGATATGGTTCTTGTTGTTTCCATTATATGAGATTGGATGCTGCTATGGTAGTTGGCGTTTTAGACCCGTTCCACATTCAGGATAAGATTAATTATTGATAAAGCTTCAACATTGAACAAATTTGGTCTACAATTGAACATTTTAATTATATTTTGTGGGAAGTGTATTGCGACGTAAGGACATTATTTTGTGAGTGTGCCCTGTTTCGATTGAGCATGGAATAGACCAAAGACTCCATAGTGAAAAACTGGATTTAACTCAGGAAGCATGTTAAGCATCCCAACTTATTCTATTATCATTTTGTGTTGGATGTTTAATGTTGTTGGGGCCTTAATCAATATTTTGCATTTGGGATTTATGGGAATCAGTTTTGTTTGTTCTGAGTTAAGCCCCTTTTGGGATAGAGTATAGATATTGTTAAGCCCCTTTTAGGATAGAGTTTAGATATTGTTAAGCTGTCTGGCACTTGAATATTTTCACAGATGATATGGTATGGATATGCTTTCTGACCTTATATCTGCCCAGTTGGTCTTCAAAAAGTAACTTTACTGTTGGAATTGTTAAATGAAACCAAATTCAGAGATGGAGAGACAGTCTGGAATGTTCTTTTACAAAGCCACTTACCTTTTTTTCCCCCCTGATTATTCAACCTGCTTGATTTTCCCTCGGTAGTTAAGATATATAATATGGCTTGTTAATTGCAGTATGGGTCAACCTCAAAGAAGCGGCCAGACAACCTGGTTATAGGGCGAACATATGATCACCATATCTATGACCTAGTAGAGGTTGGCGTTGAAAACTTTAAGCCCCTTAATTCATTCACATATGATAAGAAACTAGCTCCAAGAGTGGGCTCAAAACCTTTCATCTGTTTTGCTGGGGAAGCATTTGAGAGTGTGGAAGAGCTAAAACATTTGAAGGAAGTCTTGGTTGATTTGCTTCGTGGGGAGGTATGGTTCTTTTGTCCTGACATTTTACGTTTTTGCTTTTGAATTCAAAAAGAATATCAACAGTAGATCTGTTTTTTGCAGGTTATCGAGAATTTGAATCTAGCTGGGTTGGATCATGCTTATGTATGTACAGCAGTATCTTCAAATAGGGTGTTTTTTACTCATTGCGCACTGCGGCTGAAAAAGTCTGGTACAATAGTCCCAAGAATGGAACTTGTAGAAGTTGGCCCTGCCATGGATTTTGTTGTTCGTCGACATCGTCTTCCTAATGAGAGTCTAAGGAAAGAAGCCATGAAAACAGCTAAAGATCAGTCTAAGAAGAAGGTTGACTCACTTGACATTATCCTACTTTTTCATTATATGAGCTTGAAATGAAAAATCACTGATGTGTGCCCCTGTTTTTGCTTACAGGTGAAAAATGTTGGTCAAGATGCAATACAAGGGAAGATCGGAAAGATTTATATTCCTGATCAGAAGGTAAAAAAATAGTTGTGCCCTTTATATTCTTACCTTATTAGTTTTCATCCTTTTTTACTCTTATCCTCTCACTTGTCCATTGCTGTTCTTTGCCCTACCCACCCCCTCCACCCAATTTAATTCTTTATATTTATTACTCGTGAATGCTTTTGGTTGGTTCAGCTTGGAGATATGGCATTACCGAACAAAGCTAAAGGAGTCAAGAGAGAGCGTCGTGAAGCTAAAATGAAAAACGATCCCATTGAGCGTGCATCAAAAAAGCAGAAGGAAGAATCTGTGTAATTTTCTTTTTGACCTCAATATTAAGTTACTGTTGTAATTTTGCCTCTAATCCTATGCAATTTTGAATCTATTAAGCTATTGTTGTAATTTTGCCTCTAATCCTATGCAATTTTGAATCTAAGTGAACAATGAAATAGTTATAGTTGGCATGAGATATATAGATCACCTACATATTAACTTTTGCCTAGGTGATTTTCGCAAGCCTCATGAACTCATGAATATGCAAAAACGATTTAGTTTTCCAGTTACTTTTTGTGCAATATCTGCAGTGTCTTTTGTGTCAAATTGAAGCGATGCTATTGTATTAGAATATAAGAAATATGGTAAATTTTGTGTATGGGAGATGAGAAAATATTTTCTGAACAAAAATTGCTAAAAGTCTTTTTGTTAACTGTTGGAAGGTATACCTTTTGTTGCAATCAACAACAAAATATGATCTCATTAGTAGCAACAGCAATGATACACTTGACTTAGGAGTGGCAATTTGTTTCAACATGTGTGTTAATGTTGGGTTTTATGTTAAATTCAGGTTAACAAGGGTAAAATTCATTTATTGCTCGCGGAAAAAATCAAAATAAGGATGTGATTAGTTTATTAAATGTGTTTAGTTGCGTTCACTTGTTCAACACAATTTTGAAAAATAAAAGTCAATTTAACACATTACATAATTTTTTTAATATTATTCTTAAGTTGGTTATAATTGGATTGATAGTCCTTGATCACGATATGATTAAGTTATTAATCATATCAATTTATATCAAACCTATAAACAAAAAGTTCGTACAGGTCGAGGATTTTTTATTAAAAAAATGAAAAATATATAAATACTCGTTCCATTTTCTTATTCTTTATATCTCATTTTAAGTTTTAATTTATTAATTATTAAGTTTAATTTTAATTAACATATTATTAAATAGAAATACTAAATTTATTTAAATAAAATAAAAATATAAAATTACTAAAATGACTAAATAACAAGAATAAAATTTTCAACATTTATATGGAGAAATATGATGAAATATTGATGATTAATGCCTGATGATTGATTAATCATGATAAGAATTTTTATTTTTTCTCTAAAACTATAAGAATATGAAACTATAAGAATATGGATATTTAAGATGGAGGATTTTAGAAAGAAATTCGGTATTTTTTCTAATCAATGTTAAAATAATGAGAATTCACATATTGAGTGGACAAAATATCAAATTTCAAGCATGTATTTCTTTTTCAATTACTGCCATTCCCCACATTTTCCTCTTTTCTTAACATAATTCTTTTTCTAGATTTTAATGGAACAAACTTGAGTAAATCGTGTGCATCTGATGTCATATGAAGGTTGCTTTGATTAGGATATCATAAAAAGATTTGTGGATGGAAAAATAACATGGACAAATATCGATGAGGCATGAGTTATTGTGTCATTAATTTTAGGAACATTATACACACGCATTGATGGTTATTCAGTTTTAATTTCCTCTTTGCAAATATATATGCCAATAAACATTCATGGTGTACATTAGATGGCTGCGAGGGCAAATATCATTAATAGAACCATCACAATTTACAATCCAGCTTTGATGTCATTTACTAATTATGAGATTATGGCTTCCTAATGCATGCTAATGCTAATGCTCTGATTCCTAATGCATTTCCCTGGCTTTTATGTTAATAGGAGAGATGTGAGCATAGACCTTGATCTTTCTAGATTCGTACAGATTTAATTTGGTGTTCTACAACTTTATAATGGGTCAGGAGATTGTGGACCATAAGTTCTGAAAATATATAATTGAGTACTTGATCTTTGGCATGCCCTTCAATTTCACCTGTGAACATGGAGGCCTAATACTCATGAAGATTAGGGCATATATATAGATGGAACATGCTTAATAAACCTGTCAAAAATTGTGGCTCCATGGTTGGAGTAGTCCATAAGTTACATTTTGTGTTTTATAATAATGCTTCTATATTTTGACTATTGTCTTAGTTGTTAGTTTGTTAGATTATATACGCACTTATCTCTTATATGTTTGTTGATGCTTCTGTATTTTGACTTATATCTTACTTTATTAGATTATGTATGCACTTAACCCAAACTTAATGTTGTCTTTATACTATTGAAGCTATAATATATTAGTGGACACAATAGCCCAATAATTTCATCTAACTATGTATACCAAACTTAATTGTTATAAATTTCTACTAAGAAGATTCCTAGAAATAAATTAAATTTTATTTAAAATTCCTAACATGGTTGGTATAATTCAACATTCGTAAGTCCAAAAATAATGTATTTCTTTGAAATATTGTTGTTAGATTAAAGGTTTGACAATATAAAAAATAAAACAATGACAAGAGTAATGAAGTTCATAGAATAAGAAGCTAAGAATTGATATTATAAAAGAAAGCAAGCATGCTCATTTATAAGAAGCTCTAAATATCCAAAAGATTATAAACTATATATATAGCTCATGCGAAGTTACGATTCAATAATATTTTGTTAAATCTCAAGAGAGTATTCATCCAAATTCCCAAGAAAACAAAAGTTGTAAGTAAATACTTGCCTAATTTAAAAAATAAAAAATAAAAAAATGTATTAATGAAGAAATATCAAAATAATGAGTAGACCTAAATTACCATCTAGATAGCATATGATCATAATTCATCACCAGCCATCTACTTGATCCAAATATATAAAGTCTTTTATAGATGCAATAGTCAATCATCGACACTAGTGCTCGAGTAACAAGATCACTTCGCAACACACATTAACTTAATAACATGCATGTATGTAACAAAATGCACTAACTAAATTTGAAATCATACACTTCAACGTAAAGAACAACATATACAATCGATTAATGAAGAGCATGAGCTGATTACAAAAAAGAGAATATGTTTAACATAATAACGTCAAGAACAACAGATCTCAGACCCCAAATAGTGATAGCATTCATTGTGAAGCAATTTTACATGGCAAACAATAAAAATGTCTTCCCCACCATCTTCCTCACTTTCATCCATAGGCTTCCTCATTCTCAATTTACCAGGAGCAGCCTTTACAAGAATCTTTGGCACAATCCATTTTAATTCTCTATCAGACCTATTCAATACAGCTTTCGGCGATCGAAACCTTCAATAATATATGATCAACCGAGAGTTCGAAGGAAAACGTAACGTCATTTAACGCCATAGGCAAATTAGGTTGGAAACATTTTGTACCATCACATAAAGCATAGTTCCACCATGTTTTTTAATTAACTAGACTCTTAAAGGCAATGGCGTTAACCTAAGAAGCAAACTATACTTCAAAATTGGAATTTGGTTTATTAAAATGAGTTGTTCTCACATGAAATATGTCATCACCTAAACTACTAACTTTCCAACTCTGCACCACAAATCTCTTAACACCACTTCTACCCTCAACCGTAAATGATAACTCAGTATCACTATCATCCACTGAGGTTCGTACATGGCAATGTACTTAATAAGCCACACCTATTGAAAAACTCTAAATTTAAGGTTTGCACACTTCAATAAGAAAAAGATTGAACAATAATAATTGATTAAAATGCTTCGTCAAATCATAATAAATTTTAACACATTAAAAATGAGTTATAACCCAACTGCAACAATGCCGACTAATCACAGACTACGAAACTTAAAAAGAAAATTATTTCCCTTTTTTTAAGGCAGGTAAAGAAAGCAATAGGCATTATATTAAGTTGGTTAATCAGAAGCAAATATAGGGATAAAACATAACTAAGAAAAGACTTTATGATGTAAATGAATTAAAATTATAAAATTAAGACAAAATCAATATTTCGTGCAACTATAAAAGATGATCAAACACTATTAATTTTCAATTTAATTTTACAACATACAACAATTGGAAGGATGCCACCATTTACCTGACAGATGATGAATATATTTTGATTAGGGTTAGTCCATCTGGTTTCTTCTAGCTTAACAGTATTTGCTCAATGAGATGGTTGACAATATTAATTGTACAGTGTTGAAGATAATGTTGGCCTACCCTTGAAATTTTTTCTTGTGGGTGTTTTCCTCACTTTTTTTTTTTTTTTTGGTGTTTTCGTCATTTCTCGTTTACTATTTAGTACTTCACATATGTCGAAGCCCAACTACAATACTTGTGACTTGAAATATAGTGTTTAAGGAAAAGTTATGATAATGGAATACCATTTACAGAACAAGTGACAAAATGGAAGACACTTGGAACACTAAGACATAAATAAGAATTAGTGTGCAATTAACCGAAATAACTGATCACTTTACAATTATTATCAAACATATATAACAGTTTTATTGGGTATATGTCATGTCAAGCTGAAGCATGCATACACCAGGTGCATGGTAGGCAGCTCCTAATTTGATAACAATGAAAAGTTTCTGGTAATACCTAGGCAGTTTTGTTAGATATTTCAGAAAATATTTTTATGTTTAAAGCCAATTTGTTGAGTTGCCTTTAATTTAGAACGAGAACTAAAAGCATGATACTAGCATTTTAATTTAAATTTGTCACCACAATTTAGTTGCAATAGTTTGACTCTCAAGTACAAACACAAAACATTTGCTAGGGCATTGAACAACAAATAATATTAATGTCATGAAAACAGAATAAAAAAAAAAAAAAGAAGCGTCTATACTCTGCTACTTGTTGAGTTGTCTCACATTGACAAGTAAAGAAGAGATACTTGGTTTCATAAGTAAGATAAGTCACTCCACCCAATAATAGGCTAGTCTTTTTAGTTGAATATGATTAATGTTAAAAATTGTATGTTTTCTAAGGAATAAAAATATTATTTTGTGTTTTTATTATAATTTAAATGTATAATTATGTAATATATTGTGAAATTCTATTTATTTTTTAAATATTTGATTTTGTGTATTTTTATGTGTTTATTAGGTAATAATAATAATTTTAAGCAATTTAAGGCTCATAACAAATTAATGGATAGATACTGGTAGTCTAAAAAGTTAAGTCATTATCGATTAAGACCCATGATTTTTGTTATAAAATTATAAATTTTTACCATGTTAAGTACGGTAATTGTAAAATTATAAGTTTCTACCATGTTAGGTGTGTTAATTGTGAGTAGATATGCTTGAGTGGATTGAGTTAGGTTTATGTTTAGTTAGTGGACAAATGTAAGGCCATAATTTAATTAGCTTTGTTTATGTGTGTAGTGTGGATCAATCATAAAATAGTATAAATAGAGAGGATGAGGAACAAGCCTCTTTCTCCCCAATTTCTTCCTCTCTTTCTCTCATCTGTCTTTGTAGTATTTAATAAATTAATAAATAAATTTAGTTTTACTTTTAATTTTAGTTATTTCTATTTTTATGTAAAATTTAATATTAATAATTATTTTTATTTCAATTATGCTAGGCTAAATAATAATAAGTTAGGGTAAGGTGAAGTTTTTAGTAAGAAAATATTATTTAAGTAAATTATATTTTTAATTATATAAATTAAGATATTTTCTAATTGATATTATCCATATTTTATATTTGAAAATTTTGATTTGTTGTAGGCAAACAAGGGAGTTTGGCATAATAAATTTTTAATATCTTAGTATAAAGTATGGTAAAATAGTATTTTGACTTATTGTAGACACATTAAATTTTGGCAATCTAAGTTCTTAATTCATAATAAAATTAATGAAAAAATAATAATAATTTATACAATTAATTTTTTGAGCAATATTAAATTATGGTTACTACTAAGATTGGATCAATAACCCTAATTAATTTATTTACATAGTCTAACTCAAATTAAGTTTCATATTTTTAATTTAATTTAATTTTTCTTAGATAAATTAAAATAAAAAAATTAAATATTTCCTTTCTGGATTGATTTCAGACTTACCGAACTATATATAAAAAGATATTCTTATACTTGAGAGTTATAAAATACTTTTAAATCGTGTCAGAATACTTAGAACTTTAGGCTAAACTCTCCTGATAATTAGTATTTGGACCTTAATAGCCAAAATGTAGTGATGAAACAATTCAAGTATGTCAAACAAAAGGACCAGAGTTTGGTAGTGAGGATTGTTGAGTTGTTTTCCACATTAACTAGTAAACTTTAATTTATAAGTAAGATAGATCACTTCAACTAATAGACTAGCCTTTTGGGTTGGATACCTAAAACTATAGGCCAAGCTCTCCTAACACTACCTACTCTATTAATCTCATCTCAGGGAAAATTAATGGCTTCTAGCGATTTTATACTAAAGAATTCTCTTTAGTTCTTCCCCCGTCTCTGGAACAAAAATATTGGTAGTTAATCCCACTTAAACCTTTTTGTTAGCATAAACATTTATGCTCGTCTCATTATTAAAAGTATTGTTACCTTGTTTGTAGCATTTAATAATATATACAATCAACTTAGTGTTAAGTTAACTATATGTAAAATTAATGCTAAGAACTTGATTAGTTCTGTTGTGTTTACTTTTCTTTCTTGTGTGGGTGGGTTTATAAGTTGTTCTAAAAAAAAAATGTTATGTATGTCAGTTGAACAATGCCAACAACTTTAACCATTACATGCTTGTTGTTGCTGGACTTATATTAATTATTTAACCTTGATTATTTAGCATTCACTTTTTTATTGTATATTTTTATTTTTTAAGTAAAGAAATCTAGTATTGCACTCAAATTTGGGAAAGGGGTGGATATGGATTTCATCATGGGAGTTTGCATAGTGAGAATATGTATTATTTTGATACTAACGAAGAGTTTCTAGTATTAACTAGATAGTATTGTTTGATGTCTTTAAAAATAATAGAAATAAGTTTTAGATCTAGATGTAACTAATTGAGCTGCCTTTGAAAAGCTTAACTAATTTGTAGGTTGTCTGTTTTAATCACTATCATATATGTTTAATGGAAAGAATGCAATTATTTAGTTAATATTTGACTAATCTATAATCATATCATACTTTAGAATTTAAAGCATGTTTTGCCTAAAATCTCTGATTTTGATTGCAGTACCACAATTTTAGTACAAGATTTTTCTGTGGATATTTATTCTTACCATACAAACATCTTTAAGTGAGAAGTGCACCACTTCAAAAGGCTTTAACTTGTATTATTTCAAAACCAACCCTTTTTAGTGTATTTTTGTTCAACCTCATTGTTTCATGAAATGAGTTCTTTCCCATGTCTTTAGTATTTCTTACCAATTATTGCTTCTATCTATTTCTAACTTAAGTAGTATGCCGATTATTTTTATGTATATGAAAAAATGACACCAAAGTCAGCCTTTTTTATTTTGTAGTTTATTGGTGTTAGGTTAAATATCTTCTTGTATTTGTATTACTAGTATTAGTTATCTATGCTAACTATATTTTGACATTAACTATAGGGACTATTCATAAAGCAATAACAAGTAAGGTATTATGTTTCCCTTTTAATCTTGATTGATTTTTATTGTATTTGAACATCTAACTTATTTGCACAAATGCAAAGGATTCTGCAAAAGTTTGTGGAACAATTTGGATATGAACTCACTGAAACTGCTATACTTATAGTTCCAAATGGTTGTGTTTGGTAGTTGTAAGAAAAAAAATAAAAAAGGATTAAAGATTTTGTTTCATAACGATTGCGGGACTTTCTAAAAGATTTTGCAATCTCTATTGGATTGTTTTAGTATTTAAATATGGGAAAAAAATTCAGGCTTCCATGTTCATGTATTTGATTTGACCGGTTACAAGATTAGATATGTTAGTGACATGCCAAAAACAAAGTGAATATATTTTATAAAAAATGTCAGCGTCTTTAACTAGAAAGCCAGAGATAATCCACATAGTTAGAGCATTTAAATGAAAGATGCCTTCATTCCTACTCTTTTTAAATTCAAGTGAAAAACTATGTCTTGAAGTGGTAAGATTTTGAAGAAGTTACTTTTGAGTTATTACTTTTCTTTTATCAGACTTACTTTTGATATATGTTTAATTTGATTCCTTGGGTTTGTGCAGTATGTTTCAAACAACTTTGTTTAGGAACTTTTGAAAAAAGATGTAAAATGTGTCTAAGTACAGATTTATGATGTAAAATGTGTCCAAGGGATGGAATAAAATTTCCAACGCTAAGACATTGAAGAAAGAAGATATTTGTATTTGAGCTTGTTCAAATAAGGAGGTTCTTTTGAAACTTAATGCATTTCCAAAGCAATTTAAATGATAGAGTTTCATCGAGTCCTTAATTGTTTGGTTTTTGAAATCCTGTTGCTAGATTATATTTGGTTGTTTGGCCTTACAACACTTTTTGAAAAGCCAGGGTCTACTCAGTACAACATTTCCACATTAGTGTTTATTCAAACTTTGAAATTAGTTTTGGCATAGTCATTTTCAGCCACTTAAGGTACATGAACAACATTCTTAAACCATGCCATTAGGAAATGACTTGCTGTAGACATAAAATTATATGTGGTAGAGATTTATATTAGAGTAAAGTATGTTCTTTTAATCAAGATGCTCAACTTACTAATGAAACTTTATGTATTCTACAAAATGTCCAGGCAATGGATTGAAGAGACAATAACTTGAGATGATTGTATAAATGCTACTTGATTTATGATATTGGCATTGCAATTTAATGTTGTCACCATAACCGTACCTGTAGTTGCAACAATTTGACTCTCAAATACAAATGGAAGACAGTTGCTGGGGAATTGAAAAATATAATATTGATGTGTTAAAAAAGAAAAGAAAAAGAAACAAACATATATACTCTATTGCCTATTGTTGGCTTAAATGGTTATACGAACTTTGATTTTAATAACAACAAACCACGTGTCAATGGTAAAATGATAAATATATATTTCATAATCTCACTAGTTTTTAAAAGACAAATTATTTATGTGAGATCAAATTCAAGGCACTAAATGAATAACAGCACAAAGCTCATCAAAGTCAAGGACGAGCATTAAGGGTACTAGTTTAGGTTATTTCTCATTATATTTCTTACAAAGTTAATATGATTAAATGTATGCATGATTAAGCATTTAAAAGTTCAAGTTATTTTTCATGACATTTTAAATAAATCAATATTTTCATAATATAAAGATTTTATACTTATAGGAAAAATGATCTTATGAAATTAGTTGCTTTCAAGTTTATGGACTAAATTGAAAAGGTTTTGAGAACTTTGAAAAAAAATAAGTATTGTTTAAAATTTAGGAAATAAACTTATTTGTAAAATTTTATAAAGTTTTAGGCTATAATATAATTTAAGAAAGTTTTGCAGTTAAACTATTATTTTAGAATAGTAGCGGCTAATCGCTTCATTATAATGGCTAACTGCTTTAAGTCTAGAATCCTAGCAGCTAGCCGGCAAAATCAAGCAGCGATTCGCTCAGTAAAAATTTTCAAATTGGGTTTGTAATGGTAATTTGCTACATTAGCCTAGCGGCGATTCGCCTCAGTTTAATGGCGATCCGACAACTCTCCAAAAAATCAATAACGATTAGTTTTCTTGTTCAATATATAAAAATTCAAATCAAACTTAATTCAAAAAGGTTTTGCAATCTTTATGAAGCTTAAACTTGTTTATGTAAATTATCTTGAGTTTTCATTTGTTTATTTACATACATTAATTCATATTTGGGCTATAATGTGCTTATATGCTCTTATGAGGAGTTGTTATCTTTGTAATCTTAATTTTAACATAAAAAATTGAGTGATTGTAATTGTGGGAAATATTTGTGAAGAGATGTGTGTGATAATCTCAATTTGTAAAGGTTTATTGACATCTTAAAAGTTAATAGTAAGCATCTTGAAGCCTTGGGCTATAAGGTTTGAATAGTAGAATCGTCAAGCTTGATTTGCTTAAAAACATGGATATAGGCGGATTCGGAACAATGTAAAAATAACACGAGGAAACTAGTGGCTTCTAATAGTTCTTTGCTGAATAATCCTCTTATGTTCATGATAGTGGTTCTTCCACCGCCTTTGGAACAAAAAGGTTGGTATATAATTCAATACAACTCTTTTTGTTAGCATCATGCTCATCTCATTATCAAAATAATTTGTTACCATGTTTCTAGCATTTAATAGTATATATGACCAACTTAGCTTTAAGTTAGCTATATGTTAAACTGAATGCTAAATACTTTATTAGTTCTAATGTTTTTACTTTCGTTTATTTTTTGTGTGGGTGGGTTTAGAAGTTGCCCTCACTAAAAAAATAAAAAGGTGTTTCGATCATTACATGTTTGTTGTTGCCGGGCTTGTATTAATTATATAATTTGAATTATTAAGCATCAATTTTTTTGTTGTTTATTTTTATTTTTTAAAATAAAGAAATCTAATATTGAACTCAAAATTGGGAAAAAGGTGGAAGTGGGTTTCATCATGTGAGTTTGCATTGTGAAATATGAATTACTTTGATAATAATGAAGAATTTCTGGTAATATCTGGGTAGTTTTAAATGAGATGGCTCTTGAAAGCTCAACTAATTTGCAGATTTTTTTTGTTTTAGTCATTGTCATATATGTTTGATGGGAGTGATGCAATTACATAGTTAATATTTGATTAATCTGTAATCACATCCTACTACGAACTTAAAGCATGTTTTTGCCTAGAAACTATTATTTTGTGCACCATATTTTTAGTACAAGATTTTTCTGGGGATGTTTATTCATACCATACAAACATCTTTAATTGAGAAGTGCGCTATTTCCAAAATGTTTAGCTTGTTTTTATTCCAAAACCAAATCCTTTAGTTGCATTTGTATTCAACATTGTTTCATGAAATGATTTTGCCCCTCTTTAGACCTTCTTACCAGCTGTTGCTTATGTCTGATTTCTAACTTTAATGGTATGCTGACTATTTTTGTGTATATGAGAAAATGACACCAAAGTCTGCTTCTTTGGTTAGTTTATTAGTGTTAGGATATATATCATCTTGTATTTGTACTACTAGTAGTGATCTGTTCAGACTAGGTTTGTGACATTAATCTATGGTGATTAGTCATATAAGCAATAAAAGAAGGTATTATGTCTTCCTTTTATTTTTGGTTATTTTCACCACATTTGAACAAATGATCATCTGACCTATTTGCACAAATGCAGAGGATTCTGCAAAAGTTTGTGGAACAATTTGGACATGAACTCACCGAAACTTCCATGCTCATTGTTCCAAATGGCCGTGTTTGGCAAGTGCAGTTGAAAAGAAAGGGACAAAAGATTTTGCTTCATTGGAAGAATTTAAGCTTCCGTGTTCATGTATTTGATCTAATTGGTTACAAGATTGAATACCCTTATGATGGTGCAGAACCAATAGACGATGAGTAGGGAAAGGAGGAGCCTAATCAGACTAGTGAAAGGGGTAGTTTCTTTCGGAAACTAATGCATGTGATAAGAGTATCATGGAGTCCTTAAATGTTTCAACTTTTGAAAAATGGTAGCTAGATTACATTTGGATGTTTGGCCTTGCAAAACCTTTTGAAAAGTCATGGTCTACCTAGTAAAGTATGTCCACATAAATTTTTGCTCAAACTTTGAATTTAGTATTAGCATAATCATTTTCAGCCATTCAAAAATATATAAAAGACATTCTTAAACCATGCCATTAGAAAATGAGTGGCTGTGGACATAAATATGTATGTGGTAGAGATTTACATTGCTCAACTTACTGATGAAACCTTATGCATTCGACAAGATGTCCAGGCATTGGCTGAAGGGACAGTGGCTTGAGATGATTGCATAAATGCTGTACATGCTACGTGCTAATTAGCATATGAGTCTGTTGCAATTCTGAATCATTTTTTTTCTGCCAAAATCAGTCTTAAGAGTAATTTGCTGTTGTATTCTGTTTGCATATATTGTTCTTCTGTTTGATAAAGATTTTGAATTTGAATTCTTAAATTGTGGCAATAACTGTGCATCATGAATTCCAAAAATGGTTATAGGAGCATGAAAGAGCTATCCATGCAAAGCATAGTGCAGCATTTCAAATGAACTTCTAAAATGATCAATGACTTTCATTTGAGTCTACCCATTGCCATTGTGATGAATTAGATTTGACCATTGTGAATATGATGCAGAGCCTTTGAACACAACTCAAAGAGCCTTCTGGTAGCAAGATTATTCAAGTTCAATCATTTTCATTTTGGAAACGAAAATGATCATGCAACTTAATTTGTTCCTGCTCTTCTTGGTTGGTCCCTCTGATTGTTTATATCATGAGTGATCTATATAATTAGATCTATAGAAATCAGAACAGGTCAACAAAATGGGAAACCATTAATTACATTTAAGTCATCATTAGCCATAAACTAATTAATTAAGTTTTGAAATCAGTAACTAAAGGATAATGTCCAATAGACAAAGACAAATAAGAATAATATATTATAATTCTACAACATTTAATTTGCTTCCCACTTGGACCAAAGCCTTTGCCTACAATTACTTCTTGCTATACTAACCTGATGGATGGGACCTAACTAGGATGGAAACTTCTGTTTGATCAAAAGAATTTTCTCTTAAAACAATTTCCATGAATGATCCAGAACACCAATATTATATTTAAACAAAAAAAAAAAAAGAAGAAGAGTATTTAATGATTTTTTATTTGTTCATTTGGCATAAACCCTAGCATATTCTTGTTAATAATAATTTCTGAAAGCATATTTGTAACTAATAATCCCTCAAAGTTGATAGCAGATGCATCCCTTTTGTAAAACAACATGCATAAGGGCTGATGGAAAAGTCCACTCTAGAAATAAAGATTAAAAGAAGACAAATTTGGAAAAAAAATAATAATACAGAAAATTGAAGCAGAAGAGTCTATAAGAAAAGTCATGAAAATGTGCATACAAAGGATTAGGTATCTAAGCAATTTCTTCTTTTAATTCTTGGAAAAAAAATGAAAAAAGAATCTTGACGTTTCAAAAATATTCTACAACCTACCAAATGGTTACATGCAAGAAAGACACCATATCTCCATGTATTTGCGTCATTCAATTCCTTTGAAGTTAAAACAAAGACAAAAAACAATTTATGAAATTAATAAACTCAATTGTTAATTTTATTTGTTTATATTGATGAGGTCGTGAATGGCATGCATTATATTAAGTGATTCAATTATTGACCTTCTTGCTAATTTTGTTTCTATGGCCAACCCTATGTATCAAGATGCCTAACTTGTGTCCTAACATCCCATGTATATTCGATTCTATCCATGTATATAAATAAACCAATTTCTTTATCAACTGCAATTCATATTCTATCTCTTTGAGAATATTATCATTTTTCAATGTGTTATAATCATACAAATCCAGAATTGCTTTAGGAATCTAGCAACATGCTTCCATGTGCTATTGCTTCTCTCTGAAAAGACAAGAAGCATTCCATTGTTTTAGGAATCAATTTTTGTTTTATCAAGTAAGGCCTTTAATTATAACGTAAAACCACACTTTTATCTTAAACTATTATTAAGTAAGAGTCCAAAATTTAACTTTGGATGTGTTAGTAAAATTATTTGAACCAAAAGTTTTAAGTTAGCTTGCTAACATATACAATGATATTAGGACAGGTGGACAATTTTCGATTTGAAAAGATTCAAACTGAATCTAAATAAAACTTGCAAATTAAACTGAACTGAACGGCTGAACCTAATCATTCGATATAATTTAGTTTGACCTTTTTACTTTTTTCTTTTCAGGATTTTAAGCCAATTTTATTTTAGTTCGATTTCAATTTCTATTGTTTCTAAAAATGTTAATAATTAATAACCTGATTTAATTTTTTTAAATACATTAAAAAACTCAAATTAAATCCAGAAGTCAAACAAAACCGATTTAAACCAATAAACCATTCAATTTAACTAATTTAAACCAAATGGAAACCATATAAAATAATTCAAATTGAATTGAACTCAAAATTTCAATTTAGCTCAAATTGATTCAAGAAATTCTAAACTAAATGTCTAATTTTAAAATAAGTTTAAACTGTTATATTAGTGATTTTCAGATGACTCGATTTATAGTTTACTCTCATATAATTTGAAGTCCGAGCTTGAATAAATTCTCGTTTTAGTCATATATTTTTAATAATACTTCAAACTATTCATATTATTAAATATATTACAATTTTATCTTTTTTTTCTTTTCTTAACTTTTACATATATGCGTCCCCTTTAGAGTACAATTCGGTGCAAACATCGAGATATGTGCTATAATAAAACTAATCTAAAAATAAATAAGAGATTAAAACCCATTTAGACCCACGTGGAGTCGGCTTCCCTAAACGGCAAGAAGCAACACAAAAAGTCCTAAACTAGCATTATGCAGCCATGACACATGCACATCAATTATAGAAGTAAGAAATTCAATTTCAATTTCATATAAAAGAACAATAATAATAATAATAATAATAATAATAATAATATAATAACAATAAGAGGCCTAGTGGGTCAGATAATATAGTCAAAATGGCCCAAAAAAATAGTGCAGGAAACAGCATGGGCCTTGCTCTTTCTAGTTTCTATTAGGTGTTAGATGACTTTTCTTTTGGTGTAAACTGAAGGAAAGAATAAATAATGGCAGGTCATGTTACATACATTACATTTATCTTGTTTTTTTGTGTCATCACCTTCCGTCATTCTCTTTACATAAACTTTCTCCACTCCTCCACATTTTTGTCAAACAAATCAACACCAACTTTTCTCTCTCTCTCTCTCTTTTCTTCTTTCTGTTTCTTTGCCTGCAGCAATAACAAGATAATAATTGAACTTTTGTAACCATGGCTGTTGCTGCTGCCAGTGCTTTGACACTTTTTGTTGTCACTTTTGCTGTGATCTTGAACACTGCTGCTGCTGATCCTGATATGCTTCAAGATGTTTGTGTGGCAGACCTCAGTTCCAGTATTCTTCTCTCTCTCTCTCTCTCTTACTTCTTTGCATTTCCAATTATATGTTCATCATTATTTCATTCACCAGACCAAGCTATTTTAAATTAATGCCATAAGTACTCTTTCATCTACCCATTACCCTTTTTTCTGCGTCCTCATAATAGTAATGATTCAGCAGTTGACCTGCTTTTTCTTTCCATTCAGTTTCTTCCTTTTTACTACTAATCATTTGGATCTAAAGTTCAGCTGCTAATGTTTAATTTTTGGGTTCAAGGTTATTTTAGTAATTTCCCAATAATCTGCCAGATAAAGTTTGTCACTTGTTCATTTCTAATTGATAGCTAATTATTTTTATTTGACATTAATTCTATACATTTCCCTTTATGCCTATGCCAAATTGTCAATCGCCGGTGGCTATTACTGTTATCATATTTTTGTTTTTATGTAGGTAGGTTCTTTCTGTTTCTGCTTCTGCTTTAAGCCTTGTACCGATGAACTTCATTTCATTTTTATTTTTTCACTAATTCTAACAGCAAAAGTTTTAAAACTTATACTCGATAGCTAATGATTTTATTATTAAAAAAAGGTCACCCAACATTCTAATATTTGCTCATATATTTAGACACATTTGATTTCATACACCGTCACACAAATCTTTTATTAGACAATTATGTCCAAATAAAATTTAAGTAGGTCATTATAATTCTGCGTGATCATTTTTGAAACCATAGGAATTCATGCGTACAAATAATCAAACCTGAAGTTCTTGGTGGGAACTATTTATTATTATTCGTTTGTTCCTATAATGTTAGCTTTTCTCTGTAATGCTGAACTTATTTTCATGTTCTAAGAACTGATTCAATCACGGATTTACTATGATCGATAACAGCTGTTAAACTCAATGGGTTCCCCTGCAAAGCAAACTTTTCAGAGCTGGATTTTTTCTCGGATATATTAGCAAAGCCAGCTGCCACAAACAACACGTTTGGTTCAACAGTAACAGCAGCCAACGTCCTAATAATCCCAGGCCTAAACACTCTTGGTGTCTCACTGGCACGCATTGACTATGCCCCCGGCGGCATAAACCCGCCGCACACACACCCCCGTGCCACCGAGATCATCTTTGTCCTTGAGGGTGAACTCGATGTAGGCTTCTTGACTACTGCTAACGTTTTGGTATCAAAGTCCATAAAAAAGGGTGAAAATTTCGTGTTCCCAAGAGGGCTGGTGCATTTCCAGAAGAACAATGGAAATGTTCCTGCTGCTGTTATTGCTGGCTTTAATAGCCAGCTGCAGGGGACTCAGAACATTGCTCTTACATTGTTTGCATCTACGCCGCCGGTGGCGGATAACGTATTGACTAAGACTTTCCAGGTTGGTACTAAGGAAGTTCAGAAGATTAAGTCCAGGCTTGCTCCCAAGAAATAAACTAGACTCTAGTGGCTTGGTTCATTGATTGATTAAGTTTGAGTTGTCTCTTTAATGCATTTGAGGTAATGAGTGTTGTTATAATTAATTGGGTTTGTGTTTGATAATTAGAGTAGAATTGGTTGAAAAGGCTTGTATCTTTGTATTTCAGTTTCTGTTCTTTAAGAATAAAAAGAAGCAAGTGCTGAATTTTCTTAGTGAATGGTTCTTCAAATTTACTGCCTAAAATGATTCTTGCTACACAACTTAAAACTGCCTAGCCCTAACGCCCAAGCTTTTGGGTTGAGTGGGTTATTTAAACAAGGCATCAAAGCCAACGTCTAGTGTTCAAACTCTCACGTGCTCATTGTGCTCATTCTGTTTTAACTTCGAAAACTTTAAAAATAGAAACATTGGGAACCCAACACTCAAAGACACAAAAAAAAAAAAAAAAAAAATCCTACAATCAAGATCTCTTTTCATATCGAAGAAGAACAAGAAGAAATAGGTCTTACACATATATTGCATATATTTACACTATTGAATATTGATAGTAATGGGCACAAGATCTTAAAAGATAAACTAGTGACCATATAATACACAACGATAACCACAATTGGTTAGCTTAAATGACACCTTAAGACTATCCCGACCTACACACAATTATAATAATGACTAAGTGGTCCTATTAATTTGAAAGCTTACCTCAAAAGTAATGTAACTTATTGTGTTTGTTCGAGATTAGTTAGGAATTAATTAATTAATCGCGATTACATATTTTACCTTGCCACCTAATGGATTCCTTTGCCTTTTTCATGCTTATATAATAAAAAGCCAGCAAGCATGCATGGGCCTACGATTTTTCTAGTGAAAATTTTTACCTTCTATTCAACATTCATGACATGTCATTTTTTATATTTAAAAGAAATTAAAATGTTACATATCTTTTAAGGTTTCCCCTTATTTGTGACTTGTAGGAGCATGAAAGGAATCTCGTGCACTGTCAAGTGAACTTTTTACTGATATTTTATACTTACAACCACACGTAAGCAGTAATAGGCTAAATTAGATAAAAAAAAAAAATACTAATAATGCTAATCCTAGCATTTAAGATTCAACTTGAGTTTCATTTAAGATTCAACTTGAGTTTCAATTGATGTGGTAACTTATCTGTAACTGTTATTTCTTGTGACAGTTGTAGATAAATTATCACACATACTCAAATATTAAGATCTCTGTCATCAATAAAAAGAAAAAAAAAACAATCGAAAATGAGTCCATTTCTCTATCACAGCAAAGAAAAAATAATACCAAGCAAAATATGCATACTGTACAGATAACAACACAATCATATTCGTAATGATGATGGTTATTATAAAGTTATAACTATACTGGCATTAAATAGTTGAATCCAAAAGAGGAAACAACAATATCGGATTATTTATAAGTGAATTGATTAAGAGGGACAAGTGAAACTAAAAATCATGAAAAGCAGAAAAGGTACAAGATACCCATTTGAAATCACCAAATATTGAAACTGACAAGAGAATAACTCATTGAATAAAACAGGAGAAGACTTGGGTTCCAGTAAGGATGCAATTTCTCAAATCAAAAGATAAATGATACAACAATTTTTTTTTCAAGATAAAAGAAAACAAAATGTCAAAAGAGAAAATTAAACAACTTACAAGCACACTGTGAGGCATATTCAGCATCTAACTTCAAAACCCTCTTTTATGTACGGAAGAAACAGAACACATTCCAGAAACTATTTCTTCGGGTAAAAAAAGATTAGACCTTTGCCTTATGGGCTGCAGCAAGTTCAACAGATATGATGAAAGTCGACTTTCCTGCTTCCCTTAGATATTGTACATCTCCGTTCATAAGTTTTACTAATTTTCGGCTGATTAGCAAGCTAATTCCTTCCTCAGATGTATCTCCCTCACTTCCAAACATTTGATTCAGCAATGGTTCGGGTATCCCACCACCGGCATGTGTTATCCTGAAACAAAATATAAATTCCAAAAGTTACGACCTTCTTCAAGTTCTTAATTGAAGTAGCATGAGTTTTTTCCAGGCATTTGACAGGACTGAAGTATTACCTAAGCTCCAGATATGCAAGATGAACAGTCTGCCCCAATTGATCTTTGTTCAAACTGGATGCAACCATAAGCTGGCCTCCGTTTGGCATGAAATTAATTGATATCGATAAGAAATCAGCTAAGACCTGCTGAAGCCTAATACTATCTCCATATAAGGTTTCACTCATGATTTGTTCAGCTGTTTCATTGACTATTCGAATGCCCTTTGTATTGCTCTTCATCATCACTTGACTGATAGAGGCAACCAATACTTCATTCAGGGTAAACTCAACCATTTCTAGATCCAAGTAGCTGTTAAGATTCAAGGAAAAAGAGAAGTATTTGGTTACAAGAGATCATGGTTAGAGCCTGAGAGGCATCAACAAAAGCAAAGAATTTCCAAATTTTCTTCAATAGCAACACTGGACATTATACTCCAAAGGAGAATGTCAAATACAAAATCATTAAGAGCAATCACACTAAGAAAATTGATCAAGATGGCATCCACGCTAAGAAAATTGATCAAGATAGCATCGGTGAGAATGTTTCATCTACAACTACTATTTTTCTTAATTCAATTTTCCAAACTCATGTACAAGTAATGCGACCTCTCATGGTATTATGAATGTGGATTCAGTAGAGATAAAACCTAATTGAAATATAATTCAACGTCATATAACCAAGTTATAAATCTTAAAATAGAGTTTATCATAACTACTTGAGTAGACTTTAAATGCTGGTGCTTAGATACAAGTATAGGCTCTAAGCTATTAGGTCAAAATGATTTTCCTACCCAGAAAAAGAAAGGAAAAAGTTTTAATTTGTAGCTCCTAAAAAAATTCAAACACTAGTCTGTAATAAACAAAACACTAAGCTCATAATCTCTCCAAATGTTGCAGGCAGGATGCAGTGTGGAGTTTCAAAGCTACAAGACAAATTTTAGACAGGCGCACCATAGACTTGCATAATATGAAAGAATATGAATATCACTCATTAAGAAAGTAGTTAATCATACCCATCAATAATACTATCAAGATCTGAGTCATCAAGAATCTTATGAAGCTGACGCTGGCACTGTGCACTGGTATGCAAAAGCCGTTTCTGTTCTGCTCCTAGTTCAGTGCCTTCCATCATTGTCCGAGAAAATATGATCCCAGATAGTGGATTTCGAATCTGCCTTTTAATATAAGCTAAAGCTTTCAATCTCTTCAGTGCAGTTTGCTCTGATAATCGCTGGACATTAAGTGCTTGTTGCAGCTCATGACTGGCAAGCTGCAAGAAACAGAACACACCAGTGACGGCCCCCTCCCTGTCCAATTTCTTATTGACACACAACAAGCATTCCACATACTTTCCATTACGAGCAAAGAAACCAAAAGGAACCTTCTCAGGATCCTGACCACTCATGGCATTGTTTAATACAATGCCAAGATTTACAAAAGCCTCTTGATTCTTCAGACGACAGCATGCCATGTTGGTCCCAAAAACCTCTGCCAAGAGTAATTTGTCTATAACTTCCTCTCGCTTCCACCCGGTCAACTTTACCATTGCTGGATTCCACTCACAGCACCACCCGAATTCATCTGAACCAAATATGGGAGGTATCAATGGGTTTGGGTTTTGTACAATTGCTTTGTAATCACCTTCAATCCTGGTGAATTTGTCCATGACCATTTTCTGAGGAGTGATATCTTGGGCCACAAAACATACTCCAACAACACTATCATGAAGGTCCCTGCTCGCACAGGCATTTACAATTAAACTTATGGGGCCATCGTTAATCTTAGATCCATGTGTTTTAATCTCAAATTCGATATTCCGCTCCTCTTGTCCTGATAAAAAAGGGGAAATGCAGCACGTTATCAATCTCTCTCTCTCTTCCTCATTTTTTTTTTCATAAGAACAAAAATGAATTGGAAATGAATTTCAGAAAAGATAAATCTTTTCGTTCCAAGCAAAACCAAATACAAAACCCATCTGCCCACACTGAAGCGTGGGCATCAGAAAGTGGAAGTTTCTATGTTTCCTACATTTTAAGCACACTATGGGTAAAATAGACCAGTGAGAAATCTTATGCTTTCTCAGTCTTCTTTATCATTTTGAAGAACATGCATGCCATAATAAATAAGATAATAGACGTCCCCAGGAAAATACAATGATTGTACACATGCACATTATGAGAACAATAAATAAATGAAAAATGGATGGTAAAAGAAAACAGCATTAGAACATACCTTGCAATGCCAAGTACAACATCTTTTTGACGGTATCAATTGAAGAATCTTCCACGAGTGTGAGGAAATGGTTTCCAATTGCTTTATCAACAGAAAGGCCGGTTAACTCAGCGATTTTTGTATTCCACCCATTGACCAGACCATCAACATCAACTGCCAAAATTGGTACCGTAGCTGTTTCAATGAGGCGTACCATTTCACTCGTCACCGCTTCCAGTTCCTTCATTCCTTCTATTTTCAGATCACTGAGTTTAGAGTGGATTGACTTAGTATCTAAATCCACAGTTTCAACACCCTTGAATGCATTCCTCAATATAAGCTGCAAAGAATGGATTGCATCCATTTCATAGTCCTTCCAAGGTAAGCTTCTTGTCTTGACAACTTCAAGGAAAGCCTTGAATGATGATCTAGGATGCATCTTCCTACCGTCATCTTTCTCACCAGTTTCATGCTTAGCACCACCCCATCGAACTTCTGAAGCCGTCTGGGATCGGAACCAGAAAATCATGTCCTTGGGAGAAATCCTCACAGCTGCCATTCCACAAACTACATCACCAAGAGCCAGGGCCCCAGGGTAACCCGCATCATTTAAGCTGTCTGTACTCAAACCTGTGGAATCCATATGGTACTCAGAGAGCCATGACACTATATCATGTAGCTGGAAGTCACTTGGAGTCACTCCCAATCTCCATATTTTGTTCTTGTACAATAGAGCAGCCCCATCACATTTAACAAGATCCATAACATTTGGGTTCTGCGTTACAATACCCAAGGGTGCGTCCCTCATAAGCATATCGCACAAGAGCGTCTGAGTACGCAATATGTTCTTCTCAAGGATCTGATATTCTAACTCCAACTCCTTGTTAACATGTATGGCAAATACTTGAGCCAAAAACTCACAAGCATACCTAAGAGGAAACGGAACAAACCTTGGAGTCGTGTTATGACAAACCACTAAACCCCATAGTCTCTTTCTCTTCTGTGGTAGTGTATTGTCACCCTCTTCTTCCTCATCATTCACTACAACTGCCATTACTAGAGAAGCAATGGAATTCATGTTCTCCATGTACTGTAAATGGCAACTATGCGGGGCTCTTAAGGTTGAACCACACAAGGTCAGATCAAAGGGAAGTTTCTCATCTTGAAGTACCTTGACATGTCTTGCACGACAATCAACAATCATACGGACTTTATTCTTCATAAATAGGAAACGTGCAGCCTGTGGAATATCAGTGGCCGGATAATGCAAACCTAAATAAGGTTCCAGGCCAGGCTTTGTAATCTCAGAGACCACTTCTCCATGATCATCCTCATGAAATTTATAGGCCATCACCCTATCATAGCCTGTGAGTTCAAACACCTCCTG
Organism: Murraya koenigii; assembly: GCA_025617385.1. Lineage (NCBI taxonomy): Eukaryota > Viridiplantae > Streptophyta > Magnoliopsida > Sapindales > Rutaceae > Murraya > Murraya koenigii. The sequence goes on along the minus strand of CM046819.1, from coordinate 979,137 downwards.
AACCATAGTATCCCAAAGCCTCTCCATGCTCCCACTAGGCAAAGACTGCAACCGGGTTATTGCTTTGGCAGCGAGCTTGTATGATTGCAGAGCCCCAGCAGCAGTCATGGGAACTTCATAGGGCTTCACAGGTTCGAAGTCAATGATCAAGCTGCCTGTTACTCGATGTATGATTGCATAAAAGGGCTTCCCAGAAGTTTTGCAGTGGACCAAAATGGGATTCAAAAGAGATACTTCCCCAAATCCTAGTGCCTTTTGCAATGCAGAGGCACTAGGGGCAGTAAAGATGGTCTTTATGTCACTTCCAATACCAAGAACTGGATGATCCCCAACACTGGGGACTGCATGACTAGCCATTGTCAACAATTCGGGTGCATTCTCACTGTATGCAATGACCTTGAAATTTTTCTCATCTAAGGCTAGCAAGCATCCAAATGGCTGGATCAGCTTTCCTTTCTGTATATGATGGAGATAAGCTGTGGTTACTCTATCAGATCTAGGCTGTTGGTCTCCACCAGCTGTGCTGCCAACTCGCACCGAATTTGAGTAGTCAAAGGAAGTACCCGAAGTCTCAAAATCTGCATGAAGCTTTGCATCTATAGTAGTCTGGGCAATAACCCTAGCACTGTGTCTTGATTTCCCTGTATTGCTGGATGATTGGGCTGGTCTTGAAGAAGACATATTAACCTGGTACAAATTAGAAAAGAATTAAATGAAATAATCTGAGATATCATTATTAAAATGAACAAGATAAAGGGGCCGATGGTATTGATATATTGATACAGCCATAGGCAAGCAATTAGTTACTGCAATACTTATTATTAAGGTCATTGTAGCCACCACCATCATCATACTAGTTTGCACTAGTAGTAATTAACAATAACATTATCAATACTTCGAGAACTTCCGCAGAATAAGCACTAAAGATGCCAAAAATGTCATTGTGTTACATTTTGATAAAAAAGCTTCATCAAGCATTCCAGGAAAGAAAACTCAGGAACCAAGAACCTAGCTCTCTATTCATGTTTCACATCATGCTAAGAAATATTAACAGGTACCGATTCTGTAAGCAACACAATAACGTGAGAAAACCAACTTTGACTTACTCTAACCCAAAGTTGAACCAAATTTACACAAAGCTATGAAGCTTATAAAGCTAAACTTCGTTTGATCAAAACAACACTGTTAGCTCAGGTAAAGGAAACCCACAATTGAACAAAGTTTTCAGCTCAAGTAACACAATTAACAAAGCTTGATAAAAACTAAAAGTAACCCCATAAGCCACATACAGTTGATAAGCTGAAAGAAGAAAAAGGAAAAGCTTAAAACCTCGTTGTTGTTGTTGTTGTTGTTCTTAAGCTGAAGATGCTAAGACCAGTCAGTCAACAAATAACACCCAAGTCTTGTCTTAGTTGGTCAATCAAATAAGAGCAAAGAAAAGAAATGAAAGTGCCCAACTACAAGAACATGCCCATTTGGAGTTACAAACGAAACCCAACACCCATGTCTGGTTTTATGGAAAAGTTTGGCACCGCCTTCTATGTCTTCTCTGTCCTAGAGCCCCCTTGAAATCCCAACTAGCACTAGCACTGCTAAGTACCCCATTGATTAACAAATTAATATTTTTATTATAGTTTAATACAAAATCATGAAGCGTGGGTCATCACTGTAGGCACCTATATTACTATAACGTTGGGATTCCACAGATCCATCTAATATAAAATATTCACATTATGTTAAATATCAAAACTATTTACTAATTTGATGTGACAATTATAAATAAATTATCACATAGCAATTGAGACTCTCTGAGTTTAATGTGTTAATTATAACTAAATTACAATAAATTAATTGAGACTCAATATTACTGTGAATTTAGCATTACTCTTAATTCTTTTATTATTATTATTATTATTACAGTGCTACATTACTATAACTATAACTGATAAAAGTATCAAATATGTATATAAAAATATTATTATTTTATTACTTAATAGTTAATATTTTTTGATAAATAATTTTACTATCAAAATTTTCAAATAATTATTTTTTTCACTTAATATTTTAATTTTTATTATTTCACCGCAAAATTATTAACTACATTAATAAATTGTTGATATCATAAGAATATTTTAAGAATTTCAGTATTTAAAAAATTTTATAACGTATAATATTTTTTAATTAATAAAAATATTATTTTTATATATAATTAACTTTGTAATTTTTTAATTTAGAGAATTATATTATACTTAAATAATTTAGGGGTAAAATAATTTTTTTATTATAATTTTATTAAATATTTTATTAATTTTATTGGTGTGGTGGTGAAATAATAAAAATTAAATACATTAGCTTAAAAAAAAGGGTCAGGATCATAACATAAAATGATATGTTAACAAATATTAAGTAATAAAATAATAATATTTGATGTATGTTTTTCTGCTATGTTACATTAACGGTAACATACAACAACTTAAAAATAATTTTTATGTATCTTTAAGTTGATGCTACTCAAACAATATAAAAATTGTGAAAAACTAATTTAAGTCAGGTGTAAGTTACAATTAATGTAACATAACAGCTGCCTCCATAAAGATCAGTTAATAATAAATAATTTATCGCTCATCATTCCTATAAATTTAGCATGTGCCCATATTTTTATTAGATCTTGCCCTGTTTCTTTTATGTCGGCAGGTTTTGATTAAAAAATTAAAAAAATGGATAGTGGATAAAGATAAGATTAATAAATACATAAAGATTTGGAGCTTTGAGTTTTGATGGCGGGTGACAGCAAAAGCAGTCTTAAGAGTTGAAGAACTGCGAATGCAGAAACTGCAAACCACAAAAGCAGATAAAATAAAAGAGCCCATGCAGATTGTAGGCATGCCCCTAAATTTAGTCAAATAACAAGTGAGGAGTTATGGTACTCACGTGCATTACTTAGCATCTGACACAGTGCATACGGCATTCACATTTTTTGGCCCATACCCTTTTAACTTTTAAACATGAATAATGCTTCTGTATGTAAATCTCCCCCAAGCCTCCATGCTTTTTGCTTTGACTCCTAAGTTTATCCATTTCTGTATCCCATTACCTCAAGGGCCCATTTGCTTTGCGAGTTGTGACCCAATGCAGAGCAGATCCTTTTGTGACCCATTTTTGTTTGTTTGAAAACTTTCTTTAGCTAATTAATTTTTGTTTGGGATTTAAAATGTTCATCCACTTGAAAGTGATTTGCTGGGCTGGTGATGTTTTGGTTTCCTAACTTGTAGTTGCCACCATTCAATGGCATGTGCTCTGTGTTCTGGCATTTTGGCTTTGCCTGAACCAGAGATGTGAGAACAAGTAGTATACCAAAAAGACCTCAATTTTGAGTCACGACATCGTCAACCTCTTCAACTTTCGATTATTATGTTGTTCGACTTAAGCTTTTAGATCAAAAGATAACTTAAAACGGTCGGAAGATAAATTGTGTTTGTTCACATGAAGCGTACTCTTATCTAATAGCTTAAACACTTAAGTTAGATCGCAACTTAACATCTTTTAACTTATCATTGCATCCATACTTGTAGTTTTAATATGTAGAATTTGCTGTAAATCATTGGCTCTAGAAACTTGAGGGTTTGAAGTGATAAAATAATCCATGACCCTCAGCAATTTTGAACTCTTTCATAAATTATGCTGTATTTTATGCCTTTCAACCTGACTAACTGGGACTGGAATATATTTTCCAGGTGTTTAATCACAAATTTTGAACAGCATTTTCAGATGCTTGACTTTATTTAAAGCAAATATTGATGCCTTGATGCTCCATATTCCTCTGTCAATGATAAGATAGAAATGATGGATGTGAAATGCTACAATCTTGCAGTCTGTCACTCAGTAGTTACAAGAAAATGGAAATAGATAAATGAAATTTGAAAATCCTTTAATCCATTTCCGATCAGTCTTTGTTACCTTCTCCGAGTAAAATGCATTTCTTCATTTTTCCAGGAAAAAGAAAAAAGAAGCTAATTCCTCTGCCAATAGGCAAAGTCTTTATTTGTTTGAACAGTTCTAGTCAGGGACAAAAGCTACTTAGATTCGGGGTGAATTTTCTTAACTACATGTATCAGCCCCCAACTCCGAGTATTTTGTCTCAGATTTATGCAAGTGATAGTGTATAAGAGAAGCATCTAATTCTAAATCCATAATGACACAAGATGAAAATGGCATCTAGTACATTTGTGCGAAGAATAATAAAGATTATGATATGGAGCTGCAATATGTCATGATATATAGTATCTACCTGGCATTATGCTGCACCCTTGACTGTTGAAAGAAAAGCTAAGAACAATTCCCATATTCTGAAGCAACCAGAATATTCAGTACTTCTCAGGCTCTTGTTCGTGTTTAAGGGTTCAGTGTCCTCAGAAGCATCTCATATTTTAATAACAAAAGTATGGTTGGAAATAGATAAAGCCAATTAAAAACTTAGAAATGCGTTAAACTGGGAAGAAAATCTTGGATGTGGATGCCAATAGGGATAAATTTTCATGGTAACATTTATCCAATGGGCAAACTGATTGTCGATCAAGGTATATCTGAGTTGCTTGTCTGAATTTTGAGTCATCTTCCAGCTATTGAGGTTTGCAAGGAGCTAGTAGATAGAAATTACAAATTCTTCTATAAAACCAGTGGCACGCATGCAATAGTCTTATTCAGAAGGAAGTCAAGAATTTACGAAAAAATAAAAAGGATACATATCTCGCACATTGAGAGAACCTATAACACCAAGTCAGTTTCACAGAGAGAATTCCAAGATATTATCAAGCGTCAACAGGTAGATAGGCAGTGCTATAGAAAAATAATTTGAAGCAGTCTTCCCAATATTATTGGCTAGCAAAGACGGACGCTGCTAGAATGAAAGATTGAATGATCAAAGTCTGTAGTTTTACAAAATTTTGCAAAACGGAATCCACTACCTCCATTCAATTAATATCATTTTACAATATTCAGAAGAAAGAGGCCCGAACACGATTACTATAAAAACTTACAGACTTTGGAACTTACAGACTTTGGTTCTGAGGAAGTTAAGAACTTGACATTTCAGAAGTTAACCATAGTGCAGTCCTAAATAAACATAAAGTAATTCTACAAAACAAATGAAAGCCATATCAGCAGTTAATCCAATGTAATGGTATAAACAGAACTCAGAATGATATTGCAATAATTCTCTCATTTTTTTGACCATTTGTACAAAACTGAAAACAAATTTTATGATGTACTTTGAACTTAACTAAGAAGGGTGTGACCTTTGCTTTCTTCCTAGAATTCACAACAGTGTTCCATCTACATAAACCTCATAACCTCCGTTGACAGAACAAGAACCAGCAAGGACTAGATTACAGCTTATAGACATTTTAGGAATTAACCAGAAACTTAAACACTTAAAACCCTTTTGAATTCAGCTATAAATTCAGACACCACCACAATTCCTAGTTCACAGCTCACCCAATAAAGAGGCAAGAAGCTAAAAACAGAAAACTAAACTCAATTATTGGATTTAATAACTACAGCATATTGGTATATAAATGAAATGAATACATTAAACCATATATATCAAGAATGTGAACACTAATCAACTAGGCAAAAAAGAAAAAAAAATTTCAACAACTTGAAAGAATCAATTTTTTCTTTTTTTCAGAAACCTCTCACTCTGCAGTGGTTCAACAAAACCCTTTTCCCTTCTCTTCTTCAAAACTGTTGAAAACTTGAAATGGACTGGGAAAACTTATAACTTTGCAACAAAGCTTCAATCAAAAATACCAAATGACACAAGGGAGCCAAATATATGATGGCCATAGCACTCAACCCATCTCAAGAAACCAACCCAATAAAAGCCATTAAATTTGAGGGCCTATTTGATGAATTTGTCAAGAATCACAGCTCCAAAACAAGAAGCTCAAGAAACCAGCCACCCTATAAAAGCCATTAACTTGAGGGCCTATTTGATGAATTTCTCAAGAATCACCACCACGAAACAACAAGCTCAGGAAACCAACCCTAGTGAAATCCATTAATTTGAGGTCCTATTTGATGAATTTGTAGCCCCAAAACAACATGCTCAAGAAACCAACCCAATAAAGCCATTAATTTGAGGGCCTATTTGATGAATTTGTCAAGAATGACAGCCGTAAAAACAACAAGAACATTAAAAGCAGCAGTTTCAATTATCAAAGTGGGGATTGCATTCTTTGGAATAGAAATCATTCTTCTCAATCAACGACTTCAACATGTCATGAGTGAAAGATGAATCATTTGGGTCACTTGTGAAAGACTCAGCAGGTGATTCTAAAGTATGAGGTTGCTTAAAACAAAAGTAACAACCATTGGTACCAGAAATAGCACCACCATTTGCAGCACCGGCAGCTACAGACGAAGCAAAAGAAACCCTTTTGTTTTCTTGCTGCCGTTGTTTATTTCTTCTGTTGTGAAAAAACTGTTTCTTGGCCTTTGCAAATGGAAACAGAACCACCTTCTTTGCTTTTCTGAAACTCCTCTGCTCAACATGGACCCCACCATCCCCACCACCATCATCGTCAAGCTTGGATATCTCCTTAATAGCCTCGGACATGAACAAAAATTAATCAAATTTTTTCTCTTTATCTATTGTATAAAGAAATATATATATATATATACACACACACATATAAAGATTAACAAAGCCATTAATTGATCATTTTGAACAGGATCAAATAGAACCCTTCTGAGAATTGGGGTTGAATTTAGAATTCAAAGCCGAGTGATTATCGCATTCTACGCCTAAAGTGTTGGTGCCCAACTCCGTTTCTTTGTCTTGTCTTTTATTTTATTGCAACTCATACCAGTAACTAATTGAATTTTTTTTTTTTAATGCCTATATAAAAGTTTAAAGCAGAATCGTCTGAATGCATTAATCGTATAAATTATAAAAGAAGACCGAATAAGAAGATGACACGTGTCTAATTACTCCACAGCTGTCTCTATGGTGGGGCCATGTGGCAGGCCTAAAGTCTTTTTACATTTTTTTGATACAGTCAAGTGTTTGATGTTAACACGAGCAGTAACTCAAAATTAGAGCATGATAACCCTCTAATCGTGTGACGGTAAGTTATAAATGATGTACCTTAACATGAATAATATAAAGGAGCTTAAGTCACCAATATACACTGTATTCACTAACTCAATATTGAATTCAAATTCTTCCTATATATGATGGGTTGGAGTTCTAATCGGTAAGTGTCAGATTCAAATTCTTGGTGGGTTGGTGTTCAAATCTTTATGTATGCACGTGTGAGAGAATATTTTCATCAAGATATGAAAAAAAAACATGTTTATCTCACAAAGAATAATTCATTTGGGTGACCTTTTGCCACAGGTAAAAGCAAAATGTAAAAAATTCAAGTCGATATGGATGCGGTGGGGTTTATAGAAATTAAAAGAAAAAAAATTAAGGAGATTGTTGATTTTTATGTATATTTTAATATATAATTAATAAAAAATTTAAAAATATACCTTTTGATTTTTGGATTTAAAAGTATATCAGAATAAAGTTATGTCACTGAAAAGATAAAGAATAATTTTATAAAAAATTTACATACTATTAGTATATATTTATAGTTGAAAAATAATTATAATTAAAGAAGATCTATAATATTATATTATAAGAACTCAATATCTTTTCTTTTACATTTTTATTTTTTATATTTTTTAATACGTTTTATGTATTTTTTTATTTCTCATATATTTGTATTTTAAATATAATATGTGTCTTTATATGAAACTAATAAAAGTGATTGGAGTCAACCAAAAGACTTCATAACTCTCATAATTCAATTATAACAATATATGCATCACGGGTGCCAATTCCAATATCTTCCACTCGCAAGTGATGGGATGACACCATATATAGAGTAACAAATGTTATTCGGCCTGAAGCCTAAATGCAGTATTATACGAACAAATACAATGTGTGCATGAACAATAAATTAGAGCTTAAATAACTATAAATCTCAATTATAACATATGAAGTACTAATTGAGCAACTTAAAAGGTAGTGAATTGAGTTTCTAAAAATTATTGTTAATTAAAAATAAACACATTTAAATCAAATCAACCAAATTAAAAAAATAAAATTAAAGTATGATAGAGTTAAAAAGTAAGGAATAGAGAAATACAAACACATGATTTTTACGTGGTTCGCCAATTTTGTCTACGTTCATGCTTTTAAGCTCACCAGACTTGATAATTTTACTAAGCGCACCTCCAATACTTCAACAATATTTACACTTGACTTCAAATGTCTTAATGGACGTTTACAATAAAAGATTATCTTCAATCTCTTAACCAAATATATCACAACACTTACAATCACTTAACTTTGTGCTTGCAAGTAATTACAAAACAGCTTCTCTGACACTATATAATTGAATATAAGATGAATACTCAATATGTGAACAAAATTGATTACAAGAATATAAGCTTAGATTACTCTTGAATGTTCAGTGATAATATAGTTGTTCAACCTTGATTTGAATTTGAATGAGTTTTTTTTTTTATAGTTGGGGTAGAAAACTAGCCGTTATAAACTTTTTAAGGTTGTTGGAACACCGGTAACTAGTTGTCGGATTACTGTTATGACTTGAACAAGTTATCATTATGAGGATTTTCAAATTGTCGGATTGACGTTATCCTGATGTTGGTTAGTTGTTAGCTTCCAGAGCCTTAACTTTTAATTATACTCAATAACAGTTAGCTATTTACCATATTTTCGATTAGTCGTTAGCTTGCAGAGACTAACTCTAATTTTACTCGATAACCGTTAGCCATTTTATACCTAGAAAACTTGTTCTTTGTCTTAATACATTTTCAGCTTTGTGAGTATTAATCTAATTAAAACTTATATTTAAGATTAATACAAAATATTTTGTTATCATTAAAATCATCATTATGAAAATACATATGATAACGTTCTCCTAATTTTTTATGATGACAAACTCTTTAATAAAGTATTTTGAAAATTTTTGAAAAGCTTATTTTGAAAAACTTTTCTTGAGCATATGCTTCTCCTACGTAAGGCATTCTTTGCAAAAATTGTTTTAAAGTCATTTAGCATAAAAATTTGGCAAACAAGTTTTCTTAATGAGCACTTTCAAGTTTGTTTCTTCCTCTTCATCATAAAAAAAAAAAAGAATAAGAAAATTAAGTTTCGAAAAAATTTCGCCAGAATTTCTCCAGAAAATTGAGTAGAACCAAAATTTTAATCCTGTGAAGAACATTCCCAAAAGATTGTAAAACTTTCCAACTCCAATGCATAAACTTCTCAATGCAAAATCTTATCAAATCAACTCATCCAACATAATGAAACTAAGTATCCAAAAATTATGATCAAATGAAATACATGACATCACATTCAAACCAAAAAGAGAAGTAAATATAACAGTAATGTAATCAACCATCAAAATCATACCAAAGATAAATAGACCACGTACATTTATGAAATAAAATAAGATAATATATGTATGAAATTCAAAAATATAGAAAAACTAAGGAGGCGGCTGAGAGGAGGACTCAAATGAAGGAACTCCAAGAACTAAAAGAAAGCACCATTGAAACTCGTGCTACTGAATCTAGAACGTTTCAAACTAAGACTGAAACAGCAGCTGCTACTTCTTGGAAATAGTGTCGACGTGACCCATAAGCTTCGGTAGCAAACTGTCTGAAACTGAAGGCTGCTCTTCAATATGTCCCTCATGCTCAACCTCCTCTTGCTTCTCATCACGTCTTCATCGTACCCCAACTCTCTAAGGAGCACGAGGACTAGCTTCTAATATGAAGTCTGGAAGTTAATCAACTGGGTAGATGTCATTGAGAATGCCATTATCGTCGGAAGTAACAAAGGTGTCTTCATTCAAGGAGAAAAGAGTTTTAAGCCACTGATCATTCTTTATATAAAATCTTATAGTAGCAATAAGAGTTTTCCCCAACTTCTTTGACTCTCTACAGACGAGCTCAGTGAGGACAACATCAAAATAATGCAAAATCCTAGTAATGATGCTATAATAGGGAAGAGACTGATTAGATGCAGTAGGTGTGCTCAACATAGGGTGCATAATGGTGTACCCTATGTTAATAGGCCGTTACCGAATAAGGGAATCAAGAAGCCCAACATCTAACCTAGTCAACTCATCACTATGACCTTACTTAGAAGTGACCATATGTTGTAGAATACTATATAAAATGGGAATCTTTAAAGGTAGAAGTTGAGATCTAAAGAATAGGAGCAAATATCATCGGAAAGCTCATAAAAGCAATAAATGTTTCTAACAGCACTAACATGATGGAAATCATTAAACATTAACTTTTCCTAGCTGTATAAATTTGTAGCCCTTTAAGATAAGTTCTAAGGATTCTACACAGTTTAAAAGCGTTAAACTCAATCCTTACACTACTCACTTGGGTAATCACTAGATCCTTTCGAGTTTCGAAAAGCTCTATATTGGAGTAGAATACCCTAACTAAGTTTTCATAAATGGGTTCATCTATAATTAATGTAAAATCTCAAGGTCGAAGAAAATTTCTTATACTATACACACAAACAATAATATCAAAAAACTCATCAATATCAGTAAAGAACGAAGGAATTACCTATTTGCCCATAACGCTTGTGTCAAATCTTCTAGCCACGTAAGTTAAAGGAAAATGGAGTTGAGTGAAATCCAATGGTTCTAGCCTTGAACCAGGGCTGGTTGTAGTAGTGTGCTTGATATTTTTGCCCTTCCATGATGAAGAACCACTTGCCATAGAGGATAAAAATTGAGATTTTGGAATATAAATGAGTTTGAGGGAAAATGAATCGGAAGAAAGGTAATGAAAAGGTGGAGGGAAGTATGTATAGAGTTAATTTAGTGAAAGATAGAGGAAATTTGAAGAAGAAACCCATGAAAAACCTAAAGTTTCAAATTAGGCATTTTGTGATTCTGGTGTATTAATGTGTTTTGATAGTAAAAATGAGTGTTTAAGATGATAAAAAGGGCTATAAGGGACTTAATTTTGCAAAAGATTTGAATAAAAATGATTTGTAGAGAGAGAGAGACCGGCCAAAGAGGAGAGAAAAGAAAACGGCTAAAGATCAAGAGAAAATAGGAACGAAGGTCACTGTATAGATAAAACGAGAAAACGGCGAGCCGTGTACTAAGTTATCGGCAAGCAATTATCGTCGAGAGAGTAAATTTTTTTGTCAATATGATATTAGCAAGCCATTTATTAGTTAATGATGAACCGATAGCGAGTAGAATGCAAATTAAAACTACCAATGTTATCGGCAAACCGTTTAAGGAGTTATCGGCGAGCTGTTAGTGGGCGGAATGCAGATTATATTTCCAAAGTTATAAGCGACCTTTTAACTCTTTATCAGTGAGCTGTTATTGTCCAAAATGCACATCTAAATTTTTTTGTCTAAAATCAGCTATCCATTTATTTCATAAACGACTATATGTTTTTCCTAAGAAATGATTTCGCACATTTGTTTCAATTTTTTACCAAACGATGAGTTATTTCAAGATCACTATTTTATCCCAAAATATTTTAATGGTCATTTGATGCATGATGTGATGAATGCATATGTAATTTAAGCACATGAAAACAATATGATTACACAAACAAAAACAACAAATCAAGATGCAACAAACATCATTCCAAGTTCATGCCTAAATTGCTCTTCACTAAGAGGTTTTGTAAAGATATCAGCAAGTTGCTTTTCAGTAGAAACAAATTCAATTAGAGTATCCCTTTTTTTAACATGATCTCTTAGAAAATGATAGAAATGTGATCTAACTTAATGTCATAGTCTTTAATTGTTTGTTTTATCCATAATGCTTGTGCACAACAACTTTCAGTGGTAATGTACTTTGTCTCAGTAGTAGAGAGTGCAACCAAATTTTGTTTCTTGCTAAACTAGAAGACTAAAAAGCGTCCTATAAAATGATATGTACCACTGGTGCTTTTCTTATCAAACTTATAGCCAGCAAAATCGACATTCGAATAACATATTAACTCTATATGTGTTCCCCTACGACACCAAAGGCCAAAGTCAACGGTGCTAATTAAATACCAAAAAATCCATTTACCAGTAAGCAAGTGGGACTTTTAGGATATGATTGAAATCTAGCACACAAAACACACTAAACATAATATCAAACCTACTAGCAGTCAATAGAGTAAGGAACCGATCATAGCTAGATATATCTCTATCCTTGTCTAACTTGATAGTTGTGCTCATTGGAGTGCTTTTAGCCATTCCATTTTCCTAATCGAATATTTTGAGTAGATCCTTTATATACTTGGCTTGGTATATGAAAATTCATTCATCGTTTTGTATTATTTGTAGTCCTAGAAAGTACTTCAACTCTTTCATCATGCTCATATTAAAAATTCTTTGCTCATATAGGAGGAAAATTCCTTACATAATAGCTTATTAATGGAACCAAAAATAATTTTATCACTATATATTTAAACTATAAGAATATCTTTATTCCACTACTCAATGAATAGAGTTGTGTCGGCTTTACCCATTGAAAATCTATTTTTTAACACAAAATTCTTAAGCCTATCATACAATGCCATAAGTGCTTGGTTCAAGCTATATAAAGCTTTTGTCAACTTATAAACATGATCTGGAAATTTTTCAGTTTTAAAACTAGGAGATTGTTTAAGATAAAATTCTTCTATAATATAGCCATTTAAAAATATACTTTTAAAGTTCATTTAATACAAGATAAAATGCCTATGACATGCAAATGCTAGTAACATTCTAATGGATTCTAATCTAGCTACAAATGCAAATGTTTCATTAAAATCAATTCATTTTTCTTAGTTGTAACCTTGAACCACTGGTCTAGCTTTATTTCTTACAATCATACCAGTTTCATCCATTTTATTTTTAAATACTCATTTAGTACCTATGATAGGTTGATGTTACGGTTTAGGAATTGATTCCCATATATTATTTTTTTCAAATTAATTTAACTTCTCTTGTATTTTCGTAATTTAAGATTCATCATTTTCAGCATTCAAAAAGGATTTTGGTTTAATTTGAGAAATGAACACATTATGTTCACATGTGCTTCTAGATCATCTATTCATTTAGAAGGATCGCCTAAAATCAAGTATTTTAGATGAGAAGAAACATATGTCTACTCCTTGAGGAATGTTTGAGAAATAACTTTATTTTTTTCTGCACTTGTTTCTTCTTATTGTTTCTCTTGTTTCAAGATCATCTATTCATTTAGAAGGATCGCCTAAAATCAAGTATTTTAGATGAGAAGAAACATATGTCTACTCCTTGAGGAATGTTTGAGAAATAACTTTATTTTTTTCTGCACTTGTTTCTTCTTATTGTTTCTCTTGTTTCAAGGGGGCATATCATTTTGTTTATCCTTTAATTGTTATTCTTGTAAATCTTCATCTGTATCATTATAAATAATAATTTTCTTAAAGAAGAGGGGTCAGATTCATTAAATGTGACATGCATAGATTTCTTTACAATTAAAGTTTTTTTGTTATAAACTTTATAAGCTTTGCTTGAGTTTAAATATCCTAGAAAGATGCCAAATTAGATTTTGGACCAAATTTGCCAAGATTATCTTTTGTGTTCAAAATAAAATATTTGCATAAAAAAATTTGAAATATTAAATATTGAGTTTCCACCTTTTCAAAGCTCATAGAGAGCATTATTGAGAGTAGGTCTTATCAAAAAATGATTTAAAACATAATATGCGGTGTTGACAGCTTCGGCTAAAAAATATTTAAGCAAACTATTTTCATTCAACAAGGTTCTAACCATTTTTTAAATAGACTTATTCTTTTTATCAACAACTCCATTTTGTTGTGAGGTCGTAGGTGAAGAGAATTGATGTTTAATACCATGCTTATTTTAAAAACATTCAAATGTATAATTTTTAAATTCTCATCTATGATCACTTCTAGTGCATACAACGTCATAACCCTTTTCCTTTTAAACTTTTTTACAAAATATTTTAAAGCATCAAAAGCATCATCCTTATTGGCTAAGAATAATACCCATATGAATCTAAAGATATCATTAACAATCACAAATGCATAATATTTTTCATTCAAACTAATATGTCTAAAAGGTCTAAATAAGTCTATATGAAGAAGTTGAAGTAGTTTTGAAATAGAAATATGATTTTTATTTTTTAATGAGGTTTTGATTTGTTTACCTTAACTAAAACATTTTTAAAATCTTTGAAATCAAATCCATACTTGTATGTCTTGATCTTCTATGTCATAACCAACTATTATCATGTAATGTAGAAAACATTTATCATTTGATGACACACATGCAATATCAATGGTATACACATTTCTACATCTATTTCCAACAAACACAATTTTACTATTACATGTATTATTAATAACACATATAGTTTTATAAAAAATAGTTCTATAACCTTTATCACATAATTGACTAATACTAATCAATTTGTGCTTTAAATTTTCGACCAAACATACATTTTCAATTAGGGTAAAGGAGACATTATCAACATTACCAATTCCAATAATTTTTCGTCTTAAATTGTTTCCAAATAAAACATCTCCACAATTTTCAACCTTGGTAAAGCTTGATAACCAAGAATAATTCCATGTCATGTATCTTGAACATCCACTGTATAAGTACCATTTATTCTTTTTCTTCTTCAAAACTAGCATAAGGAAACTTAAGACTTAGGTACTCAAACCACTTTAGGTCATTGAGTGTTAGCAATGGTTATTTTTGGAATTCAAATACATTTTATTCCATAATAAACATTTCTTTTCACAGGACATCTATTTTTTATGTGACCACATTGGTTACAAAAATGACATACAATAATGTTATTAATGAAAGTAATTTTTAAAAAGTAATTTTTGTGATATATTTTTTTTTCGAATTTGGCTTATAGCTAATAACTCCCTTGTTAAAAATACATTTTCGTGAATCAAGAAAATTGTACAATATCTTTTGCCCATTAGTGAATTTTAAGAGAACATTACTAAGTTCATTATTCTTTTTCTTTAACAACTTATTTTCCTTTATCAAATCATTTGCATATGATTCTACGCTTATGTGATATGATAGATTTCTCATTTAACGAAATAATTTTATCATACAAAGATTTATTCTTCAATTCTAGGCTTGTAATTTTAGCACTTAAAGATTCATTCTCATTTGTGAGCTCTACCATTTCTTTTTAAGACATGCATTCTTTTTACCTATTCTCATCCAATTATTATGCAATTCTTTAAAAACATCAAGTAGTTCATCATAGGTGGGAGAGTCACTTACCCCATCAAGTTTATCAAATGATTCATCCACAAATTCCATGAGAGATAAGTGTGATATTTCTTGATGTTCTTCATCATCACTTGATTCCTCATCACTATCATCCCATGTAGCCACCATGACTTTCTTCTTAAGCTTGTTTAGAAGAGGGCATTCTAATAGAATGTTTCCAGGCTTCTTGTATTTATAATAAGTGATAAACTCCTTCTTTTCCTTTTGATTCTTGTAGTTTATGAACTTCCTTCATTATTCAGCTCGCTTTCCTCATCACACTCATGCTTTGAGGCTTTAAGTTTAATAATCTTCTTCTTCTTCACCTCGTTACCTTTTTCAGTTATTAAATCTTATTTATAAGAAATAAGAGAACCAATTAAATCATCAACAGGCAAAGTGTTTAAATTTTTTGCTTCTTCTATAGTTGTTCTCTTAGTTCGTCATTCAGTAAGGAAGTGACCTAATAATCTTCTTAACATTTCACTATTCAATAATGTTTTAATGTGTTCACAATATTCGTAAATCTTGTATACATAGCATAAACACTCATTTTATTCTATTTGGAACAATTTATATTACCTAGTGTATTTACTAATCTTAGACTCTTAAACTTAATTTGTCATTTCATAGACAATTTCAAGTTTGTTCCAAATATCCTGTGTACTCTCATAATTAGACATTCTATGAAATTTTTTTTATCAAGTGCCCAAAATGATGCGTTCATGACTTTGGAGTTTAAAAACAACTTTCTTTTCTCTTTCTCACTCCATTAGCTGGATGATTTAAGAATTTCTTCCCCTTTTTCATTTTTTGTAACAGTTACGAATGGTCTATTATTAACAATTTCCCAGATTTTGTAGTCTAAGATCTTTAGGTAAATTTTCATTATAGTTTTCTAATAAGGATAGTCATTACCATTAAAGAATAGTAGCTTAGTCATAGATTTTCCTTCTTTAAAATAGAGTCGTTTTGGGTTACCATAAATCTTTAGCTCTAAATGGTTAAATCAAGAATAAGAGTATCTCATTTTGATATCAAATGAAATACTAACTAAGTAACTCAAAAGAAGGAGTAAATTGGATTTCTAAAAATTATTGTTAATTAAAAATAAACACACTTTAATCAAACCAATTGAACTCAAAAAAACAAAACTAAAGTATAATAAAGTTAAAGAGTAAGGGATAGAGAAATGCAACCACACGATTTTTATATGGTTCAGTCAATTACGCCTACGTTCACATATCTAAGCTTACTAGACTTAATGATTTCACTAAGTGCGCCTCTAAGACTTCAATAACGTTTACACTTAACTTCCAATGTGTCAATGGACCTTTATAATAAGAGATTATCCTAAATCTCTTAGCCCAAGTGTATTCTAATACTTACAATCACTCAACTTTGTGTTTACAGTTAAAGATTATAAAATAATTTCTCTTGCACTGTATAATTGATTATAAGATGAATACTTAATGTGTGAACAAAAATTATTACAATAATTTAAGTTTAGATTGTTCTTGAATGCTCAGTAATAAATGTAGCTGTCCAATCTTGATTTAGATTGGAAAGAGTCTTTTTATAGTTAGAAAAGAAAATTAGTCATTATATACTTTATGAGGTTATTGGATCGTTGGTAATTAGTTGTCAAATTACTGTTTTGTATTAATCTAATTAAAACTTCTTTTAAAGATTAATACAAACCATGTTTATTTTCATCAAAATCATTATTACAAAATTACACATGCTAACAATATATACACGAGATTATATATTTGTTCATTATGTATCCTAGATTTTATTTTCATTATTTTGGTCCAAGCATACTTAATTCCTTAATAAAGATATGTCTGACTCTATGAACTCTATGTATCTATAATTTTAATTATCTCCATATGGATTATACAAATAGTCGACCGGTGAATACATAAGTCAGGTGTAAGAAAATAAATCTTCTCATTATACTCATATTTTGAAAATTCTAGACTAATTGTTTTCTTAGATATGTTTCATAATTGCCATAACGTCATAGCTAAAGATAACATGCTAAATAACAAATATTAATCGTTCACCTCAAAATATAGTTGACGGTAACTACAGATACCAGTCGAGGTCTCATTATACCTTGAAAGAACTTATGCAGTGAGGAAGTAGGGATTCATTAATTCTTTTTTTCACTCATTTTCCTTATTGATCACAAAAAGCACGTGTGGTATGAATCAAACCTTACAATGAATTATTCTTTAATAAAGAGTATATTTCTAGCTATTCACTATACAGATCTAAAATTAGTCACTATTTGAGCGTCGAATTCGAGTCTTAATAAGCTTGACTTCATAAGGTGTCAAATGAACTCGTCGTTAGCTTAATCAGGTTTTCATCTTGACTTAATCAAGGCGACATTTATAAACCATAGCTCGCAAACGATACAGCACATAAATTCATAACACTTATATAAATATTTAATACAATTATATTACCTTTCACGCAGTTAGGTAGAGAAGCTCTGATCTTCAGTTATTGAACGGTGTTTGTAGTTTGCAGGAACGGTATTTTGATTGGCTAGGGAACGGGTTGGCAATTTGT
Organism: Murraya koenigii; assembly: GCA_025617385.1. Classification (NCBI taxonomy): domain Eukaryota; kingdom Viridiplantae; phylum Streptophyta; class Magnoliopsida; order Sapindales; family Rutaceae; genus Murraya; species Murraya koenigii. The sequence goes on along the minus strand of CM046819.1, from coordinate 961,199 downwards.
AGGAACGATGTTTTAAATTCATAGTTCTGGAATAAAAATTAAATATGGAGGGTAATTAAGGAAATGTAAGTTGCCTGTCGCACCAATACACACTTACTACTTTTAATATATTTTATTTTTTAGTGATTATGTTTTTAACAGTATAATAAAATTATTTTCTTCAATCATGTCAGGATTAATGGACTTAGTTGTACTTGAACTCTGTTATAATGGTTGGTGGGAGACATAGGCAGATGGTCTGATGGATTATGTGAATGCTAAGAATACAGCATTTTTGGTTGGAAAAGATTGTTTGTTTGTTCAGTTTTTATCAAGAATATACGAGGTTTTACAGATAAATCCTAATGAATATAATATCACGTTAAAGACAACATTGAAGTCTAATAACACAACCCATCGTGCATGTTCACTACCCATGGACATATGTAATAACGAAATGGTGAAGGTTGTATTACATTTAGCCTCTGATGTGGCCAACATTGGATGTATTCCTATATTTGTTACCACATCTCCTAGAGTTCCAACCCAAGATGTTGAAGATGTTGAGGCACTTGTACAATCAGTCTCTGTCCCAGATGTTGAAGAAGAGGTATTACCAAGGACAACATCGTTGCAGCAATATTACTCTCCAGATCCACGATAATAATGACACTATTGATGATAATGGTATTGCATTGCACGATGTTAGAGAAGAGATGTTACCGAGTAGAAACATCTTTAGAGCAACATGGTGAACCTATTAATAACATGGGCAATACAGAAGCAGATGATGTTCGTGTTAATGATAGGGGTGTTGATCTTATTGATATTCCTTCTAACAATGAGAACGAGCGTTAGGATGATCTTCGTCGCTAATAGTCGAACGATCGATCTCATCGCTCCAATGGACCGTTCAATGATGACAGTTGTTGACCCTCTTATAAGTCTTGCTCCATTTATGCCATCAAACTTACTTGCTCCAGACTTTATTAGAAGTTGTAATTAGGATGATATTAGTGTGGGTAAGTTGTTCTCTAAGAAGAATGAGTTAATATTGAGCTGCAGTAAATTTGCCCTTCGAATAAGTTTGATTTTAAGATTGCAAGGTCCACAACTATACATTTTGAGGCCCACTGTTCTTCGGAATCATGTAAATGGCGTATTCGAGCAACGAGACCTTCGAACGAGGAAAATGTTTATTGGGTAGTTCAGAGAATTGATAATGTACATACATGTCATAATGAGGTATTATCGCGACTACGTCACCAAGTAAGGAGCAGTGGTTGTTGGTCATATTATTGTTGAAAAATATATTCAGGAAAAATGGATATACACGCCAAATGATATCAGAGTAGACATGCAGCAGGAATATGGTGTCCAGTTAATATATCAGCAAGCATATCGGGCCGTAGAAGTTGGTCCGGAAATTATTCGAGGAATCCTGCAGAGTCATATAACTTACTACCCAAATATTCTCATGTTTTGAAGGCACGAAATGAGGTGCAGATTACTCACCTTGAACAAGATGCAGATGGTAATTTCTTATACTACTTTGTAGCTCTTGGATCTTCCATCAAGGGTTTTAAACAGTATATTAGACCGGTGATTGCGGTAGATGGTACTCATTTAAAGGGTCTATATCGGGGAAGTATGTTTGTTGCAACCTGCTTAGATGGAAACAATCAATTGTATCCGTTAGCCATTAGAGTTTTGGATTCAGAGAATAATGATGCTTGGGAATGGTTTATGATGAAGTTACATGGAGTGATTGGTGATATGCCAGACTTAGTATTTATCTCCGATCGATGCACTTCCATCAAGAGAGCCGTTCTTAAAGTATTCCATTATGCTGCTCATGGCATTTGTTTTTACCATGTGAAAGGTAATATCAAAGCAAAATTCAAGATGTCCCGAGCTGTTTGGGATGATTTCGAGCCGATCTTTATAAAAGCCACAAAAGCATATGGGCACGAAGAATTTAGAAAACAACTTGAGGCTCTGTGGATGCTCCATTCCAGTGCAGCTGATTACTTAGAGAATAATGTGGGGATATGTAATTGGGTAAGGTCTGAGTTCGAAGGCAGGAGATATAGTATTCTTACCACGAACATCGTGGAAAGCATGAACTCTTTTATGAGGGAAACGTGAAAATTTCCGATTACTCATCTTATTGACCATTTTAGAAAAATAATGCAGCAATGGTTTTATGATAGAAAACTTGTGGCTGAATCGATGAGTACTCGGCTAACAACTTGGGTAGATGAAATAGTCGTTGAGAGGAGATCTCGGGCCGAAATGATGATGGTCCGTCCTGTGTCTCCATATCGATTTCATGTTTTGGGTGGTGGTGTGAAATGTGAATGAGGGATTAGTTGACATAGAAAAAAAAACTTGCACATGTAGAGTATTCGATTTAGATCAGCTCGTCTGCGCGCATGCAGTTGCTGCTTTTTTAACTGTCCGAGTGGATTACATAAGCCTTTGTTCTGAATTTTACACCAAGGAATCATTGGTAAAGGCTTATGCACAACCAGTGGAGCCAGTTGGTGACGTAATCAATTGGGAAGTGCCAGATGAAATTCAAGAGATGCAAGTTTATCCACCAGTAGAAGCACCACAACCCGGTCGTCGTAAAGAGGTGAGAATACCCTCTGCCGGTGAGGATGTAAATCGAAGAACTGTGAAATGTGGGCGGTGCAACGAATCGGGTCATAACCGTAAACGATGTAAAAATGCTATTGTATCAAACCAAAATTAGTTACATTCTTCCAAGTAATATTGTAATGAGGATTTATTTTTTTTTATATTGCATAATATATATATTGGTAAAACAATTTATTCAATGTTATTTTTTATATTGAATACAATAGTTTATAACATAATATCACCATTAAATATGTCTACAGCAATCTTTTTCCTAAAATACATCCCATAACTGCTGTTGAAATCGAGCCTAAGTCCAAACATTAAATACATAGTAAACATCAATAAAAAAACACCACAATCACCACTACCAGGCTGTTGTTGTGGGACACCTTTAAGTGCAACGACTTTCCAGTATTCAGCACGCTGTAGGTCATGTCGAATAGTGTAGAATCCAACATGGTTTAGCCATCGAGGGAATATGACTTCGAATGCTCTAAATTGATTCTTGTACGTTTTATCGTCGCGGAATGTAAGCAATGAGCCATAAATCCATACTTTATTGTTACGAAAGTCTACTATGGCTAGTACCCAATGATCGCCGCCAAGATTAACTGGAATGAAAACCTACACATAAAAATATTATTCTTTTTCAGTATTTCTTACACCCAAATTAACACAGTAAAAAAATAAAATTTTATATTCACATACCATATCCACATCTGTCAACTGCTTTGACATTATGAACTTCCGCCCACGAATATAGCTATTAAAATTATCACTATATTGTAATGTTTCGACCGTACAATTTCCGTTGTTCCATAATTGCTTAAGGAACACCTGCAATATCATATACACAAGAATTCGAAATACACAACATATAATTTTAAAAACAACGAATATATATTCGATGAAACCATTGTACTAAAAAATATGTGTCCAGTATGCGTGACCCATCGAGACAATGCATTTGATATCTGCTAGTTGCTTCTCGCTGATCAAGCGAAAATACTCATGAATATGCTGTACATAAGAAATAAGAATAGCAAATCACTGGTCAATTTAGAAAACAGTCATACTACACAAACACAACCAATGGTTTGATGTAACAAAAAAATTACCTCGTCACCTAACCATCCCAGTGAAGTATGACCTAAAAGTATTTGAAAACACGAGTGCGAGTATGGGACTGAACAATCCATTGTAATGTTACCAGCAAACCACTCGTCGAACTCATTGCATACACATGGATCTTGTAATCCTCGAAGTGGATTTATATCTACACTCGTTCGTTCATCGATCTGGCGATCCACTAGTTGGAGTGTAGGCACAGGATTGATGTTCCTCCCTCGTTTGAATGACGGAATCAAATATGGACTATTAAAGACATAAGATCTTCTATATGGACGGCCAAACTTACTAATATCCGGCGGCGCCTCCTTAAGAATCTGCCCGCTCTGTCCACTAACATCCCCATAAAAAGTATATAATGACATAGGACTGGAAATCATTTGATTATCTACGTCAGTATACACTCCACAATCATCTGGTACCTATCCGTTTGTCAGGATAAATAAATTTAATAAATAACGGATTAAAAGATAAAAGAACGCACTAATGACATATTAAATTTGCTCACCGCATACGAATATGTAGTCGGAGAAGGGCCGTGTGAGCGTTCAGTATACAAACTAATAAATCCCATCACCGCTTCTCTAAATTCTTTGTGTTCTTTACGCTCTGCCTCAAAGGCTGACTTCAATTCACATATAGAATGATCAATCTTGTCCATCCGTCGAATGATATAATCGTTATTAAACTTTGTCCTTGACTGTTATGAATTTAAAAAATTATAAGTTTAAATAAATATATATAACCTCTTAATGACATATATATATACAGAAAATAAATGATTTATAACCTCTGAATCATATGTGTCATTGGATTCGTGTGTTTGCTCATGATGGTCTTCTACTGGAAACTCCTCCTCCACGAGACCTTGCGGCTCCAGTGTTGGGCTAGCGGCACTTGCGATGTTTTGATTCTCCTCTGTTTCAGGCATAATGGGAGGTGTGTTGATGGATGGTTGATGCTGCACAAAGTAACATTACTTATAAATACATAAATAATCCTTTACAAAGTAACATTACTTATAAGATACTCACATTACAAACCCAACTTGGGATATATGGAACATAATCCTTTACAGTTTGCCAATATTTTTGTGCTTTCTCCTTAGAGTTCGGCTCGATGGTTTGTAGGACATTTTCCTACGATAATTCAACCCAAATTTTAGGTTAGTAGAATCATAGTATTATTTACTAATATGAAAAACAATAATATACAACTGCACAAAGTAATATTACTTACAAGACGAGAGTTATCATTAAACAATGAATTCACAACAGTGAAGTTGATTTTGGAGGAAGCGATGAGCTTCTATTGTACAATGCGTGGAATCTTTTTTTTGGTTTTCACGACCCACTGTGATGGCAGCCCTCCAATAACTTCGAACATCCATGCCTACAATAAGTAAAATGACAATATTAAAAAAGTATTAAATATTTACTATTAACAAACAATTATCGAATAATATAATTTTAATGTAACACGATTTTAACGTACTTGAACTCCAGATGTAAAGCCGTAAACATTGTACTTTTCAATATTATGATTTGCCTTTTCCAAGCAAGTCTTCTTAAATTTCTCCATTTTACCATACAATGCATTGTCAAGACTGTCGTATATCGTTTCCCATGACAAACGACCCCATGGACGATTTCGAAAGTGATCAATGTCATCCACCTCGTTAAGCAATGAAAAGTTTATCTGACTATGAACTTTTCTTCCATTTAGAACTCTGTCTGCAAAATAAAAGAGTGCAATTTTTACTGCATCAATGTCGTCCATAGCGTCGAAGTCTAAGTTACCAAACCTTTCGTCGAACTCGCTGAGATTTAAATTGCGAAACAGATCATCAAAATACGTATTGAGCGACCTATGATTCTTTTTTATAATTAAACACCACTCTCCAATTGATAAGCGTATCAAATGCTCACCAATTTCAAACCACAACTGATCTGTCTCATTACAGGCCACTTGTCTTAGCAACAAATTATGCATAATAACACCACTGAATGGAAAGCTTCGACACTCCAAGAAATTGCCAAATATATCTTTTTGAATAATTGCAACTGTCGTTTTGTTAACTTACCCTCAATAGCTTTTACGACTCTATCTAACTTACACATACTTGTAATACGCCTAGGAAAATGAGCAGCGTAAGGTATCTGCATCATGCCTGGTACATACGCAGAATCTACCATATTTCTGTTATAAATATAAAATTATTAAATTACAATTATATAATTTAAAAATTTTAAAAATTATATCATAAAATTTCAGAAAATATTACAAGTGCGACAGGCACCCTGTCGCACAAAAATTAGGTACACCGTCGCACCAAATTCCAGAAATTACAACCCCATAATTTGGTGTGACATGCAGCCCGTCGCACCAAATTACAGAACCTGAAACTGGTACCGTTGCACCAAACCTAGTGCGACGGATGCCCGTCGCACCAAATTCCAGAATCTGAAACTGGTACCGTCGCACCAAACCTGGTGCGACGGGCAAATTCCAGAATCTGGGATTCTGGAATTTGGTACCATCGCACCAGATTTGGTGCGATGGCCGGCCATCGCACCGATTATGGTGCGATGGCTGCGTGCCATCGCATGGTGCTTGGCAGACCGCTACCGATGATGACCGAAATTAATTAAAAAAAAAAAAACTTGCAGATTACGCTTGTCCTCCGGTGTCTCTGATCATCGTCTCAGAACTCGAGGAACTGTTGCGAGAATTTTGGCCACTGACGAAACTGGGGTATCTTTGTCCGAAAATTTGGAGTTTGGCTAATTATGATAGGAAAAATGTAGAAAGGTTATTTGTGAAAAATATAAATTGAGACTGGTTATTTATGTAAATTCCCCAAATAAAATTGCTAGTTATAATATAAAATAATAATTCCTGTTTCGGTATATATTTATTTTATACAATATTTCAAAGGAATATTTAATATGATTAAAAATAGAAAAGTGTAAGATGCAAAAAATTGTTTTTCAATAAAATTTTTCTTTTTAATTTTTCTTTAAAGCTAAAGTTTAATTTTGTAAAATTAATTTGGTTAGGACGAAATATACTTATCAATTCTAAAGGAAGAGCACCCATTGCTGAACATGTTTCCATTTAATTATATAAAAGAAAACAAAAAGTGAAAATGATCTTTAACATCGACTCCAAACATAAATAAACGGTAGAAACCAGTAATAATACCAAATTTTTAATTTAAATTAGTTTGATCCAGCAATTATTACACGTATTCACAAATTACACTGCAAGATTAAGAATTGATTACAAAAGTTATCAACCTTAAGTCTTTAAGCATCATTGAAAACATCTCAAATATTCTGAGAGCCATATATAGAGAAGTTATTCAAAGTTGAAACTCAATAACCCTTGCCCCACTGGTACGATAGAGTGATTTTTAAGCAGTTTTTCTTAGTTGTTCACAGATATAGGGGCTAAAGAAAATAATCATGAACATGCCAATAAAGAGTGCTTGAGGCTGATGAATTGTGGCAGAAACAAACGTGCCATCTTAGCCTTTGATCGGAATATCTTTGCCTTATCCTTCTTAGCCAATCGCCGGAGCGTCGACGGCGTCAGACAAGAATATTCTTCAGCAGAAGGCTCTTCTTTGATGGTAGCAAGCTTTGTCTTGAGAATATCTTCAATGTTCTTCATCGATTCTGTTCTCAAACAACTTCTCTTGCTGCTCATGCTCGTGCATGGTACCACCCACCACATTTTTCGATGTGCCATGAATTAATAATATTTCTCTAAATTTGATCTTCGAATGCTGCTATCTTTTTATAGAGAAAAGAAGGCCAGCTATGGCATTTAGAAGGATTTATAAGCATACAAAATATGGGACATGTATAGGTTGTAAAGGAAGTAGTAGCTAGCATTGATGAGAGAGATACAGAGCATTTGATTTTAATTAATTAATTTGCCTATATAAAAGCTAAAAGCAAATGCTTTTCACTCCAGCTTTCCAGCGATGTTTCAATCATTTTTAATTATGATCATCAAGCTGCTTTCTTTGGAAAAACTTTGTCCACCAAATAAACTTTAATTATTCATATACTCTCTTTTTTTTTCTTTTTTTTTGAGATATTCATGAACATATTTCAAGACATAATATATAATAGCTCTTCGGTGAGAGGTCCAACAAGGGTTTTATCGAGGCTCATCAATGTCAAGCTGGGCTGGCGATTTGAGCTCTTCGCACCAGACATCACCAACATTTAGGATTAGAAAGAAGAGAACTGTTTTGTTTTTCTAATTATTAGTAATAAAGAATAAAATAGAGAAATAATTGAAAATTTTCATCGTTAACTGAAATTGGCATGATTTGTAAATTTTATGCGAAATTGATAAGATCAGTTTACAATTGGTGAGGATTTGAGCATTTTCATTCATCACGAGAGACCAAGATCATGACTCAAGCTTCATGTAACTGGGTCATTGTCACAGATAGATGCTACGGCTATAAAGATTAATCCCTCCGTTACAAGCTTAGAGAATGTTTGCAAATTACTTAATTTTGAAACTAAGAATTCTTTTATTATTATTGTTATTTTTTATAAACACCCAATAATTACATGACAAATGCTAAAATTACATGCTTACAATATGAATTCAATTATATCTACCTCAATCATGCATATTTTATAATTTAATTAATTTTGAATTCTTTCTGAAAGTAAGGGACAAAAAATTGTGAAGCTATATATTGAGATGAGCCATGAAATGAAAAATGAATTCGATACTCACCTACCATTTTTGTTTCAACAGTTCTTCATTTTTTTTTTCAATCGTTATTTGCATAAATCATCAAGCCCTACAATCGCATATATATGAGCCTAAAACCAAACATTAAACCAAAAAGTTTGTTATAAAATTTTCTACTGATCAGCTGTTTAATTAAATATGTATGTCACAATTAATTAGATATATATATCACAAGTCATATATTTATTTACTTTTTAAAAAAAGCTATATATTTAAGTTGATATCTCCGGTAAGTTCACAGCACCATATGAACCGTTTGAGCGATTAGCAAATGAAAGAGAGATATTGGAGGCAAGCATATAGATGATGGATATTTTGTTGCTAGTATATGTATAAAATCCTGTACGTAAAAAGAATTAGTATTAAGAAAAATTTTAGTTTTTATTAAGTTGACAATGTTCCAACTTATTATAGTTTTCGATGGTCATCTTGAATTATGAGCCTTTCGGAAAAAAAATTATGAGTTTATGATGTAAAATTTATATATATATTATAATGATCAAATTGAAAATACATCGAATTCTATGTATATTTTACTTTTTAAGTTTAAAAATTTAGTTAGCTAGTTTCTGCTACGGTTCTTAGTGTTAGCCCCTCAATTATATAACAGTTGCTTCACTTGGCATCCCCAAAACTTAAACTAAAATCCTGGTTCTGCCACACATCATGCGCAAATGAAAGAATTTTCGTTGTATGTACACGTGATCAATCATTTAATTTAAATAAATAATAGATAAACTTATATATTCTAATGATTCATTACTCATTTTATGGAATAATTAGTGTTTATTAATCACTTTCAGAATTAAAATATAAATTTTGTATATCTTCAATTCAAGCATGGTACCACCTCACTAGGGTTAACCTACGAAATCCAAATAGGTTGAAAATTGCAACCCAATCGGTTTAAATTTCGGTTCGGGTTCACTGGTCATGAACGCCCACCCGTCTCCTCAGCATTCAGCACGCCCAAACCAAATTCCACATTCCGGTTCACTCACATCACGGCTCACACATTTCCACAAAGCCACATTCTCGACACGCCCACACGGCCACACTTAACGGACACCGACACTGTCAGTTTCGTCCTGCTGACACTCGTTTGCTTCTGATCTACTTACCATCTCTCATGTGTTTGCCGTCACATCCAATCCATCAAGGTTAGTGCATGCACGAGCCTACGCATCGCTAATCCATAGGTGATGGGCTTGTCTAGTTTAACTTTAACATTTGCAAATAAATATAAATGATTAATTAATTATATTGATAAAATAATTTTGATTCTTTACATGAATGAATATGTCGTGTGCAAAATGTAAAATCAAGCACATTGAATAATTACGAAAAAATAAAGAAAATAAAATTTAACATGGTTCGGTAATTATGTTTATGTCTATGGAAATAATAGAAAAGTAATTGTATTATTAACAATTATTACAATATAATATTTAAATAAAAAATATCACTTCCCATAGTTCAAATACATTCAACTTTCACACACACTTAAAATAGAATACCTCTCAATTGCTCACATTCTCACTTGAATTATCTTTTTCTCTAAATTTGGGATGATATCAAATGAATTAATCATTAGTTATTTATAGGAGAGATGCGTTACTATGCAAAATTAAAATAATAAAAAAATTATTATTTTAATTATTATTTTCACACCCATATTACGCCCCTACTTCCTTTTTTTCTTCTTTCTTTTTCAACTCAATTGGCATTTGAATTGATAACATTGGTGTCACTTCTTATGTTGACAATTCAACAAATCTCTACCTCAGTAAAAATTTACAAAATTTGAGCCGACTCCCAACAACTATGAAACTTCATCCCTAAATGATCCTATAAAGGATCCAAAGCAATTGCATTATTTCGACTGCCTACATACCCAATGTCTGGGCTCAAGTCCACCTTAGTTCAAAATTTTCAAAGGAAATAACAAGAACAGTCTAAGGATTTAAATCAGAATTATAACTCATATTACAACTTACTAATATTCGAGGGATGTCACATGAGACTATAACTGATCAACTCATATTACATGAGACTATAACTGATATTTACAAATCAGACTATGACTGAGACTAGTTTACAATCAGAATTACGACTCAGAATTATAACTCATATTACAACTTACTAATATTCGAGGGATGTCTACTCTAGGGATGTCACATGAGACTATAACTGATCAACTCATATTACATGAAACTATAACTGATATTTATAAATTAGACTATGACTGGGACTAGTGTACAATCAAAATTATAATTCATATTACAACTCACTAATATTCGAGGGACTAGTTTACAATCAGAATTACAACTCATATTACAACTCACTAACATTTGAGGGATGTCTACTTCTCACACTTGAGTAAGTAAGCAGACTTCACTCAATAATATTCAAGGGATGTCTACTCCTCACACTTGAGTAAGGAAGCAGACTTAACTCAATAATATTCGAGGGATGTATACTTCTCACACTTGAGTAAAGAAGCAGACTGACCTTCACTCAAGTACTGAGGAATGACTTACCCCTTCCTTACTATAACTGATAAACTCATATTACATGAGACTATAACTGATATTTACAACTTAGAATATGATTGGGACTAGTTTACAATCAGAATTGCAACTCATATTACAACTCACTAATATTCGAGGGACTAGTTTACAATCAGAATTACAACTCATATTACAACTCACTAATATTCGAGGGACTAGTTTACAATCAGAATTACAACTCAGAATTACAACTCATATTACAACTTACTAATATTTGAGGGATGTCTATCCCTCAACACTTGAGTAAGGAAGCAGACTTCACTCAATAATATTCAAGAGATGTCTACTCCTCACACTTGAATAAGGAAGCAGACTTCACTCAATAATATTCGAGTGATGTCTACTCCTCACACTTGAGTAAGGAAGCAAACTGACCTTCACTCAGGTACTGAGTAAGGACTTACCCCTTCCTTACTATAACTGATCAACTCATATTATATGATACTATAACTGATATTTACAAATCAGACTATGACTGGGTCTAATTTACAATCAGAATTACGACTCAGAATTATAACTCATATTACAACTCACTAATATTCGAGGGACTAGTTTACAATTAGAATTACAACTCAGAATTACAACTCACTAATATTCGAGGGATGTCTACCCCTCACACTTGAGTAAGGAAGCAGACTTCACTTAATAATATTCGAGGGATATCTACTCTACACACTTGAGTAAGGAAGCAGACTTCACTCAATAATATTTGAGAGATGTTTACTCCTCACACTTGAGTAAAGAAGCAGACTGACCTTCACTTAAGTACTGAGGAAGGACTTACCCCTTCCTTACTACAACTGATCAACTCATATTACATGAGAATATAATTGATATTTATAAATCAGACTATGACTGGGACTAGTTTACAATTAGAATTACAACTCATATTACAACTCACTAATATTCGAGGGATGTCTACTCTTCACACTTGAGTAAGGAAGCAGACTTCACTCAATAATAATATTCGAGGGATGTCTACTCCTTACACTTGAGTAAGGAAGCAGACTAACCTTCACTCAAGTACTGGGAAAGGATTTGCCCCTTCCTTACTCAAGTGTGAGGAAGGACTTACCCCCACAATATGATTGTAGGGACTTGAACTGCTGCCCTCTAATTTGGAGGACATCAGTGGCCTGGTGGCTACAATGATGCCATTTAGAATTAGGGAAATTTAAAAAAAAAAATTACCTCCTTAATTAGTATCAATACTTAGTCATGATACTATAGTATCAATGATTACTGATATTTGTATATAAAATGCGTTAAAAATCTCTTAAATCATCAAATATTGATATTTTCTTTTTATATAGAGACTTAATATCAGTATTTTTATTTTTTAAGTAGTGTATATTATTATTGTTATTATTATTATTATTACAACAATTATAAAAATAAGAATAATAAATAATATTTTAATTAAGGATAAAAATAAAATTATAAAAAATAATTATATCATAAAATTATTATTAATTTATGATAAAATATAATTATATCATAAGACTATTATTAATTTATAATAAAAAATAATTTTATCACAAAATTATAATTAATCTATGATAAAAAAATAATTTTATCATAAAATTATTATTAATTCGTGATAAGTTAAAAAATCTGTCACAAATTTATCGTAAATTTATAATATAAACTAATTTACTTAAATTCTAACATAAATTGTGTATCATTTATTATTAATTTTCGTGTATTTTCACTCTCTTCTTCTGTTTCCGCATCTCGTATATTTTTACAAGCTTACCGGTGCAAGTCTCAAGGTCACTGTCACGGTAAGGGACCATAGATCAGTGCTCATTCTAGGTTTGTTGTAACTGGAAAGCTAAAAGTCGTAGATTAAGCAGGTTATTTCTGCTTCTTAACCAACTTAATTTTTTTAATGCCTAGTTATTTTGTCTTTCGCCCTTGCCAAAAAGCTAATAAGCTAAGAACATTTCACTCACTTTACCTTATAATCATCATTCGAAAAGTTGGATGTCTCAATCGCATGTTTTAAGTCTACTATTTATAGAGTTAGTATCTTATGATAAATTTAGTTAAATTAGAATATTATTTATTGTATATATTATAATAGAAATTAATTTATTAGTTTCTTAATTTATTATCATTTTAATTTATTAGGAATACTTGTTTCATCATTTAATTAGATGTTTTTAATAGTGGAATTCTATAATTAACACATAAGATTTGTTTAGAGCAATAAGTTAATAAATTTATTAAATACTTTAAATATTTCTTGAGAGATAAGCAAGACAAGAATATACATTTATTCATTTTTTGATTTATAATAATTACAAGAAAAAAAAAACTCTTATTTAGAAGAATCCAAACCATTTATAACTTGTGATTTTGTGAAATTCTAGTGCCTATATAAAGAAAGACATTTTACAATTGAAAATACACAATACAAAGAATAAAGTAGAAAAGTAAGATTTGACCTCCTCTTTAGACCGAATTTGACACGTGATGTTGTGTTGATTTGTTTTGTTCATTCAAGTCTTGTAATGAGACTATATCTTTTTATTTCTGCAAAGAATCTATGTGAATCTTAGATCACTAGACATTGAATAACTGAATAATTGTTATTGATCATATTGCGAAGTGCCCTGAGGATTATGAATCAAGAGGGGTAACAGTTATTTAAGATAAGTAGATTAAGGTAGTGTTTGTTTTTTTATCTGAAATCTGAATATGTCTGAATATTACTGAAATTTGAATGGGTCTAAATGCATATGTCTGAAAAATATGTTTATTTTTTATTCTTTGACGTCTGAATATAAGTGGTAAGTTGTTTGTTTTTATAAGCTTAAAACATCTTAATTCTAATATTTTTACACTTATGACCTTGAAAATATTATATATATTTTAAGTTTAAATAAGTATATATTTACAATGTTTTCTAGTACAATAGTTTTTATATGTTATAAATGTTTATAAGGTAAGCTTTTGATATACAATTTATGAAAAATAATTTTGATAACATTATTTTTTTATAATTTAACATAATATTTATACATAAAAATTTGTTATTTAATAATAAAAGAATTTGTTTAAAATTCAAATTCAATGTGTATTAAGTATTTAATACCAAATACAATTTAAGATCAAGTGAAATTCTAATATAACTTCTAATAACTACATAGAAAATAAATATTTTTAATAAGTTTATTTGTGATAAAAAATAATAATTTTATATTTAGACATTTTATCATTTAGATAAAAGTCATGAAATTTTACTTTTTCCATTCAGATGAAAATGTCTTATAAGAAAACTTCAAATACAAGAACAAATAAATCAAAGTATCAAAATATCTTAAATTAAGTCAAATTAAGACTTCAGACAAAAAACAAACAACCCCTAAGCTAATATCGAGTAAGCTCTATGGTGATAAACTATAAGTGAGAGTTTTAATTTTGATAAATCCATAAGTTGTAATATCTCAACTTATTGAATTATTTTTTATCTAGGCGTGACTTCATGAATATAAGATTAATTAATCCGAATTACGTAAAAATCTCTATATCATTTAATTTTTACAAATTATGCTTTGAAAAAACAATATTTTAGAGGTAGAAAACAGTAATGTGTGAACAATAATGAATGAACAGTATTTTTAAAAATTAATTTTATACTTTTAATATAATTAGGGTGATTATAATAAAAATTTTGCCCACATCTATTTATACACATATTTAAATTTCTTTCAAAACGAAAAACCACACTATTTTCCAGTGTCTCGCACATTCTCACAAGCTTATCGACCCAAGTCTTGAGGTCGCCATCACACTAAAAGACTACAGATAGGTGCTCATTCTAGACTTGTTGCAACTGTAAAAATAAAAAGGATAGATTTAGCAGGTTATTTCTGTTTCTTAAGGAACTCAATTTTTTTTATTACCTAGTTATTTTGTCCCCTGCCCCCAAAAGCTGAGAACAACTCATTCACTGTTGGCTTTTAATCATCATTCAAAAAGTTGTGTATCTAAACAAAAATGAAACATTCGTTTCTCTTTCCTTAGTATTCTTTTTTCCTCTGAAAAAGAAGAATTTGGTATGAATGCAAAAGGGAGATCTTTATGGTCCAATTTGTCGCTCAGAGGTTGAGTGTATCGGGTGCTATTACATTACTCTTCCTTTTTCTCTTATTTATTAAAACGAAGTGAGATATACTGTCAAGGGCTTCAATTAGGTGGAATGATTCAATCTCAGGGGAGAGAGCGGACCGGTAGTAGGTGGGTGTTGGTGTGCAAATTAATTTCAAGCTAAGTTAAAAGGCTTGAGGATGGATACTGAAGAGTTAATACGCAAGCGTAAGGCTATAACTCTAAAAGAAGAAGAAGCAGACAATATAAGCTTTGTAGGGAACACGAATAAAGAAGGGAAAAACCTGTAGCTCACTGCCTCACCGGGAAAATTTTGTTTACAAGAGAAGTGAACACAGGGGTTGAGAAATGCAATGCAGCAAGTGTAAAAGTGGGTACGAGAAATCAAAGATGAGAATTTGGGAGATAACATCTTCATTTTCAAGTTTCCGTCTGAAGCTGAAAAGAAAAGAATTTTGTACAGGGGGCCTTGGCATTTCGATGAAGCCCTTATGGTGCTTACAGAACCAAGAGGTGTAGGGGATATCAAACAACAGTCCTTCCAATACACATCTTTCTGGGTCCAACTGCGTATGGTGAAAGAGGTGATTCAAGAAATGGGTGAGAAAATTGGAAAGGTGGAGGAAGTATAAACGGATGAGTTAAGAGAGTGTATTGGATCTTTTGCTCGAGTCCGAATCTTAGTAGACATCACACAACCTCCCAAGAAGGTATTGATGATAGAATTAGAGGATGAGGAAAATATTCCAATACCTGTCTTATATGAGAAGTTGCCTGAGTTTTGTTTTTGCTGTGGACTCATTGGCCACCGGTATAAAGTAGGTTAAGTTCCAAAGGGCAGCCAAAAGAACAATTGGCCTTTGGAGCTTGGATGACGGCATTAACAAGAGTTGAGAGAGTTAGGCAGAACAAAAATCGTGATCGATAAAACAGAGAAGCAGGCAACCAAGTTATGATCAACCAAATCACGATCATCAGAATCAAATCCAACTCAAGTAGAATCCAATCAACCTGAGTGTGGAAACCATATTCGGGTCAAGCCAAAATAGCCTGGCAAGGGTCAAAATACCTATGAGCAAAGAGAGCGTAACTGGGGTAGTTGAGGGCTCATTAATGCAAGGAGAAGTAGAGGTTAGGCAGCAGGCTATAGACAGTCAAAAGCCTACCAATATAGCTGGCAAGGAGGCGGTATCTAGGGAGATGAACATAGAAGCGGGAAACGGATTCAGCAATTGAAAAATGGAATCTGGGCTTAAATGGGCCTGAATATAAGATACAAGATGAAACAAGCCAGCAAGGTTTAAGCACAATATCAATGGGGCGGCGAAAAGTCACAAAAGCTAAGTGTGAAAAATTGGAAATTCTAAGGAAGGAAAGGGACAAAAAGGAGTGAAGTAAAAGTTGGGCCAATTTCCTTAAAAAGGCCTCTGCAAGAAGAATTAAACTTAAACCCAGGAAGTAAGAGCGTATGGATGGCAGCCCAAATGTCACGCGGGTAAATCAGATTCAAATTTCTTCTCCATATGAAGGCTTAAGTTGGTATAGGAAGAAGCCTCAAAGGAGGTTATGGAGGTTCAAATGGCTAGTTCGGATAAGTTATCGGTGGAGGTCCGAGACCAGCCTCGCCGACTACCATGAAAATTATAAGTTGGAACGTCCGGGGTTTGGGGAATCTCCGGGCGCGCCTAGCCATTAAGAAAATTCTCCACCTGCACAGACCTCAATTAATTTTTCTCTGTGAGACTAAATTGAGATCTAGGCAGGCTAATAATGTGTGGAGAGAGTTGTTTGAGAATTATTTAGTTGTAGATTGTAGAGGGAAAAGCGGAGGATTAGCCATGCTATGGAGCTCAGATACTGCAGTCCAAATAACCTCATATAGCAGCCACCATATAGATTCTGAGATTCAAAATGCAAATGAGAGGAGTTGGAGATGCACTGGTATATATGGTTACCCTGAAGTGAGTGAAAAAAAGCATACTTGGACCTTATTAAAAAGGTTGGCAGGTTTGTCTACGAGCCTTTAGCTTTGTTTTTGAGACTTTAATGAGATTTTGAATATAAATGAGAAAATTGGGGCTTAGATAGAGATGCTAAAATGATTGCTGATTTTAGAGAATCTGTCCAAGAATGTAAGCTTGTGGATGTGGGATTTAAAACCCTTTTACTTGGCCTAATAGAAGATTTGGACTCCATTATATAGAGGAGAGGCCGGATA
This sequence comes from Murraya koenigii, assembly GCA_025617385.1. NCBI lineage: Eukaryota > Viridiplantae > Streptophyta > Magnoliopsida > Sapindales > Rutaceae > Murraya > Murraya koenigii. The sequence continues at coordinate 943,757 of CM046819.1, read as the reverse complement.
GATTCATGTGCAACTAGGAGTGGAGCTCTGAATTTTATGATTGGCCGGCTACAAACCTAATACACTTGGAATCAGATCATTGTCCTGTTATGATGGTAGTTCAAGATATGCGGAGAAGTCTTAGTTATGAAATGAGAACCTTCACTAGAATCCTTTACAAGGATATGTGGAGTTCATATGAAGACTCCAAAAATATTGTGGAGGAGTGACTAAAATGAAGAGATGGCAACGAAGATAATCTTATTCAAACTTTCAAGAAGATCACTAAAAGCTCTATGGTATAGCTATAGATATGGAGTAAGGAAGCTTTTGGTGGCAGAGAGAAAAAGCTTAAAGAATTAATGAAGAAGTTGGAAAGAGCCAAGCAATGCAATGTTTAGTATGAGGGTGGGGGTTGAAATAAGAAGCATCGAGCAGCAGATTCAAAATAGGTTGATAGATGAGGAGATGTACTGGAAACAAAGATCTTGAGGGCCGATTGGTTAAAAGAGGGAGACAAAAATACGAAGTTCTTTCAGTCTAGAGCTACAGCTAGGAAAAGAAAGAACAAATTTGAGGGTGTTAAAGATAGTACTGGGCAATGGACATAAGATAATGAAGAATTGGAAAGGAGATTTTGTGAGTATTTTCAGGATCTCTTTACTACTTCCAATCCAAGACAAGAACAGATTACTGCAGCGCTTCAAGGAATGCTTTCAAAGATGACTTCAGAGTTGAATAGTCAATTAGATCAACCATTTATTGTTGAAGAAATCACAACAGCCCTTTTTCATATGTGCCCAACAAAAGCTCCTGGACCAGGCGGCTTACCAGCTGCTTTTTTTCAAAAGCATTGGGATGTAGTGTGAGATGGTGTTCTCAAGACTTGCTCGCGTGTTCTTAACAAGCAAGGTACTGTAGCTCCTCTAAATCATACATATATTGCTTAATTTCTAAGACAGTTAAGCTTCAAAAAACTACTGAATTTAGACCTATTAGCCTCTGTAATATCATCTATAGAATCATTGGAAAAATAGTAGCTAATAGGTTAAAACAAATTCTCCACCAAATTATTTCCCTAACTCAAAGTGCATTCATACTGCTTATTACTGACAATATTATTATTGGGTATGAATGTTTGCACAAAATTAGACTCAATAAGGGAAAGAATAATGGATTGGTAGCTTTAAAGCTTGACATAAGGAAGGCTTATGATAGTATGGAATGGTCTTTTTTTAAGCAAGCTATGGAGAGGTTAGGCTTCTCGGATAAATGGCTGGCTTTGATCATGAACTGTGTTACTACCCCCACTTTCTCTATCATTATAAATGGGATTGCCAAAGGCTTAATTTAGCCTCAATGAGACCTTCGACAGGGATGCCCCCTATCTCCATACTTGTTCATTATATGTGCAGAGGTATTTTCAAATCTTTTGTTGCAAGGAGAAAGACCAGGTTGGATTCATGGGCTGAAATTCTCTAAAGACATAACTATTTCCCACCTTCTTTTTATTGATAATAGCCTTGTTTTTACAAGGGCTTCTACTGAAGAGTGCAAACATCTGAAGTCAATATTTGATTGCTATGCATCTGCATCAGGCCAGGTGTTTAATTATGATAAATTATCAATGTTCTTTAGTGGTCAGATTCAGGGGAGACAGGTTACAGCAATAAAGAACATTTTTCAACTACATGTGGTGCCTATGCATGAAAAATATTTAGGGCTTCTTTCTATGATAGGAAGGAAAAGAACAAGTTTCTTTAATGATATCAAGCTCAAAGTCTTGAGCAAGATATCTAGCTGGCAGCACAAGTTTTTCTCTAGTAGGGGTAAAGAAATTTTGATAAAAGCTGTAGCTCAGGTTATCCCTGCATATGCAATGAGTGAGATTGTGTGACGATATAAAGAAAAGAACGGCTAGATTTTGGTGGGGATCTAAAGAAAACGGAAGGGATGCACTAGACAACATGGGAAAAGATGAACTATGCTAAGTACAGAGGAGGCATGGGATTCAAAGACATCTCCAGTTTTAATCAAGCTTTGGTTGCAAAGCAAGGATGAAGGCTGATTCAATATCTTGACTCTTTGGTGACAAAGGTGCTGAAAGTAAGATATTTCAAGTCTACTCATTTTCTTGAGGCTAAAACAGGAGCTAATCCATCTTTTGTTTGGAGAAGCATATTATGGGGCAGACAAATTCTCCAACAAGGCATTAGATGGAGAGTTGGTTATGGGGAAAAAATTAAAGTTCATTTTAGCAATTGGTTGCCCAGACCAATGACTTTTAAGCCAGTAGTAAAACCAAATCTGCCTGATGATACTAGAGCTTTTGAACTAATTGATGCTAATCACAGGTGGAATGAAGCTTTTATTCATCAGAACTTTGCTGCAGAAGATACTGAAGCCATCAAGTAGAGGATTTTCCTACCAAGCGAGCCTAGAGAGGATGAGGTGCTTCGGCACTTTGATAAGAAGGGGATTTATTCTGTTAAAAGTGGGTACCAGCTGGCTCTCAAGATTAGGTTTCCGAACAACCCCAGTTCTTCAACTTCTAACTCTCAAGGTTGGCAAACAATTTGGAAGCTGAATATTCCTGCAAAGGTTAAAATTTTCCTATAGAGAGCTTCAAAAAACTTGCTGCCAACACTGGAAAATTTATGGATAAGGGAGTTGTGCTGGAACCTATCTGTCATATATGTATGAAGAATGTTGAAATTGTTCCCCATGCTCTTTTGGACTGTAAATTTGCCAAGAAAATATGGAGGCATACCCATCTTGTTGCAGAAATTCAAAATGAAGTTAGACAGGATATGTTGAGTATGCTGCAAAGCTTGAAAAAAAAAAGTTAACAACCAAGGAGATTGAGCTAATATCCTTTATGTGGTGGGTGGCGTAGAATGAAAGAAGCAAATACATTTTTAGGGCGAAAAGCCAGATCCTGCTACATCAATAGCTAAAGCTATTGCAGTAATGGAAGCCTATCAGCGAGTCAAAAAGCTTGAACAGCAGCAACTTGAGTTAAGAAAGTCTGAAAAACAACTCTGGGAACCTCCACCTCAAGGCTGGTACGAGATCAATGTGGACGCTGCTATCCACAAAGATCAGCAAATTGCAGGCTTTGGTGTTATTATCAAAGACTCGTCTAAGAAGATTGTAGCTGCAGCTGTCAAGTGCATAAATTTTCACGGTTGGGTTTACAAGTAGCCAAAATTGCTAAACTCTCATCTGTGATCCTTGAATCAGATTGCTTAAAGGTGGTTGAGCTTAAGAAAAGAAAAGGCAGCAGGACTGAGATATATTGGCCTATTTCAGACATTCACAACAACAGCATGCAAGATTTTCAAGCAGTTTAATGTCCAGCATGTTCATAGACCTTGTAACATTAGTGCTCATAATTTAGCTAAGAGGGCTACAAGTTCTGGTGAAATTGTTGTTTGGCTGGAAAGCTTCCCAACTGATGTTATGTCACTTTTTTAAAATTAATGTTAGAAAGTAAGGTCTTTCTTTTAAAAAGAAAGTTGCATATATCATTTGAACAAAAATACCACACTGTTTCACTCTCTTTTCCTTTTTCGACATCTCGTACATTCTCACAAGCTTACCGACATAAGCCTCAAGGTCATCGTCACAGAAAAGGACTATAGAATCCTACAGAGAATATTCCTACGCTCAACAGATTTTTTTTATTCCCCATCTAAACTTACATTTGTTTGACATTGCTTCAAAAGCTTTAAAAGCCTTTAGAAACACTTAAGGCTTTGCTGGTATCTCCTATTTTTAACGGGTTTATCCTTTTTACCAGGCAATGAAGTTAATAGAAGGACTGGCAACTAGACTGTCTCAAGTCCCATTAAATCGATGGCAAAATTTCAAATTTTCATGTCAATTCAATGACGGAAAGTGGCACACATAGGTAGGAGCCATAGTGAACTTGTAATTTCTATTTCTACTCATGTAGGTGCTCATTCTACTGGAAAGCTAAAAATGATAAATTTAGCATATTATTTCTTGACTGAAACAATTTAAGGTATGCAAAAACCAACACCACTAAGTCTGGGTGTAAGTGTTAACCAAGTCCATTCTAGGCTTAGATGTCACCAAGATCTATGATTTCCTTTAAAATCATAGAAATAATTGCCTTCTGCATACTTTAACATAAACAAATGTATTGATTGGTATAGGTATGTAAAGGTATAATTTATAGATATCTATGCCCTCAAAATCATATCTAGCAGGCGTCTTGAGTTGCGGCGAAATATCAGCAACCGAAGCAATTGAATGAAGCATTTCTTCTTAGCAACTATTAGCATTCGGGTAAACTAACTAGAAAATATCAATTTACATATCTCAGGAACCACATAGGCTTCCATACCAATGCTTACATATAAATCAAAATAGAACACAGGATTGTAAATTAAAACAGGTTTTCATACAAGGATATGCAATACTCACAAAGAAAATAATTTTAGCACTTAGCAAACAAGCCTATAATGTTCAAAATTATAGAATGGACTGCCCTTGAAAAACATGCACACAAAGTTGTGATAATACATAGTTTCAAGCAAATGAATTCCAAATTTAAGGATGCACAAATTCTGACTAACATTATTAGAATTCAGACACCTCAAATTGGGCTATGCTGATGTCAATTGAGAGAGTGGAAGGGAACACTTGACCTTAATTTACACGATCATTTGCAGTTCCAGTTCATTGCTACAAGCTTTGCAAATTTACAGTTTTTTTTAGCAAAAAAATATAAATCCCCCCAAAAACATAAAAATGCACAGATATACATGTTCTACTCAACTCTATACAAAATAAATACCTCATGATCAAAATAAGAATCTTGCTGCGCCCGATCCTAATCATATCCAAAGCTTATCATGCGCACAATAACTGAACAAATAAAAACAAATTATTACTGCATTGCAAAAAGAAAGATATAAAAAAATATAGTCTTGTGTTAACGTTCTAGAACTTATGAGTAGCTTACAGTCATTTAAACAACATTGTCATATCAGGAACTCAAAGAAATAATGCAGTTTTCGGTTAAACAGGGTGAAAAAGGAATCAAGTTATGGTGTTTTCATTTAATAAATCAGCTATTGCCTCTACAGCTATCAAATTTTGAACATAATAGTGTCCTATGCAACCAAAAAACTCTCTCTGTCAGGAGCCTTGTATCCTGCCTCAAATCCATAAAATAAACTATTTATATTAATTCATATCAGTAGACTTTAAATCCAGGCACACATGTGAAAATATGAACCCTAGGGAGTCTTCAAAATATGCAATGAACTCTACGGGAGCTCAATGGGATATAGAATTTTCCCAGAAATGGGAAGATTAACATATTGTTAGTAATAGGCAAGATAATAATATATGTAAACCAATCTACAGAAATGTGATAAAAAGAAAATTACACCAAAAGGATGTTTCAGGATTATCAGTTTTTAAGAATTAAAGACTCAAAACAAATGAATCAAGGCAAGAGAAACCAAAGTTAAAGCAAATGTGCCATTAAAGGTGCCTCGAAAGTTGTCCAAATATGCCCAACGCTGCCTGTTTAGAGAAAAACAGATGAACAACTTTTGTTAAAAGCAGCAATATATGTCTCATGTCAAACAAGAATTTCAACAATCCGAAACAAGAAGCAATTTATAACCTAGCATTCTCAACTCATTCAAATATTGGGAATGAATATCCTTCATAAACACGATTACATATAAGGAAAAATATGTTGAATATCTTCGTGAAAAATTCTGCATTTTTAAGGTATGGTCACCCACCAGAAAGCTTACAGGAAATTAGTTACTCTGAAAAAGAAAATTCCATTAGTAATAAAATTGTGGCATGGTATGCAAAAATGGAATGTCTCAGAGAGAAACACGAGGTTGGAATACAATTACTGATGCCTTTACGAGCAAGAAGAAAATTAAGGCAAGCAATTGATACGATAAGTACAGCACTACATGAAAGAGAATAAAAGACCGGGTCAGCAGAAGCCAATAAATAAAAAGCTGTGAAAAATATGACTAAAAAGATGTACCAAACTCCGTGTAGATAGAATAGGTAAACGAAAGAAATGAAAAGCCAAAGACTGGACATCCGATCCCTCTTGGTTTCAAATGAAAAGATGTCCTAAACATACTGGCAAGTATGGCAAAAAGGGTGAAAGCTACGGTAAGAATAGGCGAATTTGATTGAAAGTTTCTCCATTGAGCATCAGAGACAGCCTGAGAATATAATGCATAAATCATAATTAATCATCAATCCAAGTAAGAATATTAATCGTTCCAAAAAAAAAAAAAGATGAAGAAAAAAAGTCAGCCAGGGCGTAAACCATTGAGTTTGCTGAAATGATCTGAGACAAATTGCATTGAATTGATTGTTATCTGTTTGGATAATATCGGACAGGTCTTCTCAAGGCCCTTCTAGCTCGAATAAAATACCCCAGGGACAGTCTAGCTCGAGCAGAAGTCCCGACCACTGGCACAAAGAAGATCTCATCAAACCTCAAAGCTGGTCGAGGTCGGGGTTCAGAGCCGTTCGAGCTCCGAGCTCTCTAACCTGCTCGAGGTCGTCCGCCCCAGTCAAAGCTGGTCAAGGTCGAGAACTGAGCATTCCTTTCCTGCTCGCAGAGATTAAATCCTCGAGCACAACTGGACAGGACCCGGCCCAGAGCAGCCCGACCCGCTTTCTCCGAATCCTGACACAACTTTAGATGTCTGATCAGGGTCCCACATGGTATGGTGGTGGTACTATTGCGGATGGCCAGCACATGCCCCCACGGTGTCATCATTTCTAGCGCACATGCCCGACATGGTGATCTGGCCACGTGAACAGGGTTAAGGGGACAACCGCACATCCCCGGAGAATATTACGCCAATCCCTACCGCCGAGGGACCCAGACACCATCGACGCGGAATGGATGCTCTTGGAGAGAAAGAGCGGGAAAATGGAGTATAAAAGGAAATGAACGGCACGTTACGGGGTTGAAAAAATTCATTCACAAGGGTTCCGAAAGCTTATACAGGTTCTTCATATTCTGATTTCTCTTATCTGGATTCTTTGAAAACACCATATTTATTAAAAAAGGGAGGGCAAAAAATATCCCTTTCATCTTTCCGGTCTCTTTCACTAAGGAGATACCAAAAAGAACAACTCGACATTGACTGAGGCTCGGAGGGTTTTCGCCGGAACACGCCCGGCTACCCCTGACCCTATTTTCTGTGAGTACAAGTCCGGGAGATCTCCGTTCGAAAAGACAGTGGAACAGGACGAAGAAGGCAATCCTGCTTGAGCTCGAACCGATCGCGAGCAGTAAGGTTCAAGGCAATCGCTTCAAGACACGCGGAAAACTCGCGATCAATATCTTTCGGCTACCGCTCGGGATCGGCGACAAAAGCCCGATTTCCTAATACGCTCAAGATACACAACCCAACGACGAGGGAAACAACCAAGAGGAGTAAGTCCGAAGAATCAAGAACCTTGAGAGAAGTGGCCAACGAGGCCTGTAATAGGGAGATCCAGTGAAAGAATGGATCGGATGGAGAAACAGATGGAGACTCGACTTCCCTATTGCAAGAACTCGTGGAGGACAGAGAAAAGCATGTAATGATGTCCCGAGTCCAATCGAGGGAATGCTCATGTTCGGAAAATGTGGGAGATGAAGCCCAAAGACCTAGGGCACCAAATGTTACAGTGAGGAAGAAACAAACATGGAGGAAAGGGGTCCCGTCAAGACTTACAGGACACGACCCGACCTCTCATGCGAAGAGTCGGAGGGAGAGGTGCGAGTTAGCACAAGTCGTGAAGACCTCGAGGAACGGAAAGAGCCCAAGCTGGCGAATAATGCTGGATAACGAATCTCCACTCTCGACGGAGATCATGGGTGTCACGATCCCACGTGACTTCCTCTTCCCAAATCTGAAGTTCTCAGGGAAAAGTGATCCATTAGTGCACATAGAACGGTTCAACGACATGACAGGGGTGCAAGGATTGTCAGCAACTCGGAGGTGCCGGCCTTCCCACTCACCCTGAGGGAAGAGCGAGAGAATGGTACCGCAGACTCCTACCGGGAAGCATCTCGAGCTTCAACAGATGTGTATGGAGTTCGCAGAGCAATTCCGGGCGCAGCTGACCCCGAGGATGACATGATGGAGTCGCTGGCAAGCATGAAGGAGGGAGAATCCTCCGGAGTTTGTCAAAAGATACCATAGATCGGCTTCTAGATCTCGGTGCGCTTAACCATCCTCAAGCTCCGAGAGGATTGAAGGATGGGATCCGGATGGGAGACCATGGTATAATCTACTGAGTCCTTCGATCCGCTCAGTATTCGGACGCTGTATGAGCGGTGAAACCGGATATGGTAATCAAGAAGAAAACCGCCAAACCGAGGAAACGAGCAGGTCAACGGAGCAAGCGAGGAAGGAGAATGGGGTCCCGCCCGAGGGCACAAGCTTCAAAGGCAAGCAGGGACCGGTTGCCCTATACAACCCTTATCGAGAGCTCCCCACCGCGGATGGTTCCTCCGCCACCTCAAGATCTCCGTGCCTGGATCACAGGAGTATAGGCGCCACAACGACCACACATCCCGCAACCGACCACCAAGCGCACTTGAGGTGAGCCACAACAGGTCGATCGCTCATCGCCACCCCCACCGAGAAGCTTTCCAGCGGATAGAGCGATACAAGTGGTGGAACAGAGCCCCGCTACGTAACAAGATACGAGGTCGAAGGTATCTCTGAAGAGATACTTCAAGTGGTCGAGAGCGAGGATCGCCGAGCCCTCCAACGCCGATGGCCAAGTCAGCTAGCAAGCGGAACAGGGCGGTTCTGCCGTTTCCATGGTGACCACGGCCACTCCACATCACAGTGCCGTGATTTGAAAAACCAAGTGGAGGATCCGTTAGAATCCAGTACTGGACGAGTTTGTCGAGGAGGGCATCCGGTGGTCGAGCAAGCAATCGAACAAGATGGCTCGGCTCACGAAATAGACATAGAACCACCGTCCACGAGGGTAATCTCGTGAGGGCTCACGATGGCGTGAAATTCCAATAGGGCTCTGAAAAACTATCGCAGATATGCCGCTGCCACCGAGAAGTCTTGTTCACCGCCTCGCCGCCAAGAAGGCCAAGGTTCGGCAGTGCCAATTATGTGGACTGGATGAAGACGAGGAGGGGTGTCAGACCTCACGAGGATGCCCCGGTGGTAAAAGCCAACGTAGCAAACAAGGAAGTTGATCGAACATCGGTCGACTCGTGGAGCTCTGTGGATATTCTTTTCAAATAAACACTCGAGGATTTGGGAATAACAGCGCTAGCCTCGAAGCAGACGAGCATTTCCTTGAAAGGATTCGGGAGGAAAGCTAATACCTCTAGGAATCATCATGTCGGCAAGAACTATGGGCTCGAAGCCTTCGAGAAGAACATGATGCTCGGATTTCGTGGTGGTAGATGAAACCACCTGCACTGTGCAATTCTAGGGAGGCCATTTATGAGGATCAGCCAGCGTGCATATCCACCAATTACTTGGCCCTAAAGTATCGAGTAAATAGGTCGTAGGGTCGTGAAAGGCAGCCAAGGGTGGCGAGGAGTCGCTACGTCAGAATCGCCAAAGAAACTATGCAAATTACCTCGTGGACACGAGGGGAATCGAGAAACCAAGGCAAGAGGCACCGAGAAGTTGGAGGAGGTCGAGGTGAGAGCAGGCAATCCGAGAAGAAATCCGAATCGGCTCGGGCCTTAGCGAGCCGTTGAAGGAAAAGTCATGGAATGTCTCGCGAGCACATGCAGATGTGTTCGCATGGATGCACGAGGATATGCCTGGGATCGACCCAGAAGTGGCGTGTCACAGGCTAGCAAAATGAAGACATGTTAAGCCAATAAGGCAAAAAAGGAGATGCGTCAACCAGGAGAGATACGAAGCCATCAACTGCGAGGTGGAAAAGTCACTGAAAGCGGATTCATACGGAGGTATCCTACCCGAATGGGTCTCGAATGCGGTGTCAGTGAAGAAGGCAAGTGGAAATGGAGAATGTGTGTCGACTTCACAGATGTGAACAAGGCCTGCCCAAAAGATAGCTTTCCATTACCGAAGATAGACCAACTGGTGGATTCTACTACAGGCACGGGCCGCTTAGTTTCATGGATGCATTCTCGTGATATAACCAAATTCCCATGCACCGATCAGACGAGGAGTGCACGACCTTCATCACTAATCGTGGTCAGATCGCTACAAGGTCATGCCTTTCGGTCTAAAGAATGCAGGGGCAACGTATCAGAGGCTAGTAAACAAGGTCTTCAAGCCATTGATCGGTCGGACAATGGAGGTATATGTAGATGACATGATCACCAAGTCTAAAGATGCGGAGGAGCATGTAAGGCATCTAGAGGAGATCTTCGCACTCTTAAGAAAGTACCGGATGAAGCTGAACCCAGAGAAATGTGTTTTGGAGTGGGTTCAAGAAAATTCTTAGGCTTCATGGTGAGTCACAGGGGGATCGAGGCCAATCCGGAGAAGATAAGAGCAGTGGTGGAAATGAGGTCCCCTCATAGCCTCAAGGAGATACAAAGTCTGACCAGCAAATTGGCATCCCTCAACAGATTCGTATCTCGAGCCACGGATAAATGCCGAGTCTTCTTCCAGGAAATGAAGAAGGGCAAGAAGACAAAGTGGACGACCGAATGCGGCGGCTGTTCCAAAGCAGTGAAAGAATATCCGCTGAAAGCTCAGTTCATCGTCGACACCTCGAGCAGAAGAAGCTTGGGTCAATTGCAGGCCCGAGCAGAAGTTCAAGAAGAACTCCTTGGCCAGAAGTCCCAAAGCCTAAGTCCTAGGCTGAACAGTGCCTAGCAAAGCTAATTACAAGTGAAGGAAGTTCATGAATAATGCTAAGGCCAAAAGTCCCTAAGCCTAAGCTCTAGGCGGACTGGTGTCTAGCGAGGAGCCAAATGTAGGCTCGAGCAAGTTAAATGAGCTCATAAAATAAACATAAGGCTTTTAGCCCAATTCAAAGCGAAGCTCTACCATGCATAGGTTAAACAGCATTATACTTGTGCATAAAGGAAAATAGAAAGTCCAACACTTAGAAAATTTTTACTTAGCAAGTATATTCGAAGTCAATTCAACATAAAAGACAAGAGCATGTGCACATGAGCATTCAATAGAGTTTTTCAACATATGTCTTTTTATTTCATTGAAATAATTACATATGCAAAAAAAAAAAAGAGTCCAAATCATACAGCGAGGAGTGAGCGCTACAGTCAGTCAGGAGGACGCAGCAGCAGGAGGATGGCTAGCATCAGCCAGGAGGGACGCCGTCGGCAGCAGCAGGAGGAAGGCCAGCGTCAGTAGAAGGAGCAGTAGGAGGGATATCAGCAGGGGCGTCAGCAGGAGGGGCATTGGCAGGAGAGGGAGCGAGCTCTCGACAACAATTGGGGCTCTGGACGGAGTAGCTTCATGAGTGCTCATGTATTCACTCACGCACCTTCAACCTTAGACATGTCGGCCTCGGGTATGCCTTACCAAAAGCATACATGAGGCGATCAGAATCGGAGTCTGCCCCATTGTTGTACTCAGTGGCAAGCTGGACCTTTAAAGTGTCAATTTGCCCTTGAAAACAAGCAGTTTCCCCCCCTATGAGCTGCTCGTAGTAAGATTTCTGAGTGTCCAGATCCTTTCGAGCATCACTCAATTCATCGCGGTGTCGATCGCCTCCTCCAAGCTCAGAGGTCTTGGAGTCAGCCACTGCTGTCTTCTCTGCAAAATCTAAGTTCTCGTCCAGAAGCTTTTTATTTTCCTCCTTCAGCTCGCCCACAGTCTGCTCCAAGCTCTGAACCCTTGCTTGAAGTTCTTCCTGGGAGCCCCGAGCTGAAGCCCTGAGAATGGTCGCAGCCGCTAAAGCTCGAGAGGAGAGTCACTGGAAAGCACTAAACAGCTCATCAGAATTGAAGGATTCTATCTCATCTAAGAATCTGCTGCTCAACTCCTCGCTGTAGGTCCTCAAATAAGGCTCGATGCGGCCAGGCTGACTTTGCTCCTGCACACTATCGGTTCGAGGGCGAGCTGGAGCAGTGGTCCTTGGCCGTCTGCGTGGAGGACCTTCCTCTGCTCGCTCGGTCTGTTGAGCAGAAGAGGTAGCTCGAGTGGATGGAGGCGGAGCACCCGTTTCTGCTCGTGGCCTCTTTGAGGTGCTCGCACCTTCGGCCGTCCCCACACTCCTATGTAACATCTCACGCATCCTACTGCTCATATCTTCACTTGGTACTAAACTGGACTCTAAAAAGTTTTGGGGTGTTAGCAGCTCCCTGCACGAGCTCGCGTTTGTAAGAACGGTCTGCACGTTTGCTCGAAGCTCGCCCCCAATCGAGTAAGAGGCACCCTAGGAGACTGCATAAAACAACCAAAGCAAAATAATGAGAACAGACGCGAGTAGGAAAACTAAAAGTAAAATCCACAAGACGGATAAACGACCTGAAGTGCAAAAGTGTCGCGGACCTGAGGGACCTCTCGCTGCAAGTGCGACTTGCCCCACTCTCCCCAACGAGAAGAATTTGCTCTTCCAGCTGCCACCAGAGGTCGGGAGATCGGTGATGGGCTTTTACCCTTCAGTCGGAGGTAGGTAATACCAACCAAAGATCCTTCGGCCGCACTTCAACCGGTAAAGGTGTCTGATTTCCCTACCGAGGGCTCACCCAAATCACGGCTTCCACAACACAAAGAGTCCTGAAGGACTCTCCACCCATTCGGGTTCAATTGCCCGGGCCGCACGAAATCGGATAAAACCCGGCAAAGTAAGGTCGAGAGGCAACTGACCCCCATTTAAAGCACTCAAGTGAAGGTCGGTATCCTCGAGGGGACACTGGGATCTCACCCGCCCGAGAACCTTAAATCCACATTTTCGGTATGTGGTAAGTCCGCCTAAGCCTATCTAAGTCCGAAGGGGTGGTTTCACATCTCATGTGGTCAATGGGGTATTCCCCACGCTTGGACCTTTGACTAGCCCTTGCCCCTTGATGCGACTGGGTTTCGGCCGCAGGTAATTCCCTATCTGGACTAGAATCCCTCACGGGGATTATACTAAGGGGTTGTGCCTCACTAGAAGAGGATGAATCCTCCGGCAACATCCTACGGGCCTGTAGAGGATTTGACATTTTTCTTTTTTCCTAAGGGTATAAACTAACGGGGTTCAGCAGGGGAAGAAACAGAGTGGCGGCAGGAAATGGAAGAGTGGCTTATACCTGAACGCGAAAGGAAGTGTAGTTGGCCGGAAATCACCCTGGCAAAAAGAAGGAGATGAGTAAATGGCGGAAAGCAGAATTAATTTTTGAGTTTGAACGAAAGTAAGCAAACGGAGGGAACAGTGAAGAAGTTGGGGGTTTTTAAAGAGGAGGACGCGTCCTTTCGACTGGCGGAGTGCGTTTCGAGGGACACGACCTTTCGGGTAACGTCCCTTCGAATTTTAAACGCACGGCTGGGATCAACCCACGTGTCCCGCCTTAAATGCGAAATGATTGAAGTGGGAGACAAATGGGAAACGTGGGGAAGCGTTTCCAATCTTATCTCGTTTCACTCAAAAGATTAGAAACTGGGGGACTGGTGTTTGGGTAATATCGGGCAGGTCTTCTCGAGGCCCTTCCAGCTCGAATAAAATACCCGGAGACAGTCTAGCTCGAGCGTAAGTCCCGACCATCGGCACAAAGAGGATCTCATCAAACCTCAAAGCCGGTCGAGGTCGGGATTCGGAGCCGCTCGAGCTCCGAGCTCTCTAACTCGCCGAGGTCGTCCGCCTCGGCCAAAGCCGGTCAAGGTCGAGAATCGAAGCATTCATTTCCTCGCCGCGAGATTAAGTCCTCGAGCACAATCGGACATGACCCGCCCAGGCAGCCCGACCCGCTTCTCGAATCTCGACACAACTTTAGATGTCCGATCGGGGTCCCACATGGTATGGTGGTGGTACTATTGCCGATGGCCGGCACATGCCCCCACGGTGTCATCATTTCTAGCGCACATGCCCGACATGGTGATCCGCCACGTGAACCGGGTTAAGGGACAACCGACATCCCCGGGAATATTACGCCAATCCCTACTGCCGAGGGACCCGGACACCACCGACGCGGGAATGGATGCTCTTGGAGAGAAAGAGCGGGAAAAATGGAGTATAAAAGGAAATGAACGGGTACGTTACGGGGGTTGAAAAAATTCATTCACAAGGGTTCCGAAAGCTTATACAGGTTCTTCATATTCTGATTTTCCTTATCTGGATTCTCTGAAAATACCATATTTATTAAAAAAGGGAGGGCAAAAAATATCCCTTTCATCTTTCCGGTCTCTTTCACTAAGGAGATACCAAAAGAACAACTCGACATCGACTTGAGCGTCGGAGGGTTTCGACGAACACGCCCGGCTACCCCGACCCTATTTTCTGTGAGTACAGGTCCGGGAGATCTCCGTTCTGGAAAAGACAGTGGAATAAGACGCAGAAGGCAATCATGCTCGAGCTCGAACTGATCGCGAGTAGAAGGTTCGAGGTACTGTTTGAAGACACGCGGGAAAAGCTGCATCAATAAATAGAAAGACTCGGCAACTGAGTAAAGCAAATACTGGGAGAGATTTTGGAAGGAAAAATGGATACTGAAACATAGAAGGCAATTGCATAGGAGAGTCAAAATCATCAGCTCTCCTTTACTAGAATAAGTTTTCATCTTCGCTTCATTCATAATTAAAACTCCTCTCTCAATGCTCAAAAATCTACTCCCTCATGAAGTTAGTTCTCACTACCACAACATTGCCATACATAGAGGATTTACAATTCTGCACCAGTAATATGAAATTGAAGCAGTGAATCTAGAATTTCATGATAAGCCTAGGCCTAGCGATAATGGCATATCAATGAAATCAACTAAACTACTCAGTAAGGAATTTTTACTTAGCTTGAAAATTTCTCTTCTATCATCGTCGCAGATTCACATTTCCATGCAATAAATATATTATATATAATCGCCCCCACAAGATGCAGTGAAACGCATGGTTGATGAGTACAGGAAGCCCGGTGGTGAAGCACGGCAGCGAAAAATATATTCATGGTCAGCATGATTGAAAGGGACTGATAGTTATGGTGTCACCACTGGCTTTGGTGCAACTTCTTACCGGAGAAGCAAGCAAGGTGGTGCGTTGCAAAAGAAGCTCATTAAATTCTTGGATTCTGAAATTTCTGGAAGTGGCACTGAATCAAGCCACACATTGCCTCACTCAGCAGCAAGGGCAGCAATGCTGGTGAGGGTGTTGTTACAAGCATATACTCAGGCATCAGGTTTGAGATCCTGGAATGTTGCCAATAATGAAAGAAATTTTGAATCCAACATTTAAGATTAATTTTTAATTTTCTAACTTAAAGTCTTAACCTCACTGTTATTAGGTAAAACTTTTGGAAAAAAAAAAACTTATACAAATGGATAATAATTAAGGAACAATTGGCCCTGGCTAGCCAATGCCGATACTCACAAGACATTAACATACAAAACACCTTTTTTATTATACCTCTGACTATAGTCACAACTAACAATTGATTTACTCATCAAATGGCTCGGGAAGCCAAAATTGCAATGGTATGAACAAACAATGATTCGTTAAATTCGATCATGGTTTTGGAAATTATGAATTCAATTTATTTTTCAATGTACACATGCATGTACAAAATTTTGCTATCATGAACTGTCATCTTTCCAAACTTGATGCATGAAACAATCGATTTGCAAAACTTTGTGAAAATTTTAATCTATGTTTTTGCATGATATTTAGGATTCTATAGAATATGCTAAATTAATTAACCTCAAGGGTTTGCATGAACTTTTTTTTTATTGTTTAGGAGTAAAAGCTACACATTTAAAACACGTGAACCTTTGTTTCAATGTACTAACCAGTGACTAGTGAGCTTTTTGTCTAATCATCGATAATGTGATTGTGATCAACAACCTCTACAATCACAAATCACAGTAAATACATAAAAATAAAATTTTTGTTTATCACATAATTTTCATTTTTTATTGTATAATAGATAAATCCATGTGAACCATTTGCAATTGGATTTCGGAAGATGAAAATGGTTCACGCTCAGCGTGCATTTAGATGTTGGGGATAACTAAAAGATTTTGGTGGGTAAATTCTGTTGTGAAATAGCTCCCTTACTTTATACTAAACCAAGACCTTTCTCTAACCCAAGATCAATTAATGAACTCACAACAAGAAACCAGAATCAATACTGACAAGAAACAAAAATAGGAATAGAAGAAACAACCTGAAAATACTGGTTCAGCACTGAATCACAGTGCCTACATCCACTTGAGAAAGTTTGTTTATGCTTTCACTGACCAAGCTCAAGATTGGTACAAGACCATCAAGTGATTACAAAGAATACAATACTTGACTCTGGACTCTCTCTTCTCCCTTCTCACTATAATCTCTCACAAATCACACACACACAGCACACAGAATTAGAATATATTTTGTATTGAGATGTTGTAGTCTAAAAATTACAACTGCTGTAGAAAAAAAAATGTAATTATAAAATAAAAATTAATAATATATAGAAAATATAATTTTTAAATAATAATTTTGATAAAATTATTAAAGATTAATAAATTTTGCATCATACAAGTGAAAAATTATATAATATAGCTTCTAACCTATAACAATTAGTGTTTATCAAATACTTTAGTACTGTACCTTAAAAAATACAATTGTCCAACCTCAATCTCAAATATACCGTCAGCTTATATAACTTATTATGGGTTTGGTACATGAGCTAGCAATTTCTCGCCAAAAACAACAGTTTTGACTGACAAGCTCTTTAAACACTACCCAAAATGACACTCAATCACCTCGTTTAAGTCAGTTACTCAACTTATCTTTTATTTATTTACTCAACATTTCAAATGACAATACTATCACTGTCGGTTGTGGTCTGTAGTGTTGGAAAGGATATGGCATCTGAACTCAAACCCTCAGAGCCACGAGTCATTCAATCGAGTTTGAGTGCATATTTCATCAAATTCATATTTTATTCCTTGGACAAATTGGTATGCAACCACTGAAAAATAGAAAATTTTGATTATATATTCGTACTACTTAGGTTACCACATACATGCCACCAAAACAACTAAGTTCAATACTTGTCAAACCAATAACTCACAAGTGGTATCGAAATTTTTACACAATCACAAAAGGGTAATTGAGATAATTGAGACGATTTGCAAGTTTGTATAACTGAAAAATAAAATACAACATTACATCGACATCATAAAGTCTCATAAAATCTCATATAAGTTTATAGATAGGCATGATCAGCAAACATTACTTATGAATAACTAATCTTTTCCAATTAAAATTTTCACTTGATTAAAAAACATAAAAGGTTTTCCAATTATACTACTCTTAATTGGTGTGACAAACCTCTCCATCCATTCTTAACATCGGCAATACCAATCTCTTATATTTTATAATAAAGTAACATGATTTCTTATTTGACAATTTATTGTACTCAATGTACTAAATTTGATCTAATATGAGGTGAACTATTGTACAAAAGTCACATAAATTTTAGTAAGAATCAAAGTACTAAAATTTGATCTAAAGTCACGTGAAAAGTAAGATCAAAGCACATTGACCGCCACAACAATATTGTTACTAAACAATTATTTTACTCAATTAGTATTTCATAATTATAACTTTTAATTATTCTCGTTTATTCCCCAAATTCTAAATAATTAATTAAATTTTATTCTCAATGTCATTTAAATATTTTTTTTTACACTTATAAGTACTTAATTAATGTATTATTTTTATTATTATTAACATATTAGTCATTATTAGTAATAATAAATATGGATCTTTATCGCAATCTCACAAATATTTAAATTATTATTATTATTATTATTATTATTATTATTTATAAATATCTTATTATCTATTTATATTATTGAATTTTACTTTCTAAAAATAAAATAATAAATACAACACGGCTTTTGTTATCTCACACATTGTGGGTTGTATCGGGCCTAATCTTCAAATGTTGGGTATAGTATGCAAGGCCCATTGAATATCTTTATTATATACAAAATATCTACTATGGATATAAAAAGTTAGTGAAAAAAAGTTTTTAATTTATAAAAGTGAGGTTAAAAAAACCAATTAATAAGAAAGTCAAAATATAAAGAAAGTGAATATGATCCAAGCATCCCAAAAGACTGTTACGAGAATGATAGAATTTTTTATAAAGTGACACCTCTTTATTCGTATGAATTAAATGATGTAGTTAAGAGGAGAAACAAAATATTTTTAAAAAAATATAGTAAATGTCATACTTATAAGTTCTGAATCAATATAATTGAATTTATTAGAGAAAGTTATGTTATCAACTTGACACATTTAAAATCAAATAAAAATGACAACTTAAGGGTTATAGAAAAGTTAAAAACTTAACTTATCATATCTCAAAAGGTGTAGGTACCTAAAAAAATTTTTTAAACATGATCTAAAAAATTAAGGCAGGACAAAAAACTATTACCCATACATTTATAAGATATGCCCAGAACATTGCTTACAGATTCTATCTGTAATACTTCAAAATAAGGATGATTCATTTGAGGGGAATACAATTATTAAGTTGGAAAATATTGAGTTGTTTGAATATATTTTTCCTAATAAATCTATACCGAAAACTAGTGAAGTAATGTTGGGGCAATAAACTAAATTGAATTACCGTCCAAGTGATAAGAGGACATGACAACCTTCTTGTTAATTACAATAGGAGACTTTAGGGTTAAGAACCCTAACTTTACAAATTGCTGCTGGTTACCCCTTCCTCTACCATTATTATGTAAGTTTCAATCGAAAACAATGGCGAAAAAAAAGCCTTGGACAAACGATCTCCTCTTATCTTCTGGAATCGACAAAAAGAAGAAGAACGTGCTGAAACAAAAGAAGAGCCAGTGATGACGACCACATCCCTAGATTTGATAGCGAATCAGAACCATCTAGATCACAACTCTTCGCTACTCCGGCAGGTATTAAATGGCTGATTGGAGGGGGCAGATAAAATGGTTTTTCCAGGCGGTGGAGTGAGGTTGATGAAACTATTTTGCTAGAGGCATTGATCACTTAGAGACAAAGACGGTTTCAATGATTTTGTCCATATTTCTGTACGTGGGGTTCACAGCAAGAGTCAATTGTAGGAGAAGATAAGGAAATTGAGGAGGATGTATTTGGACAAATTATATGATATGTCGAAATAGATATGGGAGCAAAGTGCTGATGAATTGGTTAATTATTCTAAGAAAAAGAAGAACCAGGACCGAAATGGGGGTGAATTTCATTTTCAGGTGTAGTCGAACGATCGTCACATCAAAGAATCTAGAATTGTAATAGATCAAGATTGTGTTTACTTCTCCCATCAGAGAATCATAATTATTATTTATTAGTAGTATTTAGTTTGTAAAATAAACATAAAATTCAGAATCAGAATCGGAAATTCTTTATGAAACCCACTCACATTTAGGAATAAGAAATAAAAGATTAATTATCTAGAAATTCTTTAGATTGACCATTTTATTTTATAAAATAAAAAATTATCGTTTTATTCTTAATTATAATTATTATAATTAATTAATTAATTAGTTATTATAATTACTATAATATATTATTATAATTAATCAATTAGTATAATAATAATAATTATTGTTAATTAATATATTTTTATCATAAATTAATATATTTTAATTAATAAATAAAATAATATAATAATTTTTAATATATTATTATAATCAATTAATTAATAATAATAATTATTATTATTATTATTATTATTATTAATTTATATATTAATTTATTATTAACAATAACTATTAATAATAATAATTTTTTATTAAATAATCACAATAATTAATATATTATTATAATTAATTAATATAGAAATAATGATTAATTATTGTGATTATTCATTCAATTATTATTATTAATAATTAATATAATAATAATTATTATTATTATTATTAATTTTTGTATAAATAATTATTATAATTAAAATATAAAATAATTATTATAAAAATAGTTCATTAAATACTTTTCAGTAATTTATTATAATTTAATTCATTCTAATTATAATTCTAAGATAAAGTAAACACATTAATAGCAATTCAGTTCATTCTGATTCTGATTCAAAATTTTTAAAAATTTTTAAAAATCAAATAATTATCTAAAAATAATTAATTTAAGAGGAGATAATTCAAAATTAATCTGACAATAAATTAATGTTATTGGAACTTTAATTGTAAAGAAATTGAAGTAACGGGCAGATTCATTGTACTGAAAAAAAAAAATTCCTTTAATGATTAATTGAGTTTGCCTAGAGTCCTCAATAAATTTTAATAAAGCCCCCAATAATTTATACTTAAGCTCCCAATATATATTTACACTTACATTCTTACCGTCTAGATTTTTAAATACAAATCAAAAGAGATTGACTTTGCAAATTAAAATCAAGCCCATAAAAATTTAATTTTAAAATAACCCACAAATTCGTTAATATTTTTTTTTATTAATTTTACTTTTTCCAATTCCACCACCATCCAGCACCCATCGAAAATTCCTAAACCATTTTTTTATTTTCGCAAGCAAAAAGAAATAGTGACACTGGTACACAACTCTTCCTTCCTCCAAATTTCATATAATCCCTCATCTCTTCATTCAATACAAATAAAGTAAAAGTTTACACTTTATTTGCTGTTTTATTTTGCTGTTTATAAGTCACATTTGACTGTTTGGTGAATTCAATCCAAATATTTGTTTACAAGTCACTGTTGCCACTGCTAGCATAGAGATAGCATTTTCAGTTATAAACATCTTGATTAATCGGTTACAAAGTCTGGAATGGGGGAGTAATGGATGAATGATAGTTTGGTTTTTTACATTAAAAATATTTATTTAATAATATTAATAATGAATGTAATGTAACGATATCAATGTATAAAACTCATAACGAACAATTGTAAACACATATTGAAGTATGATAAATCTTTCAAATTTATATATTTATTATTTTTTAAGTTTTTTAATTTTGTTATTAAATAAGTTTTCAGTCAATCGATATGATATCTCCGCTCTTGATTGAAGTATTAATTATAAAGAAGAAAAATTCATTGTTTTACTTTCTCTTGATAAAACGTGAATAGAGAATAATATTCATAAATAAAATATTAGATTAAATTTGCATCAACACACTATGTAACACTCCTTTTACATTTCAAAGACGGATGGGATAAAACAGGAAGTCCCCATTGAGCAGAAAATATGATACTGGGACACAAACCATCCATCTTCATCCTATTTATAACATCAGCATACATCCTTATAATCTTGCTTGGCAATACAACTGCAGACAATGCTTTCAGTGTTAGTTTCCTTGATCGTGGCGAAAGCCTAAGACCTTTAGTAAGCCTTCCATTCATCTTCTTCACCCAATAACACCTTCTGCTACTTGATCTTGGCCTTGCCAGTGCCTTTCCTTGATGATCATCATCACATATTAGCCTCTCATACTGGCATCTTACGCGCCCCGCGACAAGTTCTTGCAGACCCTTTTGCAGCATTTCCCCAAGTAATGAGAAGAAATGAAACTTATGTGTGTGTGTGTATATATAACTATCAAGTGTGAAATTTTGGTGCAGAATGAAGGAATAACATAAAGAGATAAATTTTGGCCATATCTTTTAATTGATTCCTTTTGCAAGGCTGCAACACATGGGTGCCATTATATTTTAGAATTTAGCAAGCGGGACAGAGTGAGATGCTCTTTCAAATTATATGTTTATTTAACACAAATCATAACAACCACAGCGGCTGTAAGAGCGTTGAATCAGTGTCTCTCTGTGTTTAGTTTTTGTGATGAAATGAATATGGGAAGCATGTGCAATGATTGATGGGCATGTTAGGATACAAAATCAAGCCAATCATTCGATGATATAAGGAATGGAATTAATGTATGTGGCTATGTTTGTTAATATAAAAATTCATATCTTTTAATTTGTTTAAGTTTGAGACAGAGATTAGTTCACAATTATTAAATCATTAAATGGGAGTGTGAATCCTTTCCAGCTTAAAGACAAACATTAGTCAAGTCTATGATCTGTTAGTCCAATTTATCACCCATCGATGAAAACAGCTATAGTAGATTTGTTTAATTGTTCTGATTTATGAAAAAGGAATTAGAGGAAGAATATTTGTTTAATTAGTCGAGGATTAAAAAGTAGATTTTAAGGCACTAGGTAGGCTTTTTTTTTCTTCTTCTTTTTAAGTCTAAAAAAATATTAATTTGGCTAAAATTGTCTCACGATTAATAAGTAGAGATGCGAGGAGAGTATTGATAGGCTCCACTTGCTCTATTAATTATTGTAGAATAAATACATAGATTTCACTGCACAAACTTTTTCACACACACAACAGAACTCTTACACAACCAAGACATTCGAGAGTTCTGGAACTCCTCTACATTGGCTTTATTTTTTCACAAAACTAACTCCCCATCACTAACAAATAACGAACTGCCTAAAATACTAATACAATTGCTTGACAGTTTATTACAAACCAAACTTTATTACAAACACAAACCGAACTCCTATTAATTGCTCCTAGATACTGTTTTCCTTTTCTGGTATGTGATATGGACAGGTGGCCTATCAATACCCCCCACCCAAGCTTTGACCTTGTCCTCTAGGTGGAAGCATGGAAATTGTTGCTGAATAATTGAATTTTTTTCCAAAGTAGCTTCAAATAGTGGTAAATCCTTCCATTTAAGTAACTCCAAGCAATTCTTCCAACTCTAGATCTGCATTTAATTGTGATGGTAGCAAGGGGGAGGAATTGATCACGCCATGGTTGCGTCCTAATTGAGACACATGGAAAGTGAGATAAACCTTAGAATCAGTAGGTAGAACAAGCTTATAAGCAACTTCCCTTATACGACCAGAAAGCGCAAAGGGCCCATAATATCTTGGAGAAAGTTTTTCATTCTTCCGAGCAGCCAAGGAAAGCTGTTGATAAGGTTGGAGTTTAACAAACATTTTATCGCCGATAGCAAACTGCTCATCTAGACGATGCTTGTCTGTCGTAACCTTCATTTTCTATTATGTGTAGCGCAAATGCATTTTAAGCTCATCCAATTGAGCGTCTCTACTCGCCAACATATCTTCAATAGCAGAAACCGATGTACTGCCAGAGTGTATAATAATGAATTAGTGTTGGGGGTGCTCTTCCATATAAAATTTGAAATGGCCTGTATTTTGTTGAAGTATGGTACGAAGTATTATACCAATACTCAGCCCAAGGTAGCTATCTACACCATGAACGTAGTTGTCCTAATGCATAACAGTGAAGATAAGTTTTTAATCAATGACTGACGACTTCCAACTGCCCATCAGATTAAGGGTATGTTTGAGATTAGAGTGCTGTAGCTTTTAAACTACAGTTGCTGTGAAAAAAATTTGTAATTATAAAATAAAAGTTAATAATATGTAATAAATATAATTTTTAAATAATAATTTTAACAAAATTATTAAAAACATAATAGATTTTACATCATATAAGTGAAAAATTATATTAACATAGCTAATATAGCTTAAAAGCTACAGCACCTAGTGTTTTTAAATAATAACTAATATTACCAAACACTTTAGTGCTGCAGCTTAAAAACTACAGCTGCACAACCTCAATCCCAAACATATCCTAAGAGTGATACGTCATACTATGATTTAATGTAGTGCACTGTAGTCGAAAGATTTCTTGCCAAAAATGACTCATGAACACTTTATCTAGATCGGATACAATGCTCTTGGGTGGGGTGTCCCATGCAAGCATATTATCTCCTTGACAAATTTGTCAACCACAATCCTTGTTATAAAAGGATGTTTCAAGAGAATGAAATGAGCATATTTGCTTAATCTATCCACTGCAACAAGTATTGTAGCCAGTCCATCTGATTTGGGGAATTTTTCAATGAAATCACTGCTTAAATCTTCTCACACCATCGTTGGTAAAGCAATGGGTGTAATAAACCTACATGGGATGATACCATATTTTTATGCTGCTGGCATACCTCACATTCGCGCACTCATTTAACCATTGATTGTCTCATTCTTACTTAGAAAAATTCAACACTAATTCTTTTAAATGTTTCCTCTTCACCTGAGTGACTACCCACCAAAGAAGAATGATACTTCTTTAATATTTAAATAATTAGTGTAGAATTTTTTAACAACATTAGGCGTCCCTTGTAGTGTAAATTGTCCTATACTAAAGAGAACCCTGCTGCCTTTGTTGTTCCTTTCTGCAGTTCTTTTTTAATACTAGCTGAAAACACATCCGCATTGATTTCTTGTTGTACAACCTTCAATCCAGCCGTTGTACACCCATCAACGCTTTAAATTCTGGAGGAAGATGAACTCTAGATAGTGCATCAGCCAATTTATTTCCTGCTCCTAGTTTATACTAGATTTCGAAGGTATACCCTATGAGTTTAGCTATCCAACATTAATATTCTGGTGCCACAATACGCTGTGCAAGCTTTGTTGATCTGTCCGGACAATAAATTGTCTTCCCAACAAGTAAGATCACCATTTTTTAACAGCGAAAACAATGGTCATGAGCTCTTTTTCATATAGCTTTGTTCTTGCTTGTTGCCCCAAGTCTTGGCTGAAATAAGCTACTGGTTTATTGTGTTGTAATAAAACTGCTCTAACTCCATAACCACTTGCATCGATTTCTACAACAAAAACCTTAGAGAAATCAGGTAAAGCCAAGACAGGTACCATAGTCATTGCTTGTTTCAAATCTTCAAAAGCTTTAGATGCTTGTGCACTCTACTTGAAACTATCTTTTTTTAACTGTTCAATCAGCAACCAAGCCATTTCTCCATACCCTTTGAAAAATTTCTGAAAATATCTAGTAACGGCCAAAAATCTTCTTAAATCGCAGATTGATTTTTTGGCACGGACCAATCTAGTATTGCTCTAATTTTATTTTGATCTACAGCCACACCTTCTTTAGAAACTATATGACCTAAATATTCTAAATGAGTTTGAGCAAAAGAGCATTTCTTTATATTAGCATATAACTTGTGACGAACCAACATCGTTAATACTGATTCCAAATGTTGGACATGCTCCTCCATGTTACGGCTATAAACCAATATATCATCAAAGAAGACAAGAACAAAATGGAGTAAAAAAGGCCGAAATATTTCATTCACTAAAGCTTGGAATGTGGCTAGTGCATTAGTAAAGCCAAATGGCATTACTAAAAGTTCGTAGTGCCCGTCATGAGTCCGGAAAGTCATCTTGGGTACATCTTCGGGCTTAACTCAAATCTGATGGTATCCACTATTCAAATCTAGCTTCGAAAATAAGGTTGCACTATGCAATTCATCCAAAAGCTCGTCAATCACAATTATGGGAAATTTGTCTGGGACTGCTTCTCTATCAAGGGCTTGATAATCTACAAAATCTCTGACTTCCATCTTTTACCTTGACTAATAGCACCGAACTTGAGAAAGGACTAATACTTGGTTGAATTATTCTTGCAACAAATATATCCCGTACCAACCTTTGTATTTCATTTTTCTGAATTTGCAGATATCGATATAGCCGTATGCTTGCTTATAGGAGCAGCTCTTTCACGAAGAGTGATTGCATGTTCTTTGCCACACGTAGGCGGCAACTCCATGGGCGTGTTGAAAACTTCCTAATATTGCTGTAATATTTTCTTGACTCATCCAAGGTCTAAGCTAATTTCTCAAATTTCGCTCGATACTCATGAACCGACCCATTTTTTTTAAGAGCCGAAAACTGTTTATATTGTGACCCCGAATTTAATGGTCAAAATCAAACAAGAAGTTAAGATTAAAGTTCTTCCCAACTCAGAAATGGTCATCGTTTATTCTCCCATCCAAACCAAACTAACTCTTCGCTTTCTAGTCCGAGAATCGCCGTCTCTAACTTCTCGACGTTCAACATGCAATGAAGTTCGAAATACCTCTCTCCCTTAAGGATCCACCCATTGGGATTGTCACTTTCAAATAGCAAAAGCTCTATTTGGTAAGGTCTTATATCCCATCGCGGTGCTGCTCCCGACTCGCTTCCCGTTCCCGGCTGAAAGTTGCAGCCAGCATCTCTGTTTCTTTCTCGCTGCTGATTCCATCCACTATTATCATCAGAAGGTTCTTCAGACACGTCAATTGCTCTACCTGAAGACGAGTTCCTAATTTAGACCAAACAACTTAGTATTCTCACTATAGTCTGCTCCATGTTAGGAATCTTTTGAAATTGCTCTCTCAATGACCCAATCTCACCCTGCATCATCGATATTACTTCTTCCACTAAATCTACAATCAACTCCATATTGGGAACCATGTGCCCACAATCAGCTCTAATACTAATTGATAGGCTTAACTTACTCTATTGATTATTGTAGAATAAATACACATATTTCATTAACAGAAATACTTTCACACACACAACCAGGACATTCGAGAGACCTGAAACTCTCCCACATTCACAAGATTATTTTCACAAAACTAAGTTCCCATCATTAACAAATAATGGACGGCCTAAAATATTAATACAACAACTTGACAATTTATTAAAAAATAAACTTTATTATAAACACAAACCAAACTCCTATTAATAACTCCTAGAAACCATTTTCCTTCTTTGGCATGTGATATGGACAAGTGGCCTATCCAATATTTTAAATTAATGTTTTTGAAATATACTCACATCTTGATATTGAAACTGCAAAGTTCGAGAAGAGATATGCGAATTAGCCAACTATCTATAGTTGTTTCTAAAAAATAAGGAAATTTTAAATTAAGTTTTATTATTTTAAGGGTATTGTTGCACTTATGTTATTCATTGATTTGGTTGTCAAATTCATATATTATAATACTAGGGAGTCCGGAGCCCGACTGTTATTATCTCAATAATTTACCACATCATGTTAAATTATTAGTCGATAATATTGATTAATTTTACATGAATTATAATTTCACCCCTTCATGATAAAATGTTAATAGTAAATTGATGTGATAATTACATGTAAATAATCCATCTCAAATACTTGGATTATAGTTGGAGGGTACTGATTATATGGGCGAATGATAATCAACATGTCAAGCTCTCATTTGGAGAGTTTTGGGCCCATAGTTAAGCTCTCCCAATGAGAGCTCGACACATGGTCATCGCTCCCCATAAGAAAAGCGATTTTACCCATATGATCACACCTCTAGAGTTGAAATAGTAATATTTAACTCTCTCATTTTATTTTTAAAACTATCCTTAATAAAAATAAATTATAATTTCTTTTCTCAATCAATTTTTTCTTCTCTCTCAAGTTTGTTGTTTGTCAAATTCACGGATGATGACCATGTCTCCTCCACATTCTTACGAAAGGGTGTTGTATTTGTACGCCCATTTTTTCCGATGGTCCACCATTTGTTTCCTTGCATTCGATAATGTTGTCGTCAAAATTTGAAGCATGCATCATCTCCTTGCTCACTGAGAGCAATTGATACCCCTACAACTTTGTTTATTTGGCTCAAAATTATTTTTGGCGTTAGATCATCTATCCATGAAAACCAATAACTTGTCATGCGTCCTTATTTGAAATCTAAAGATAAACGTAATTTTATCGTCACCAAATTCAAAATTTAGACATATCGACTCATGACAAACTGATAGTTCATAAGATAAAGATTATTACGCAAAATTTATAAATTTTCATAAGCAGTGCTATCGAAAGATAAATATTGGATGGAACTACTAAATTTGAATCCATCAAAAGAATACAGGGCACGCATTTATGATTTAGGGATAAGAATTCAATTAAAAGAATTTAGAATATGTGGTTCGGATCCAAATAATGATATATTTATTTATGAGGTTTTACAGAAAGAATTCGTATTAAAGGGAGCGTGTGTGCACAGATGAGAGAAAATAAACAAATAAAAAAAGAATATTTATTTTTAAGAAGGCTACTTCTGAAAACAAATTAGGTAAATTGGGCAGGGAGAGTTAATGAGATAAATTTAAATTGGGCGGGTTAAAAATACCATGCCTCTCACAATTGGGATAATTAGCATACTGAAACCACTAATACCAAGTTAATGGTCCATTCTTAAGACCCTCCAATTAGCAGGCCCAGCCCGTCTCTTAATTGAACAGCCCATGGACCCAGTAATTTCAAAGTTTTTTTTTTTTTTTGGAGGGGGGAAAGTGGGGGTGAAGGGATAAGTTTTGAATACATTGTATATAACAACAATTTGTCTAAATTTTCTGGAATTACACGCTAATTCTATTAGTTGAACTTGTACAAAGATTCTTGAAAAGAAATAAGGGTACTGACTCCCTCTATTGAACACACTTTCTTCGTATTGAAGCAATACAGCAATCTTATATTTTCAAATTACTAACTGTTGGATGTTACAACCACAATTTTTTTTTTTTAATATTTTTCTAGTTATTGATTGCATATCCAAAAAATTTTAGTTACACATTCAAAATTTTTCGTTATATCTTAAACGTAACAAATAAGTTTCTATTTATAAAAATATATATATAAAGAAAAGATGTGCTAGGAAGTATAAAAAATATATATATATATATATGTTTGAGAGGGTGTAATATACACTTGAATAAGAAGTCAGTTTAGAATTCAGGTAGTATAATTTTTAAATTATAATTGCTCTGAAAAAATAAAAATCTAACCATGAAATAAAAGTTTACCATTGTGTTTGGTAAACATGATTTTTAAATAATACTTTTGAACAAAACTACCAAAATTATTATGAATTAATTTATCACACAACTATTGGATAAAATCATCTCAACTTAAGCCATATTATTGTAAATATTTATCAACTATATTTTTTAAGCTACAGCTTTTAACAACAGTAACAAGTGGACCCTGATAATAAAATTCATCTCAATAGAATGAATGTATGTGTTTGTAGAGTGGGCTATCCATGACCAAGTCATTTCTATTTGTCCTTTGGCATGCTTAATTAATATTTATTCCTGATTGTCCTAGCTAATATTGTTAGGTCCTTGATGGGTCAAGGTGGTAAAATGAAAGTAGAACTAATTACGGATTTTGCCAATGATCAGTCTTTTGAAAATAAATAAAAAACTAAAGATAGTGTTTTCTGTCTATCAAAATTAAATATGTTTGAATTGATAAAATTAGATGATATCTTTGCCTTTTTTTTTTAATCCTATACATTTAAAATTCTGTGATAATTAAGTCCAAAAAGGATGTCAAAATTTTATTCAAACTTGCATATTTATAAAAATTTTTTATGTTAAGTTGAAGAACAATGACATTTAAAACAATTATTTGATTGTGGAGTCGGATTTATTGCGTGTTCAATTTTAGTATGGGCCAGTGAAGTACTCATATAGAGTTGTTGCATATTATTTCAAAAGTTCACCATTTTTTAAGACCTATTTGTAATTGTTTTTAGGAGGCTTCAAAGTAATTTTGAAAATTTTAAAATTAATTTTAGTATTTAAATAAAAAAAATTAAAATTATTTTTGTTAATATCAGTCCCTCTTATAACTAATTTTGAAAAGTAGGGAAGGAGTAGCTTTTAGATATGATTTTAAGAATCAATTTTATCATTTAATACAATTCTATAAATATCTTTACAATTATTACCTAAACCCAAAATTATCCTTATTCAAATTGGAAACAAAATCAATATTTCAATAAATTTTTATTATAAAAAATAAAAGAAATAAAATCATAAATGTTATTTTTAATTAAATTATTATAATACACAATTAAAAATATTGTATATACATATGTATAAGTAAATTTCATCATAAATTATCTAACACGTGTAAGTAAATTTTATCATACATTATATCTATTTTAGTTATTTATTTTTTTATAGCAGTTTAACAATAAGATTTATTAAACATCCATAACTACTTTAAATCTCACAGTATTTCTGAAAATAAAATTTACTAAACTGATTCTCTTCATAACTGATTATTTTACAATACAGTTAACAATGATTATTTTAAAAATTACTACATTACCAAACTGACCCTTAGAATGAAAACAAGATTTTTGCATGTCACATTTCAAGAAGCCGTAATCAAGCAACAGTTGTTTTAGCACATTTTGCATTTTACTGCTTTGAATCTTATATTTATATGAAGACTTTTCCTAATCATCTTAATGGTTCTCTTTGAAATTGTATTACATTTATTCATAAATATATGAGTAATATTTTATTAAAAAAACTGAATAATTGAAGTCGAATCAATTTTAGTGTTCAAGCATTAAATTAAACAACCCATAATAATTGATGACAAAAGGCGAAAACCTAATGAACAAGATTTAATTTAATTTCTAGGTAGAATATAGATTATGGTGTAATTTTATCTACACATTTGCTTATTTATATGATGAAATTGACTTTTCACGAGATATCAATTAAAATGAAGGCCATTATGCAAGTTTTGCGTGCTTCTTGCTGTCCAAATATAAAAACCTTGATAGCACCATTAATTCGAAACTATGAATCTTGCATATATATAGATGTGTGCGCGAGCGCGTGTGTGAATGTATATAAAGTATGATCCCATTCTCGTCAAGGCCTGGCTGTCGTATTAGGTTTGCAGATCCACTTAATTATAATTAATATCACAAAATAATTATTAAAATTTTCCATGTTCCAACTTGCTTAGCAAATACTACCGTTAGCATTTAGCAATTAATGGTTGACTTTGCACCATTTATTTATTTCTCTTTCTTTGAATATGATATGCGATCAACTCAGAAAATCATCCACACAAGCGAGTCATTAATAGAAGAGATGCTCTCAAAAAAAAAAATAATCTAATTATATTTCATATGCATTTTTTTTTTTGTTTTCTAATTTAACTTTTGGGTCAAGTGTTAGCATAACATATATAATATGGAACTAATTTTTCAGTTGTTTTCAATCCCTACTAATCTAATTTGTTACTGTTTTAATAAACTTTTTTCCCTTTCTCTCTCTCTTTTAATATTTCATAATTGATTAGATTTAAAATGATTTATGCAAAAATTATATCTAGGACCTATAAGAATCTTTTTGATTTTTCATAATTTCGACACGATATCCATACTTCTGCATACATTGTAAAATATAAATTTGGAGGTGGTTACTTATCACGTTTAAAATGCATCGTATAAATTTAAAGGTGATTACTTATCGCACTTAAAATGCAGCATGCAGATATTTTTTAAGTGTGGATTTGGGGTTAAACATTAAAATGTGATACCCACACTGGAAAATATCTATCTCTGACCTCTCGAAAACTAAAGATATTGTATTTATTCTTTTAATTATACCTAAAACCTAAAAGAATCTGATCGTAGAAGATATACACCTTTTTCTAAATGTACTGATTTACATTTGTCACACTTGAAACATTGTGATAAAATTAAAGAATATGATTATTCAATTAAGCTGCTGAGTCAGCTTTGAATCACTTTCGGCCTGTACAGCCGTGCATGACTTTGAAACGCTTTTCCAATGATCTTGTGCCATCTTTGATCTTTCTTGGGTGAATCAAATTGAAGAAACTCTCACGTTTTTTTGTTTTTTTTCACATTATGGGCTATATGGGCTGGTCAGCACATGAAAAAAATGGGAAACCCATGAGCAAAAGAAGCGTAGCATAGGAAGCAATAAAGTCTTTCTTTCTTGATGCGGCGACTGAGTCATCAGCAAGAAAAGAGAGGATACGAAGGAAACCCATGTTACAAGAAAATAAAATAATAAAAGGCCAGATGAATGGGTGGGTGTAAAAATACAAAACGTATATGTAGTCAAACTGAAGAGCAATAACGTGTGGCGTGTATTGTGTTGGGTCACAAAAGTAAAAGTCACAGTTCCCAAATGACTTTCTAGTTTTGCACTTTGGGAACATTGCAGGCTGAACTTTAGTCTTTGGTTGGCACTTGGCAGCAAGCAGCAGCTAAAAGAAGCCTAAATAGAAACTAGAAACTAGGAACTAGAAACCCCCCTCCTTGAAAATTCAAAACTTTGAAATTGAATTTGCTTTGCTTTTCCCATTTCTAGACACTCTTAATTAATTCTGCAGAACAAGTTTCTGAATCCTCAACAACCCATTCCCAGGCCTCGCAGTGTGTGCAAAAATTGCACGCCCCCGAACCCCCACATTGAGACCATAGTGGATTCCATTTCCACTTCAGTTTTTTATATGGTTTTGGTAGCATCAATACCATACCAAATTCTTTTGAGTTTCTCTTTTGTCCTATTCTTTACAAGAAGTGTCAGTAACCCATATTTCTTCTTCTTTTTTTTTTTTTTCAACACCAATAACCCATACTTCAAAATGCTATAAGCACAAACTTTGCTTACGACTTTAATTTTTTTTTTTAAACAAAAAATCTTATTACTAATTGGTTGTGGGTCGAATTTCTCATAATTTAGAAATAAATTTCGGATTATACTTCCGAATAAATTATATCCAGTCAAGTAATCTTTGATAGATTTCTAGAAACTGAACTTCACACAACTATATAAAGACAAGTTTTGAAACTTCGCATTATAATAATATAGGTATAATTGTATTTTAATATAAAAAAGATTATGACTAAATAAGTCCTGAAATTACAGAACAATCCCTAGCAATTACACAATGAAATTTCATTAGAATCATATATATATATATGTAACAAACAACAAACTGTAAGAAAGAAGAAACAAGATTCTTTAACAAATTTAAGGCTAGCTAGCTACAAAGTAAAGAAATAAAACGAACAAAAAAAGAAACAGTAAAGATTCTACCAGAAGCAGGAAGAGCTGCTGCTGCTGTAATAATTGTTGTGGTTGTGTTGGCTCATGAGACGAACAAATCTTCTTCTTCTACGGCAAATGAAACGGAGTCTATACCAAACCAGCTTGCGAATTTTACGAGCATTTTTAAAGCGAAGCCAAATCACCCTCTTCACTCTGAAAAAAGAAGCTTTCATTCTCTCTGCCAAACTTTTCTTCCTGCAGAACTGGTAGCTTCTCAAAAACAGCTGCCTCTTCTCCATGTACTCCTCGTACGCATCCATATTCATATACAACATGTTATTGTTATTATGGCTCTGATGATTATACAATACCAAAGCCATTTTTTGATGACTGACTTCTCGTTTCTTTTCTTTTCTTTTCTTGTATATACTTGGAAGAGTAAATGGGTAGCTTTGGTTTTGCTCTAGTGAAACGCAATGCCAACGCCAACGCAGTGCCAATCCGTTTGCTTCTTATATACTAAATAAAAGAAAAAAAAAAAACTGAACTGCCCTTTACCACGTGGCAGGATGGGACCCGTCACGTGCCTTTTGCCATCACAATTCTAACCTCTCTTCTCCCATTCCCTTAGCTTTGGGAACTGAAAAACTTGTATAAAGATATGGTCTTAACAAAACCAATAAATGTATTTAAGTGGGTTTTAAATAATTTTTTCTTTGTACTATGATTGGCAAATTTGATAAGAAGGGTAAGGGGCAAATTTGATAATTGTAGGCTCGTCCCTTGTAAGTTTTTCTCTTTGAATGATAATTGTTAGTTTGACGAAAGATAAATTGAATTATTAGGCAGAAGTCTATATCAGCGGCCAGATTGTGGTCCACACATATAACATCATCATCATCATCCAAATTGGTTATTAATTGCATACATGAATCATGATCATGATTAAATAGGGTTTGTTTAATCATAATAGTTGCCTCAATTAGTACCACATCTACAAGGAAAAGAAAGGCATACGCGCTAGGTAATAGTGTTGTAGAAGCATCATGAATTGATGATACATGCATGAAAATAATAGTACAACCCAACAACAGCCGTCAGATGAAAGTGAGACAAAACTTTGTGTGATATATTATCACACAAGCCAAACCTCAAAGAGAGTGCCAAATTTGTTTGGGATCCAAATAATCAAGACAGGTGTAACCAACCCCTCCTCGTTCTTTGCCTTAACATTATGGCATTACTACAGAGTTCAGATCTAATGCTTCTGCCAGACTTGACTTGCCATTCAAGTGTCACCACCAAATGGCCTAAAATCAATACGTAAAATATGTGCCACTGTATCATAGCCGCATGCCCAAAGCCTAACCACAGTGAATATAACCAGAATTAGATACTCGTATCAATTTTGGCTCACTTGAAAAAGGAATGCATTTCTTTGGTTCTAATCACATTTTCAATAAGGGGTGGTTCGAAGAACATGGCACGTCCCCTTCTGTAACATCATCATCATCCCATCACAGTTGTAAGTGAAAACAATCCTTTTATTCCAGCAAGCATAGTTGCACACAATTCGTCCACCCACGTATAACAAGTACACAAAATATTTACATTTCAACCAGTTTCAATAATTCACTGTTCCTCACTCTACCGAACACTAAAGAGAAAATCTGCAAAGGACAATCAAAGTCATGGTACTATTTGACACCATAAAAACAAAGAAGTAGCCGAAACAACAGTGATATAGAACTAGTGACAAGTCTATATGCAAACGAGAAAAATGTCTAAATTTCAAATGATCAGTGGTGAGTTAAAACTGTTCGGGAAAGCACCACAATTTGGAAAACCAATATGATCACTGGTAAGTTAAAACTGTTAAGGAAATCACGAGAATTTGGAAAACCAATTTTTTGATTGAAATTGTTAGTTGGCAAGTATTACGAGTGAAAGTCATATCTACGATGCAGATGCCTGTAGAATGGAAAACCATGGACAAACAAAGCCAGTAAGTCAAATCAGAGGTGAGGCCAAACATCAACTACAATTCTTGAACCGCACGAGAAAGAGTGAGGCTCCACACTCCAGTAATTTTAAAGCAAAACCAGCACACAGTTAGACGATGAGGCTTTCCAAGCAAACAAAACATCTGACAATCCATTTTTTCTCTCCTCTAGTATAGGCACTGTTTTTACGTGTATGCGGTAGTTTCCAATTCTTGTCACCTAGTCTCATTTTCTTTGGCTGCAGGAACTTTCGCAGGGTAACTGGACATGTCAATGTCAATAAGAGCCATGTCATATGGAGCAGATAATGAATTTGAGACATCTAAAAGTAGCGAAGATTTTATTGCATCAGAATGGGCAATATCAGGAATTGTGCTGCTATTTTTAGGAGTGCTTGCATCAGAAGATGAGACACTGGAGAGCTGAATTTCATCCAGCTTGTTTCTTCTCACAGCATCCATTTCGTGACCAGTTGGGACAAAGGTGCGCGATCGGTATTTCCTTGTTCCCTCATCACCCTCATTGTGGTTGTATAGCACATAATCGTGATAAGTTGGTGCAAACTACAAAACGTAAAGAGTCATCAGCACAGCTTTGTGGATAAAAGATATCTGATATGGGAACACTACTATGTGCAAGAAACAGTTGCCAGATAAGACATGTTTACTTACCTGGTGAACAGTATCATGGTAGAAGTCATTCAACTTTAAGGCATGCGCTAGACTTCCTGTTAAACCACGAGATCCGCCAATATTTGCTCCGGCATACTCCTTGTATGGGAAAGCAAAAAGATGACCCACAGCAGCTATAAGCATCTCAACACATAATATAAAATCTTGAAATTTAGCAGCTTCATCTGTGTTCTTAATGAAACCAGACTTTGCAGCGAGAAAAACAAGAACACCCTGAAAGTAAAGTAAAGGACAAACATGAGGGAAACTAAATTGTTCTAAAAATCTTAACTTTCTTTGTGCAAACACAGAAAATAAAGTCCAACAAAAGCCACAAAAACACTAATTAGCTTTTAACCATATTTCATATCACATGATGTATTACTTCATCCATGTTTAAAGGGTACCTCCAATTGATAAATATAGAGCTAAAAAGATAAATAACAACCATGTTTAGAAAATGTATGACTCACTAACAATGACACATGCATTAAAAATCTACGAGGTGATCATAAGACCATATTATGTATGATAAGTAGATAGCAGTTGCATTTTGAGAGACAGTTCCATCACCGATTTCAAACAAAGCACTCCCAAACATTTATCATCACCTGTTGCGGTGACAGATAAAACTACTTGAAAGAAAGACACTTGAGAAAATGCACATGTCGCACCTGTTTTATTGGCCACATAAAAATAAAAAATACAAAAAGATGCTTAATTCATCCGACAAAGGAAGCCAGCGTATGTATAGATCCTAAAAGGCAGTTGAGTAAGAAATCCACAATAGCCAAGTTCTCATGTTTCTTTTCATAGATCCATTATTGATGTTATCTACTAGTTTAGCAAGCTTTATCCTCCAAATACTTTAAGCTAAAAACTTCATTCTTCATTTTATCAAATAGGGTAGATTAGATATAGTAATCTACTCACATTTGTTTAGAAATGCTATAATTAAAATTCTAAGCAGCAAAATTCTTAGGTACTTTGTTTCTGGTCCTACCTATCCTTTCCTCCATTACTTTTCTCTTGGGTCGTTACATATGACAGCCTGATATCTTCCCTACCTAATCTACTGGGATTCGTCTACTTTTACTCTCGAATATGTTATACACACTTTTATAGCACTATCCCCCTCCTGCTTCATCAGTTCTTATGATGGCCTCATTTCTTCCCTATCTGAACTATTGAGATTTTTATTTTTATTTTTGTGTACTCTAATATATTATTCATGCTATATAACTCTTATCTAAACCTCCCTCCTAGAGCCCAATTCTCCTTTCTTCTTATAAGGCTTCTCTTGAGTTGACTTCTCAGACAACACTGGTTATTGCTTTACTTTAGTTTGGAAGACTTTACAATTCCTAAAAATTCATGCTGAATTGACGAGGAAAAAAATGATTTATGTAGAAGAAATAAATTTTGGAAAACCATTACTTATAGAAAATGAATAAAAGGCACAAGCACCTAATCAACAGATAAAAGAGTTTGCAGTGCTGAATAATCTAAGCTACATGCACAGATGAGGTCACATTCTTCTTTCGCATTGATGGACAATAAAGTGATGAGCAATTAAATACAAAGAGTAATTGCAATATGAGATGCCAAGAAATTTAAAGCCTAGATCACTTCAAAACTTTATGGGGCATTCAATTTGACAATGGAAAAAATGTAATTAAAAAATTTCACCTGCCAATAAGTTAAGAAAACAACAGATTTAATCATGATGAACTTTGGAACTGGGTTGAATGGATGAAGCAGATCTCTGCAAGCCATATAAAACAACAGCAGTGCATAAAGCGCCATTGTGTACGAGATGGTATACATGATAGTGATATAGAGATATCCTTGGTCAGGACTAAAGTTTCCATCTTTATATTTCCCCTTTGCATAAAGTATTAGGGTAGCAACAACCAAGATAGGCTTCAGAATCACAAACTGCACACAACCTTGCTTGCATCTCCTGATAAAACGCCTGAAATAACAGTACCAAATATGTAAGTTCATCAATTGCAGGCTAATAAATGTCTTGCTGTGAAGCTTGAATTAATATGTAATTCTATTAGTCCAAATCATTCACAAACTGAAATTTAATGCAAACATTTAAAAAGTTATTCAAAGATTTACATTACAAGGGAAAGAAAAAGGGAAACAATATAAAAAGCTGCAATTTTTAGGTTATCAGAAAACTCAATATTTCTATGCATACACTGCACCAAAAAAGAAAAAAGAAAAGAAAACTCACCCATCCAGTGGTACAGGAGGCAAGCAACACGTCATCAGAAACACAGAAGGCTTCAGTACCCGACCGCTTAAACTTAGCACAACCGCACCAGGACCACCAACCCATGCCAGGCACAAAGAGAGGAAATTATATATTACCCAAGCTTCATAACTGAAACAAAAAAAAAAAAAAATTAGAATATAGTGTTTTCACAGTGCAAACCATTAAAACCTATTACTTCTTATGATTATTAATGATCATTTTTCTTTTAATAATTTTTCCTTTTTGATAAATTGAGAAAATTTTATTTAATCCACATAAGAACAAAGTTCCATGACTAGGGAAAAGACGAGAAATTCAACCAAATAGATGGACAACCAGGCATATACAAACTAAAGCCTATACAGGAAAACAAGCAAGTAACATTTACAAATCACAAATAATGCTTCCACTATTCTGCAAGTGTAAAAGCTATCCATCAGCCTTTGAACCCTAACAATAATCTTTCTACTTTTAAGGTGGGGGGGTGGGTGTGTGTGTGGAGGAGGCATACTCAATAGATTGTCCAGCAGAGAAGACTCTATGTCTCTGGTTTATTTCAGACACTTCCTAGTTCTTTCTTTGCAAAATGAGGTACAAAAGTGAGCAGAGACCACAGAAAATCTTTTTCCGAGAAAACAAAGAGAAGCAGACTCCAAAATATTGCCAACTAGGAGAAACTGCACAATGCTAATTGACATTTACCAGTTGGAGCAACAATGATAGCCTTCAAGACAGTACATAAGTAAAGCCTACTCTAATCCCTTTCTCCTATTTTAATACTCAGCCACAAACCAAAAAGGATGATAACAAGAAATAACTGAGCATGTAATAAGCTTCAAAGGCAAGGACAACCCATATAAAACAAATTATAACCTAAACTAGGAGCCTAAGCCTGATGCCATGCAGCGCCATTTAACTTAAATAAAAAAACTTCAAAATAGTCATTCATGTCAAAGGAAAATCTCCTAAAGCTAACATTCAATAGGTGTGCATCTAGCCATTGCTTCCCAAAACAAACATGTAGCTAGCATGAAAAATTTCAAGGCCAGGTAAAGTAAATGAATATGCATCTAGTTAACTAAATAAGTTGGAAATAAACCCACAATTTCAACCGTGAGATCAGAATCAAGAAACAGAAAGGCATCTTGAGTGAAATCTTTAACTTAATTCAGAAACTTACACTTCTCGAATGGAATTGAAGTAGATTGCACGTTCCGGAAAAACAAGTGATAAGAAAGACATCACCGCATAAAGCTGCCACAGAGAAAGATTTACATAAATTAATTAGAACAAATACAGCATAACAATACAGACCAGCAAAAGGTTCCAAGGCTCAACAATGACACAATTACGAATAGCAAAATGTCATGAGATTCAAAAATTCAAATTGAATGAATCCCCAGAATTCCATTCTTGCCAATTAACATGATCATAAGCTTAACACTAATAACAAGCAAAATGACATAACACAAAAGTAAAAATAATTGATAAAGAAGAAACAAATGATATCTTACTGGGACCATGAAGATGATTCGAACGATGTATCTCTGATAAGTAGGCTCCGTGTAATTCATGAGGTGTCTGTAGATGTGAAAAATGGCCAAAGCAGTGGCTCCAATAGTGCACAAAAATGCTATGAAGATATAGATAAAGGGTACCGATTCACCACCCATTTTTCCTTTTTTCTTGAATTAACAAATCAAATTCAAGCGCACAATTAATTAGACAGTTTCTAGTCTTAAATGGGTACTACTATCGGTGGAAGCTGAACATATGATTGAAAAAACAAAAACAAAAGCAAAAATCGAAGTAATTTGCCGTAACCCTAGAAGTAGGTTTAGACTTAAAAAAAAAAAAATATATATATATATATATATATATATATATATATATATATATATATATAAAGAGAAAATTGAGTAAAGGGAAAGCAAGTAGATTAGCAAAAAAAAATAAAAAATAAAAGAAGATTAATTGTAAGAGAGAGAATTAATGGAAGTGAGAATGAAGTTTTTAGGAGAGTGACGTAATATAAACCCTGTTTCTTTTTTTGTTAATAATAATCTTAATGAAGAAGAATGAGAAGAAGAAGAAAGGGACAGGTCTGGCTGGCGAGCAGATCTGTGTAACAAAGAGTGAATTAGCAGAAGATAATAGAAAAGTCCGCTAAAGTGAACAGCAATCTCCTAAACGGCGCCCCACTGGCAACCAATAATGGCGGCTCCCTGTCTTTCTTTGCTGGATTAAATATAATATAAAACCAATTTATACTTTATTTTACGCCAATACTTATCCTTTTTTCCTTCTTTTTTTTTTTCTTTTTTTTTTTTTAATTTTTCGTTCCTTTTTAATTTTTTTTAATTTATCAAAATCACTAAAATATTACCAAATTTAATTGTTTTAGGGTTAATTTCATTCATATGATTTATATTTTAACATTTTTCACACAGACAATATTTATTTTTAAAATATTTACACATAGATCACATCTTATACTACTTAAATTTAAACTTTAACTTTAATAAAACAAAAATAAAATTAAAAACATAATTTTTATTTTTTTTATTTTTATATAAAAGCGAGTGTAAGTCTATTTGAATTATTAAAACACTCACTAAACTTACCTTTTAATAATTTTTTTTATTACAAGTAAATTATAATTATGGACAAGATTATAGAGTTAATTAATATTTATTTTAAAAAAATAATCTTCCTATAGTGATCTCCTTTATATTATTTTATTACTTTATTCAATGAGTATTCAGTTAATTGAAATCACAAAAAATAACAA
Organism: Murraya koenigii; assembly: GCA_025617385.1. Classification (NCBI taxonomy): domain Eukaryota; kingdom Viridiplantae; phylum Streptophyta; class Magnoliopsida; order Sapindales; family Rutaceae; genus Murraya; species Murraya koenigii. The sequence continues at coordinate 903,181 of CM046819.1, read as the reverse complement.
CTTAGGGGTTGTCCTTTGTCAATCAAAGAACGAAAGTGCAAGGGTAATGAAAGTTATTTTCTAAGATTAAGATGATAAAATTTGAATTTTTTTTCTCGTATACGAATAAAGATTGAGGGAAGTTGGATTTAGTGATAAGTTCTTCGTGGCCCAATTTCTTAGGATTCGAGTAGGTATTTTCAGTTAAGATCTCTATATTCATGTGTGAAAATATATTACAAATAAATGGTGGAGAGATATTTTGTTATCTGGTGAGATTTATGAAAATATATTTAAAGATTAATGGGACAAAAACCAACTAATGGAAAAAATGAATATCAGGGTGAAACCTTATAAAAAGTGTCAGTAGTGTGAAGAAGGTCAAAACAAGTGTTATAAAAAGTGTTATGTGGGTGAAATTAACCTTCGGTTTTATTATTGAATATTAACATTTACGCATTACAACTATTATAAATAATAAATTAATAGCCCAACTCGTAAATCCATAATCAAGCCCATGCCAAAATTAAAGAAAATAATCTCATAACTCTCGGGAGAAAAAAAATTAACCTTGAAAAACAAGAGGATGAAGTGATTATCCCTCGATTATGAAGATTCTATTTAGTATAATTTATTTAATTATTATAAGTATTTATTTAATTTTATAAAAAAAATTTTATTGTTGTTTGATTATTTTTATAGTAGAACTTTTGAATATTAAATATATTATTTTATCTCTATTAGTAAAAGTTCAAATTTTAAGTTTTTTAGAGTTGAAGTTGATTTGTTTTTAAATGTTCAAATATCTAAAATATTATTTACTTATTTAACAATATTATTTTATTTTTTTATAACATAAATTTAAAAAAATTGTCTATTAAAATAATTTTATAATTTTTGATAAAAATTTTTGTTGACAACTAAACAACTAAAATTATTTGAATAAAAATTCTATTTAAATATATTTTATTTCAAAGCAGAAGTGGTTTAAATGTTAGGGATATTGTTGTTGTTTTTTTAATCATTTTAGAAGAAACTTTTCATCATTTGTGCTCTCTTTCAAGAGCCATTGAGTTTTCATGCCTAAAATATGTAATCAGACCTATATTATTAAGCTTTGTGTGTGTTACATTGGCCTTTATTTTTTCATCCGTGTCATCAAGTGATTACTCATCTTATTGCATTTACTATCAAATGGTGATTTGTGTGAGGGAGACCAATTCTTTAGCATAGGAATTGTGCATTTGTCACGCTAATTTAGATACAAAGTTCATATCTTAATTATGTAAAACCTGATAGGAAAAAAAATTATTCCCAAAAATAATCTAGTTAGGGATAAAGACTTATTACCAATTATTACCTGTTTTAAAATTTTTTAAAATTAAAATTTTAAAATTCATTGGGGAAACATGATATCATATAAGCCTACAACTTAGAAAATATTTCAATTCTGAACATTGGAGTTTTGACTTCAGGCGATGACGCATTACCGGGAAATTTATAAAAATAGCCAAAAAATTTTTACAAATATCCAAAATAACCAATTAAACTTTTCTATCATATGTAGCCATATATTTATTGTATAGACTTAAATACCCTCAGATCTATAAACAAAATTAACAAATCTCACACATGCTCAACCAACAATTTTCAAAATCCAGCACATCTTAATCCCTAAAACTCACTCACTAATCATCAACTCATCAACTTGCAAGCAAAAAGTTGAGGTTAGTATTTATTTTACACTTTTATTTTTCGATTAATCAAAATTTATGAGTTAATACGAGCTTGGAGACGAACCCAGAAAACGTGGGACGAGTGCACATCGCCGCACTGCTGCAATAGAGTTCGTCCAACCGTGGACGAGCACTGTCTCCGTCGTGACAGCACTCGTCTCCGTGCGAGCGAGCACTGTCTCCGTGCGACAGCGCACTGTCGACGCGGTGACGAGTTCTCGCTCAACCGTGGGACGAGCACTGCCTCTCGTGCGACGAGCGCCTATCCCACGATTTTACTGTAACCTATAACGAGTGCGATAGGCGCCTGTCGCGACGGAGACAGTGCTCGTCATGACGGAGACAAGTGCTCGTCCCACTGGCTGGACGTAAGCTATCCCACGTTTTCTGGGTTCGTCTCCAAGCTCGTATTAACTCAAAATAACTCATGTTCTAATTTTCTTTAAGTACTAATTTATTTCTTTCTTAGGCTTAATGGAGTCAATTGTTCTTCAAATGTGTTTTGATGGATCATAGGAGGAATTGACAGACTGGTCGTGTTGATGTGTTCTCGTGCAAGGAACACTGGACATAACAAAAAAGATGTAAGAATCCCATTACGACGTAATCGTAATTAGCTGCCTATTATCATTGTAGCGTCTTATGTATTCAAGGAATATATTATATGATATATTTTAAACTCTTATGGTTATTATATATTGGACATGCTAAACTATCTTTTTCCAAATGATTATTCATAATAAGTGTTGGACAATTGTCGAACCCAAAATAAAATTAATCGCACTATATTTACAACTCGCTCAAATATATAATTTACAATCTAATATCGTTATTAAATATGTCAACGGCAATCTTCTTCCTAAAGTATTGTCCATGACTCATCGCCAAAATTAAATCGTACTTTGAACATTAAATATATCGTAAACATTAACATAAACACTCCACAATCGCCAGCCTCGGTCATTATTGTGGTACACTCTTAACTAGTATAAGTTTCCAAGGCTCCGCGCCTGTAATTCGGCCTGAGGTTGTAAAATCCAACATCTTGTAGCCATCGAGGAAAAATATTTTGAAGTGGCTTGAATAGTTGAGAATAAACTTTTTCGCCTCGACGCTCCTTTAATGAGTCATAAATAGAGAACCACTTGTGTACAAAGTCTACTCGGGCTACAATCCAATGATCGTCTTGTAAGTTAATTGGAATGAAAACCTGCATATTGTAGAAATAAGACACATATCCAACATTTTTATGTTCAAATCTTTAAATATTAAAGGATGTTCAATGTAAGTAATACACACCACATCAACATCCGCGAACGGTTTTGATTTTGTGTCATCTCGACCATTAATGTAGTTATTTAGACTCGTGTAGTCTAATGAATCCATATCAGAGTTACCGTTATTCCACAGAGCCTTCAAGAAAACCTAATCAAGGAATTACATAAATATTATTACTTATTATAGCATAATAAAACGACAATTATATATTTCAAGATGTTACCCAAAAATAGACGCTCGGATGTGTGCAGTACTGATATAAGGCATTAGGGTATTGTCATTGCTTATTACTTATCAAACGGTAGTATTCATGGATATGTCAGAAATGACAAAGAAACCCGTTAGATTATGCAAGTACATTACAAGTAAATTAAGTAAAATGTACAACATTTACCTCATCCCCTAGCCATCCCATTGAGTCTCTCCCCAAGAGTACGTTGAAAAATTGCTTCGAATGTCTGATGTCACGATCAACTACAATGTTACCACTAAACCGATCGGTCGAACTCATGAAACAAAGTTGTCGGATCCTCTACTCCTCTAAGTAGATTTATATCCACACTTGTCATTTCGTCGATATTTACATCTGTACGCTCTATGGCCGAAGACGCTTAATATTCCTTTCTCGCTTGTAAGTTTGTAAGTAGGGACTTTTAAGTGCATATGACGTCCTATACTCGCGGCCAAATTTACTTATGCCGGAGGTGCTTCCTTCAAAATTTGCACATCGTCATCATTTACGCCCTCGGATAATAAACACAATGACAGTGGGTGTGATCATGACAGTCTCGAACATCATCAAGGGCCTATTAATAGTAAAAACTTATTAAATCACAATACATTTAGAATAATAGTAAAAATAAAAAGGAACTATGAAAATTTCTATCGTGTAAGGGTTTCTCATCTGAGTATCACCGTAATAATGCTTCTTTGAATTCTCAGTATATGAATTAATAAACCCCATTACAGATTTTGTAAACTCTCTTTGTTCTTTTCTAAACTGATTTTGTTCCAACCGCTCAGCCTCAGCATCCGAAATTATCTTGGTCATTAATTCTTTCATGTCAATAATAGAACGATCAATTCTTCCATTCTACGAATGACATAATCATACGAGAACTTTGATTTCGATCGTGGAAAAAATAAAAATAAATCCATTTTATGTATAACACCATTGTTTTAAAATAATTAGATGTTAAAAATAGCATCTCAAGCATCTAACCTCTCTTATGGCTTCATATTCATCATAAACAAAGTGTTCATCGTCCACTTTATATTCATATAATTTCGTGCATGATGGTGCGTTTCATAATCATGTTCAACATGTGGTCGATTGTCCACTTTATCTTTGTTGGGTGGTATGTTGGGGTGATGTCAGCAACATTGATACAGATTGATAACTTAAACAACTTGTGCCAAATGAAGAAATTATAATAATATAATAATTGAATTCAATTATTAACTCACATTATGAACCCAATAAGGGATTGATATCTCATAATCCTTTACGCTTCTCCAAAATAACATATCCTTCTCCTCGCGTAGTCTGGATTGAGTGTTTGCTTAACAATCCTCGGTAATAAAATAATTGAAATTAGCCATCGCATATATAAAGTAGTACACCTCAAGAAAACTTAATACTTACGACACGTGTATTGTCGTTGTAAAACTTGTACACTTCGTAAAAACTTATTTTCGAGGATGAAACACCTTCCCACTTCAATATGCGAGGAGTCTTCTTTTGTCTTGATGGCCCACTTTTCTCGCTACAAAACCATCAATTACTTCAAACAACCAAGCCTCGCAACATGTGAAAATACAAAGTTAGGAAAAATAAAAAATACATTGTATAAAAAATTTCATATGTATTTGAAACGCACCGCACCCCGAGACAAAAGCCATAAATGTTATACTTCACTTCTTTAAGAGTATTACTCTGAAAGCCTCCACTTTCTCGATTCAATGCAGATGTCCAAACTTTTATATACCACTTTCCAGGATAAACGACTCCATGGAAGACTTCTAAAGTACTCAAGATCATCAACATAGTTTAACAATAAAGAATTCGTGACATCGCTCATCTTTTCTACCATTGAGTACTCTATCCGCAAAGTAATATAACGCGATCTTTAGCGCATCAACTTCATCCATATCATTGAAGTTCAAATCTTCAAATTTTTATCAAATTGTTTAAGAGTAGCACCTAAGTTACCTTCAAAGTACAAACCACGCAACTCGTTATTCGCAGGAAATTTGGCTTCTCTCGTAAGTCGATGTACCATAGCAAAGTCCCGTGAACTAAACACCATTCAACGATTGATAACCGTGCTAACTGGCCACTAAATTCAAACCATAGCTGATTTTTACCATCTTCATCACAACACGCTACTTGTCTAAGTAGGGCATTGTGAAGGATTGCACCACTAAACACGTAGCTATCCATCTTTGCGAAATGACCAAATATATCTTTCCTGAATAATCTTAATTGTTGTTTCGTTAACTTCCTCTTGATAGCATCCATCACATTCCCAAATTTTGAGGTATTTGTCATACGCCCGGGGAAGTGTTTCGTTTCCGGAATCTTCATCGTGCCTGGTTTTATGGCCATTACGATCGCAAAAAATCAAATTTATAATTAGTTAATCTGATAATTAAAAAATTAAAAAATCAAGATTTCTTTTTTTTACATTCTCAGAATATCGTGGGACAGTGTGCCTGTCAGCAGTCTGTCACATGCGCAGCATGCGACAGAGCTCAGCATGCAGGCGCTGCATGGCGCTGTCAGCTGCCTCGCCACGCGCGATTGGCTCTCGTCGCTGCAGTATTTTCTACCTGCTCCGTCTCGTGATTTCTACTCTTATTGCACCTATACTCCACCTTACAATCACACCATCAACACTTTAATCTTGCAATACACCATCAACTATTTAATATAGTCTAAGGGCATTTTATCGAAGCACCGACGTACTCACTCTTTAAATCTAAATTTCACTTAACAATCTCCAATATTTATTGCCAATCAATCCTAAGCTTATCTATATGCATCAATACATTGATTTATCACCAATCAAACTTATCAAAATAGAAAAAAATTAAAATTTACGAAGTGAAACTTACCGAAAATTATAAAATAGAGGATGATAGAAACCCGCCGGAGTTGAGTTCATCGTCAAAAATCCGCTCAAGCTACTGTTCAAAGTCACCGGAGACAACCAATCGCCGCTCGGAGGTCACGGAGGAAGCTAAGGGAAGATTGGTTTTGAGAGAGAGATGGGTATTATGGGGAAAAAAAAGAATAAATGGTTAAGGATGATAGAAAAAATATAAATGGTTATTTTGGATATTTGTAAAATTTTTTTGTTAATTTTGTAAATTTCCCCGCATTACCCCTGGTTAAGGTAACCCATCTTTTGTCATGTGGCTAGCCAACTGTGAGATTACAAACAACGAAATTTTATGGATGTGTTGAAACAAATAGACCGACCACTTTGGTAAAGCAAGGTAAACGATTAAGGTCTCATTTTTCATTTTTCATTTTTTATTTTTTTAATAGGATTAAGGTATTATAATTTTTATAATTATGATAAAAAAATTATAAATATAAAATAAAAATTAATAGTAGTTAGTAAATATAATTTTAATAAAAATTTTATTAAAATTAATAAAAATACAATAGATTTTTTTATCATATAAGCATAAAATTAAATTATTTAACTTTTAAACTATAGTAGCTAAAGTTTATTAAATATTTTAGTATTGTGGCTTAAAAATTACAACTGTCATATGAAATATAAATTAATAGTATATAGTAGATATAATTTTTAAATAGTAATTTTGATAAAATTAATAAAAATATAAGAATTTTTCCATCATGCAAATGTAAAATCAAATTAACATACAAATTATAGCAATTAGAGTTTACTAAATATTTTGGTACCATAACTTAAAAAGTACAGTTACCTAACATCAACTCCAAACAGGGTTTAATAACAGATTTACAACAATAAGTAGCAAGGATCATGTTGGTGGCAACTTGATTGAGCTACGCAAGAGAACATGTTACACATCTTGGTTAATTAGCAACTATTAAAAGGAGACGTATTTTTGTGCAACAAACTAGTATAAAATTTATAAAAATGGCCTCAAATTTTTAGTAATTTTTAAAAATAGTCATTCTAACTTTTTCTATCATATTTATCCACATATGTAATTTATAGACCAAAATATCCTCAAATTTATTAATTAAACACCTAACAATTTACATTTACATCCAAAACTCACTAAAATCCTTCACATTCTACTCACCAAAACTCACTCACTACTCACCAAATCATCAATTAAAAAATAAAAAACTGAGGTTAGTATTTATTTTTATACAATGTGTAACTTTATCTTTCGATTATTTGAAATTTATGTAAGTTTTTGATAAAAAATGACTTAAGAGATAAACCTAAAATTATGCGATATGCACTTATTGCACATTAAGTTTGTGTAACAGACACATATTGCATGAGAAAATGTGCGACTTGCTTGTATGCGACAAACACTTATCACACGAAAGATGGGTGCATTTTGGCAATTTGTTTTTGAAGTACTAATTTTTTTTTCCGTATTCTTAATTTTTCAGGGTTAATGGAGTCAATTGTTTTTCAAATGTGTTTTGATGGATTATGGTAGGAATTAACAGATAGTTGTTTTGAGTACAAAAAGGGGGAAAAAAAGCTTTTTTGGTTTCGAAAAACTGTATATTTACTGTATTTCTTACAAAAGCATATAAAGTTTTACAAATAAATCTGAATGATTACAACATCACATTGAAAACAACTTTACATCAAGATATTCTACCGAACTTGTATGTTCACTATCTATAGATGTAGTTAATGATGAAATTATAAGAATTTTGTCATATATGAGCTCTAATTCGAAAAACGAGGGGTGCATCCCAATTTTTTACCAAATCCTTTAACGTAACAAATCAAGGGCTTGTTGAAGAAGACAACAGTATTACACTAGCAGCTGTTAAAGAAAATGTATTACTGCTGACGACATCACTATAACATGGTTACTCTTCTTTTCATTACAATGATAATCCCATTGATAATATGAATAATACAGCAGTAGATAACATTAATGCGGAATTATGTTATAGCCTAATTGATGATGGGGACAATAATTTTTTTGATGCTTCTATTAATGATGATAATAATGATTTTTTGGATAACACTTGCAATGATGAGATAATGTGCATGATGAGAGTCTAGTTAGGGATAGAAAAGATTTTCTTTACTTTGAGAATGAGCATAAACCATGCCAAAGTTGCTTTGTTATTTCAAGACCTCATTCAAAAAGTATAATAGTTGACTCTCTTGTAAATATTGCACTAGATTTATCTTTACTTGGTTGCTTCAAACTTTGTTAGAAATATTGGGTTTAATGATATTTATATGGACAAGTTGTTCAATTTTAAATATAATTTAATATTAAAAATGAGCAAGGTTTCCTTGAGCAATAAGATTGTAAGGTCTACATCGACATGTTTCGAAATGCATTATTCTTCAATATATGTAAATGACATCTTCGAGCAAAGAAAACATCAAATTAAGAGAATGTATGTTGGGTAGTGATGAGATGTGAAAAGACATGCACTTGTCGTAATGAAAGCAGTCGGGTTATCGGTCATATCATTGCAGACAAATTTATTCAAGAGAAGCAAATATACACCTCAAATGACATCATAACAGATATTTAACAAAAGTACAATATTCGATTATCATACCAGCAGGCATATTAGGCTATAAAATTTATTCTTGAGATGATACAAGGAAGTCTATCGAAATCATATAACTTACTAGCCAAGTACTCTTATATATTAGAGAAGGAAAATAATGGTACAATAGCTACTTTGAAATTAGATAGTAATAATAATTTATTGTACTATTTTGTGACTAATGGATCTTGCATAAATGGCTTTTTATATTGTATTATATGCCAGTGATTGTAGTAGACAGTATTCATCTCAAATAATTATATTGCAGAATAACATTTGTAGCAATATACTTGGATGTAAATAATCAATTGTATCCGCTTGATATTGGGATTGGGGATTCCCAAAAACAATGATTCTTAGAAATAATTTATGATAAGTTTGTATGAAGTAATTGATGATGTTCTAGATTTAATAATTATTTTCGATCGATGTAATTTCATTCAGAGAACTGTTATGAAGATATTTCATAGTATCACCCGTAACGTTTGTTTCAATCATGTCAAAGGTAATATGAAGTCAAAATTTAGAATGTTAAAAGCTCTTTGGAATAAATTTGACTCCGCATTTATAAACGTAATAAATTAATATGGATGTAAAGAGTTTAGAACGTAACTCGAGGGGTTATGGGGGATGCATTTAGGGGTAATTAATTACTTAGAAAATAATGTGAGCATGTATAATTAGGTACTATTTCAATTTGATGGTAGAAGGTACAACATTCTAACCACCAACATTGTGGAGAGCGTGAATTCTTTGATGAGGGAGTTGCAATAAATTACCATAACTCATTTTGTTGACCATTTCAGAAAAGCATTACAAAAGAGGTCGGCCGCTTGATGGCCTATCGTGTGTGTGATGGCTTATCCCCTACTTAGAATTACATAATACACCAAAATAATGAGCTTACGAAACACCACTTTGCATATTAACGTCCCATCAACACTTTAAGCTAGCAAAAAGAAGACAAATAAAGCCTAAAAATTATTTTATCGAGTACTTTATGTATCATTGTTAAATCTAAATTTTATTAAACATTATTCAATATTTATGAATAATCAATCTTAATACTTATCTATAATCATCCATATCATCATCTTTCACTAATCAATATTAGAAAAACAAAAAGAAAAAGAACTTACAACGTCAACTAAGAAGCAAATTAACGTTAAAACTACCGTTGATTGTTGTCGGAAGTTAAATCGTGCTTTGTCAGAGATGACTTCACTGTTAAAAGCCTATCCAAACATCGTTAGTTGTCGCCAAAAAACTCAAGACCTAGTTGCAGGATTTGGTGCGAAGACAATATCGATTTTGGCGTTTTAGAGTTAAGGATATTTTGGTCCAAAAATTTTAGAATTGGCTAGTTAAGATTGAAAATCTTAGGTAGGCTAATTTTGAAATAGTCTACAAATTTTGGGTCATTTTTATAAATTTCCACAATATAGATATTGAGAAGATATGGTGCGAACAAATAATTGGTTAATAAGTTGATTAATATACTTTGGCCCTTTAACTAATTAGAAATAAATTACCAACACCGCAAAGTTTACTTAAATGATCATTCCTTTATTTTCATAAATGGTCATACAAACCTCTATAATTTCACAAATAATTATTATCCCCTTTAATTATAACAACCTAAATAAACATAAATATAGTATAAATATAATATGTTACAAATAAAAAATTATAATAAGTATAATAATAAAATAACATATATAATAAAAATTAATTTAATAATAAAATCTATTAATCCAAAAATTAATTTTAAGATTTATACTAACATAGACATAATAAAAAAAGATATTGTAAATAAAATAATATAAATTTTATAAATTACTAAGAATATTAGGTATAATTATATTAATATTATTAATATGTCATATAGATTTTATTATTATATCATATTAATAATGTTAAAATAAATTTTTTAATATTCAAAATATTTTATAAATTTTATCTTATTTGTATATATATTACATTATTTTAATTTTAATTTATTATAAAAGTTTATCTAAAGTTAATTATTGGGTTGTTGTAATTAAAAGTATAATAATAAAAAAAGAGTTTACGTGGCTATTTATAAAATTAAGGAAATCTCTATAACCATTTAAATAAAATCTGGGGATGTGAGTGGCATTTCTCTAATTAATTAACAAAACACATTATTTTAATACAAAATTCATCGGTAAACAATTGAATCTAGACTTTATCACGGAAGAACTCAATCCCACAACAAAAGAACAAATTTAAAAGTGTTCTTAGGCTTTAATGGAAACACTAGCATATATAAATGTTCAAATGAGGTTCCCACACTTTATTAAAATTTGGTAACCTCACTAATAATGATTTGTATATAAAGTTTGAAGGAAATACATTGCTTTGATAAAAAATTGAGCTGTCCCAGCCTGGTTTTTGAAGAACCTAGCCCAAGCTCATGGACTTTAGGCTTGACCCGAACTTTATATTTTATAAATTGAAAATTTTTATTTTATATATTATGACTTTATATTTATATTTTCTATATTTTATGTTTTGTGTATTAAATTATTAATTTATTATATATTGAATAATCATCTTTAATTAAGTGTTTTTTTTATTTTAAATTTTTATTAAAATTTATTTTAAAAATATTATTAAATTTCGGACTTAGCCCAAATCCGCAAACTTTACAAACAAGCCCGATCTATCTAAGTTTGGACAGACTTTTAAAGACTTTGGACCTGCTGTCAAGAACTTGTGCCTGCGTCTAAGCTTAGAAAAGCCCTGCCTAGGCCTGACTTTGCCATCCATACTCACAATTTAAAAAAAGAGTGAAAATATGGTGATGCCTCTGTAAACCGGCTCTAACGATAGCCCGCCCTAAAGTGTTTTTCCAATTTTCGACCATTGGATCATAATTCTTCAAATCAACGATTGGTTTAGCAAAAAGACAAAAATCGGTGGTTCCTTATCTTTAATTAAATAATTAAAGATATTATTATTTTACTACTTAATATTTTAATATATTATTTTATTATTAAAATTTGTTAATTATTTTTATCATTTAATATATAAATTTTATTATTAAAAATAAATTATTAATGTCACAATTTCAATATATTTAATATCTTAAATATTTTATCTGGATAATATTTATAATTTTATTAATTGATTATTATATATTTTTTAATTTAATATTATATATAAAATTAATTTTATATTTTATAATTTCGAGGATTAAATTATACTTCTATAATTTAGGGATAAAATTTTAAAAATTTCTATTAATTTTAAAAATATTATAAACTTGTTAATAGATTAAAGTGATGAAGAGTAATTTAAAAAATATAGTTGTCCCGACTAATTTTAAAAAGCAGAAAACAGAAGGAAAAGAGAGAAAGTTTCTGCAAACTACTAAACGGAGCGGCTGAAGCGCAGCAGCGAGCTTAATTGGGTTCAGAGATGAGGCAAACAAACTTGTCAAAGAAGCAAATCAGACAATAGGAAGACGAAAATGTGATAAAGTGAAAAAGAGGAAGTAAGAGAAGTCTCTCTCTCCAAGACGACATTTGGTGGCTGTGCGTGCTTCTTCTCGCACAAGCTGCGAGCGACTCCTCCGCCGCTCGCTTGTCCGCTTCCACGGTTCTCGTCGTCCTCAATCAGGTATCAATACTTCGCTTATAGCTGTTTCCCTTTTCCCCCTTCACTTTTATTTTACGTGTTGAGTGAAACTGCGTCGTTTTACGTTCATGTTTTTGTTTATTTCAACGTTAAACGGGAGAAATGAACTTGTACCTGTCTCTCTCACAAGTCAGATTTATCTACTTACTCAACTTAATTGCCGTTATAGGTTTCAAATATATATATATAAATATTTCGAATTTCATTTTCTTTTGTCGCTGATTACTTACTTTTCTGTCTCATATCCGCAGAATCATGTTTCGGTTTGCCTCTAGCCTCGCCTCCGCCTCCAAAGTCAGGCATGTGTTTTGTTTTCTGAGTTACATTCACATTCTTTTGTTCCTCTTTTTTTATTTTTTGTTCACAATCTGTCTTATTTACATTTTTCTTTTTTAGGCATTTCTCAACAGTAGGTTGCCTAACAGCATCATCGGTTTGGTATGAATATGGATCTCCTCTTTCTTTTCTTTCTCCTTTTCTTTTTCTTTGATTAACTATTTGCTTGCAACGTTTAATGTAATTTTTTCTTTGATTAACTATTTGCTTGCAACGTTTAATGCAATTTTTTCTTTGCATCAGGTCCCTCCTAGATTCTGTCTGTTGGTGCAGAAACTATCCGCCCCTAGACATTAAATTTGTTAGCCCACGTATGGATGGCATTTCTTTTTTTTTTTTTTTTTTTAAAGAAAACATATTTTAAGACATTTATTTTTTAAGTATTCCACTGTAATATAATATAATATAATAATTGATTTATGTGTTTTTAGGCTTCAAATATAAAACAGTCCTGGTGGAAGCCCTGGTCAAGGACGGACGCAATGTATTGGCTACTGCACTACTGCTGGAGAAGTGAATATCTTGGATGTAATGGGTGGGGTTAAAATAGCAACTGGGGAGGTGTCCAAAAACTTGATCAGCGGAGCCAGGATGATCAATACACATAAAGAAATTGCACAGGTTCACTTTCTGGCTTTGTCTTAGTTTAGACTTGGTTTTGTAGTGATTTGATTTGATCTGTTTGTGAGTTGTTATCTTTTGTATAAAGGTTGCAACAACATCAGCATATGGGGACAGAAAGATTGGTGTGCTCATTGCCGAGGCAATGAGGGTAGTTGGAAAAAGGCTTGATCATATTTTCGTCTCGGTAAGTTGCTTGTTCTATTCAAAGGTGGCTGGCTCAGGATTTTACTTTAGACAGTCTGAGTTAAACCAAATTTTACTCTGGTGTTTTTTTTTTGGTGGAAAAAGAGAATAATGTAAGAAATAAACATGAAATTTAAATAGTCAAATAAAAGTAATGATTTTGTTAATAATTATTGGACATTCTCTCGTAAAATAACATATTCAAATGTCATTAATTCAAATTGTTTTTACATTAATATGCCACATATAAGATCTAGTTATATTATGAGCATGATGCATTGAAAACAAATCTAATTGATTAGTTTGCATACGTAAAAGGAACATGTGCAGCCATGTGGGAATGAATATTTGTGTTATTTTTTACTTTTACAGTCACTATCAAATAATAAACATAAATGTGTGAGACACTGAAGAATACTGCAAAACTGAAAAAGTGGGAAGGGCAGAGGCTAGAGTTTATATTGGATTGCTAATCAGAAAAAAATTTTTGTACGAAGTAAAATTTTTCTATTGGGTCAGGCTGTGCTACCTGCTTATAATTTGGGAGATATTACTAAAGAATAACACTTTTGCAACCACAACGAAAATTCTTTTCCCTTGGATATTGCGGCCTTTACCTCATCATGTTTTGCCTCTAGTTGAATCCTCCTATCCTTTTCTCATTATTTTTTTAGTCATTCAAACATCTACTAATGTGTGGATTTTTCTTCCCCAAATTTAATCAGTTGCAAAAAAGTGGAAAACCGCGTATTAAATTAGAGTTTTTATCAGGAATCACGCTACATGAGGGATATACATGTTGTTTTATCGTCACCAATAAGAAGAAAAAAATATGTGTAAGTTGTTTAATATAACTATGTATCAATGTGCATGTCTTTGTATAAGTTTTGTCGCAAAGATATAATGTTGTGTCACCCTTGATAATTGATGTTAATGAACTATTAGTTTTTTTTTTCGTCAGCTTTTACAATGTCCTTCTGTTTTCATCTATGGAGGAAAACTTTCAGACTTTGACCTCGTCGCAAAACTGTTGAGGGACACTGAATTATTAAGAGGATTTGAATTCAGAAAATGAAAGTTGAGCTTATTTGTGAATAGATATGATATTATTCTCAAAAATCATAATTTTGAGTACTAGACATTTTGTTGTTTTTCCTCAGAAAAGTAAAAGTAATATGCTGATTGTTGCTAAATATTTTACAAATGATGTCCTGAATGCTATTTTGATAAGAAAGATTGTGTATGGTGCCAAGGTAATATTTTCCACCCTACAAGAAATTAGGAATACTTAATATCCATCATCCAACTGCATATTAGTTCATTTTTGTTGTGCTTTTCTTAGGTCATTTATACTTTGTGGTTTTATAACTTTTTTGAAGGTATGTGTTCTCAGAGCTGCTGTCACATCTGCCGAAGTTGGTTCCTTTGGTAAATCCCCATCTTTGCTGTATGTTATGATATGATGTGAAATAAAAGATGTCCCTGTCTTTCCATTTCATAGGTTGTTAATGAGAAGTCTTTTATTGGGGGATGGGAGCTTGGCAGATGGCACAAGGTCAGATATATGCCTATTCTTTGTGGTATATACTTTGTTGGTCTAGCTAACACAGTCTTTAGGTTTTCTTCAAACATTTATGTTTTAGCCCTCCTTTTCATTTTAGGTTTTAGTATCAAAGAATGACACTGTTGTCCTCCAACATCATTATTCCTTGGGAGAAATTACAGAAGCATGGTCAAGAGAAGAGGTTTGTGATGTGGCTCTTTCACATAATTTATAAACATGTGCTTCCTATTGTGTTTATTAGTTATTCAATGTGGCTTTAATGTCAGTTGCTTACATATGATGGAAATTCTCCAAGATTGATATCCAATAACATTCCAAAGGAAGATCATCAAAGACGGTTATTTGCTGTTTTAGAGTTTTGCTTAATTGGGTTTGGGATTCTTCATTTAGTTCTGCACGTATTCTTTTCTTGGCATCTTCTAAGGTTGGAAGAGCTAGAACTATAAATGCTTGGTCAAATGAAGAATATAGTTGCTTATTGTTACGGGCCGCATGATTCCAGCCCAAAATGGCCCGAGAGAATGAGTCAAGAGGTGCTAGCTTGGCCCGATTTTAGATTATTCCACACAATTCCAGCACCTCTAGCACATTTGTACATATCCTAGATTTTGACACATGTACGATCTAGGTTTTGACACATGTACGATCTAGATTTCGACACATGTACATAGAATTCTCTAGGACTAGTCAAGCTTCCCTATAAATATGGGTGAGCTCTAAGCATTTATATCATCCACAACCAAAGCATTAAGCAAAGCATCAAGCTTCTCTTGTAAGCTCTCTTGTAGCTTTCTTCGATTAATCACACTTCAGCATTTTGGCTACATTGCTCGCTAGCTCTTCCTTCTCTTTAGCATTTCGGAACCTCTTGGCTTAGCTATTGAGAAGCGTGAAGGCTTACTTAGCAACATCCCGACCAAGGTTGTCCAAGTCCGCATCAGGCTCATCGTGCAAAACTCCCATCTCGTGACAAGTGGTATCAGAGCCCAAGGTTTGCACACACGCATTCCAAGACAGAATGGCCAACCTACCAATCTCAGCGTTACACAAGAGTGTGCTCATGGTGTGGAGATTATCCCGAACCAAGCTCGGGTCGCGACGAAACACGCGGACAGAGCCAAGACTCGTAACAAGTCCAAGGCCGCTTCCATCGATGCTTTGGAGCCTCGCATGTCTACGCTCGAAACAACAATGTCCGCCGTCAGACACCTCGAAACTTTGGAGGAAAGGGTGGATGGTCTCGAGGGCGAATATGCCGACTTCACAGTGGCAACGAAGGCCCTTATGCAAGAGCAAGCCAACACCCTCCGAGGGGAATTTTAGGCATTCCACGAAGAATTGTCGAACTCCGCAGCCGTGCAAGACGAGTCGCAGACCGTCCGCACTGAGCAGAGGAAGTCCGCTCAGATTGGGCATGGCACAAGCGCACACTCTTCGCTAGCCCAGCTTCTACAAGCACGAGTGATGCACGACGCATTGACGTTCCAAAGCCGGACACCTATGATGGCACACGCAATGCCACCATCGTAGACAACTTCTTGTTTGGGCTAGATCAAGCATCGATGCCATGGGCGCATGAGAAGAGGCATCGAAAGTGGACCGCACTAACGCTCCTACGAGGCGCCGCACAACCATGGTGGCGTCCAAGCACGGTGAAATGGGCAAGGCATCTCGCGCCATCAACACACGGGCGCACTTCAAGCAAGAACTCCGAAAGCAATTTGCCCTAAGCAATGCCGAAAAGAGGCGAGAGCACGCTCGTCGCTTCAAGCAAACGGGTAGCGCTCACGACTACATCAACGAGTTCACTACCCTAATGCTCGAGATTAGCGACATGTCCGACAAGGACTTCCTCTTTACTTTCAAGATGGCCTCAAGGATCGGGCCAAGACGGAGCTCGATAGGAGGGCGTCCAAACACTGACGACGCCATTGCCATCATGGAGTCGCCGCACGAGGACTCCACCCAATCCAAGGAGCAAGGCCTAACCAAGGCAAAGTGGGAGAGAGTCGTAAGGACAAGGGCATAATCGCAAGGATCGGGGCGTAAAAGCCTCCAAGCGGCAAGAGCGGCAAGGCAAAACCAAGGCAAGCAGGAAGCTTCGAAGCCCCGCAGCCCCACGCTTCATTTGCAACGGCCTCATTGGGCGCTGATCGTCCGAGAAGAAGTCGCTAAATGCCCTCGCCACCAATCTCAATGGCACCTCCACACCATCGACTGAAGAACCCCGACCCAAAGATGGGTTCTATCCAAAGACTCGCGCGACTCGACGACTCTCAAACCAGCACTAAAAAGTGGTCGATGTATGTTAGCGCGAGGATAAACGGCCACACCGCTCGCGCATCATCGGATACTGGAGTCACACATAATTTCGTATCCGAGGATGAGGCCAAGCGCCTAGGCCTCAAGACCACAAAACAAGGAGGTACCATGAAGGCGGTGAACTCATCGCCAAGCCCATTGCGGGCACCGCACAAGGAGTTAATGTTGCACTTAGCACATGGAGCGGAAAGCTCAATTTCTCTATAGTGCCGATGGATGACTTCAAGATGGTCCTTGGCATGGAATTCTTCGACCAAGTCCATGCCTTCCTCTTCCAACCACGTAACTCCCTCAAAGATCCTCGATGGGAGTAAGGCATGCATGGTTCCTACTGAGCGAGGAAAGTCCGAGGAGAAGACACTCTCCGCCATGCAATTCAAGAAGGGTTTCAAGAAGGACCCAAGCTTCGATCTCCATTCCGGAGCTCAACGAGGGGAAAATCCAGCAAGTGCTCCAGCCCCAAGTCCCTCCTATGGTACAATCCGTCCTCGAGGAGTTCAAGGACGTGATGCCTCCCGACTCCAAGAAGCTTCCACCCAACCGAGAGGTGGATCACCAAATCAAGTCGAGCAAGGTTCAAAGCCTCCAGCCTTGGCACCCTACCATATGGCGCCTCCGAGCTCGAAGAATCGCGAAGGCAACTTATGGGTTTGTTGGACGCAAGCTATGTAGGCCCATCCAAAGTCCCATTCTGGCAACTCGGTCCTTTCCGTAGAAGAAGGATGGATCATCGCGGATGTGCATCGATTATACAATACTCAATAAGATCACTATCAAGAACAAGTACCCAATACCCTTGATAGCGGATCTATTCGACCACCTAGCAACGCAAGATATTTCGCCAAGCTTGACTTACGGCTCCGGTACTACCAAGTGCGATCGTCAAGGAGATTAGCCCAAAACAAAGATGCGTCACAAGGTACTGATTTTTCGAGTTCTTAGTTATGCCTTTGACTAACAAATGCACCGGCCACATTCTCGCACACTCATGAACAAAGTGTCGCAACCATTCCTCGACCGCTTCGTGGTCGTAGTACTTGACGACATAGCGGTGTACAAAGACCACACTCGAGGAGCATGCCAAATATTTGCAGCAAGTACTTCGGAGAACGAGCTCCACCTCAAGTCGGAGAAGTGCTCATTCGCGCAAGAGGAGGTAGAGTTCCTGGGCACAAGATATTAGCCAAGAAACTCACGATGGAGAACTCGAGGTGAAGGCCATATTTGATCGGGAGCCTCCCACCAAAGTACTCGAGCCACGATCATTCCTCGACTTGGTGAATTACTACCACGGCTCATACAAGGCTATTCACATAGGCAGACCCTCGACGGATGTACTCAAGAAGAATCGGACATGGCATCGGTCCGAGAATCGCCAACAAGCATTCGAGGGCTCAGCAAGCAATTTCGGAGGAACCCGTCCTAGTTCTTCCAAACCACACTAAGCCCTTTCAAGTGCAAACGGATGCCTCCGACTTCGCCATCAGTGAGTCCTTATGCAGAAGGCCACCCGATAGCTGCTCGAGAGCGAAAGTTAAATGATACTTGAACGCCGCTACACGTGCAAGAGAAGGAGATGACGACCATCATCCATTACCTAAGAGTGTGGCGACATTACTTGCTTGGCTCACACTTCACTATCATGACTGGACAACGTAGCCACGAGCTATTTTCAAACGCAGTAGTTCGAGCCCCAAGCAAGCGGTGGCAAGATTTTCTCGCTGAACTCGACTATAGGCTCGAGTGCAAGCCGTGCAAAGCCAATGTCGCTGCAGACGCACTAGCCGCAAGGCAGAATTGGCCACTCTAAGCGCGAGCCAACCGAAGTTCGACCTTGTCTCACGCATCAAAGAAGGCCTCCAACAAGAGCCATTGGCAAAGGACTTGCTGGAGAAAGTGCTTCAAGAAAAGACAAAGAGATTTTGGCAAGAAGAAGGCATCCTTCTCACCAAGGGAGATCGGCTGTTCGTGCTTAGGTGGGGAAACTTACGCAAAGAAGTCATCAAGGAGTGCCACGACTCCAAGTGGGCTGGTCACCCCGGAATAGAGCGCACAACCGCACTATGAGGCTTCTTCTCCACGTGTTGGTTCTTCCACGTCTTCGTGGTATGGCTTGAGAAGACTCACATGGAAGACCGGATGAATCTTGAGTCTTGGTGGAAGCTCTAAGTGATACGAGACGTAGCCCACACGTCGTACAATGCGGAAGGTTCTTCGTAGCGTCTCACTAACCCCTTGTGGACTTTCCGAAGTGTCTTGAATTGTTGGGGTAGGAGCTTGATCATAATTGGATCTCCTTCCTTGTACTCGACGTGCCGTCTCTTTGTATCGGCCCACTTTTTCATTTTCCTCGCGTCCTTGTCAAGGTAAGCTCGCATGATGTCCGCTTCCTCATACCATTCGCGAGCGAGCTTGTGTGCCGCGGGGCTTTTCCTCCATATGTCGAGGCTATGGCATTGGGCGTCATGGGTCGGAATCCCATGATGATCTCGAGCGGACTCTCGCGGTAGCCTCACTCCTTCGGAGATTATAAGAAAATTGGGCGACATCAAGCAACTTTGCCCAATCCCACTGATGAGCTCACATAAGTGCCTCAAATACATCTCGAGGAGGCCGTTGATGTGCTTCGATCCGTCCATCCGCTTGTGGATGGAAGCTTGTTGAGAACTCGAGGTCTGGCTCCCAACATCTCAAGAGCTCGGTCCAAAATTTTTAGTGAAGCGTGGGTCTCGATCGCTCACAATGCTTCTAGAACACCCCAAAACTTCACGATGTGTTCGATGAAGAGACGGCAGCCTTCATCCACCTTGCAACTGTCAGTGCGGCAATGAATGTTGCATACTTGTCAGTAGCTGGCTCACCACGACCATGATGTCGCCAAGAACCTTCTGATTTTGGTAAGGTCATTATGAAATCCATCGAGACACTCTCCCACTGCCTTGATGCTAGGGCGGGTCGCAACAATCCTCGCCAGCAATTGGTGATCAATCTTGTCTTGTTGGCACACGAGACAAGTCCGCACATATGCCTCGATGTCGTCCCGCATGCTTGGCCAAAATACGAGGCTTGGGCTAGTGCGATGGTGCGCTCAATTCTGTGGTGACCAACCCATTTGGAGTCGTGGCACTCTTGATTACTTCTCGCGTAAGTTTCCCACCCAGCACGAATGCACCGATCTCCTCAGTGAGGAGGATGCCTTCTTCTGCCAAAATCTCCTTGTCTTCCTCGAAGCACTTTCTCCAAGCAAGTCCTTTGCCAATGGCTCTTGTTGGAGGTCTCTTCGATGCGTGAGACAAGGTCGGACTTCGGCTGGCTCGCGCTAGAGTGGCTAATCGCCTCATGGCTTAGTGCGTCCGCGAACGACATTGGCTTTGCTCGGCTTGTACTCGAGCCTATAGTCGAACTCACGAGAAAATCTTGCCACCTGCTTGCTTGGGGCTCAACTTCTTTGCGCTTGAAAGTAGCTCGTGGCTACGTTGTCCGTCATGATAGTGAGTGTGAGCCAAGCAAGTAATGTCGCCACACTCTTAGACAATGGATGATGTCCGCCATCTCTTTCTCTTGCACCGTAATGGCTGCTCCGTATCATTTAATTTTCTCGCCTCGAACGCTATCGGGTGGCCTTTTAGCATAAGGACTCCGCCAATGGCGAAGTCGAGGCATCCGCTTGCACTTCAAGGGCTTAGTGTGGTCCGAAGAACTAGGACGGGTTCCTCCGAAATTGCTTGCTTCAAGCCCTCAAATGCTTGTTGGCAATCCTCGAACCAATGCCATGTCCGATTCTTCTCGAGTAGATCCGCTAGGGCTGCCGTCGGTCGAGTAGTTTTGTATGAACCGGCCAGTAGTAATTCACCAAGCCAAGGAATGATCGTAGTTCGTGCACTTTAGTGGGAGGCTCCCAATCAAGTATGGCCTTCACCTTCGAGTTCTCCATCATGAGTTTGCTTACCGAAATCTCGTGCCCGAGGAACTCTACCTCCTCTCGCGCGAATGAGCACTTCTCCAACTCGAGGTAGAGCTCGCTCTCCGAAGTACTTGGAACACTTGCCGCAAATGTTTGGCATGCTCCTCGAGTGCTGGTCAGACACCATTATGTCGTCCAAGTACACGACCACGAAGCGGTCGAGGAATGGTTGCAGTACTTTGTTCATTAGTGTGCAGAATGTAGCCGGTGCATTTGTTTGTCCAAAAGGCATAACTAAGAACTCGAAAGATCCGTACCTTGTGACGCATGCTGTTTTGGGCTCATCTCCTTCGACAATGCGCACTTGGTAGTACCCGGAGCGTAAATCAAGCTTGGTGAAGTACCTTGCGTTCTTCAAGCTGGTCGAAAAGATCCGCTATCAAGGGTATTGGGTACTTGTTCTTGATAGTGATCTTGTTGAGCGCTCTATAATCGATGCACATCCGCAGCGATCCATCCTTCTTCTTCTGGAAAAGGACCGGTGCACCGAATGGGGCTTTGGACGGGCTTTCATATCCTGCGTCCAACAAATCCGCAAGCTGCCTTCACAATTCTTTGAGCTCAGGAGGCGCCATGCGGTAGGGTGCCAAGGCTGGAGGCTTTGAACCTTGCTCCAACTCGATTTGGTGATCCACCTCTCGTCTAGGTGGAAGCTACTTCGGAAGTTGGGGAGGCATCACGTCCTTGAACTCCTCGAGCATGAATTGTACCATAGGAGGGACTTGGGCTGGAGCATTTGCGGAGTTCTTTCCCTCGTTGAGCTCTCGGATGGAGACCAAGAAGCTTGGGTCTTTCTTGAAACCCTTCTTGAATTGCATGGCGGAGAGTGTCTTCTCCTCGGACTTTCCTCGCTCCGTAGGAACCATGCATGCCTTACTCCCATCGAGGATGCTGAGGGAGTTCGTGGCTGGAAGAGGGAAGGCATGGACTTGGTCGAAGAATTCCATGCCAAGGACCATCTTGAAGTCATTCATCGGCACTATAGAGAAATTGAGCTTTCCGCTCCATGTGCTAAGTGCAATATTAACTCCTTGTGCGGGCACCGCAATGGGCTTGGTTGGTGAGTTCACCGCCTTCATGGTACCTCCTACTCTCGTAGTCTTGAGGCCTAAGCGCTTGGCTTCCTCCTCGGATACGAAGTTGTGAGTTGCTCCCGTATCCGGCAATGCGCGAACGGTGTGGCTGTTTATCCTCGCGCTAACGTACATCAGCCCTTTCTTGAGTGCCGTTTGTGGGCTGTTGAGTGCGCCAAGTCTTTGGATAGAACCCATGTTGGGTCGGGGTTCTTCCGGCATTGGTGTGGAGTTGCCCTTGAGCTGGGCAGCGAGGGCATTCAGTGCCTTCTTCTCCGGACAGTCGCGAACCCAATGAGGCCCGTTGCATATGAAGCATGGGCTGCGGGGTTTCGGAGCTTCCTTCTTGCCTTCTGATTTTGCTTGCCCGTTCTTGCCGCTTGGAGGTTTTTTCTTCTCCCAATCCTTGCGATTATGGCCCTTGTACTTGCGACTCTCTCCCCCACCTTTGCCTTGATTCGGCCTTTTCTCCTTGGATTGGGTGGAGTACTCGTGCAGCGACTCCGCAATGGCAATGGCGTCGTCAAGAGTTTGGACGCCCCGCCTGTCGAGCTCCGTTTTGGCCCAATCCTTGAGGCCATCTTGGAAGTAGAAGAGTGAGTCCTTGTCGGACATGTCGCTTATCTCGAGCATGAGGGTAGTGAACTCGTTGATGTAGTTGTGAACGCTACCCGTTTGCTTGAGGCGACGAAGGCGTGCTCTTGCCTCTTTTTCGGCATTGCTTGGGGCAAAATTGCTTTCGGAGTTCTTGCTTGAAGTCTGCCCATGTGTTGATGGCGCAGATGCCTTTGCCCATTTCACCATACTTCTGACGCTACCATAGTTGTGCAGCGCCTCGTAGGAACGTTGGTGCAGTCCCCACTTTTGATGCCTCTTCTCGTACGCCCATGGCATCAAAGTACTGATCTAGCCCGAACAAGAAGTTGTCTACGATGGTGGCATTGCATGTGTCATCGTAGGTGTCCGGCTTTAGTACATCAATGCGCCGCGCATCACTCGTGCTTGTAGAAGTTGGGCTAGCGGAGAGTGTGCGCTTGTGCCATGCCCAATCTGAGCGGACTTCCTCTACTCAGATGCGGACGGCCAGCGACTCGTCTTGCACGGCTGCTGGAGTTTCAACAATTCTTCGTGGAATGCCCGAAATTCCCTCGGAGGTTGTTGGCTTGCTCTTGCATGGGGCCTCGTTGCCACTGTGAAGTCGGCGTGATTCGCCTCGAGACCATCCATCCTTTCCTCCAAAGTTTCGAGGGTGTCTTGAGGACTGGACATTGTTGTTTCGAGCGTAGCCATCGCGAGGCTCCAAAGCATCGATGGAAGCGGCCTTGGATTTGTTACGAGTCTTGGCCCGTCTGCGTGTTTCGTCATGCCCCGCTTGGTTCCGGATAATCTCCACACCATGAGCACCTCTCGTGTAACGCTGAGGTTGGTAGGTTGGCCATTCGTCATCGGAATGCGTGTGTGCAAACCTTAGCTCGATACCACTTGTCACGGGATGAGTGTTTTCGCAGAAGAAACCCGCATGCAGACTTAGACAACCTTGGTCGGGATGTTGCTAAGTAAGCCTTTGCGCTTCTCAATCATGAGCCAAGAGGTTCCCGAAATGCTAAAGAGAAGGAAGAGCTAGCGAGCAATGTAGCCAAATGCAGAAATTGTATTGATAGTAAGAAAGCTTACAAGAGAGCTTACAAGAGAAGCTTCATGCTTTGCTTAATGCTTTGGTTGTGGATGATATAAATGCTTAGAGCTCACCCATATTTATAGGGAAGCTTGGCTAGTCCTAGAGAATTCTATGTACATGTGTCGAAATCTAGATCGTACATGTGTCAAAATCTAGGATATGTACAAATGTGCTAGAGGTGCTGGAATTGTGTGGAATAATCTAGAATCGGGCCAAGGTAGCACCTCTTGGTTCATTCTCTTGGGCCATTTTGGGTTGGAATTATGCAGCCCATAACATAAAAGTACCCTCAACAGTGACAGATTACACACATACACACATACACACATGCACACATGCACAACTAAACAGTGCACTGGTATTGTGGAGTTAGAACACAAGTTAGACTATGTAATATGTTTATCAACAAAATGATGCCACATTGTTAATGACTTTATCCAATCTTTGTTGGTTAGTTGGACATTTTTTCTTTTAAGGCACTCTAATTGTAATCAAAATCAGGGGAGCTAGTTATTTCTAGCTTAGTTGCAAACAAGATGCATGACTGAGCTTTTAACATGAGTCATAACTGTTTGGGTAATATCGGGCAGGTCTTCTCGAGGTCCTTCCAGCTCGAATAAAGTACCCTGAGGTCAACCCAGCTCGAGCAGAAGTCCTGACCACTGGCACGAAGACAGTCTCGCTAGACGTCAAAGCTGGTCAAGGTCAAGGAATTCAGAGCCGTCTGAGCTCCGAGCTTTCTTGCCTGTTCGAGGTCATCAGGCCCGGTCAAGGCTGGACAAAGACGAGGAGCTCGAAGGCTGATCGAGACCCGAGCTCTCATTTCTGCTCGCTGCAGTCAAGTCCTCGAGCACAACTGGGTCACAGCTGGCATAACGGTCAAGGTGGGGGAAGATGTTACGGGCCGCCCAATTTGAGCAAAAAATGGCCCAAGGCCATGAGTCAAGATGTGCTAGCTTGACTAGATTTTGGAAACTTCTACAAAACTCCAACAACTCTAGCATACTTGTATATATACTAGCACACTTGTATATATACTAGTATTCTCCAGAATTTGGCACATGTGTATAGAATTCTCTAAAGCTAGCCAAGCTTACCTATAAATATGGGTTGACATTAGGCATTTGAGCATCAAATGATTGAGCAAGCATCTCAAGCATTCTTGTAAGCTCTGTGGTAAATTCTCTCGAGTAATACGATTTCCGCATTTGCCTCTATTGCTCTCTAACTCTCTTCTGTTTAGCATTTTCGGAAAACCTCTCGGCTTAACTATTGAGAAGCTCAAAGGCTTATTTAACAACTTTTGAGCAAAATACTCACCCCGTGACAATTGCATAGCATTAAGAAACTATTCCTCATTAAACTAATACTATGCTTTGTTTGGACTGAAATTAAAATGCATTAAAAGGGATACAAATGCAGCAATTGCCACATTATTTTTTTTTTCTTTTTTCAGGTTTAGCTAATGCAGCAGTTACTGCATTATTTTTTTCTTTTCCTTTTTACTTTTATAATAGTAATAAATAAATACAAATTTTAACTTAATATAATTTTAATTTTATTTTATTTTTACATTATAATTATTTATATAAATTAACAAATTTATAATTTATTATTTAATAATATTATTATATATTTTAATTTTTATTATATTAAAAGGTAATAATAAATTTGAGATAACTAATAATTTATATTTGAATATAAATAAATTTGAATAATATTAATTTAAAATTAATAGCGATATAAATAATGATATAAAATATTATTACATATATTATAGAACTCTTACTTGGATTATTTAGCGCAAATTATTTTGTTAGTGAATATGTTATAACTATTTTATCATTTTTTTTTATTTTGTGATTATCTTGTCGTATGTGTAATCTTTTATTCTATCAAACTAATATTATAGGTTTTAACTATTTATTTATGTTGTGATATTATTTAGAGATTATTTATTAAATTATTTGCTTCGATCTTTATTTCACAGGTTGTATATTTAGAAAATACTAAAAAATAAAATGTTATGTTGCTGAAAATGTAAAGCCATAAGCTTTGATCTTTATGAAAAATTACAATATTTTTTAACATTTATAATAAAAAAATAATGTCGAATATCTAAAATTTAAGACTTTTATTTTTAGTATTTTTCTAAATATTATAAATATTATTTTCTAGATACATAATTTAAATTAATCACAAAAAAATTAATATAATACAGTGTGGCATCAAATATTATACAATATTATTATAATATAGTACTAATACAATACAACATAATAAAATATACATGTATTAAAATAATATAATTTGAATATAATATAATACATGTGTCAAATACACCCATAGATTAATTGATTCAGCATCTTCTATAGGATGTGAAATTTGAATATGACACATCTTGGGGGGAACCTTAACAATGACTCCAATAAAGAAGAATGTTGAGATAAGAGTGGATGAGTAGAAGAAGGCGTCTCTCCGCCAATCTGTTCTTTCCACCCTCCCAAATGCCTTGATATAAAATTCTTGATTTAGCGGCCAAAAGTACAGAGAAGGCTAAGGGTAAAAGAAGACCATCTGGTGAGTTGGAATTTGGTTTCTCAGCCTCTGTCCTAAGGGCGGTTTAAGGTTAAGAAACATTCTAAGCCGAAATAATGCTTTGGTAAGCAGCTGTGTAGATTTAAATTCTCTCGACACTTATTAAGACTTGAGATAGGGTAAGAGTGTTTGGATTTTAACAGAAAGCAAAGTTTGTCTCTACACTAAGCCTTACTTTCTTAATCTCATAGAGACATACATTCTTAATCTTATGAATGACTCCAATGCTACCTCTTCTGATCCGTCTTCTCCAATTTGAAAAGCATGAAGACTATGGTGCTGCATGAAGAAAAAACAACTGTAATGATATGGTTCAAAGGAGACCTACTTGGAGATGATAAATAAATCGGACCCGGACAAACTTGGATGATCTATTCTGCATTCAACCCAGCCCGCACTCATAAAAAATCAGAGTTCGGATTGAAAAAAGTAAACCCGCACTTATCGGAGTCCGATCCCAAGTTCAGTCGAATCCAGGTTTCCAAACCCAGACCCCAGATTTGTTTTATAGTTTTTTTTAAGTTTTAAAATATTGATTTAAAAGAAGTTAGAAAAACAAAAACAAAAATAGAAACCCTAAACAACCTAAACAGCCGCCAATTGAGAGATTGAGAAAACTAATCATTTACAAACTTTAGATTGAGAAGAATAACAGAGGCAAATAAACTAACCATTTACCTCAATTGTACCAACTCGTATATTTAAATCTCAACTTCAATTGAACAAACCCAACTATCAAATCACATAAACAAGACTACCAAATTGACATTCACCAACAAAGAAAAGTCAAGCCATAGTTGAAGGTTGAGTTTGCATTGGCAGCTTTGCTGGACATTATTGGCATAGGCATTGTGCTAGTGCTAAAGAATGGGCTTTGCAAAAGATAATATTGAGATAATTCACATGAATAGGAGAGAAAGAGATGAGTTTTAGTTTGTTTTTGAAGTTTCAAATTTATTTTCAAATTGAAATTGTTCAGAAAAGACGAGAGCGAGAGTATTTTGGGATCCATTTTGTTTATATGCAATTAAAGAACATCCAGTTTTAAACCAAGAATCTGGAAAATCGGATATATCCAGGTTCAACCCGGACTGCACCGACAGTTAAAATTCTTCAGGTCTGGTAAGCAAAAAAGTCATCCGGGTCTGGAACCAGAATGGCCAAACTCGGATATTACAATGCATAGACCAAATTTGGATTTGTTTCTCCATTGCCTTGTTTCTTGCTGTTTATGGAATAAGTTGTTTAGCACCTTTATTCTAAGCTGGGGAGTCCCTATTTCTTGTTATTCCCTTTTGTTATATATATTGTTAGCCTTCAAGGACGGGGAAAAGCTCAATGAACAGAATTGCCTAGTTCTTCTGGGTCATGAACAGCAAGAATCTTGAGTATTATTGAGAAGAGAGTTGGAGACAAATCTCAGCATCTTTGGAACAAAGTGGAGGCTTATCTCCAACCTTCTATTACTGCAAATTTCAAAAATCTCTTATTAATTTCACTTAATTGGGAAGCAGCTACAACCTTACAATCCAAAGACAGTGTAGATATTTCATATATATATATATATGTATATATATATATATATATATGGCTAGCGGAGTGGGATGTTAGGATCGCTTGAGATTCTGAATCTTGGAGTTTTGTGGTTTGTTTTATGCAAATAGAGACTCTGACTGTTGTGGCTGCTACCTACAATAAATAGGATTGGTGAGATTTTCAGGAAAGCTAGTCTTCTTTTTGATAGTAAGACAGAGAAAGAGCTGTCCCCTTATAATGGTAACATCGCTGAATCCCTATGTTTTTGTGGACATTTAGTACGTTTACCTAGTACACTTCTCTTGTAGATGATAATATGCTCTTCTTATGTTTCTCATAAAATAATAAATAAATCAATTAGCAAAGAGCTGGAAAAATAAATAAGTAAAGAAAAATGTTGATGTGGTTTTCGGCTCGCTCCCAGGTAATGCTGTGAACTTCTGCTCGCTGGATGCCCGAGCAGGATTCCTGCTAATCCCTTTCTTCCTCCGTTTACTAGAACAATGATTTCCTTCGGCCTGCAATCACGAAAAACAAATGTCATTGGTCGTCGGGTGTTTTTTCGGCGAAAACCCTCCGACACTTAAGTCAGTGATCGGGTTGATTCTTTTTGGTATCTCTCTTTATTTTGAGAGATCGGAAAAATAAGGGTGATTTAGAGGTATAAGTGATAGAGAAAATCCCAAAAGATTCTCGAAGAAAAAGAAAAAAAAGAACCCCATTAACCCTGTCCCTCGGCTGATATTTATCCTCTTGTTTTCCTGCCTCCTTTGCCGGGGCAACCGCCCCCACATTAATGGTGCT
Source organism: Murraya koenigii (assembly GCA_025617385.1). Taxonomy (NCBI): domain Eukaryota; kingdom Viridiplantae; phylum Streptophyta; class Magnoliopsida; order Sapindales; family Rutaceae; genus Murraya; species Murraya koenigii. Next base: position 874,076 of record CM046819.1, on the reverse strand, counting down.
TGGGCCCTTCTGACAGCCGGGATTGTTACGGCATGCCATGGGGATGCGTAATGTCAAGTGGGTATGGGTTCCTGTGGTCTCATGATCGTGCTGTGCACGTGTGTATAAAATGATGATCACTGTAGGGGTGCGCGTCGGCCATTGGTAATAGTGATGAGGCCCTACGGCGTGGACTGTCTGCCAGGCATCGATTTTCTTATTAAGTTGTCGGGAGGAGGGGTCACCATATTTTGAGCCGGCACTGCGCGAGTTTCTATTCCCCTCGCGTTTTTGGCCGTACGAATGGGTCTTGCTCGGGGGTTCGAAGACCTCGAACAGGAAAAGAGGATCAGGGCTAGGCTAGCCTTGGAGCACTTGAGCTCGACCGGTTTTGACACCTCGCGAGGGCATCTTTGTGCCAGTGGTCAAGCCTTCTGCTCTAGTTGGGTTGACCGCGAGGGGGTCTACTCGATATTACCCAAACACCGGTCCCCCAGTTTCTAGTCTTTTGGAGTAAAATGAGATAAGATTGGAAACTTCTTGTTTGAATGGGCTTCTCGCCTTTTTATCTTCTCCTAATGAGCTGTCCATCTCTTCCGTCACTTCACATTTAATACGGGACGCGTGGGTGGATCAGGGCCGTTTGTTTAAATTTTGAAGAGACGGTTATGTGAACAGTCACGTCCCTTGAGTAGCGTGCCGTCTGTTGACATGACGTGCTTTTCCCTTTATAAACCCTCGATTTCTTCACTGTGCTTCTTGTTTCCAATCTCTGTTAATCACCAAAATCAATCGTTTGCAAACGCTTCTTATTTCCTTTCCTGCCGTCACTGCCGTCCGTCGCCGTTCAATCTTTCATCAGGTATAAATTTTTCTCATTCCTCTCGTTCTTGTTTCGTTTTCCATTTTCTGGGTTTCTGGTTCCCATTTGGTAGATTGTGTCCTTAGGAAAAATATCAGATATACAACAGTCCTGTCGGATGTCGTCTGAAGAATCATCTTCTTCAAGTGACTCCGAGCCTAATAGGATATCTTTGGTGAGATACCCAAGTCCCGAAGAGGTCGAGATCGTGGGGGAGACTCTGCTGCAACAAGGGGAGAGGATTGGTAAGAGGTTAGAGGCTGGGCGGTTTCCTACTGATTTTATGAGCTGTGAGACTTCACACCCAGACCTAAACCGGCTTAGGGGCACGTACCATATTTCGGCCAGCGTGGATCTGTGTGTGCCCAGCAAAGGTGACATGCCCAGCCGCCCTCCCCGGGGGTACGTCACCCTTTATTTGGAGTGTTTCAAGTGGGGCGCTACGTTGCCTCTTCAGCCCTATTTTGTCCGGGTCCTATCCAAACTACCTTTAACCCCAGGGCAGCTGAACCATAATGGATGGAGGGTTATGTCTGAGTTATATGTTTTGTGGAGGTGGTGTAATTTGGGTGAGCCATCGGTAGAGGAGATAAAGCATCTCTACCAATTGAAGAGCAATCCAAAGGACGCAGACTGGTATTATCTCACCTCCAGTATGAAGGGTCAGAAACCCATCACCGACCTCCCCACCTCTGGTGGCAACTGGAAGGGCAAGTTCTTCTTTGCCGGGGGAGACTGGGGGCGAGCAGTTTCTGCCTCTGAGGGGGTTCCTCCAATTCCCTCTCACTTTTGCACCCCAGGTCGTCTGCTGCCCTTTGCATTTCTTACTTTAATTTTCCTACTCACACTTTTCTTACCACTCTTTCCTGGCTGTTGTTGCAGTATCTTGGAGTGGGTCTTATCGGATTGGGGAGGAGCTACAATCGCGTATCAATACTGCCCTAGACAACGCGAGCTCGTGCCAGGAGCTATTCGCACTTCACAATCTCGTCGAGTTCGGCCTCGCTTCTCAGTAGGAAATGAGTGGCATCCTCTCTCGGCTAAAGAGGCCCCTGAGCACAGCGGATTGCCCGAGCAGCTCCTTTGCTCCACCGAAACGGTCTAGGGTTGATACTGCCGCCTTGCCAATCAGGATTACACTTCCTGCTCGAGAGGGCGAGCTGTCAGCAGAAGGGGCGACCCGACGGGGATCGAGAACCGTCTTTCCAGTCCGGTCTCGAGTAGGACGTTCCCAGGAGCAGCAGCAGCCTGACGTTGCCGATTTTGCCAGGCACATGGAGGTGAAATTCTTGGAGGGATTGGAGGCTTCCAATGCTAGTGATCTGGCTAGCATGCTCCACTGCCTCTTGTCCCGCGTTACGACCGCTGCCATCGCCTTCAAGACCAAGACTCTGGACTCCGAGAGGAAGATTAGGGCCGAAAATCAGAGTTTGAGACAAAGTCTCGAGCAGAAGGATGAGGAGGCAGCGAAGCTTCGCACTGAGATCTCCACATTCGAGGAAAAGGCAGTCCTGTTCGAGTCCAAAGCACTCTAGCTTGACAAAGAGCTGTCTGTGGTCTGGGATGAGCTGGTGAACGCTTGGAAGGACCTGGAGGTGTAGAGTTTTTCCTTTGAGAGGACCCTAGAGGCAAAGGCTTCTCGTCTTCAGAGGAAGGTGGACTCCCTAGAAGGTCGGCTCACGGTGGAATACAACAACAGGGTGACCTTCAGCTATGAATGCCTCATGTCCGTTCTGGGTAATGAATATCCCGACTTGGATATGTCCAGGCTCGAGGCGGGCGTGGATGCGTACATGCTCGAGCATGATGGCCAAAACTAAGAGACAAGAGACCCTCCAACTCAGGACCTGCAGGGTCAGGAGAAGCCGCTCCGCTGCTGCTAGCCCAAATGCCCAACCCCCACTGCGAGCCCAAATGCCCAAGCCCTTTGAATAGTTTTTTTTTTTTTGCTCTTGTACTATTTATTGAATAAATGAAAAACATGCATTTATTAATTTGCTTTTGTGTTTGTATTTTTTGTCTGTAATTTTCTGTGAGGTAAATTTTAGCCCTTTGCTATGTAATCTTTAACAGGCTTTATGCCCTTGCTTCTCTTTTTCGAGCCTATTTTGCTCGAGTCTGCTTTGGGTTTACGCTTGGCATTGTCCTGCCTTAAGTTTGGCTTAGAGACTTCTGACATTTGCGTTCTTTTGCGAGCTTATTTTTCTCGAGCTTGCTTTTGGCTCACGCTTGACACCGTCTCGCCTTAAGTTAGGCTTTGAGACTTCTGGCCTTTGCGTCCCTTCACGAGCTTATTCTGCTCGAGCCTGCTTTTGGCTCATGCTTGCACTGTCTCGCCTTAAGTTAGGCTTTGAGACTTCTGGCCTTTGCGTTCTTTCGCGAGCTTATTCTCCTCGAGCCTGCTTTTGGCTCACGCTTGGCGCCGTCTCGCCTTAAGTTAGGCTTTAAGACTTCTGGCCTTTGCGTTCCTTCGCGAGCTTATTCTGCTCGAGCTTACTTTTGGCTCACGCTTGGCTCTCGCTTTAAGTTAAGCTTTGAGACTTCTGGCCTTTGCGTTCATTCGCAAGCTTATTCTGCTCGAGCCTACTTTTATCTCACGCTTGGCACCGTCTTGCCTTAAGTTAGGCTTTGAGACTTCTGACCTCTGCGTTTTTATAAGATCCAACTTGATCATATTGACTTATCATTGGAAGTGTTTGTCTTCACATTTATTCATGTACAAGGTTTTACACCCTTTATACTTAAGGAAAAGCTAAATAAAACCAAGTATCACGGCTTACGTTACAAGGAGACTTACTGGAAATACCTCATTAAATACTGCGCGTTCCACGGCCTTTTGACTTACCGTTCGTCTGGGTAGGTCAACATGTACGCTCCTGGACCGGCTATTTGAGAGACCCTATACGGGCCTTCCCAGTTCGGGCCCAACACCCATTTCCTGGGGTCCTTGGTATTCTGATTCATCCTTCTAAGCACCCAATCTCCCACCTGGAATCTGCGGATGTGTACATTCCAGTTGTAATAGCGGGCCACTCTCTGCTGGTATTTTGCTATCTATGCTGCAGAGCTTTCCCTTTTTTCTTCCAGTAAGTCCAAACTTGCACACATCTGCTCATCGTTTTGCTCCTCGTTGAAGTGTTCCGTTCGATGGGTCCCCATCCTTATTAGGGACCATTGTTTAATGCCCAAATGCCAAGGAATAGGGGGTTTCCCCCGTGGCAGTTTTGTGCATGGTCTTATAAGCCCACAAGACGCCAGGTAGTTCGTCAACCCAAGCTCCTTCCTGGTATTTGCAAAACACAGAATTTGACTCAGCTTTGACAATTGGAAGTTACAAAACAACTTATACATGTTTAACTAAACCCACGGAGCTAGCTACCATCACTGCCACTGCCGACAGCCATCACGCGGCAGTCACAACCATTCACAAAGCAGTACAGTTATCACAAAGTGGTGGATTCTTTTTTGCTGTGAAGGAGGTTTCTTTGCAGGATCAAAGAGCTCGGGGAAAGCAGAGCATTCTTTAACTTGAGTTGTTCGAAGGTCTGTCCCAGCTCCGTTCTCCCTCACGACGCAGCAACACCTCGATCGTTACCAGCATAGGCCAGCGCCACGATCCGTTGCTGCTCACCGTCCCACCACTCACGCTCGCGGCAGACGGCATATCATCGATATATAAGAGTAAATATATAAAAGATCCTTCTTTTAGCTTGTGAAAATACACACAATGATCAAAGTTATTTCTTGTGTACCTTTGCCCTTTTATAAACTGATCAAATCGCTTGTACCACCGTCTCGAAGATTGTTTCAATCCATAAAGCGACTTTGTCAGTTTGTAAACCCAATTTTCTTTTCCAGCAACTCTAAATCCATCTGGCTGAGTCATGTAGATTTTCTCTTCCAAATCACCGTGTAAGAACGCAGTTTTCACATCAAGTTGAACTAGCTTAAGATCATATTGCGCAACAATGGCTAGCAAAATCCGAATAGACGAATGTTTCACAACTGGAGAAAATACCTCATTGTAGTCTATTCCTTTTTTCTGAGCGTAACCGTTCGCTGCCAATCTAGCCTTATATCGAATTTTATCCTTACGAGGAAATCCATCCTTTTTTGTATTTACCCATTTGCACCCAATTGCCTTTTTGTCTTTGGGCAGTGTAACTAACTCCCAAGTTCCATTTTTTTGAAGAGACTGCATTTCTTCATCCATTGATTGCTTCCACTGTACATTTTTAGGGCTACTTACTGCTTCTCTGTAAGTGGAAGGAACATCACCATCTACAACTGGAAGTGCATAGGCCACCATATCAATAAAGTGAGCAGATCTACAAATCTCTCTTCGTGGCCTTCTATATGCAATTGAATCTTGTTGCTCTAAAGGTTCTTGAGTCAGAACCTCTTCTTCATCTTCGGTTGATTGAGAATCATCTACCTCTTCAACACTAGCTGGATCATCTTTAACCTTTTCAAGCTCCACCTGCTGCGGAGCACTACTAGTATTGTCATCCTTTTGTGAATCCTTTTGTTTTAACATGACTAATTCATCAAAAGTCACATATCTGCTGACAATGATCTTCTTCGTATCTGGACACCATAAACGGTATCCTTTTACTCCACCAGTTATACCCATGAACAATGTTTTCTTCGCTCTTGGGTCTAACTTAGATTCCTTTACATGATAATAAGTAATGGAACTAAAGACATGTAAAGTATCATAATCAGTAGCAGGTTTACCAGTCCATATTTCCATAGGTGTTTTGCCCTCAATTGCAGTTAATGGCAAATGATTAATCAGATGGCACGCATATACAATAGCCTCAACCCAAAATTCCTTACCTAATCCAGCATTGGACAACATACACCGAACTTTCTCCAGTATAGTTCGGTTCATGCATTCCGCCACCCCATTCTGTTGTGGTGTACCTCGAACAATAAAGTGTCGCACAATGCCCTCATTTCAGCATACTTGTAAAAATGGATCATTCTTGTACTCACTACCATTATCTGAGCGAAGTCTTTTAACCTTTCGACTAGTCTGAGTCTCGACCATCTTCTTCCATTTCAAAAATATACTCAAAACTTCATTTTTGTTCTTCATCAAATACACCCATATTTTCTTGAATAATCATCAACAAAAGTAACAAAATAGTGCATACCTCCCAAAGAAGCTACTTTAGTAGGTCCTCACACATCACTATGAACATAGTCTAGAATCCCTTTTGTATTGTGAATTGCTGAACCAAACTTTACTCTTGTTTGCTTGCCCAGAACACAATGTTCACAAAATTCCGATTTGCAAGAGTTTGCACCTTTCAATAAGCCTTGCTTAACCAAATTCTGCAAAGCTTTTTCACCGGCATGTCCCAAACGCATATGCCACAACTTAGTTGACTCTGAATCTGCATTCTTTCTCGAAATTATTAATGCTGATCCAATAACTGTACTCCCTTGGAAATAATACAAGTTATTTCTTCTTGTGCCTTTCATCATTGTTAGTGCACCAGCTACTACCTTCAAGAATCCATCTCTTATAATGATTGTAAGCCCTTTGGATTCTAGGACTCCTAATGAGATGAGATTTTTCTTTAAGCTTTGTACATAGCAAACTTCTGTCAAGACTTGGATTTAGCTATCATGATTCTTCAATTGGATTGAACCTATTCCCATGGTTTTACAAGCATTGTCATTGCCTATAAAAACAACTCCACCATCTAGCTCCTTGAAGCTAGAAAACCAGCCCTTATTAGGACACATATAATAAGTACAACCCGAATCCAAAATTCACTCATCTGATTGACATGTCAACGTCATGCCAACCAGACTAAATTCTGACTCCTCATCATGCTCGGATACACATGCATCAGAAATAGTCTTGCCCTTTTGTAACTTAGGATAATTTTTTTTCCAATGCCCTTTCTAGCAGCAAAAAGCACATTCATCTTTGGCAGGCCTACCTTTAGACTTGCTTTTTTTTCTAGGTTTGCGGCTTTGTGAACGACCTCTTGCTGTTAATACTTCTGTAACTGTATCTGTGTGATCCTTTTTATCTTTCTTTCTGGTCTCAGTATTATACAGTGCACTACATACAACATCAAATGTGACACTGTCCTTCCCATGAAGCAAAGTGGTGGTGAGATGGTCATATTCATCAGGAAGTGAATTCAACAGAAACAATGCCTTATCTTCATCTTTAAATTTCTCATCCAAATTTAGCAAATCCGCTAATATTTTATCGAATGAGTTCACATGGTCATTCATCGACATACCAGGTGCATACGTGAATCGATAGAGTTTCTTTTTCATATAAAGCCTATTTTCAAGGCTTTTTTTTTATATATTTTTCTTCCAGTGTCTTCCACAATTTCTTTGCTGATGTCTCCTTCATGACAGAGTACTTCTGATCTTTAGCCAGACATAGGTGAATAGTACCACATGCCTGTCTATTGATTTTTTTCCACTCATTTTCATCCATTTTTTCAGGATTTTCTTCTAGAGCGAGATCCAGCTCTTGCTGACATAAGACATCCAACACTTCACATTGCCATATACCAAAATTATTTGTACCATCGAATTTCTCCACTTCAAACTTTGCATTAGTCACAGTAGTCCTTGCTGACGAAGATGACGACGACGCTTCTGCCATCCTTCTCAACCTCAAATAATTAGTGTCTTCAATAACTATTTACACTTGAAAAACAGTCTCTATGATGTTTATTTCGCGTGAATAAATGCACCAAGAAAGTTTCCAGGAGAATAGAGGGGTCACAATGGTCCCACTTAAAAGCCAGACTCCTTAGACTCTTATCTTCTTGTTGACAGAACTTTCTATACATGCAAAAATACATACTACTTATAATAGATTGTTCTCTAAGTACAAATGGTCGTATCTAGTGCCGTATCTATGAATAGTATTATATACGTGAACAGTATCGTATACCCCAAGTACGAACCTTCGGCTCTGATACCAATTGTTGTGTGGAAGCGCAGGTTGAGCAGATTACCAGTTGATGGTAAATGTGACTTCTAGAAAAACTTAAATGTGGTGTATATAATTTCAAAAAAAATTGACACAATAATTTACGTGGTTCGGCGTAATGCCTACATCCACGGGCAAAGGATGGAAGATAATTTTACTAACAAATGAGAATTTACAAATTGGGAAAAACTCACAAAAATCCAATACCCTAATACACCCAAATGAATTCTCCTAGCACTCAAGTGGAAGTTCCCTCAACTCTCTCAATTGCTTCACTTGCAATTGCTCTCAATTGTGGGATGCCTTAATAAATGAAGAACAATAGCTATTTATAGGAATGCATGGTAGCACTATTTCACCAAACTTTTAAAATTGTCAAAGTTTGTTTGGTGATTACCTAATTTTTAGCCAAACTTTGAACAATTTGGCTTCGAATAATTTTGATCAAACTTTGAATATGTGCTTTACCAAATTTTGAATAATTTGGCTTTAAACAATTTTGGCCAAACTTTGAACATGTGCTTTGATTTGATTTTTTCAACACATTTTACTTTTTTTTTTTTCAGTCAGTTGATTATCCATCACATAAAATATTTATGAATTGGTTTTCACACACACACACACACAGATATATATTGCAGGTCGCACTCCTAATCTGCAGGCTTTTTCTTTGGAGTATTTATTTTCAAAAATGACACGAGACTTGTTAAATTATTTTGAGGTTGTGTATTCACCATTTCAATTTGTAGAGACAATTTTGTAAGTGCAGGATCATATATAGCTATACCCATCATTTCCTATCAGATCATATCTAACAAACCGGACATTTCAAATATTAGATTACAAAAATAATCACTTATTTCATAGTTTAACACCCAATTTTCTTTTCTTTTTTTTTTTTAAAATAACCAAATTTGTATTTAGGAAAATTCATACTTGTAATAATGCAAGTAAACCTTCTAAAACCACGATTGGAGAAGTATATTTTAGTATCACAAAGTATAAATTCTATTACAATTCATAAAAAGAATGATACCTAAACCACTAAGGTTTAGAAAAATGATCCTATAAACTCCTAAATTTTCAATAAGAGACACCTAGATCTTTTTTTTGACTATAATACTATTTTTCAATTAATTCAATAAAATTGAGCTCAGTGTTTTATAAATAAAAAAATAATATATATATATATATATATATGTATGTATGTATGTACGTATGTGATGAGGTTTATATACTTCTATTAATAACAAATTAAGAAGAGTAACAACTGTTATATATTAATTTACTCATTAATAATATAATTATTATAGAATTCTCTGTAATTTTGTTTAATTAAGTACCTTGGGAAAGCATATAATGATTATTTAGTCAATGGTCATTAAATTAATGCTTAAAAATCATGGTTGTAATTAATTAAAATTCAAAACCATTGCTTTTACGAGACACAATCAACTCAACTTAGCGACCTGGCCACAATCTATTTATTATTTTATTTTCTTATTATTTGATAAAAAGAAAAAAATAATCTTCTAATATGTGGTAAATCTTTCACATTGCATGACATAGGAAAAAATCATTTTCATCCCTAGGATTTGGTATAATAGTCTATTTTATCTTTATTGTTTAAATAATAATTTATTTTATCCCTATTTTTTAAACAATAACCCAATACACTCTCATGTAAATTTACCTATAATTTGCTAAATAATTTGCGTATAAGGGCAAAATAAGACTTTTAATTAAATAAATACAAATTATTTAAAAATATAAATCTCAAGAACAATTAAATAATATCTGACTTTTTGAATAAATTTAAAATTTAAGGATTATATATATATATAGATATGTTAATTAAGTTTTTTCAATCAAGATGTTAATTAAATTTTTTTTAATCAAGTCAACTAAATTTTTATATAATAATAATAATTTCTCAATAAAAAATCATTGTTCATATTAAAAGAAAGGATAAGCTAAAAGATAAATAATCATACACTCCAATACTATGTCTTTTATTTTGTAGTATTTAAATATGTATTTTTATGTCTTTAATATGTATTTTTTTTAAGTAAATGAAAGAGTCTGCATTTATTTTTGGTAAAAATAATAGTATATATTGACTATTTATTTATTTATAATGACTATATAAAAGTCTGAGATAAGTTAAAGGATAAAAAAAAAAAACTTAGGGATTGTTTAATTTTATGTCTGAACTCTTAATTTTACTTAACTTAAGATATTTTAATATTTTAATTTGTTTGTTTTTGTATCTGAAGTCTTATTGTAAGATATTTTCATCTAAATAAAAAAAGTAAAATACTCTAACTTTTGTCATAATGATAAAATATTTGAATGAAAATTACTATTTTTTTTTATATATAACCTCATTAAATATATTTATTTTCTACGTACCTATTAGATACTATATTAGAATTTTACTTGATCTTAAATTGTACTTGGTATTAAATATTTAACACATATTCAATTTGAATTTTAAACAAATTCTTTTATTATTAAATAACAACTTTATATATATAAATATTATGTTAAATTATAAAAAATAGTATTATCAAAATTATTTTTCATAAATTATATATAAAATGCTTACCTTATAAACATTTATAATATATAAAAACTATTGTACTAGAAATCATTATAAATATAAACTTATTTAAACATCAAGTATATATAACATTTTTAAGGTCGTGAGTATAAAATATTAGAATTAAGATATTTTGATCTTATAAAAACAAACAACTTACCACTTATATTTAGACGTTAAAGAATAAAAAAAAAAAAACATATGCATTCATACCTATTTAGACTTCAATAACATTCAGACCCATTTAAATTTCAGATAAAAAATACAAACATTACCTTACTCTATGTGAAATCTATTTTTTAATTTGTTATAAATATATGTTTCAAATATTATTTCGTGTTATTATTTTTTATTTATTAAGTTATCTTTAAATTTTAAATTTATACAGAAAATTAGATATATTTAATTATATTTGAGAGTTTTATTTTAAAATAATTTGTATATCCTTAATTAAAAATTCTATTTTACCCTCAAAAAATTATTCAATAAATTAAAAGTAAATTTACAAATGGTATTTTGAGCTATTGGTTAAAAAATATGAATGAAATAGACTATTATTTAAATAACAAGTATGAAATGAGCTATTGTATCAAATTCTAAAGATAAAAAAAGGCTATTGTATCAAACCCTTGGGATAAAAAGGTCTTTTCCCACTTTTACCCCACCACATGTATCGTAGTTTTAATATACTGAAAATATTTATTTCCAATAAATATGGGATCATGGGGAACAAATGAGTGTATATTGTATTTATTTATGACATATTATAGATTAACATAAAATTATTCTAATTATTTTATGTTTTATTGAATTCATATATGATTAATCTTAAATATTAGGGAAAAATTTTATTAAATTAGTTTGTCCTTCGAAATGGTTAAAAAATTAATTCATTAAGAAAGAAAAATTTATTAAATAGTAGTGCATGCTTGATATATATATAGCGAATAGATATATGGGATGAAATTTTGCAATTTTTGAATTTCATTTTATCATCTAAGTTAAAGCAAAAAAGAATAACTCAGTAGCCTTAAGTTCATTTCAAAAAGTCCTGTGAATTAGTAACCTATATAAAACAATGGTTGATGCTGACAGTAATTAAAAAAGCTACACTATTTTATGTTATCTAGTAATTAAATAACTATTAAAGAATTTTCCATAATTTTAAATAACTTATAAGTACTTTGGGAAATGAAAATATTACAACGATGGTTTATAAGTACTAATGCTTGAAAATTATGGTTGTAATTAAAATTCAAAACCATTCCTTCTAACTTTTAAGAGACACGGTCAACTCAACTTAAGTACCTAGCAGTCTATTTATTTGCACATTATTTGATAAAAGGAAAAAAATTAATTTCCAATATGCATGGTGATAAATTAATGAAATCTTTCACATTGCCCAAAAATATACAGTTTAGGTTACTCAAAATATTCTTTCCAATAAATATGGTGATAACAAGTAATGAATGTCATAAAACATTTTATAATTGACATCTAATAGAAAATTGTGACTAATTAATTACAATTTTAGAGAAGATAACATTTATGGAAGACATCAATTCAATTCAAAGAAGAAAATTATGAAAGCAAAATTAATTATTAAATTATCAATCAATATCATTATATAAACCAACCTTGTATTTCATTTTATCAACCATGGATCCTGAATATTTACTTGTAGTTCCAGATTCTGAAGATCAAGATGACCAAAAAGTTGACAAAAGTTCTGTACGCCCAAAAGCTGGCAAAACTTCTGTACGCCCTCGGGTTTGGAGTAAGGAACAAGATATTTGTATTTTAAATGGTTTGATAAAATTCTCAAGTGAAAAAGGAATCAATCCTTTAAAGCACAAGAAAAAATTCTTTAGTTATATTAAAAGATCACTTGCAGTGGAGGAGGAAGTTACCGTAAGTCAACTCAATGGGAAGTTGAAGAGTTTGCAAAAGAAATTCAAAAACAATTTGAACAAAGGTAAGGGTATTTCTACTCCCCATGAAAATAAAATTTTTGAGTTGTCAAAAAAGATATGGGGTGATGATATCAAAAGTATCCCAGCTACAACCGAGCCAAATAGTGAAAAAAACTGTGAGTTGGGAGAAAATAAAATTGAGCAAGTGTTGGTACAATTAGGAGAGGCTAAGAGAAATGAGTTCAAGAAAGATTGGGACGAGCTTCAGATTTTAGAATTGGAACTCACTGTGAAGAGGGCAGAATTGGTTCAATTTCAATCTGAAATTATGCTAGATGCAATCAAGAAGTATGGAACAAAGTAGTGAACTTGAAATTAAGAATGCTTTAAGCAACTTTTATCGATTATTATTTATCTATGTTCTTTTACTTGTTTTAGTTTGAATAAGATGTAAATCAAGAAGCCTTCAAGGGCTCTCAGTTAATGAAGATGCTAAAATAGAATTTTGTCTTTTTCCATCTTTGTATTGAATTTTTTTTTTTCTTAGATTTTCATTGAGCTTTATGATTCTGACCCACAGTTTTTGCTTTTTTAAATGGCATGTGTGAATATTTAGCAATTAGACACAACAATTATAAATATTGTTCAGTATTATGAAAATATTGTTCCCTATTATTGCAAGATCTTTGATGTATATTCGGATTTATTTTAGGGGTTACTAACAATAAGCCGAGCAAACTAGGAATAATAAAACAAATTTGGTTTATTTTGGTGGCATAGTGATGTGGATTTTTTTTTTTTCTGTAGTGTATTTTATATACATTTCAGTGGACTTTCTTGATCCCTATTGATTGAACTCAACTGATTTTAACATTCAAATCTTCTGCTTTTTAGCCAGAGACAAAATTAGCTCTCTTGAAAGTGTATCAACTTTCAAAGGATAAGCAATATAATTAAAGCTCCAAATTAATTAATTAATTAATTTATTATTAACTTGCATTAGGCTTCTTCCCGAGGGATTTTTTTGGGGGAAATATTTGTTCAGCCACCTTTTTACTCTTACCAATGTAAAATAGGTTTATCGGTTCGTGCTAACATTGATTAATTGTATAAACTCATCGAAGTCCTCTTGATCATCACACATACTTACCAAGTCTATACCAAGAGCCTCTTTCCTCTTTAATTTCAGTAACTTGTGAGCTATCATGAACCAAAACAACGTGAAGCAATCTTTGTGTGTGAAAGAGATGTTGCAATTTCGAAACAATTACATGCAAGGTTTGAATGAGGATGTGATTGAAGAATTGATTGAATTGATTGGAGAATCAAACAAAGCTGAATTGGAGAAGAAATGGACGCAAATTAAAATATTGGAATTGGAGCTCAACTTGAAGAAATCAAAGGTACTTCTATCCCAAACTAAGATCATCTTAAATGCTTGGAATTAAGATCACGTCTTCTTCGTCTTCTTCTTCTTCTTCTTCTAAAAGTTAATACCAGTAGTAATTAATTAGAAAAATGCTTAGTTTGATTATAGAAATTTTGTTGCATTTTTGTACTCGTTTCTATTGTTAATCTATGCCTGTTTGACGAGCTTGTATTGACAATTTCTGAGAAAGGAATTTTCGTAATCATAAAAAATTGACAAAAATCAAGAAATGCATAATGGCAAATAATAATTAGGGATGTTGTTGTTATATCCACCGGCAAAATGTTGATAACAAAACCTCTTCTTCTCATAATTTTGTATATTACACATAAAATGGCATCCTCTAAATTGTGCTGATTCAGTAAAAAGCTGATGCTAAACAATTCAACAAGGAAATTGAAACCAATTCATGCATGTAGTAAACTACCAATTCCCTGTTCCCAGATTAATGACTGGAGTGAGACTGCCTCTGAATGCAGTGATATTAATAATATGCTAATATAGCATGAAAAGAGACAGAAAGAATTTTGGTTTTTGTATTTTTAAAATTTCAAACAGTTCATTAGCTTGCAAACCAAATTCAACGTTATTGTTTCCGATATATGCAACCCATGTACCAAGAAAGTTACAGTAATTGTGCAGGACTGCGAATACAAATAAAAAAAGCAAATGATAAGAGTATAATTATGTACAGATGCAAGTAACATGTCGATACCTCACATGGAACATGGTATAAATATGTAAAAAGGGCAAAAACAACTGGACAAGATAATGAACTCTGATAAACAAGAAGCAAGGAAACAACTATGAATAGTCTACAAGACACTGCTATTCTAATTTGATTCCTGATATGCAAACAAATTACAGCGGCCAGAAGAAACAACATCACAAAGGATCCACATACCATTAGATTTCTCACTTGATGGGGACAACCAGCAGGTATAAGGACTGCCTCACCAAGTTGTTGCACAAAACTTCCATGGTTCTTCTCCTGCATAAAGCACCATATGTAAGCAGGGTAATTGAGCAATAACAAAATGAAGGACAAGGGACTGACCAAACTCCTCCTTGAGCTTTCTCTTATGATACATATTCAAGTAAAGAGTTTGATCGTGAATTGGGTGCACCACCTGTAGTGTTCAGCCAAATAAATACAAGTATATTCTCATTAGCACAAATTCAAGGACTGAAGGACAAAGATATCATGTCAAAAACTTCAAATTGTTTTCGAATTCAAAAGATCAATGATAAGTAGGAAACACGTTGGAATCCACACCAAAAGTTTTTTAGTATCCCTATGGTAAAAGGCGAATAAAGAACTTCCATATGAAATAGCTTTACAAGGACTTCGACGAGAACACAAGACACCAGCACTCAAGAATCCCGGCCATTAAGTTTAAGAACATATTTGATTTTGATAATTGAAGGCGACTCTAGCAACCATATATCCCCATTCCCTTCAAAGAAAAATATAGTTTACCACCACATGCAACGAAGTATTACTTTACTAATTGTTTCTCTAACCATACAAAGCATTTATCTATTTTTTTCATTCATTTGCTAAAACTTGCCCGGCATTATTTTTGCGCGTGTTTGTATTGTTGGTTCATTGAACTGGAATCCAATGCAAAATAGATTATCTACTTGAAAAGAGCCATCAACTTGAAAAAAAAAATAACAAAAAAAAGAGTTCTAATCAAAAGTTTACATCAACAGATTTCAAGTTTATGCAGAGAAATTTCATAACCATCCTAAAAGAAAATCCACGAAAGAACTTATTATTTGACAAATGCAATGATGCTAAAACAGTAATCATCAAATTAATACCGGTTCTACTGGAAAACAGAGCACATGTCTGAATTCCTTATGGTGCCTTCTTAGATATTCCTCAATTTTGGCCACATCTTCTCTACGAAAAATATCCCAAAGGGCACCTCCATCATTCTCATTCAATGACAGGGTATTGGATTGCATTGACGACATTAATCTAAGCTTTTCTTCAGATTTTGAGTGGTTTACATCAAATTTTTCATCCCGCATATGCACAAGATTAAAAAGTTCACTTTCATTTTGGATAGCATGCTTTCTTTTCAACTTTTCTATTTCAGCAGCCTGCTTAGAGCGGCAGTCCACCTTTGCCGTATGGATCAAAACACTCACTTTAGTGTTGCATAAACAACTAAATAGTGGATCCCAAGATTATGCAAACTACATGCCATGTAATGCTCAAAGTCCTGGAGAAATTTGTAAAGAATAAGATGTTGATGCTGTTTTCCCGCGTCCCTTCAAACTACTATGGGGAAGCATTCTAAGCTTCGAACAGATGTGCAGGGAATTTGCAAAGCAGTTCCGGGGTGCGGTGGCCCCCGAAGATGATATGATGGAGCTGACGGAGATAAAACAGAGGGAGGGGGAGTCCCTCCGGGAGTTTATCAAAAGATACCATCGGTCAGTCTTGGATCTTGGGGCATTCAATCACCCCCAGGCGTTGAGGAGGCTAAAGGATGGGATCAGGATGGAGAGGTCATGGCACAACTTGCGGAGCCCCTCGATCCATTCATATTCCGATACGTACAAGCAGGTGAAGATGGACATGGTTATTGAGGAGAAAAAGGCCGCGAAACTGATAATTGAGCAGGGCAGTGGAGCGAAACGAAAAGAAAATGGAGGGCCTGCTCGGGGAACACCGACTTCTAGAGTAATAAAGGAACGGGTTGCTTCTTATAACCCCTATCAGAGGGCTCCCCAGCCACGAGTGGCTCCCACTCCACCTCGCAGGTCCCCCAGTTAGGACTAGAGGGAATATCGGCAGTACGATGCCAAGCGTGAGCCAAAAGCGGATTGAGCAGAATAAGCTCGTAAAGAAACGCAAAGGCCAGAAGTCTCTAAGCCTAACTTAAGGCGAGACGGTGCCAAGCGTGAGCCAAAAGCAGGCTCGAGTAGAATAAGCTCGCAAAGTAACGCAAAGGCCAGAAGTCTCTAAGTCTAACTTAAGGCGAGACGGTGCCAAGCATGAGCCAAAAGCAAGTTCGAGCAGAATAAGCTCGCGAAGAAACGCAAAGGCCAGAAGTCTCCAAGCTTAACTTAAGGTGAGACGGTGCCAAGCGTGAGCCAAAAGTTGGCTCGAGCAGAATAAGCTCCCAAAGAAATGCAAAGGCTAGAAGTCTCTAAGCTTAATTTAAGGCGAGACGGTGCCAAGCGTAAGCCAAAAGAGGGCTCGAGCAAAATGGGCTCGATGAAGAAAAGCAAGGGCCTACAATCTGTTAAAGTTTGCTTAGCAAAGACTTGAAGTTTACCTCATAGAAAAATTACAAGATAAAAAATATGTAAACATAAGGGCAAATTAGCAAATACATATTCTTCATTTATTCATCATAGAGTACAAGTACTAAAAAAAAAAAATATATTCAAGGGGCTGGAGCATTTGGGCTAGCAGTGGGGGCTGGGTCCTCAGAGGACGAAGCACCTTCTGTGACGGCGGTAGCAGCGGAGGAGATCTCGGCGGTAGGAGGAGCGGCTTCTCCTGACCCTACAGGTTCCTGAGTTGGGGGGTCCCTTGGCTCTTAGATCTGGGCATCATGCTCGAGCATGTACGCATCCACGCCCGCCTTGAGCTTGGACATATCCAGGTCAGGATGTTCTTTGCCCAGAACGGACATAAGGCATTTATAGCTGAAGGTCACCCCGTTGTTGTATTCCATCGCAAGCCGGCCTTCTAGGGAGTCCACCTTCTTCTGAAGACGAGAAGCCTTTGCCTTTAGGGTCTTCTCGAAGGAAAACCTCTGCACAGCCAGGTCCTTTCGAGCGTTCACCAGCTCATCCCGGACTACAGACAGCTCCTTCTCAAGCTGGAGTGTTTTGGACTCGGACAAGGCTGCCTTCTCCTCGAAGGTGGAGATCTTCGTGCTAAGCTTCGCGGCCTCCTCATCCTTCTGCTCGAGACTCTGTCTCAAACTCTGATTTTTGGCCCTGATCTTCTTCTCGGAGTCTAGAGTCTTGGTCTTGAAGGCGGTGGCAGCGGTCGTAACGCGGGACCAGAGGCGGTGGAGCATGCTAGCCAGATCATTAGCATTGAAAGCCTCCAATCCCAAAGAATTTTTCCTCCATTTTCCTGGCAAAATCCTTGACGTAGGGGTTGGCAACGTTAGGATGCTGCTACTCCTAGGGACGTCCTGCTCAGGACCGGGTTGGAACAACGGTCCTCAAGCCCCTTCGGGTCGCCCCTTCTGCTGATCGCTCAGCTTCTCAAGTAGGAGGTGCAACCCTGATTGGTGAGGCGGCAGTGTCAACTCGAGACCGCTTGGGTGGAGCGGAGGAGCTACTCAGACGATCCGCGGTGCTTAAGGGCCTCTTCAGTCGAGAGAGAATACCGCTCATTTCCTCTTGAGAAGCGAGGCCAAACTCGACGAGATTGTGAATTGAGAGTAGCTCATAGCATGAGCTTGTGTTGTCAAGGGCGGTATTGACACGCGATTGAAGCTCCTCCCCAATCCAATAGGATGCGTTCCAAGATATTGCAACAACAGCCAGGAAAGGGTGGTGAGAAAAAGTGCGAGTAGAAAAATTAAAGTAAAAATACAGTGAATAGCAGATGACCTGGGGTGTAAAAATGAGAGGGAATTAGAGGAACCCCCTCAGAGGCAGAAGCTGCTCAACCCCAATCTCCCTCGGCGAAGAAAAACTTGCCCTTCCAGTTGCCACCAGAGGTGGGGAGGTCGGTGATGGGTTTCTTGCCCTTCAGACTGAAGGTGAGATAATACTAGCCTGCGTCCTTGGGACTGCTCTTCAATTGGTAGAGATGCTTTATCTCCTCTACCGATGGCTCACCTAAATTACACTACCTCCACAAAACATATAACCCAAACAGAACCCTCCATCCATTGGGGTTCAACTGCCCCGGGGCTAAACGTAGTCTGGATAGGATCCGAACGAAATAGGGTTGAAGAGGCAACCTAACTCCCCACTTAAAACACTCCAAATAAAGGGTGACGTACCCTCGAGGAGGACGGCTGGGCATGTCACCTTTACTAGGCACACGTAGGTCCACGCTGGCTGGAATATGATACGTGTCCCTAACATCTTATAAAGTTAATGGGAAACCACCTAGCCTCTGACCTCTGACTAACCCTCTCCCCTTGTTGCAGCCGGGTCTCCCCCACAACCTCGACCTCTTTAGGGCTTGGGTCTCTCACCGTAACCATCCTATTTGACTCGGAGTCACTTAAAGAAGATGATTCTTCAGACGACATCTGACGGGGTTATTGTGTATCTGACATATTTCCTATGGACACAATCTACCAAATGGGAACTAGAAACTCAGAAAATGAAAAGCAAAACGAGAATGAGAAGAAGGAGAAAAGTTCATACCTGATGAAAGATTGAACGGCGACAGACGACAACGATAGCAGGAAAGGAAATAAGAAGCGTTTGCAAACGATTGATTTTGGTGTTAGCAGAGATTGGAAACAAGAGGCACATTGAAGAAATTGAGGATTTTTAAAGGGGAAAGCACGTCTTGTCAATAGACGACACGCTACTCAAGGGACACGCCTGTTCAAGTAACCGCCTCTTCAAAATTAAAACAAGCGACCCAGATCCACTCACGTGTCTTGCATTAAATGTGAAGTGACAGAAAAGGTGGACAGCTCAGCAAGTGATGATAAAAGGCAGGGAAGCCGGCTCGAACAAGAAGTTTCCAGTCTTATCTCGCTTCACTCCAAAAAGACTAGAAACTGGGGGACTGGTGTTTGGGTGATAACGTGCAGGCCCCCTCGAGGTCAACCCCGCCCGAGCAGAAGGCTTGACCGCTGGCACAAAGACGCCCTCGCTAGGTATCAAAGCTGGTCAAGGTCAAGTGCTCCAAGACTAGTCGAGCCCCGGCCCTCTTTTTCTGCTCGAGGTCTTCGAGCCTCCGAGCAGGACCCAGTCACACCAACGACAGCACGGAGGGAAGGCAAGACTCGGGCAGAGCCGGCTCAAAACAGGTTGACCCCTCATCTCGATAACTTAACATGAAGATCGATGCCTAGCAAACACCCCACGCTGTAGGGTGTCGTCACTGTTACCGATGGCCAGCGCACGCTCCCAAGGTGTCATCATTTTATACACGCGTGCACGGCACCATCATTGGGCCGCAGGAGCCCATACCCGCCTGACATCCCACATCACCAGGGTGTGCCGGGGTAACCCCAGCTGTCAGAGGGGCCCAGACACCATTAATGCGGAGGACGGCTGTCCTGATAGAAGGAGGGCGGGAAAATAGGAGGATAAATATCAACCGAGGGACAAGGTTAAAGGGTTCTTCTTCTTCTTCTTCTTTTTTCTTTATCTTCTGAAATATTTTAGATTCTCTATATCGCTTTTACTCCAAAATCACCTCATTTCTCTGGTCTCTCAAACAAACAAAAGAATCACCCGATTACTGACTTGAGTGTCGGAGGGTTTTCGCTGGAAAAACACTCGGCGACCCCTGATATTATTCTTTGTGAGCGCAGGCCGAAGGAAACCACTGTTCCAGTGAACGGAGGAGAACGGAGATTGGCAAGGAATTCTGCTCGAGCATCCAACGAACAGAAGTTTACAGCTTTACTTGGCAGTAAGTAGAAAACCGCATCAACAAGTACTAATTATTAATAAAATGAAAAAAAAAAAAAGGAAATCAGAAGTGC
Organism: Murraya koenigii; assembly: GCA_025617385.1. Classification (NCBI taxonomy): domain Eukaryota; kingdom Viridiplantae; phylum Streptophyta; class Magnoliopsida; order Sapindales; family Rutaceae; genus Murraya; species Murraya koenigii. Next base: position 853,644 of record CM046819.1, on the reverse strand, counting down.
AACTTATCTAGAAAATTTCACCATCCATGATGAACAAGTGTGGATTAATTTATAGTGGTTAGTCAATTACTATAAGGTTCTCCCTTGATCTATACCCATTGGTTTGTTGGTATGTATTAAATGATCACATCCATTACAACATATCTTTAATCATATGAAACGAATTTAAGACAGGATTATCATAACTAACATGCAAACAGTAAAACCTAAACTATCTAATCCATATTTTAAAATTTTATGTGACTATGCCCCTTATTTTAAGCATCTAAACTAACTGTAAACTAATACTTTCAACATGAAACCAAGAAGCAAAAAATTTAATTAAATATTGCATACCGCACCTGACATGTAACAGTGAAGCTTGGTCATACACTACTAGAAAAATGACATTTACTGACACTTAGTTTACTGACACTTAGCAAAAAGTATCAGTAATTGTGAACAAATGCAGCTATTAACAAGTAGGTATTAGAGGTTATTGATACTAGTGTGTTAGTAAATTAAACATCAATAATCACTGACACTAAAGTATCAGAGATAAAAGAAAATTCATTAATAATTGTTTTAGTTCCAACTCGAACCTGAGACTTCTAGAGTTTACAACTTTAACATTTGAAACAGAGACCATCGAGCCATGTTGAATTAACTTAATTCGTTCATTTTAAAGATTTTAAAAACAAAAATATAATAACAAAAGGATAACAAAACCTAATTAACGCTAACTCTCACCCATCTCTCACTCGATCTCTCATGCTTTCCCTCATGCTTTCTCTTTCGTTTTTCTTTTCTTGATATCTTCTGTTCTCTATTCTCTGTTGTCTATCACACCCAAACACTCGATCTCTCATGCTTTCCCTCATGCTTACACTCTATTTTCTTTTTCCATTTTTCCCTAAATTGAAAAAAAATTAAAACCCTAATTGCTGAGTTGACGGCGTTATCGTGGCTGATAGTTTCGTTTTGGATTTCGTCGAAGGCGTCGAAGTTGGCACTGCAAGTTCTTCTGATGGCGTGTTGGATTCTTGGGTTTTGATAATACTCACAGAAGCGAGAGCGTTGAAGCTGCTTTGCTAATAGAGAACCGAACAGAGCTGATCGGTCTAGTCTTTGGGAATGACGATCTGTGTGAAAGGTATGTTCTTTTATCTTTGGTAAACATCAACATAAAATTGTAGTTGAAGGAATGAATGATATTGAAGTTTGTCTGGAATATCTGAGAAACTAGTTCTTGGTTTTTCATACTGTGGATTAGACTTCTTGTTTTCCAGTGCTTTGACACTTTGAATTTGAGGCATGGACCTGAAACAAACGAACTTATTACTGAGATTAGGGAAAAAAAACATAATTTGTTAGTTGATAAATAATCTGGTTTGAATAATACCTAATAAAGAACAATGGGTTTTGATTATCTGTCCTTGCCCAAGGATGCACAACTACTATGCACAACGCGTGAGCTTCATTTTAGTTCGATTTTAAGAGTTTATGCTAGAAATTACTTGACTCAAGATTTTGTATTTTTGCTTGTTTTGATCAGGAACCTCTAAGGTGAATTTTGTTTTTATTATTATTATTTTTTAATTTTTTTGAATATAATTTGTTTATTTCAAAATTGGAGTTCATTTGTGTTTGTTTTTTATAGAGAAAGAAGAGTGTTGGAGCAATGATATTGAAAATCAGCGTTTGGAATCTCCAGAAATTGATAAGAGCCTCAAGGACGAGGTAACGATTCATTTGTTTATCTTGGACTTTTGAATTTTTTTTAAAAGACAACGTTGATGTTATGTAAGCTTTTACATAACATAAAATATTCAAGTTGCTTTCCTGTATTATTTAGCCAATTTTTAATTCCAGCACATTAGAAACTTTTACTGTTGGATATGGATAGTGCTTCAATTATGCTTGGAATTTGTTGAATTGTTGAGCTGATGAAGCCCCGATATTCATAAAAGATCGATGTCGAACCTTTGGTGGATATAGTGTGCGTTGAATTGGCTACATCCACTTTGAGTTGTGCATATGTTCTTATTGCGGTTCCTAGAAAGCGATTCATCTGCTGCTATTGAGAATGAAGCACACTAGCAGCTGCAGCAATTGCACCTACGAAGAACTTGTGCAATAACACCTGCGATCGACGAAGAATCGTGCTGCAACCACCGCAGCAGATGACGAGGGCATGTTCTTGATAAGAGAAAATGAGTCTCAATTTGCACTAGCGATGAGCTGCGATTAGCTGTCGCCGCTGCAACGACAAGCATGAGTCTAGCAGCTTCGCTGACGACAAGCAACTGCAGATTGTTCGTCGCTACACCACAAGTAGCAATCGCATTCATCGCAGTAGGAACTACTGCAGGTCGCACCGATTGCGATTGCTATAGCTGCTTGTCGTTGCAGTTCTCGCTGCCGCAATCGCAATCGCTTCTTGTTCTACAGACGGCGAATTGCAGTTCTGTCGTCAGTGCTTTCCTTGTCAATATTCTGAGGTAGTGCTACTGTAAAATTTTCTTTAGTCTCAATCCTCAGTGCAACTAATGTTGCAACATTTTCTACCATGAAGTTTTCATTTTCTTCATTCTTATCTTCTGCTGAAACTAGTGTACATGTCACGAATTTGGTTACAGTTGATCTTATATCAAATTAACTATCAGTCTGGCATTGCATTGTGATTAAACGAATAAACTCGATATGAGACAACTTTAAGTGCCCGTATCCTTTTATAAAAATATTCGCTTTGCAGTTAATGGGTCTGTCTCAGTGTCATGATAAGTGAAACAACTTCTTTTTAAATGAGTCCCCAATTGTTGTCCACTCTCTACCCTCAAGACTTTTTATTTGTTGCTCTTGTTAAATAGTTGATGATTGCTCAACAAAGCCATTGCTAAAGCTGGTTACACAGGCAAAGTTAGTATCATCTTCAATCAATTGTTTGTGATTTACTTTTTAAATTCTCTTAAATTGCTTTGGGTATCCGGACATCATAGCAATTGAAAAATTTAATAAAATTTGCATCATGTTGTTAGGTTGTCATTGGAATGGATGTCGCTGCTTCTGAATTTTATGGCTCAGATAAGACTTATGATATGAACTTCAAGGAAGAGGTGAGTTATTGATAGTTGGCATGAGCTACTTGTTTGGTTTAGCAGTCATGATTTGTTGTCGGATTTGCATATTCATTTGAAGTTGTTGCTTGATCATCTTTGATTGGTTGTATGCATTATTTAAGCCATCCCTTTTGGAGATTTTCATTAACTGGTTATCTATTGCTAATACTGTAATTCTGTTCTGATCAACTTTCTCCTTAGGTGCCCAATGTTTTGTGGTAAAATACTTAATTTTTTTTCCTGTTTTCTTAATTTTTTTGGTCTCCTTTTTGCAGAACAATGAAGGTTCACAAAAGATCTCAGGAGATGCACTCAAAGATCTCTACAAGTCTTTCATCTCTAATTATCCTATTGTATCAATTGAAGATCCATTTGACCAAGACGACTAGGAGCCTATTGATTTCATTGAGGTACCTATTGATTTCATCTCCAAACTGGTTTAAGTGAATAGCTGATCAAGTATTCGTTTCTGTTTGAAGACACAAATCATTTAATTTCTTTTATTGAAGCAAAAGAAATGTATAATTCTCTATAAGCTTAAAGATAAGCAGAATTTAAACAAGTGGCCCTTACTTGAGACTTTTGTGTATCTCACGTACAATTTTCTTATGCCTAAATTAAAGAGATAGCCACTTTGATATGAAAAAATACATAACGATGGGTTAAAGGTGCATTTGGTAGTTAGGTCTTATAGATTTTAAGTTACAGTTGTTATAATGAAATAAAAGTTATAAATGTAGAATAAAAGTTAATGTTTTTGGTAAATTAAGTAACGGTCCGAAGAAAAAATTAATTTTATTTTCTTTCTCAATTCTTTTTTATTCTTACGTCACGACTGGTTTACGGATATTTTAAACAAAATATCTATCTGCATTTAAGTTTGGAAATTGAAGAGCAAGCATATCTTCTTGCAATCAACTTCTGCAGTCGAGTAAAAGTCATAACCAAACACCTTGACCATATCAGTCCCATGCACACCCTCACTTCCATAGTAGCAAAGCAAGATTTTGAAGAAAGATCAAGAGCATTTTTATGAATTATGATGTAGAAAGATGCCGACAACCAGTTGAGTTAGCTTCTGCTTTATTGTCACGTTATCGATGTGGATGATCTTTATTCTCTTTTTTTTTAAAATATTTTAATCTTTCTTAAATTTGTAGATGGAGAGCCTGATTTGTTTGTGTATGAAAGCAATGGTGATTTGTCAAAGAACCCATATGATTTGGGGTGTGTACAGAATTAAGTAGCAAACTCTTTTAAGATTGTTTGGTGAAGAAAGCCAAATAAAAGAGCCATAATGTTTTGTTAAAAATTTTATATATAATTATTTATTTTAGCAGTGTACTAATATTCTTTTTTAAATAATATCATTAGATTGACAAAACTTAAAATGACAATAATAACTAATAAAAGTCATTGATACTAAAAATGTATCATAAAGTATCAGTTTCATTGGGGTGATTGTTTTACTGATATTACTAACTCGTGATACTATAGTAATAGTAATTATTGACACTATAGTGTCATAAAATTTGTAATACTATAGTAATAGTAATCCCTGACACCACATTCAAGTGTCAGTATTTTTTTGACTTCTAGATCACTGACACTATTAATAAGTGTCACTAAAATTAATTAGTGACACTATTTTAATATCACTAAAGGCCATTTTTCTAGTAGTGATAGAATCTCTGCGCCCAAGCTCTTCTGCAATTCCATTTGTTATTATGCTATTTAAGATTTTGGCCATGGATCATGATTCAGGATCTAGTAGTAACTTTGTTGCAATATTGAGAATTCCTGAGTATGGATGTGTAGAGTCCATACAGGGCAAAATATTCCTAAACTCTGCACCATAGCGTGGTGATTGTTCCTCAAAACAACTAGATGGTGGCAAATCTTTGAGTATCTCCATCCTAGAGCTACTGTGAGTTCAGCCCTTCATATAAGCCTTTGAAAAATTGGTAAGTATTTATATTAACTAGGGATGGCAATGGGCCGGGCCAGGACAGGGCTTGGCCAAGCCCGAGCCCGAGTCCGACATTACAAACATAAGCCCGAGCCCTATAAAAGCCCGAATGTTCAAAATTTGGCTCGGCCCTAATAGGGTCAGGACCGGGCTCAGGCTTTATCTGAGCCTGATCAATTTTTTTTTAATATTTAAACAATTCCAATTTAAAATATCATAATATATTAATATTTAAAAACTTTAAAACCTTATTAAAATAACATAAATATAAAAATTATTCTAATCAACATCTTTACTATAAATTATATAAATAATTAAACACAAACAAAAATTAGATCTAATTCAAATAAAAACACAATTTAATTCAATAATCCAACTAAATAGTTCATTAATTTAACAAACAAATAAAAACACATAATTCGATTACACAATTTAAACAAGAAGTTCTTTAGTTTAAAAATGACAATTCACAATCTAATATGAAGAAAAAAAAATTACTCCAATACTTATGAACATACGTTTAATTTTTTTTTAAAAGTCAGGGCCGAGCCGGACAGGGCCGGGCTATATAAAGCCCGAGCCTTGGCCCGAATTTAAAGGGCTTGATATGTATAAGCCCGAGCCCGAACCCGAGCCCTTAAATTTGGACCCAAGCCCTAAAAATAAGGGCCGAGCTAATCGGGCCAAAATTAGGGCCGGACATTTTTGTCATCCCTAATATTAAACCTCACATACCTCAGTTTTAAACATTATCAACACCATAATGCACAAATAACACTACATCAAAGAAGGGGTTTTTGCGGCCGAAAATAATCCCCATAAATAAACAATTTGGGCTGCAAATAACTCTTTTGTCGCTGAAAATTATGTATTTGCTGCCAAATACTGGTGGTTGAAATAAGTTGCCTCGCAAAAAGTCCAAGCCATTTTGCAGCCAATTTGAACCCCTGCAAAATAAATTTGCGAGGAACTTTGCAACCATAAAATTTCCCCACAAATAAATTTAAAAGCACTCTTAATTTTGCTGCCACTTTTTATAGCTAACATTTTTCCTACAAATAATCTTACAATCATTTTTAATTCATAGATTAATTGCCATTCAAAATTTAATATTTTATGAGCTTATTTCTCATTTAGCTACATCAATTTGTTTTATTATTTAGTAATCATAGTAAACATAAGTTATTGAAAATTAATCAATTGACTATTTTTGTATCAAACATAATATTTTATATATAGTATCATCCTTAAAAATTCACCAAAAGTCTAGTATATTAAACCAAGTGCATCATCTAATCGTGTTTGGGCAATATCGGGCAGGTCTTCAAAGGCCCTTCCAGCTCGAATAAAATATCCCGAGGACAGCCTAGCTCGAGCAGCAGTCCCGACCACTGGCACAAAGACGACCTCATTAGACGTCAAAGCTGGTCAAGGTCGAGGAACTCAGAGCCGCTCGAGCTCCGAGCTCTTTTGCCTGCTCGAGGTCGTCCGCTCCAGTCAAAGCTGGTCAAGGTCGAGAACTGAGCACTCCGTTCTTGCTCGCCGAGATTAAGTCCCCAAGCACAACTGGACAAGACCCGGCCCAGAGCAGCCCGACCCGCTTTCTCCGAATCCTGGCACATCTTTAGATGTCTGATCAGGGCCCCACATAGTATGGTGGTGGTACTATTGCCGATGGCTGGCACATGCCCCCACGGTGTCATCATTCCTAGCGCACATGCCAGACATGGTGATCTGGCCACGTGAACTGGGTTAAGGAGACAGCCGCGCATCCCCAGGGAATATTACGCCAATCCCGGCTGTCAGAGGGACCCAAACACCACTGACGCGGGAATGGATGCTCTTGGAGAGAAATAGCGGGAAAAATGGAGTATAAAAGGAAATGAACGGGTACGTTACGGGGGTTGAAAAAATTGATTCACAAGGGTTCCGAAAGCTGGTACAGTTTCTTCTTATTCTGACTTCCCTTACATTGATCTTCTGAAAACACCATATTCATTCAAAAGGGAGGGCGAAAAATATCCCTTTCATCTTTCCGGTCTCTTTCACTAAAGGAGATACCAAAAAGAACAACCCGATTACTGACTTGAGCGTCGGAGGGTTTTCGCCGGAACACGTCCGGCTACCCCTGACCCCATTTTCTGTGAGCGCAGGTTCGGGAGATCACCGTTCTGGAAAAGACAGCGGAATAGGACGAAGGAGACAATCTTGCTCGAGCTCGAGCTGGTCGCGAGCAGAAGGTTCGAGGCACTGTTTTAAGGTACGCGGGAAAAACTGCATCAACAATCGTATTACAAATATCATCTTCGAACAAACATGAAAGATTGGCAACACAACAAGTATCATATAAAAAGCATAATGGATTTTTACAATTCAACTCAATTTTCCCACAATTATCGTAAAAGCATCACTACTATGTAGCAACACAACAATCCACTGGAATGTCATCTATTTAGCCTAAAAATTAAAAATAAATGTAAAAAGAGATTACAAACTAAACAACTAACTGATTATAACAGATCGAATCATATTGTTATAACTAACAACAACAAACAAATGCATATACAAAACCTAATAATACAAGGAAAAGTAATAAAAGGTATCTGATTCTTTAATTTTAATTTTCCAACACTTCCAAATCAATTTTCTAAGAAAGACAAGAGAAAGTAACAGCTGAAATACTACAGAATAAAAGACCAAAAAATAGTTGATTTGAATAGTAACAAGGTTAGCTATATAAGTTAATTGACTTACAAATCCAAGCACATCATCGACTACCCTCCAGTATTGCGAAATCAACCTGAACATCTATCCCAAAAGTTGCATGATGATCATGGTGTGCACTAGAGGCATCCGCAGCCTATTACATCAATAAATACAAACTATTATAAATGATGGATACAAATAAACTAAACTAAATGATCAAAATATGTAATACCTGTTTACTTCTAGCCAAATTGATTTGACATCCACATTTACAAGATCGAAAGTGCGTCTGAATCAACCGAAGCTCCGAATAGAGTTCATCATACTTTGATCTCAAGTCCATTTATCACAACCCCATACTCTTTTTGTACCTCTGCACGTATCTCATCACACTTCAATAACACAAATTTTATGTCATTGGTATATCGAATTTCAATCACATCTATCAACACTCCATGATATGTAACTTCACCTGAGCGAGTATTTTTGTCCCTTGCACTTGCATAACTTACAGTGTCTTCTTTAGTAACAACACTAGAATTTTGGGTAGTTTTACTTTTATCAACGCTCTTTGATCGAAATCAGAAGCCATTTACTAAAATATCATTCGAGGATTGTCGCATATTTTGAATCTACATAAAAAAAAAAAAACCCAAAATTTAATAAATGACAAAGTTACTATAATTCTTGAAAATATAGATTCTTCAAAAGCATATCTCTCTAAGTAAATGCCTCTTTCAGCTTTTGATCTGTTCAAAGTGACATGAGGTAATTTTGACATGTCAATCACATCAATTAGAATCTCAGTTGTAAATGACGAACTAGGACAATTTGCATAGTGGTGGTCATAAGAGATGATATGCACATTTTAGTTCAACTGTAGGATAGGTTACACATTTTCTAGTAAACAATTATATTAATATTTCCTAAAGATGCAATGAAGCAAACCTAATTCCTATTAATGTATATGCAATAAAAGAAAGCTCTGTTACTCCAATCAATTCAAAGTACTAGCATTAAGCAAGTGAGATGTCAAAGCAGATCTTAAAAGAAATGGAATTAATAACATAGCTGAAAGCATTGAACTATTCTTTTTTTAAAAAAAAGTAACCAAAAAATAATGAAATTCAATCATCTGATTTGTCATGTATAAACATTTATGCATCTTCAATTACCTAAATAGCTAATAATTTAGATTATCTTCTGAATGCCATTAAATCTAGCGCCTGTTATATGATCCTTATGTTGTGTATTCTCTATTGTTGAGGAAATTACTTTGCTTTGTACTCTGTGAGGTCCAAATAGTTAGGTGATCGGATTTTGACGACTAACCTTTAAATCTGGCTGCTGTCCAAATTATAAGGTCCAAATTGCACTACAAATTTTTTATTTAGTCGGTGCCCATATTAAGTTTGGAATATGAAAAATGGAATAAGTCTATGATGTTTAGGGTAATTTTTAAATACCTCCCTTGAGGTTTGATATAATTTCAGTTAAATGTTAAAATTTGATGTATTCTCACTTACCATCTTTGCCATTAGTATTCATACGCATATACCATTAGTACATGAGAATAAAATTATAAAAAAACTTTTAAAAGATCTAAATTTCAAAACTTAAACAAACAATTGTATGTATTCTCTGAAATAACAGTTGAATAATTGTTTTAACTAACTTGAGGTTCAATATCTATTGTGTAAATCCATATTTTTACACAAAGATAACATAACACAAAAAGCTTCGTGGCTCACTCTCAGTACATCAAGATATTTACCCATTTTGCATTTCACTCCCCTGCTCATAGCTTGCTTAAACAAGAGCAAATCATAATAAAAAGCATAAAATGGCGTGGACAAGTGAAGCTTGGATGGTACGAGATGATCATCGATTGGTAATAAGCGACAGCGACCTGGTCCTACCACTGGTATTAGAGCTCAAAGATAACACAACACAAAAAGCTTCATGGCTCACTTTTAGTTAATCAAGATATTTACCCATTTTTCATTTCACTTCCCTACTCAGCTTGCTTAAATAAGAGCAAATCATCATAAAAAGCATAAAATGGCATGGACAAGTCAAGCTTGGATGGTCGGAGATGATCATCGATCAGCAATGAGCGACAGCGACTTGGTCCTGCCACTAGTATTAGAGCTCAAAGAGGTCAGCATTAAAAAAAACAAAAAACAAAAAGACTTTGAATCTTTTGTTTATCTCAATCTCTTGTTTTTGTTGCATAAAATTGAAAAGAAACTCATTTTCATATGTGCTGCTGTTATTAGAGTGAGAATGGGGTTGAACGAATTTTGTTGTCAAGTGAAGAAAAGTTTTAGATTTTTTGACATCTTATGCTGTGAGCATGAATGAAAAAATATCAATGTACTTATGTTGTGAGCATGAATGAAAGATATCAATGTGTCTTATATTGTTTACATGAATAAAATATAATGGCAACAGAAGAGAGAGAATCAATTGGAAAAGAGAGGAAGATTCAAAAACACAAAAACAACGTTACTGGAATAATGAGTGACAAGGGCCTATCACTCATGTGCGAGGGCAGGCGACATGCGCCTATTACTCACACTTGAGGGCAGGCGACATACGCCTATCGCTTACGAGTGCAGGCAACAGGCGCCTGCCTACCGCATGTGCATCAACAACGACACTATAATATTGAGCGATAGATACCTGTCTCGGGTGACAGGCGCTTGTCGCTCAATATTCTAGTGTTGTTATTTATGTGTTTTTCAATTATAATCTCTTTTCCAATTGATTCTCTCTCTTCTCTGTTGCCACTATATTTTAATAGACATATAACAATTCATCCACTATATGACAGAAAAATTAAAAGTCAAGTGTAAGGTTGGTAATGTTGGTAATTTGTTACTTGTGCTTTAATAAACCTATAATATGTTACTTGTTCCTTCTATCAGCATAGGAATAAGATAATATTTTGGCTCTAATTTTGGTTGTAAGTAAAAGCTTTTGTGTAAATGCAGCTATTGTTACATGGATATATAGGCTGTTGTCACAGGCAACATACTTTTTGTTGCATCAGTGATACCATAACAATATAGCTTAAAGTTATGGGAGGATATCAAAGATTTGTGTTTTGATAAGCCAAAATACCATTGCATTTTGGTTTGATGTCATGTTACCTTGGGAAACATGGACTGCTACTATGAAGAGTGAGTGTGACTTGCAAAATGTATTCAACAAGTTACGGGATAAGAAATACACTTGGGCCATGTTCATTGTCAAGACTGAGTTAGATGACTTGCTTAGAAACACAAACTACAACAATATTGCTGGAGACACATATGACATAGATGAGTCCAACGGAAGAGTTTGTTGTTTCAGTAGAGCCTGTAGCAAAAATGGACTGGTTTGACTTAACAGATGAGAATGAGTTTTCTCTCCTAATTTAAATGACGAAGTTCACATTAAGAACTATGAAGCAACAATAGATATTGTAGAAGATTCACTTGAAAGACTGCCAGTAATTAATGATGTTGCTGCCTATATGGCTGAAACCATAAAAAAAGAAAATGAAAAAGGTTTGCATATCAATGAAGGAGATTTTAATGAATTTGATGTTACTGTGCTTGATGATGGATTAGATGACTACTAATTCGGTGATGATAGTGGTACTGATTCGAATGATAGTGAAACGACTCGCCTCTAGCCCACAAGGCAAGTCTAACTCGACTGATCATAATCCTAATATTAAGGATTCTACAGAAAATTTGACAAAGACTCCTCTATAAATATAACATTCCCAATCTGTAAATTTATAAAATGAACTCTCCCAAAGTAATTCAATATTTAACCAACTCCAACAACTAATCTTCTCAATCGATATATCAAATATCATCCAAACATCTAGTATCATAATGTAATACATTATTCTCTATTGCCAAAATAAAATAAAAGTATACAATTCGAATATCTCAAAAATATATCTACAACTCCTAGCACCATCACATGACCATAAATAAAATATTTATTGTTGTTGGATCGATTATTGTACATGCAAGTCTCCTGTAAGGGGAAAATATAATAAAAAATGAGGTAAGTATAAAACTTAGTGAGCTTAGTGAGTGGATAGTAGTTGTGTTGAAATAATCTTACTTAAAGATAATTATCTCATTTTAATAAATAATTTCATCAAATTATCCTAAGAAACTTAAATAACTCATTTAATTGTAAACTATACACTGGCATCAATATAATAATACATAAAACCAAGGAAATTATATCATTCATAATATCAAATACTATATATCGATTGTCACTAAGCAGGTACCCAAGGGAATAATCTAGTAGTACTCGGACCTCAACGGATGGACAATGACATACTATATAAGTACTATCATGCCCCGGAGCTACACGAATAGATAGGGAAGTGTCATCTCATATATCTCATCATATTTCATATCTGGAGCTCAATGGACGAGCAGTGACGTACTATCTGGGTATCGTCATCTCCTAGAGTTATACAGGTTATCTCATATATATCACTGCATTTGGATCTCTGTTATCATCACACTACATACATATGCCCCCAAAAGGCAAAATCACCCAAACACATAGCCCAAAGCCTTTATATGTGTTTAGATGGGCTCCAAAAACCTCATATCTCATATCATCTCTATACACTGTATCTGGATGGGATAGGTACTTGCCTCATGATTTTCATAACTTATATACACATATACATATACATTCTCATCATACTTTAAATTATACACTTCTTGCCCTTAAAATACTATCATGCTCATTCAAGGTCGATTTGGAACACAATCAAGCATACATCTTTAAATAAAAACATACATATGCGCATGTAATCCATTTCGAGAAAATCAGTAAATTTGAGTATATAAAATACTTATTTTACAAACATGCTCTACTACTATAATAAACTATAAAAATAGATTTTGTACATTCCATTCATAGTAATGATGCTTAAACTCCGCTTTCATCCACGTCCGCGGGTTGATTCTCGCTCGCAATTCTTCCTAAATCAAGTAAACGATATAATTTATTTCTGTAAATTGTGACATATAACATATATTACATGATATAGCTCGAGACAACCTTTAATCCGAAATGTAAAATTCCTGTGACTATAAAATTATCAAATACCCCTACTCTGATAAATTAAAAACAATGCTTTTGAAAACTTACCTTAAAATAATCAAATTACTGAAATATCCTCAAAATTATAATTTACTGAATTATTCTTAAAATTCCTAAATCATAATTTACCTATTTATCTTCCAATTCCAATATTATCCAAATATCCTAAATCTCAAAAATTAGTTATTTATCATTAATATTTGATAATTCCCAAAATGCCCTTATCTCCATAAATTACTAAACTACTCTGAATTCAAAATTTACTAATTTATCCTCAACAACATAAAATTACTAATTCATCCTAAATTTAGATTACAAAAATATATCCAAAGTCAATTTATGAAATTACCCTTGGTGTGCAAAATTACTGAAATGTCCCTAGTGTCAACGGTGACCGAAATTCACCTAATGACGATTAGGAAGCTCGGGTTAGACATTTATCATCGAGCTCAATGGTGACCTGCCACTGCCGCAATGTGAGCCAGATGGGGCTCTTAAAGCTGTGAACCTCCAACGGCCGAGCAACAGTAAAACGGCTTCCCCAGCAACAGTGGATGGTCAGAGATGATAGAATACGAGGTGCGAAACAAATCCCTGTCGATGGCATCACCTGAAAACAACTAGATCGCTAGCAGAGCAACCTGTTTCTTACACAAATTTTACGCCTCTAATCGATGGTGTTTCTGGACGGCGGGGATGGCAGGGGAACGTTGGCTGGCTCACAAGATTTCCATTGGTACCTTCCATGGCCGACAAAGTGGTTGGAAAATATAAGTGAAGCCGGGTCGGGTTTGGATGACTTACTTCCATTTCTCTTTCTCACACACAATTTCCTCTTATCTATTTTTCTCAATTTATACCATCTAGTTTCCCTTTATTTTTCTTTTAATATATAGGTGTGGGGTATTTAGATAGTGATGATGAGTCTGCTCAAGCAACATGTTGCCGATACGAGATAAACTCTAGTGGTTTTCAATTTACAGCTGATGGTGAGAATATTATACTTAAGCTAGGTCCATTGTTGAAAGATGTAGATGAATTTAGGAAGGCTGTAAAGGCGTATACAATAAAAAATCCGTTTAGATTGGAAAGAGTAAAAAGAAAAGTCTAGAGTGACTTTTATATATGCTACCACAAGATATACTTAAGCCCCGTGGCTTATAGGCTCGCACGCGAATGGCACAAAGAGGCACACATCACGCGAGCTTACCTCGACAAAGCAGCGAGAAAAACAAAAAAAATGGGCAGATACAAGGAGATGACACGTTGAGTACAAGAAAGGAGATCAAGTTATGATCAAGCTCGTGCCCCAATAATTGAAGACACTACGTAAAGTCCACAAGGGGTTAGTGAGACGATACGAGGGACCCTTTCGAATTGTCCGACGTGTGGGCAACATCTCGTATCTATTAGAACTTCCGTCAAGAATCAAGATCCATCCGGTCTTCCACATGAGTCTTCTCAAGCCTTATCATGAAGATGTGGGAGACCCAAGTCACGGAGAGGCTATATGCTAGTCTAAACTGAAATAAAAGTTATTTTCAAATCAAGATATATTGTTCAAAGCATACATATGCAAGAAACAACGAGAACTATGAAGCAACATCAACGTGGATAACTATCTCTTTTCTTCATCTTTTTGGGGCTAATACTCAGCTACTAATTGATGTCATTGTATCAGAATTGCTCATAAGATATCAAAATTGCTCAGAAGATATGGGATAACTTGCAGTAATCAGAAGTTATATCAGGCAAGAAACAAGGCCTTAGAATTGTTGGGAAAAGACCATAAGGTAAGTTATCGCAAACTATTCAGGTATATGCATGCCACATTTGCTTCCAATCCTAGTTATAGTATTGTATCATTAGATAAGGATTGGTCAGAGAGTGGAGTGGATCCTCAATTTAGGAGATACTTTGTGTTCTTCAATGCAAGTATAAAGGGATTCTTTGGGGGCTGTAAGCAGTTTATAGGCATTAATGGTTATTTTCTTAAAGGTCTTTATAAAGGAATGTTATTGCCTGCAATTAGTGGAGATGTTAATTATGGCATTTAACCATTGGCTCTATGTATTGTATAAAATGAACAAATAGGCTGTAATGATGGGGAGGGTTTATATTTTACGAGTCACAGACAGAAAGGGGTATTGAATGCATTAGAGAAGGTCTTTCCCTAATCTTTGAAGAGATACTGCTGCAGACACATTTATTCAAACTTCAAGCAAAAATTTCCTAGCGTTTTGCTTAAGAAACCTTTCTAGCAAGCATGTAGGAGTGTAAATGTTGTTGATTTCAAGAGACATATGGTTGAACTGAATGAAATCAACCCTGCTGGACATAATTGGTTGATGCAAATACTAGTGGTCTGTTGGGCCAAACATTATTTCTCTGCCCATACTAAAAGTAACTATGTCACTAATAACATGACAGAGTCTTTCAACAATTAAATAAAAAATTTTAAAGGCTTGCCGATCCTCCGAATGCTTAAAGAAATAAAGAAGAAAATGATGAAATTGATTCACACGGGATAGCAACAAGCTCTTACTTGGCAAGATGAGTTGCCTCCAACTGTAAGGAGGAGGGTTATGAAAGCAAGGCAGACGTTTAGATCATTGACTGTGATATTTGGTCACAATAAAACATTTAAAGTGATGGAAGATGTGTCTACACGAACTGTTATAGATTTGTTAGCAAAACTTTATGAATACTGTGAGTGAGATATATTAGGACTGCCTTGTAAGCGTGCAATTTGTTATATTGATGTCATGAGGTACAACGTGAATGATTGTGTCCACCCATTATTAAAGAAAACAGCCTTCCAGAACATATACTCTTATTAATTATATCCAATGACTGATGAGAGTAAATGGCCTCTACTTCTGCATGATAATTTTCAACCACCACTTATCATTAGATTTACTGGTAGGCCTTAGACCAAGAGAAAAAAAAAGAATTTTATGAAGAAAAATCGTTCAAAAGGATTTCCAGCATGAAATGCTCGAGATATGCTAGGTGGGGCCATAATAAGAAGGGTTGTAAGGCATCTATGCAAAGTTTGAAGTTTAAGAAAGTGGATATGAAGTGAAGTTCAGTGAAGGTCAGTGATTACGATTTTGTAAATTATTTTTATGCATTAATAATTAGCCTCTAACATATCAACCACACACACACACACATACATACACATATATCTATAGGGAAAAGGTGTGTGCTTTGGTTCAAAGTATGGTGATGGTGGTTTTACTTTAAGTGTTGTATCTATTATAAATATGGTGTCAACACTGTCCAATGCCATTAGACATGGTATTACCTTAACTATTATTTTATATTATGTTTACTTTTCGAATAATATATACATGGAAACTTTATCATGTTCTAATTAGGTCTATTTTAATCGAGGACAAGTAGCTCAAAAGTAACAAATATGAAAAACAGTGCATTCATCAGCATGTCAACATCACAATTATATAAATTTTTGTAAAAGCAGCAATACCCAAGCTAATCCCATCTACATAATTTTTTGAGCGATCTAATTATATAACAACTTTTTAAGTGTAAGCAAGGCAATTAAGATTTTGTATCATCTTGTAGTACTCAGTCATAAACATAAGATTAATACAATAAATAATACTAACAAACTCACACTACGATGACAATACCATGGCAAAATTAATTTTTGAAGATTATCATGGCACACTATAAGTCCCGTTGTTCTTTTTGTAAATATGGGCTATTATAGAATGTAAAGGTTGATGAAATTCAGCCAATTGTGACTATCAATATTTGCAAGATGCTGAAATGCATTTAATGAATCATTATACAGTCAATTTATGGGTGTTATATGTGCTTGATCCAACTTGTGATTGCTAGTTTACTTTTAATTGAATTATTGTCATATCTAACAAACGTTTGTCGCTCATTTTTCCAGCAATGTAATAGCTAACTATCCAGGCCTATTATGCGTACTGTCAGCTTGCTTGTGCATGAATGATAGGATCTTATCGCCAGCACACATATGAGCAAAAGGAGCATGTCCTTCTTGCGAGCTAACGCAACAAGAGCCTATCACCCGTGTCAAAATTTGAGTGACACCTGCGCCTACCATCACACGATATCGCAAAAACAACTAAATCTATCAACAATAATTGTTGAGGTATGTCATTTCTACGACCACAAGGCACCATCAACTCACAACACTATAATCTAACAAAAATGAGACAATTAAACTCTAAGACACATTTTATCGAACACATAACGTGCCATTTGTAATATACAAACTTTACACAAAATAACACTCATCAATTGCTAATCTATCATGATATACATAAATATACATAGCCACAATCTTGTTACATTTGAATGATATGCAAACTTCAAGTAAAAACATGTTGCTTTTCCGTGGTAAATAGTTGAGAATACACCCTCTACTAGCCGGAAATACCTTGCTTCTTCTTGGAACTGTTGCTGCCGTCCCAGCCCACGGTCGTCGTTGGAATGTGACTACCAACTTTAAGACATTGTAGGTTTTGGGACAGGAGATGGTGGAACGGAAAAGGCATGCTAATTTTCAAACTCTCCAAAATTATTAAGTTAGTTTTGTCAATTTGTGTATAAGGGCAATTAAGTCAATTTGGTGGGTCTACTAACGGTCATACCGTATCTATATTAATGATAGAAATAGTAAGTGAAAATACATTAAATCTTAACATCTAACTAAAATTAGTTCAAACCTCATGGAGGTATTTTTTATGTTTAAATTATCTCTACAATAACCAGCCTGCTGTCCTAGTGATGTTCCACCAAGATTTCTGCCCACCCTCCAACTTCTGATCCTGACAACCCTTCTGCTCTACTCACAACAAATCACTTATGTGTCATGCGGTTGTCAATTCAAGTGTTATTCATGTCCCCTTCCTTTTAGTCCATCAATACTTGATTAGATGTCAATTTCAAATTTTCTTAATTTGCTTCGTAGATTTACATATAATATTTCCTAAAAGCCACTAGTCTTTTTTTTCCAATTTTAAATGCTGTTTGATTAGGTGCATAAATGTGTCTTAATATTCTGTACACACTCAGATTTATTATTATTTATCCACCTTCAAAATTCTTCAAATTAGTCTTGGACAGCAGTAGTATTATCCATTTAACACATATGTGGCATGAGAAATTAATTAATTAATAACTCAACCAGTACATTCCATTCCTCCCAAGCAGAGGCATCTTTGTCATACTCTTTCATAATTGAAGCTAGGAAACTAATGAATTCAAGTCTTATTCTATTTAGATTTCATTAATAATTACTCTTTAAATAGATCAAGCAAAGGCCACTCCATTTAGTAGTAATTTGCAATAAACAGGGAACTCTGTTCTCCCAAATTATATCACCAAGAATTTCATTTCAATTAGTCACACATATTGATCAATGGCACGAAGGAAAATGCTAGCAGCATTACAGTAATTGCTTAATTAGAAATTCTTACTAACTTTTAGTTTGATTTACTGTTACACATTACAAAACTACGAGGCTGCAAGTAATTAATTTAATAATTCAAAGGATTATCACCATCTAATCACCTTAATTATAAATAATTGAGACAACATCAAAGAGAATATCATTCAATTATAACATAAATTGCAACTGCTCAATGTAAATAAACAAAGTATCATTTAATTTCAAAATAACTAAAATTACTCATCAGTAACAGAAAACACAATAATCAATTCAATTGCAAAATAAAAAAACAAAAATCAATTCAATTGTTTACCCTCAGCAAAATTGAAATTGATAATTGTTGATGCAGTTTTCTGGTCGCACCAAGATGTCGCTGCTATCTTCTGGTCACACCTACCTTGAGCAGGATTTTCAGCTGGTTCTTGCATTTCTTGATTCGCTGAAACGGTGGTTCCTTCTTGCCTGTATCCACAAAAAAAATATCAGAGGTCGCCGGGTATTTTTCCTGTGAAAACCCTCCGACGCTCAAGTTAGTAATCGGATTGATTCTTTTAAGTTCTCTCTTAATCAGAGAAAAATCAAAAAATAGAAATTTGAGAAAGAAAGATAATGTAATCGAATCCCCCTCCCTTACCCTTTTTCAGATATTTATCCTCCTTTTTTCTCTAGGACCCTTACTCGGGCGTTATCCTCTGCATTCATTGTGCCTGTGTCTTTCTGACAGCTATGGGTCACAGTGACAGGATTTGGGGGTGTGGGGATGTCTTACGGTTATGGGTTATAGTGACAAAACTTAGGGGTGTGGGGATGTCTGACGGTTTTGGGTTACAATGACGAAATGTTGATGCCGCAAGAGTATGTGATGGTTATCTGTAATAGTGTCGAAACTCCATAGCGTGGGGGTGCCTGTTAGTTATCGATCATCGTGACGAGACTTTATAGTGTGGGGGTATCTGGTGGCTACTTTCTCTTTCTCTGAGGGAATAGTTCACCGTGCTGAACTACAGATGTGGGGCTGCCATGTTCGGATTTAGCTTAACTCCCGTCCTCTTCTTGGTGCTGCTCATAACGTGACCAGGGCTCGCTTGATGACTGTGAACATTCCAGCTCTTTCTGACTTTGCTTGAGCAGGATGAGAGCACTTGACCTCGACCAACTTTGAACATTTGACCCCGACCAACTTTGACACCGAGCAGAGGTGTCTTTGTCCTAGGGGTCTAGGCTTCTGTTTTGGCTGGCTTGGCCTCGAGCAGGCTTGCTCTTCGTTTTCCAAACACCAGTCCTACAGTTTCTAGTCTTGAGAATGAAATGGGATAAGATTATAAATTACTTGTCCGAGTAGGTTTCCTCCATTTTTTGATTTTTATGATGTGCTTTCCACTTCTTTAGTTACTTCGCATTTAATGTGGGTCGCGTGGGTTAATCTGGGCCACTCATTTGAAATTTGAAGATGCAGTACCTTGAACAGTCACGCTCCCTTGAGCAACGTGCCGTCTGTTGGAGTGACTCGCTTTCCCCTTTATAAATCCTTAATTTCATTGTTTTTGCTTTCTTATCTCGCCACATTGCTTAAAGTTGAAGCCTGCTGTTTGCAAGTGAAATCTACCTTCTTGGTTCCAGTCGTCGCTATTTGCGCCTCCCAAATCAGTCTCGGGTATAAATTCTTTGACTTCTTCTTCTCGTTCTTGTCCTTTTGGTTTTGTGGGTTTTTGTTTCCCATTTTGGTTGGCTGTAGTCTTCAGGAAAAATGTCTGCCACACAACAACCCAAAAGGATGTCCCCTGAAGAATCTTCTTCGTCTAATGACTCCCGAGCCGATATGGGGTTATAATAAGAGACCCGAGTCCTGAATAGGCCATTGATATTACCGGTGATGTTGTTAGGGGTGACGTTCTAAAAGAAACCTGGCCAAATAAAAGGCAAAGGACCGGTCAAAGGTTGGAGGCCGAGTCATTTGCTATTGACTACATGAGGTGTGAGACCTCCCAACAGGACTTAGATAGGCTTAGGTCCACCTGCAGTATCCCTGTCAGCGTTGACCTTCGTCTTCCTAGCAAGAATAACACTCCCAGCCGTCCTCCTCGAGGGTATGTCACCCTCTACCTTGAGTGCTTTAGGTGGGGTGTTAGGTTACCCTTACAGCCTTATTTTGCCTGAGTCCTTTCTGAACTGCACTTGGCATCAGGTCAACTAAATCTAAATGGGTGGAGAGTTTTATCTGGCTTGTACATCTTGTGGAATTGATGTAACCCGGGTGAGCCCATGGTAGACAATATAAAGCACCTATACCAGCTGAAAAGCAGCCCAAAAGACGCAGGCTGGTATTACTTCACCTCCAGCTCCAAGGGTAAAAAGCCCATCACTAACCTCCCTACATCTGGTGGCAACTGGAAGAGTAAGTTCTTTTTTGCTGGGGAGGACTGGGGGCGAGCAGCCTCTACTACGAAAGAAATTCCCTAAATTCCTTCTCGCTTTTGCACTCCAGGTCATTTGCTGCTCATTATGCTTTCTGATTTGGTTTTTCTTCGTACCCTTACTCATTGTCGTTTTTGGTCTGTGTAGTTTCTTGGAGCGTATCACATCGGATCGAGGAGGAGCTAAAGTTGCACGTTAACACTGCCTTGGACAACACTAGCTCGTACAAAAAGTTATTGACTCACTACAATCTCGTCGAGTTCGGCTTAACGTCCGAGGAAGAAGACATGAGCAACATCCTTGCTCAATTGAAGAAGCCCTCTAGCACTGTTGAGAGCCCGAGCAGCTCCTTTGCTCCACCTAAAAGGTCCAAAGTTGACCTTACTGCTTTACCAGTCAAGGCTCTTCCTCCACTTCTTGAAAGCGAGAGAGTGGTCGGAGAAGCTCCTCTGAGGGACTCTGGTACTGCTGTCCCTATCAGGTCCCGGTTAGCACGTTTTAGGCAGCAGGCTGACTTCACCGAGCCTTACATCAAGGAGTTCAAAAAGCACATACGGGAAGGCTTTGTTAGTGAATTGGAGTCCTCTAGCCTTAATGACTTGGCCAATTCCTTCTAGCGCTCTACATGTTAGGCCGCTGCTGCCTCCACAGCCTTCAAGACCAGAGTTTTGAATTTCGAGAAAAAACTCATAGTTAAAAATCAGAGCTTGAAAAAGAATTTGGAGAAGGAACAGGAGGAGTCAGCAAAGCTCCGGATCAAAATCTCCACATTTGAGGAGAGAGCTGCCATGGCCAAGTCAAAGGCATTCTAGCTCGAGAAGGAGCTGTCCATGGTTAGAGATGAGCTCGTGAATGCCAGGAAAGATCTCGATGTCCAGAGATTTTTCTTTGAAAGGACCATGAAATCTTTATATGCCTGCTTATCTTGCTCGATCCGTCTCTGGCTTTGTTTAGCTCTTTGTCTCGCCTTGGGGAGGCTTTGAGACTTATGGCCTTAGTTTTATATGTTTTTATAAACTTTAACTTGCTTGAATTGAATCGATTCTACAACTGTTTCCCTTACTTTTATTTATGAACAAGGTTTTATATACTTTAACTTGAAGGAAACTGAATATTCATCCTATTATACAAAGGAACTTACTGAAAATACTTTATCAAATACTTTGCATTCTATGGCCTCTTGACTTCTCGTCCATCATGATAAGATAGTCTGTAAGCCCGGACCGGTCACCTGTGAGACTCTGTAGGGACCCTTCTAATTTGGGCTTAACACCCCCTAATTGGGATCATTGGTGCTTTGTTTTACTCTTCTAAGCACCCATTCCCCCACCTTAAATTGGCAGATGTGCACGTTTTGGTTGTAGTAACAAGCAACCTTCTGCTGATACTCTGCCACCTTCATTGCTGACCTCTCCCTTCTTTCTTCTAGCAGATCCAAATTTGCACAAATCTGCTCGTTGTTCTGCTCCTTATTGAAATGCTCTGTCCGATGTGTGCCTACCCTTATCTCTGCTGGGATCACTGCTTCATGCCCAAATGCTAGAGCAAACGGCGTCCCGCTCGTAGAGTTCTTGTGTGTGGTTCTATAAGCTCATAACACGCCAGGCAGCTCATCTACCCATGGTCTTGATCCCAGCCTCTACTTGCCCATTTGCCTGTGGATGTGATGGTGAGCAGAACTTCATCTCTATTCCCATGTTTGTGCAGAAGTCTCTGAACTTATTGTTGTCAAACTGTCTCCCATTATCCGTAACCAGCGCATGGGGGATCCCATGCCTACAAATCACATTTCTCCAGACGAAATCGGTGGTTTTGCTCTCTGTAATACTGCTCAAGGCCTCTGCTTTAACATATTTAGTAAAATAATCAATCGCAACCATGGCATATGTCGCAGATGCTCGTCCCTTTGGTAGCGGTCCGATCAGATCATTTCTCCATTAAGCAAATGGCCATGGTGAGTTCATCATAGTGAGGTTCTCTGGTGGTTGAGCTATGAAAATGGCAAAGCGCTGGCAACTATTGCAAGTCCTGGTCTTTTCTTGTGTGTCTTGGTGCATTATGGGCCAGAAATACCCTTGCTTCAAGACTTTAAAAGCTAAAGACCTTGCACCAGAGTGGTTTCCATAAATCCCCTCATGTATTTTCCTGAGCACGTTGTCGGCTTCTTCCTCATCCAAGCAGCGTAACAGTGGTAAGGTGTATCCTCGTCGGTACAACACTCCATCGATCAGTGCATACCTTGCTGCTTGACACCTCAACTTCCTTGTTTGCTTCATATTGGCAGGTACGATCCCTTTCTTAAGGTAGGAGACAATCGGGTCCATCTACGTGCTACTCGAGGTCATACTCATCACCTTGTCTTCCTGCTCAATACTCGAGCTGGTCCTGGTCTCCATAAAATTGACTGGGCATTTTGGGGTCTGATACAGTAGCCATTCAAGCATTATATCTGCTCAAAAGTTTTCTGCCTTCGAAATCTATTCTACATCCACTGCTCGAAACTTCCCAACTAATTGCCTCACCTTCCGAAGGTAGGCCTCCATCTTCTTGCCTTCCGCTTGGAAGCTTTCGTTGAGGTGATTTATAAGTAACTGGGAATCCGTTCGGATTTTCACTTCCTCTGCCTTCATCACTAACAGATGTTTTAGTCCTGCAATGATGGCCTTGTACTCAGCCTAGTTATTAGTGGCTTTAAACTCAAGCTTCACGGCATATTGAATTTTTACCCCTTTAGGGCTAAGTAGAACCACTCCTACTCTTGCTCCTTAATCCCCACGCGATCCATCTACTGTAACCCCCTTTAGAGCTCGCTCGTCATCTGTACCTTTATCTAATTCTGTACATTTAGCCACAAAATCTGCCAGAGCTTGTGCTTTAATTGCTGTACTAGACTGATAGTTGATGTCAAACTCGCTGAGCTTTATTAACCACTTCACCAACCGACCTAAGGTCTCTGGCTTGTGCAAGATTTGTCTAAGTGGCTGGTTCGTCAAGACCACTATTGAGTGCGCTTGAAAATAAGGCCTTAACTTTCGAGCTGCTGTTACTAACGCGAGCGCCCATTTCTCTACCTGCGGATACCGAGTCTCAGCTTATAGCAAAGCTTTGCTCGTGTAATACACTGGGTATTATATCACTGACTCCTCTCTTACTAGGACTGAGCTTATGGTGCACTGGGACATGGCCAAGTACAGGTATAAAACTTCTCCTGCTCGTGGTGTCGACAGTAACGAGGCCTTTAACAAGTACTCCTTTAATTGCTTAAATGCCACCTCACATTCTGGTGGCCACTTCGTCTTCTTCCCTATTTTCATCTCCTGGAAGAAGACATGGCACTTGTCCGTTGCCTAGGAGATGAACCTGTTCAGGACTGCTAGCTTATCCGTAAGACTCTGTATCTCATTAAGAGTGAACGGGAACTTTATTTTTACTACCGCTTTTGTCTTTTCTCGGTTGATCTTAATTCCTCTATTACTGACCATGAAACCCAAGAACTTCCCCGAACCTACTCCAAAGGCACATTTCTCTAGGTTAAGCTTTATTTTATACTCCTTTAAGAGCGCGAAGGTCTCTTCTAGATGCTTGACATGTTCGTTTGCATCCTTGGACTTGGTGATCGTGTCATCCACGTAAACTTCCATTGTGCGGCCAATCAGAGGTTTAAAGATCTTGTTCACCAACCTCTGATATGTTGCTCCTGCATTCTTTAAACTGATGGGCATGACCTTGTAGCAGAACAGACCTTGATTGGTGATAAAGGCCATGCATTCCTTGTCCTGCCCAAACATAGAAATTTGGTTGTAACCGAAAAACGCGACCATGAAGCTAAGCAAACCATGCCTGGTTGTGAAGTCAACAAGCTGGTCTATTTTCAGCAGAAGGAAACTGTCTTTAGGAAAAGCCTTGTTTAGGTCTGTGAAATCCATACACATTCTCCATTTTCTATTCGCCTTCTTGACCAGCACCATGTTCGAGATCCATTCAGGGTAATTAACTTCCTTATGAATCCTGCCTTTAACAACTTATCCACTTCGCTGTTCATGGCGTCATATCTTTCCTGGTTGACACACCTCTTCCTCTGTTTTACTGGCTTCGTCTCTCTTCTCACTGCTAGCTTATGGCATGCCACCTTCGAGTCAATCCCTGGCATGTCATCATGCGACCAAGCGAACACATTAGAATGGGCTGGCAAGTGCTCGATCAGATTCCTCAGCTGCTCGCTTATGCTCGAGCCGATCTTAACTTTCTTCTCCCGGTTATCCGATCTTATTTGGATTTCCTCCAACTCTTCAGTGGGTTCTTGCCTTCATTTCTTTGACTCCCCCCTAGCGTCCAGCGATGTCGCCTGCATCGCTTCTTTAGCCGCTGTTGCATAGCAGCTTTTAGCGACCCTCTGATCGCCCTTAACAACCCCCACCACTCCGTTCATTCGATATTTCAATTCCAGATAGTGTGTTGACATCATCGATTGACTGATTCTCATGAACGATCTTCCCAATATCACCTAGTAAGGGTTGACTTCGTCCACCACCACGAAGTCAAGCATTATATTCTTCTCGAAGGGCTTCAAGCCTATCGTACTGGCAAATTCACGATTTCTAGGGGGGTCAACCTTCCCCCACCGAATCCTTTCAAGGAGGTGTTCGTGTGCTCGAGCCTTGCGTCTGCTATTCCCATCTCGTCCAGGGTGGACTTGAAGAGAATGTCTACTGAACTTCCCAAGTCCATCAGAATCCGGTTGAGCTCCCTATTTGCAATATTTGCCTTTACAATTAGGGCATCTTCGTGGGGATACAGGCTATTTGGTTCTGGCTCTCTTCGCGGCAAGCATATTAAGCAAGACCTCCCGATTAGCAGAAGCATATCTACTATAGTTTTTCCTAGCTCTGTTCGAGTCTCCGGCCATCGTCGACCCTCCTGCTATCACCCTCACAACAGGCTATTTGCAGTTCATATCACAAGCCTGGTCATTCTCTGCCTGTTGCCACTCTACTACCAGGTGTCCTCCATCGATGAATTCATCCAGATACCGATTTCTCACTAAATCCTCCACCAGGTTCTTTAGATCACGGCACTGAGATTTTGAATAGCCATAATCATTGTGGAATCTGCAAAGCCTGCTCCTGTCCCTCCTATTCGCCAGCTTGGACATTAGTGCTGGGGAACACAGCAGGCCTCGTTCCTCCACGACATGGAACATCTCCTCTAGCGACACCTTCAGAGGAGTGTACTGCCTGTAGGTAGGACTTTGGTCGATTATCTGCATGGTCCTGTCCTTGGTAAAGTTGCCCGCGTGTGAAGGCAGTGGGTAATCAATTCTGTTATGGCTCTGCACGGGCCGATTCATAGCGGGATTACGAGGCGGGTTACCACCAAATTGACGGTAATCCCTTTAGTCCCTGCTCGTAGACCTGCGGGGTAGAGCGTGACCCATTCGCAGTTGGGGGTTCCTTTAGTAAGGGTTGTAAGGAGCAGCTCGATTCCTTGCCCCTCTGAAGGGTGACAAACCCTGAGCAGTCCCCCCTTTCTCCCTATGTTTTGCTCCGCCGGTTTGCTCGCTCCTCAACTTCGCTGTTTTTTCCTCCATAATCACGATATCCCTCTTCATCTATTTATATACATCAGAATATGAGCGGATCAAGGGACTTCATAAATTGTACCAGGGCCTTCCCATCCTTACCCTTTCCTTCAATCCTCTCAACGACTAGGGGTGATTGAATGCCTCGAGCTCTATGACTGCCCGGTGATACCTCTTGACGAACTCTCGGAGGGACTCGTCCTCCCTCTGTTTCATCTCTACCAACTCCATCATATCATCTTCAGAAGCCACCACCCTACGGAACTGCTTCGCAAATTCCATGCACATCTGCTCTAAGCTCTGGATGCATCCCCGTGGTAACTTGCGGTACCATTCTCGCGCCCTTCCTTCCAAGGTAAGTGGGAAGGCTCTACATCTTTGCACTGCTGTCAAGCCCTAGACTCCAGTTATGCCATTGAAGTGCTTGATGTGTACCAACGGATCACTCTTCCCCGAAAACTTTAGGTCGGGAAAACGAAAATCCTTGGGAATGGTAACACTCATAATCTTCACTGAAAGTGGAGACTCATTATCTAACATGATCCATCAACTCGGGGTTTTCCCATGTCCCCTGATATCCTCAACGACATGAGCCAGCCTGCGGACCTCTCCCTCTAGCTCTTCCGCGCGGGAAAGATTCCGCGGAGCAACTTGCACATGTTCTTGTGTCGTGTCCTGTAAGTGTTGTCTGAGCTCTCTCCCCTCTAAGTTTGCCTCCTCCTTTCCAGCCATGTTCTCTACTCTCTGCCTTTGGGCTCTGGTTCCCACGTCCCCCCCCCTCAGTGGGAATATTCCCACGACTAGATTCGGGAACGTCATCACATGCTCTCCTCTGTCCATCCCTGAGTTCTTGTAGGATGGACGTTAGTGTCTCTATCTGTTTTTCTATCTGGTCCATCCTTTATTTCATCTTTTTATCTCAGGCCTCATTGGCCGCCTCCTTTAGAGTCACCGATTCTTTAGGACTTACTCCTCTTTGGCTATTGCCTATCATTGTCACGTTATTTCCTGAGTGTGCTACGAATTTTGACTTTTTGAATTGATCCCCACAAATGGTGCCAAAATGTTGATGCACTTTTGTGGTTGCTCAAAGATGTTGCTGCTATCTTTCGGTCGCACCCCCTCGAGCAAGATTTCCAGCTGGTTCTTGAGTTTCTTGATTCGCTGAAACGATGGTTCCTTCTTGCCTGTATCCACAAAGAAAATATCAGAGGTTGCCAGCTGTTTTTCCAGCGAAAATTCTCCGACGCTCAAGTCAGTAATCGGGTTAATTCTTTTAAGTTCTCTCTAAATCAGAGAAAAACCATAAAATAGAAAGTTGAGAAAGAAAGAGAATGGAATCGAATCCCCCTTCCTTTACCTTTGTTAGATATTTATCCCCCTTTTTTTTTCCCTAAGACCCTTACTTGGGCGCCATCCTCTGCATTCATTGTGCCTGTATCTTTTTGACAGCTATGGGTCACAGTGACGAAATATTGATGCTGCCGGGTATGTGACGGTTATCGGTAATAGTGACGAAAGTCCGTGGCATGGGGGTGCCTGTTAGTTATCGATCGTCGTGACAAGACTTTATAGTGTAGGGGTATCTGGCAGCTACTTTCTTTTTCTCAGAGGGAATTGTTCACCGTCCTGAACTACAGATGTGGGGCTGTCATGTTCGGGTTTAGCTTAGCTCCCTTCCTCTTCTTGGTACTGCTCATAACGTGACCAGGGCTCGCTTGATGACCGTGAACATTCCAGCTCTTTCTGACTTTACTCGAGCAGGATGCCAGCACTTGACCTCGACCAGCTTTGAACACTTGACCCCGACCAGCTTTGACACCGAGCAGGAGCGTCTTTGTGCTAGCAGTATGGGCTTCTGTTTTAGCTGGTTTGGCCTCGAACAGGCTTGCTCTTCATTTCCCAAACAATAATTTCTATCATTGAAAAATTAATAATAATATATAAATCCTAGAATAGTGAATTGACAGGAGAACTCACTTCAAAATTGAAAGATTGAGCGAGAGAGATCAGAGAGAGATAGAGGCAAGTGAGTGAATAGTAACTGAGCAATGGCTGAGCTAGTGAGAGAAAGAAAGAGTGAATAGACTCTAAGTGAGAGAAAAAGTTAAGTGCATTTTTTGTTTTTAATGTTTAAAATTCGATTTCAGCTCATAATACAAAAGCTGTTTACGGTTGATTTGTTTTTCTTTCACTGCCAACATATATAATGGCAGTAAATACCCATTTTAACCTTGCAGCCGATTTAATTCCTTGCAAAGTGACAGCAAAGTTTTACTCATTTGCAGGGAAATATTTTTCAGCCGCAAACATTCCCCGCAAAAGACCATTTGTTTTGTGGTGCAATATGTAAAATACAAAGAAGACGAAGGTCATCATCGTGCCTATCTTCCTAATGAATACTAGAAGATAACTACAGAACATAAAAATGGTACCCGGTTGATTCAATTGCTAAGATTCCTTATCGGAGGGTAAGGTTAGGCACAAAGGAAAAACTAATGAGTTCTATCCATAGTAGTACAGCATTATTTGGCAGCAACAATATTAATTTTAGAGAGAATATTGTAATTTGATGTGATTATTTGTTTCCTATGGTGTCAATATGGAGATGAATAAATATCTTTTTCTATATAATTACTATCATATACATACTAATTCAAACAATTAACATAATCTAGCTAGGCCTCCATTACTAAATTTCTTCTTGGTGTTTACTTTAAACAAAGCATCATAACTGTATGAACTGGTTCTGGTTCTCACTAGCAAAAGGCTTAAGCTTTTACACGTATATTGATAGATAGATAACTAGAGAGAAAGAGAGAGCATGCCTCACACAAGTCAAGACAATCAACCATTTTGACAACCAACTTTTGGGCTCCTTCGGAATAGGAGGCATCACAAACTGCACGACACATCACCGTTGGCTCCCAGCTCAAACCAGATGAGTATTCCAACACATTTAAAATGCTCCAGACTCTCATGCTGCGCATCACTAGCTGAAGGGCAGTGTAAGTAGTTATCAGAAACGCCTTCCCGAGAGGCGGCGCTCCTTAACTTCTTATTACAAGGATCAATCTCACCAGTCAATTTGAAACAAGAACAGGACTGCCTTGAATGATGGGGCTTGCCCACCAAGATAGGGGCTTTCACTATTTTTTCTGTTTTCATCATCAACTGTGAAAGCCAACCATTTGCAAAAATACACTTTAATTAGCTCTAAACGCTTATGTCCACAACCACCCAATTTCTTCACAGGGCAAGGAATGTGACCATTCTCCCTAGCTTTCGACTCAGATATTTTCCTCATAAGTTTCTTTCAGCTGAATTTAATCCAGGACTTTTTATCTAAAGGCAATGGTAGAGATTCTCCTCCATGTAAGTAAGCTTTCCCTTTGTCAAAATGACTCGTATATATACATGTTAATTCCGTCTTGCAAGTAGCCATCACGAATTTCCCGAAAACAATTAAGGCAATGATCATAGGAATATCTAGGGCGACTTCTATAATAATCAACTATAGAGGTTTTACAGTTGTTGCTGCCACGAAACGCAGCATATATGAGCATATTATCGATATTTTCAGAAAGCTAAAATGAAGAAACTAGTATTTTTGTAGATGTTGATCTTACCAAAACAAACTCTTATTACTTTTACATAAAACTTGTGGTACCTCTATCTCCGACGATTCTAATCCTGTCCACAACGAAACAAAGGAGTTTACTATAGGCTTTAGAAAGAATTAATCAGTTAAATCAAATTAATAGTTACCTTTAATTTTGGCCTCTATATCTTCTTTTCCTTTCACATGAACATGATGAAACAACTTTCTCAAAAAGGGATATAATTTATAGATGTAACAAATATTTCAAGTTACCTACAACGAATCACTAGAAATGCTCTTCTTTGAACTTATATGATAAGGAATCTAATAAATAATCATGCAGTGAGTTAAATAAACTTGAACTATCTCACTATATATTATGCAAACATGCTTGACAGTTGCAATTTCCACAACAAAAGGGGAAAGACTTTGCTATCGCTTCCTGTGTGACATTGTAGGATACCTAAATTTTGTAACAAAAATCTAATATTAGAAATTAGATTGATCAGAAAACATAAAATTGAGAAACTTGCTATATAATAAAAGGCACACTTATAATATGAAAAAACAATACTGCAACATGCCTACATAAGTTCGACAATAGTATTCACATAGATAGAAATTTCGAATGACTTCTCTAGTAAAACTTGTAACTAGATTTAGTCGATGTTAATCCAGTATCATTGCATTCTGATGCTCATTTAGACAAAGTATTTGAATAATGATTAGTTCAGTGATATGTATAGGAGTTAGCTTCTAATTCATTCTGCTTGTGAAATTAACTGAGAATTATATAGCTTGAGAATATGCTTTACTGATTGAGTTTCAGTGCAATTTCACGTCCTCACTCCACAGAGTTCTCGAAAGCTGCTGCTTCTGATCAGCACCCATCTTTCGAGCTTGTTGGGCATTCACAAGCTCCTCTCCCAATTGGCAGTTTTGACTTGCCCGTCATCTTCTAGACGATTGAAGTAATAACTTTCTCAGGAAAGGGATTATTCACTGAAAGAGTGAAGATATTACTTGCAGCGTTTGAATTCGAATTTAAATTGGATTTTAATTACCTTGCATAATTATGTAAGGTAAATAATTGTTTCTTCATTTAATAGTTGTGAAAATAAGAGATAAAAAAATTTATTATTTTTATTATTTGGGTAATATCGGGCAGGTCTTCTCGAGGCCCTTCCAGCTTGAGCAGAGAACCGACCACGGGCATAAAGACGACTTCATTAGACGTCAAAGCTAGTCAAGGTCGAGGAAGTCAGAGCCGTCCGAGCTCCGAGCTCTCCTGCCTGCTCAAGGTCGTTTTGCCCCAGTCAAAGCTAGTCAAGGTCGAGGAATCCAGAGCCATCCAAGCTCCGAGCCCTCCTGCCTGTTCGAGGTCGTTCACCCTGGTCAAAGCTGGTCAAGGACGAGAACCGAGCACTCCTTTCCGGCTCGCAGAAGGTGAGCCCCGAGCACAACTGGGTTGCGCCAGTCATGGGGCGAATGGAATGTAAGACTCGGCCCAGGGCAGCCCGACCCGTTTTCTCATGATCCTGGCACGCCTTTTAATGTCTGACTAGGGTCCCACATAGTATGGTGGTGGTACTATTGCCGATGGCCGGCACATGCCCCCACGGTGTCATCATTCCTAGCGTACATGCCCGACATGGTGATCTGGCCACGTGAACCGGGTTAAAGAAGACAGTCGAGCATCCCCATGGAATATTACACCAATCCCGGCTGTCAGAGGGACCCAGACACCACTGACGCGGGAATGGATGCTCTTGGAGAGAAAGAGCGTGAAAAATGGAGTATAAAAGGAAAGAGACGGGTACGTTACAGTTGTTGGAAATTCTGATTCACTAGGGGTTGGGAAATTTCACTCACAAGGAATTACAAAAGCATATACAGGTTCTTCCCATTCTTATTTTTCTCTGATCTGGATTCTCTGAAACACCATATTCATTCCAAAAGGGAGGGCAAAAAATATCCCTTTCATATTTCCGGTCTCTCTCACTAAGGGAGATACCAAAAAGAACAACTCGATTACTGACTTAAGCGTCGGAGGGTTTTCGCCGGAACACGCCCGGCTACCCCTGACCCTATTTTCTGTGAGTATAGGTTCGGGAGATCTCTGTTCTGGAAAAGACAGCGGAGTAGGACGAAAGAGACAATCCTGCTCGAGCTCGAGCTTATCGCGAGCAGAAGGTTCGAGGCACTGTTGAAAGCACGCGGGAAAAACTGCATCAACATTTATAGTTATTGAATTTCTATCAAACGGTTATAGACCAATTATATATTTTATATAATTGTGTAAGATAACATTCTCCTTTTAAATTGAAGGGTTAATGTATTTTCACTCTGACGGCAACCTCTAACTTATATCAACAAAAATAATTTTATGAGTAGCATGCAAAATGAATTATACGAGGTCAATGCTCTATTTTTATCTTGGTTTTTTTTTATGATAGAAAGTCATATTAAATTAAATTAGAAAGACAATTGATTGTGTGACAGTAATTTCAGTTGCCTTCCCTATGTTCGTACACCTGCTTAAAAGGCCAAAACACCTTTGTTTGATAAAAATCAAAGCTGACGTCAAAATTTTAGATAACTGATGTGTAATAACTATATGTTTTTGGAATTAAAATAGAGAGACAAACAATTAAAAAAATTTTAAAAAAAAGATTAATTATTATTGCTGGTTTATTTAGAAAGTTATTTGTTTGGGCAATACCGAACAGACCCCCTCGAGGACAGTCCAGCCAGAGTAGAAGACCTAATCGCTAGCACGAAGATATCCTTGCTAGGTATCAAAGCTGGTCGAGGTCAAGTGCTCCAAGGCTGGTCGAGCCCTGATCTTCCCATCCTGCTCGGTTATAAGAGATCCTCGAACCACCGAGCAGGACCCGGTCATATTACCGGAAACACCACGAACAGGGGAATCAAAGCTTGAGCAGAACAGACCTAAGCATGATGGCTCCTCCTCCCGACAACTTGTCACGACAATCGATGCCTGATAGGCACTCCACACCGTAAGGTTTCGTCACTGTAACCGATGACCGGCGCACGCCTCCACAATGTCATTATTAAACACGAACCTACATGGCACCGTCATTGGGTCACAAGAACCTATACCCGCCTGATATCCCACGACCCCAGATTGTTCCGCAGCAGCCCCTAGTTATTAGAAAGGCACATGCGTAATTAATGCTGAGGTAGGCGTTCAAGCAAAGGAGGGCGGGAAAACAGGAGGATAAATACCAGACAAGGGACAAGGCAAAGGGACTCTCTCTCTCTCTCTTTCTCTTTTCTTCAACCTTGGATTTCAACTCCAACCTTGGGACCCAGACTTGGATTTTCTCCCTCCCTTCACTTCTCTAAACTTTCTATTTTTTCGGTCTCTCAAATTGAGGGGGATACAAAAAGAATCAACCCGATCACTGATTTGAGCATCGGAGGGTTTTCGCTGGAAAAAACACCCGGCGACCCCTGACACCTTTTCTGTGGACAAAGGCAGGAAGACATCACCGTCCTAGTAAACAGAGAAAGGCAGGAGCTAGTAAGGAATCCTGCTCTAGCAACCAGCGAGCAGAAGTTTACAGCATCACTTGGGAACGAGCAGAAAACCGTATCAACATTTTGGCGCCTTCTGTGGGGATCAGTTCAAAAAGCCTCAATTCTCAGTACACTCAAAAAGCAACGTGATAATGAGAGGAAACAGCAGAAGAGGAGTAAGCCCGGAAGAGTCGGTGACCTTGAGGGAGGTGGCCAATGAGGCCCGTGATAAGGAGATACAACAAAGAATGGACCTGATGGAAAAACAAATGGAGACGCTGACAACCATCCTACAGGAGCTCAGGGACGAGCATAGGAAGGCAAGTCATGACGTTCCTAAATCTAGCCACGAAAAAGCTTCAACTAGGGGAAGTCTAGGAGACGAAGCCCAGAGCCATAAAGTACAAAACGTTGCTAGAAGGGAGGAGACAAACCTAGAGGAAAGGGAGTCCCGAAAGTACTTGCAAGACACGGCACCTACTTCCCGTGCGAAGGAATTAAAGGAAGAAGTGCGCAGGTTGACGCAGGTTGTTGAGGACTTTTAGGGAAATGGGAAAGCACCCAATTTGAGGATAATGTTGGACAACGAGTCCCCACTCTCAGCGAAAATCACGGGCGTCACAATCCCTAGGGATTTCCATTTCCCTGACTTGAAGTTTTCACGAAAGAGTGACCCGCTGGTGCATATAAAACGTTTCAACTACATGACCGGAGTGCAGGGCTTGACAGCAGCCCAAAGGTGTAGAGCCTTCCCGCTTACTTTGGAAGGAAGGGCGAGAGAATGGTACCGCAAACTACTGCGGGGGAGTATTATAAGCTTCAAACAAATGTGCATGGAATTTACGGAGCAGTTTTGGGGGGCGGTGGCCCCCGAAGATGACATGATGGAACTAGTAGAGATAAAGTAGAAGGAGAAGGAGTCCCTCTAAGAATTCGTCAAGAAATACCACAGGGCAGTCTTGGATCTTGGGGCATTCAATCACCCCCAGGCACTGCGGAGCCCCTCGATCCCCTCGTACTCCAACGCATACGAACAGATGAAGATGGACATAGTCATCAAGGAGGAAAAATCCGCGAAGCTAAAGAGCGAGCAGAGCAATGGGACAAAGCGAAAATAGAAAGGGGGGCCTGCTCGTAACGCATCTACTTCTAAAGGAGTGAGGGATCGGGTTACTCCCTATAAGCCCTACCAGAGGGCTCCCCTTCCGCGAGTGGCTCCCGCTCCACTTCTCAGGTCCCCAAGCCGAGACCGTAGAGAATATTGACAGTACAGTGGCAACCTGCCTTGCAATCCCCCCGTAAATTGGCCTATGCAGAGCAACAACAGAGCCGATCGCCCATTGCCTCCACACCCGAGAAACTTTCCCCAGGATACAGAGCCCCGCCTACAGACAATACACCCCTCTGAAAGTTTCACTTGAGGAGATGTTTCAAGTTGTAGAGGAGAGAGGGTTGTTATGTTCCCCGACGCCGATGTCCAAACCAGCAAACAGGAGGGATAAAAGCTGGTTCTGCCAATTCCACTGCAATCATGGCCACGCGACGTCACAGTGTCGTGACTTAAAAAACCTTGTGGAGGACTTGGTCAGAAACCGGTACCTGGACAAGTTCGTTGAGGGGACACCCGGTAGTCGAGCAGCAGCAAGCAGGAGATGGTCCAGCTTGTGACATAGACCGTGAGCCACCTGCTGTGAGAGTGATAGCAGGAGGGCCCGTGATGGTAGGAAATTCAAACAAGGCTTGGAAGAATTACAGCAGATACGCCTCTGCCTGTCAGGAAGTTCTGCTCATATTGCCCATCGCAAGAGCCAAGATCCGACAAGTGCCCATCATGTGGACGGAGGAGGATGAAGAAGGAGTCCTGTACCCCTATGAGAACGCCTTGGTGATAAGGGCGGATGTCGCCAGTAGGAAGCTCAATAGGATGTTGGTGGATTCAGGGAGTTCGGCAGATATTCTCTTCAAGTCCACTCTCGAAGATATGGGAATAGTGGACGTGAGGCTCGAGCAGAATAAGCTCACGAAAAAATGCAAAGGCCGTAAGTCTCAAAGCCTAAACCTAAGGCGAGACGGTGCCAAGCATGAGCCAAATGAAGGCTCGAGCAAGATAAGCTCACGGAGAAATGCCAAGGCCAAATGTCTCAGAGCCTAACTTAAGGTGAGATGGGGCTAGAAAGGCTCGAGCTAGAGGAGCTTGCAAATGAAGCTAAATGCCAAAACCGCAAAGTCTAACTTTGAGCAAGTCAAGAAGGCAGATGCAGCCAGAATGAGCTCGAGCACAACAAGCTCGCACAGAAAGATACCGCAGCCTTAGGACTTAAAGTCTATCAAGGTTAAGGTAGAACGGCCGAAATTCATAAGGGGTTAGTCCAGTTAGTCACATTTTGGCAAGACGAGCAGAAGCAAACCATAGTCAAAGTTATGTGGGAAAGGCCCAAAGTCTGCTAAAAGTCCACCCCACGGAAGATTTCAGAATAAATTAAAAGTACGGAGATAACATAAGAAATATATGTTATTTATTCCATTACCAAGATTACAAAGTACAAAAAAAAAAAGTACAGTAAAGCCATTCAGGGGGCTTGAGCGATCGAGCAAGCGATGGGGCTAGGGCTTCAAAAGTGGGACAACTCAAAAATCCTACTTGGCAGTAGGAGCGGCTGGGGCTTCAATGATTAGAGGAGCAGCCTCTCCAGACCTTACAGCATCCACTCCTTCCTGAGCAGAAGGGTCCCTTGGCTTCTGAGTCTGGGCATCTTACTTCTTTATGTAAGCATCTACACCTGCCTCGAGTTTGGACATATCTAGCTCGGGATACTCCTTGCCCAGGACAGACATGATGCACTCATAGCTGAAGGTCACCCCTTTATTATACTCCTCCGTAAGCTAATCCTCCAGGGTGTCCACCTTATGCTGAAGGTGAGAACTCGCTAGTCCTCTCAAAAGTAAACCTCTGCACATCGAGGTCCTTGCGAGCGTTTACAAGTTCATCCCGGACCCTGGACAGCTCCTTCTCGAGCTGAGAAGCCTTGGACTCCGCTAGGGCAGCCTTCTCCGCGAAGGTGGAGATGTCAGTGCGAAGCTTGGCCGTTTCTTCCTCCTTTTGCTCGAGCGACTGCCTCAAGCCCTGATTATCTGCCTTGATCTTCCTCTCAAAAGTCATGGCCTTGGTCTTGAAGGCAGTGGAGGCAGCTGTAGCCTGGCACGAGAGGCGCTGGAACATGTTGGCCAACTCACTAATGCTGGAGGACTTCAACTCCTCCACGAACTTCTCCTCCATATGCTTGGTGAGGTCCCTGACATAGGGATCAGCAAAATTGGGCTGCTGCTTTTGAGATTGCCCCGATTGGGATCTGGCCAGGATGACAACTCTTGGGCCCCTCTGAGGAGCTTCTTCGACTGCTCACTCGCTCTCCTGAGTAGGAGGAATGGCCCTGATTGGCGAGGCAGCGAGGTTAACTCTGGAAATCTTGGTTGGAGCAGAGGAGCTGCTTGGCCTCTCCACCATGCTCGAGGCCTCTTCAACAGAGAGAGAACACCGCTCACGTCTCCTTCCCCGGGGATTAAACCAAACTCGGCAAAGTGCTGGTGAGTCAATAGCTCCCTACATGAGCTCGTGTTATCCAAGGCGGTGTTAATATGCGCCTGCAGTTCCTCCCCAACTCGGTACGACATGCTCTAAGAAACTGCGAGACAGACCAAAAAAAATAATAAGAGAGAATAAGCAGAAAAGTCGAAGCAGAAAGAACGATGGGCAGCAGACGACCTGGGGTATAAAAATGAGAAGGAATTTGAGGAACCTCCTTGGTGGCAGAGGCTGCTCGCCCCCAGTTTCCCCCAGCAAAGAAGAATTTGCCATTCTATTTACCACCAGAGGTGGGGAGGTCAGTGATGGGTTTCTTGCCCTTTAAGCTGGAAGTGAGGTAATAACAACCCGCGTACTTTGGACTGCTTTTCAACTGGTAGAGAGGCTTTATTTCATCTACTATCGGCTTACCCAAATTGCACCACCTCCACAGAACATACAACCCCACTAGAACCTTCCACCCATTCGGGTTCAGCTGCCCCAGTGCCAAATGCAATTGGGATAGGACTTGGGTAAAATAGGGTTGAATGGGCAACCTAACACCCCACTTGAAACATTCTAAATAGAGGGTAACATACCCTCGAGGAGGACGGCTAGGCATATTATTTTTACCAGGAAGACGCAGGTCAACATTGGCAGGAATATGGTACATGGCCCTAAGTCGTTCTAAGTCGTGGTGTGAGGTCTCACACCTTATGTTATCTATTGCAAACGACTCAGGCTCTAACCTTTGGCCGGCCCTCTGCCTCTATAGCGGCCGAGCTTCCCCTACAGCCTCGACCTCTTTCAGACTTGGGTGTCTCACCGGAACCCCCCTAATGGTCTCGGAGTCACTCAAAAAAGATTATTCTTCAAGAGACATCCGGCGGGGTTGCTGAGTGGCTGACATTTTTCTTTTCCTAGGGACACAATCTACCAAGTGGGAAACCAAAAAACCCAAAAAATGAAAAAAATAAGAACGAGAAGAGGGAGAAGAGTTTATACCTGAAATGGGTTTGACGAAGGCAAATAACAACGACGGCGAAGAAGAAGGTGGATTTCACTTGCAGGCGGCTGTTTTTGGTCTGAACAAAGTTTGGAAATAAGAAGAGGCACAGTAAAGAAATTCGGGATTTATAAAGGGGAAAGCAAATCATGCCAATAGACGGCACGTTACTCAAGGAGACGCAACTGTTCAAATAACCGTCTCTTCAAAATTCAAACGAGCGGTCCAGATCAGCCCATGCGTCTCACATTAAATATGAAGTGACGGAAAAGGCGAACAGCTCAGCGTAACAAAGTAAAAAGAGGGAACTGGCTCAAACTAGAAGTTTCCAGTCTTATTTCGTTTCACTCTCAAGACTAGAAACTGGGGGACTGGTGTTTGGGCAATGCCGAGCAGACCCCTCGAGGACAATCTAGCCAGAGCAGAAGACCTAATCGCTAGTACGAAGATACCCTTGCTAGGTATCAAAGCTGGTCGAGGTCAAGTGTTCCAAAGCTGGTCGAGCCCTGATCTTCCCAGCTTGCTCGACTATAAGAGATCCTCGAACCACCAAGTAGAACCCGGTCATATTGCCGGAAGCACCACGAACAGAGGGGAATCAAAGCTCGAGCAAAGCAGACCTAAGCATGACGACCCTTCCTCCCGACAACTTGTCACGACAATCGATGCCTGACAAGCACCTCACGCCGTAGGGTTTCGTCACTGTAACCGATGGCCGGTGCACGCCTCCACAGTGTCATTATTAAACATAGACCTATACGGCACTACCATTAGGTCACAAGATCCCATATTCGCCTGTCATCCCATGCCCCCAGGTTGTGCCGCAGCAGCCCCTAATTGTCAAGAAGGCACAGGAGCAATCAATGCTGAGGTGGGCGTCCAAGCAAAGGAGGGCAGGAAAACAGGAGGATAAATACCAGACAAGGGACAAGGTAAAGGGACTCTCTCTCTCTCTCTCTTTCTTTTCTTCAACCTTAGATTTCAACTCCAACTTTGGAACCCAGACTTGGATTTTCGCCGAAAAAATACCCGGCGTCCCCTGACACCTTTTCTGTGGACAAAGGCAGGAAGACATCACCATCCTAGTAAACGGAGAAAGGCAGGAGATAGTAAAGAATCCTGCTCGAGCAACCAGCGAGCAAAAGTTACAGCATCACTTGGGAACGAGTAGAAAATCGTATCAACACTTTATGAAATTTTAATTGTTATAATTGAGGAAGAGGTTTATTAAGATAAATTAAGGGTTTATCAAAAAATCAAAAAGATAAATTAAGGGTGGCAAGCTTGGCAAAAGGTTTTGGCCGGGTCGGCCGTTCATACAAACATTAAACTTAGCCCATATGATAAATTAAAGGATATGGGCTTAATTTTTTAAAGTCCGTTCATAACAGGCTTAGTTATGGGCTTGATCTGAAAAGCTTGAACTTTGTAACTTATAAAAAAGTAAATAAACAAAAAAGAATCAAAATCAAAATTTAGAATATCAAAATATCGTGTCATAAATCAAAGTCCTATAATCCTCTAACCCAAAGTTAAATAAGTTGCAAGCAAAATAAAACATTTGAAAACAGCCAAAGTCTCCAAAACACAGCCACCTCCCCTGTCACAGTCTCTGCTCGTGCTTACAACCATCATCGCCACCATCAGAACGCTTCACATCAGGTAGCCAACAGCACGCGTCGCTTGCGATCCAATCAGCAGCACTTGTCACTCGTGACCCAGTTAGCAGCAGCCGTCACTTGCAACCCAGCCAGCTGCACTCCTTGCAAACCAGCCAGCAGTTACGTCCACATGACGCCCACGATGCCTCACGCCCCACAGCAACGAGCCTATTGTACCCACGTGATCTTTGAGGTACGGAGTGTTGGATATTTTATCCAATATTGTTGGATCCTTAATCCAACGTTGGATTTATATGTGAATAATTATGTGTTGTACACTGTCATATAAAGTTAATCCAAATTAAAAGTGATCTAATTAGGTTTTCGGTAATTTGAGCTTTAATGTATCTAATAGAGTATGGGCCTTTAATGTGTAGAAATTTAATGATATTCTAATTCTATAATTGGCAGAATTAGGAATACCAAGTGACAACAGAAAATGTTGTCTATATAAATTGTTATGATCCCCAAGTCACACGTATCGTATCAAATCTATTCTATTATTTATGGTATTTCATCACAAAAAAGAGTACACAGAGAAACTAAATGGCTCTTTAGGATATACATGTTGATTTAAAAGGCCAACTAAATATCCCTAAAGAATTATTCAGCGTTATGGACTCATGTACGCTTATGCATACTTAATTATTGATTCTTGGTAATACAACATAAATGTTCTTGTGTTTTAAATAATAGATTTTATTATAAAGAATTTAATTATTCTAGTAAAGAGAATAGGAGAAGTGCCACTGTCAATATCGAATTTTTCATATCTTGTAAGACAAAATTTAATTTATGTATTAATTAAATATTTATTAGGTTATGCATTTAGTTGTAATTGAGTAATTTTTTTAATTGCATCACATGAATATGCATTTAGATTTTCAACAAATTTGTAATTGTAATATTTATAAATTAACAAAATAGAAAAACTTTGCATAAATTAGATTAATTTGTTTTTTATATTAGTATCTTGTGATTTGTTATGTTATATTATTAACATTTTGTGTGTTGGATAATAATATATTGGACAATTATATATAATTTAAAATTTTTTTAATTTATAATTTTATTAAAAATTTAATAAAAACTCAAGTTCAGTCTGACCGAACTCAAGCTTATTGAAAATTGAATGAATTTTAAAAAGACTTAAGTCGTTCCCAAATGTATGAACTTATACTTAAACTTGCAAAGCCCCGGTCAGGCCCGTGCTCACCTAAGTGGCAGCAGCAGCACTCTTTTAAATTTATATTTTACAAAAGCCTTTTAAAAAAGTCGGGCTTATGTAAAGCCCGGCCCTGCCCAAAAGATTGGAAAAAATAGGATAACCCAAAAACCGAGTCCGATTCAAAAGCAGAAAACAGAAGACCCGAAAATTTGTCAAACAATATCGTATATTAAAAAATAAATAAATAAAATTCTCCTAAAACGTAATATCACTAGTACATACGTATATAGAGCAGCTTCACGAGCTTGGCCACCGAGGTGGAGTTTTAAAAGGCCATTCATTTTCAAAAGGCCTTATCTTCGTCTCTCTGCTTTCTCCTCGTCGCCGCTTTCCCAAATCCTCTCTCCATAACACAAACGACATGTCGTCCTCCACCATAGTAGGAGTGTCATCCACTCCATATCTAGAAGTGTCTAGTAAAAGAACAATACCACTAGCAACGACGTCGTCTGCGTTATGGTCTTTGCCTTTAACCGACAAGTCCCACTTCAATGCGTTAATAGCAACGTCGTCGGTAGCAAAGCCGTTGGGTTTCAAGAACGGCTTTGGTAGTGGGTTCGGGTTCAAACAGAGCCTTAAGTTTGTTCCTTCTGCAATAGCTACTCCCAATTCAGTCCTCAGTGAAGAAGCCTTCAAAGGACTCGGCGAATTCTCTAAGAATTCTGGTTCTCTTGACGGCAGCGACGGCGACGAAGATTATGAGTCTGATGAAGACGAACTCGCCCTTTCTAAGCTGGGTTTGCCTGGCCGTCTTGTTGAATCCCTCGAGAAACGTGGCATTACTCACCTCTTCCCTATTCAGGTCACTTCATTCTACTCTGCATAGCATAGGTTTTATCTTCAAATAGTTTAATTTTGTGGCTCCTTCTAGTATATGTTTGTAAGCTTAGTAGCTAAATTTTTTTTAATTATTTTATTTTCTCATTTGTGTTTGAACTCGGTGGCCAATCAAATTAGTTAAGGGGGCACAGTAGTTTAAAGGGTTTTGGTAAATACCCATTTTAGCTTAAGTTTTGAAAGTAATTTTTCAAAGTGAAATAGCTAAAGTGTTTTTGTTAGACACCCATTTTTTGAGAGGTTGTGGATTGGAAGGCAACTAAATCTCGAACATACCCTTATTAATTTCAATTTCTGGTTTTTTTTTTATAATGTAGAGGGCTGTTTTCGAGCCAGCTTTACAAGGTAGAGACTTGATAGCTCGTGCTAAAACTGGGACTGGGAAGACATTAGCTTTTGGTATTCCAATACTCAAACGCCTTACTGAGGAATCTGAACAAGCAATATCTCTCAGGTAATCTTTCTTTGTTATGGATACTGTATCATTTTAGAGATGCTGATTTTATTGAAATTGCATTTCTGATGAGCATTTGTTGATTTTACTAGGCGTGGTCGTCTTCCTAAAGTTTTGGTGCTTGCACCTACTCGCGAGTTGGCAAGACAAGTGGAGAAGGAGATTAAAGAGACTGCACCTTATTTGAACACTGTTTGTGTTTATGGGGGGGTTTCGTATAATACACAGCAGAATGCTCTTTCTCGTGGGGTTGATGTTGTCGTTGGAACACCGGGTCGAATTATTGACCTCATTAAGAATAGTTCGCTTAAGTTGGGGGAAATTGAATATTTGGTCCTTGATGAAGCTGATCAGATGCTTGCAGTTGGATTTGAGGAGGATGTTGAACTTATTTTAGAAAACCTTCCACCCAAGCGACAGAGCATGCTTTTCTCTGCAACTATGCCTACTTGGGTCAAAAAGCTGTCTAGAAAATATTTGGACAATCCTCTGAATATTGATTTGGTATGACTACTATCTTTTCTTCCGCTTTTCAATTTACGAAAAAGTATTACTTGCTTTATGTGTTAGTTGGTTCAAGTTCTTAAACCTACCATGAGATAAGGGATGTGTTATTATATGTATTATATATATAATCCTTCTAGCTGTATAACTTTCGAAAATAAATCTCGAATTATTTTGTTATGTTTTCCCACTCCATGCAGGTTGGTGACCAAGACGAAAAGCTTGCAGAGGGGATCAAACTTTATGCTATATCAACCACTGCAACCTCAAAGCGAACCATTCTTAGTGATCTTATAACAGTATGGGTCCCTTCCTCAATGATCTTAATAATTTTCTAAACAATTGTCGTTATGAGCAAGAAGTGAGATAGAAGGACAAAGACATTTTTCGTTTTTCCAACAACTTATAGTATATGTGACACAAATCCGATGCGTCACTGCAATAGCAAACATTTTTTTTTTTAATTTTTTTCTTTTTAATTGAAGAGTAGAGAGCATGAAATAGTTGGTAGAGTGGATCCAATTGTACCTGTCAAGATGAATTTAGTTAAAAGTGAAAAATAGAAATTATTATA
The DNA here is from genome assembly GCA_025617385.1 of Murraya koenigii. Taxonomy (NCBI): domain Eukaryota; kingdom Viridiplantae; phylum Streptophyta; class Magnoliopsida; order Sapindales; family Rutaceae; genus Murraya; species Murraya koenigii. The sequence goes on along the minus strand of CM046819.1, from coordinate 810,317 downwards.
TCAATTTTTCAGTATGTATAATCATAATATTCCAACATTGGTAAATTTGTATTTGTAGTACCATTTCATATCTCTATGCTGCAAATCATAATTTTTGATGTATTGATAACTCTTTTTAGCTTATCGGTTACAATACTACTGCAATATAGTTGTTTATAAACTCTTCAACTGGTTTAAAAACCTAAAGGGACTGTGATTGTAGTGGTGCTCAGTATTCTCATAATTTTCAGGTCTATGCAAAGGGTGGGAAGACCATTGTCTTTACACAGACAAAACGAGATGCTGATGAAGTGTCACTGGCATTAACAAGTATTATAGCTTCTGAAGCACTGCATGGAGATATTTCTCAACACCAAAGGGAGAGAACACTAAATGGCTTTAGGCAAGGAAAATTCACTGTTCTTGTTGCCACTGATGTTGCAGCACGCGGGCTTGATATCCCCAATGTTGATTTAGTAAGTACAAAATTTTGGCAATTTTGCATCTATTTATGTAAGCATAACAAACTGAGCTTTATTCAGTGACTTAATAAGCATTACAGAGAATCATGCATTTCTATGCACCATTCTATCAGCTGTCATATTTCAATGTTGTTGGCATCTGCCAAATAAGTTTTAAGATCTTTCTAAGAAAAGTTTTTCTTTACTCTTCATTCAAGAAAATATTCAAATTCAGATGTGTCTCCAAGAAATTGAGAAAGTCTGTGTTTCTTTTCTCCCTTTTCTTAGATTATCCACTACGAGCTTCCCAATGATCCAGAAACTTTTGTCCATCGCTCTGGTCGTACCGGACGTGCAGGGAAGGAAGGTACTGCCATCCTGATGTTTACCAGTAGCCAAAGGAGAACAGTGAGATCCCTTGAGCGTGATGTGGGGTGTAAGTTTGAGTTTGTTAGTCCCCCGGCTGTAGAAGATGTTTTGGAATCATCTGCTGAGCAAGTAGTTGCCACTCTAAATGGAGTTCATCCTGAGTCTGTAGAGTTTTTCACCCCAACTGCCCAAAAATTGATTGAAGAGCAAGGAACGGGTGCTCTTGCTGCTGCACTAGCACAGCTGAGCGGATTCTCACGGCCTCCTTCATCCCGTTCTCTTATCAACCATGAGCAGGTGCATAATCAAACCTCAGTTCAATAGTGAATCATGATTTTTTACCAGGCACCATTCCATGCAATTCACTTGTAATTCAAGCAGTAATTGTGGTTTTATGTTAAACATTGCTTATTTTTCCTAATCCTATATAATTCACTTTCTAGTTAGATTATGATTCATAACATTTATCTCAGGGCTACTCCTTGGTGTCAGAAGTTCAGATTGCATACCAGATTTGATGAATTCTTTAGTCTTCTGATAAAATATTAAACATATAATTCTTTGAATGTCATATTCAGTCTCTTTTGGTAAATGTGTTTTCTTTTCATTTCTCTTTCTGCTATGCTGCATTTTTTCTAATCAGTTTTTGCAGTCTTCAGCCTGTAACTTGAACTGAATTCTTGGATTGCAGGGATGGGTGACATTGCAGTTGACTCGCAATTCAGCTTTTTCTAGAGGATTTATGTCTGCTAGATCTGTCATGGGGTTTCTTTCTGATGTTTATCCTACAGCTGCCGATGAAATTGGAAAAATAAACATAATTGCAGATGATAGGGTTTGTATTGACAGTTATTTTACTCTATTTCTATGCCTCTTTACGCTTGGGTCTGTTTAATACAAAACCAGTATCTGGTTAACAGGTTCAGGGAGCTGTTTTTGATCTTCCGGAGGAGATTGCAAAGGAGTTGCTAAATAAACAAATACCTCCTGGAAACACCATTTCCAAGATCACTAAGGTTCATATTCTGTTTCATCGTTTTTGATCAACTTACTTCTACTTGACAGTTGTATGTTGCTTGAATTGGATATATTCTTTTGTTCTCCTAGGTTTTGTATTTTCCTGCTGACATGTGATTGCTAATTGTATTTTCAGTTGCCTGCCTTGCAAGATGATGGGCCCTCAAGCGATAACTATGGCAGGTTCTCTGGCAGGGATCGCATTTCCAGAGGAGTTTCTCGCTTTTCTAGGGGAGGGGGTTCTAGGGACCGGCGAGGTTTTAGATCATCCCGCAGTTGGGGCAGTGATGATGAGGATGGATTTGGATTTAGATCATCCCGTGGTGGTCGCAGTTTTAGATCTGAAAATAACCGAGGGTCTAGGTTTTCAACAAGCAGTGATGATGATTGGTTGATTGGTGGTAATAGATCTAGCAGATCATTGTCCCGGGAAAGGTAAATATTCTTTCTTCTTTCTTTTAAGGACTTTTTTTTTTGTCACGGTTTGTACACTTCTACAAGAGTTTGTTCTCATTGTTTGATCATGGGAAGGATGTTAAAACATTAAAATATCAAGCAATTACTTAGATAGTCAATGGTAAATTTTCTTGCATGAGCTTGCTTACATATCTTCTGCTAGTCTGGTTAAACAATATTGTTGAATTCTTTTGCTTTTTACTCTTGTTTCTTTCTCTTGCTTTTCGGTTAATTCATCAGAAAAAGAGCCTAGTTTGAATCCAAAATTACATTATATATAAAACTATTAAACTAAGTGGAATCAATAAAATTAATTGCATAGTGGCAGCCACCATTCCAGCAAACTTCTTCTGAGCATGATACCTTCTTTAATTTTGGGACATTGTTTGCATATGACATGCTTTTGGGTTACAAACTTGGAAATTTTGCTTCTCACAGAAGCTTGTGCTTGTGCATATTGCTTCCTATCTTCTGGTCTCTACTGATATGGTGGTTTGAATATAACTAGCAGCAGAAGCTTTGGAGGTGCCTGCTTCAACTGTGGGAGGTCTGGACACAGAGCATCTGAATGTCCTAACTGAAATGACTTCTAAACCTGTAATTTTGAGGTGTCTGTTTCAACCTTGAGCAGTCTGGGAGGCAGGAGCAGATCATCAGATACCATGACAAACAAGAATCAGTCATGCGTGCTTTCTTTTACATCAGGTTCTTTTAATGACCACAAACAGATCAGGACTGCTGCTGCTGCTGGGCAAACTTCTATGCATTATTTTGTTACAACCATAGTACATGCATTAGGTCCAGATATTAGTGGTCATCACAGGAATCCATTTATTTGTATCATTATGCCTGTTCCAATGACATTTTTGTAGTTTCTTTGGTCTTTCAATTGTTTGCTAACACTATATTATCCTTCTTATCGGAAGTTTCCTTCCAACACTGACGCCATCATAACATGACTCAGCAATCTGAATATCCTTCTGTTATGGGCAAAATTCAATGCATTATTTTGTTACAACCATAGTACGTGCATTAGGTCCTGACATTAGTAGTAATCACAGGAATCCATTCTTTGTATCGTTTTGCCTGTTTACCAATGACATTTTTGTAGTTTCCTTGGTATTTTAATTGTTTGATAACACTATATTATCATTCTTAACGGAAGTTTCTTTCCAACAACGACGCCATCATAACATGACTCAGCAATCTGAATATCCTTCTGTTACATTGTTACTGTCTTCTTTTGGCCATGGATACAACACATAAGGATGTAAAATTGCTGCATCTGTTGCTACATTAACAAGAAACACTGTAATAAAAAAATTGGGAAAAGGACTGTGGCACTGGTAGTTCTGCGAAATGATTGCGAAGATTTCCTTATATTCCGAAATGATCGTAACCTGCGTCGAAGAGGTTGACTTCTCATGCACGATTCAAGAAAGCTCAACATTTTGATGATGTTCATAGAACTAGAATACAAGACAAGTCTCAAAATGATTTTGTGTGAAACTTATTTGCCAAACAGAATGTTAATGACACCTCTAAAAACTGCTCCCCTCTTATCAATGAGAACCTCTCTAACAGCCTTCTCATTAGGCACAAAGCCTTTAACCTTCATCTGCTGCAACAGCTCCCTCGCTTCATCCACCTTCTGTTCCCTCACAAAGGCCTCAAAAACGGCGGTATAAGTGCCAGCATTGGGACGCATGCCCTTACCCATCATCTCCATCAAATAGTTCTGAGCATCACCCAATAACTTAGCATTACCATCAGCAGCAGCAAGCCCTTTAATCAGAACAGCATAAGTGTAAGCATTCGGGGCAACCCCAGAAGCCAGCATCCGCACGAACACTCTCAAAGCCTCCTTGCCCTGCCCCGCATTCGTGTAGGCTTCGATGACAGCAGTGTGAGCCACCACATCAGGCATGTGGCCTTTGTCTTTGATCTGAGCGAACAGCTGCAGCGCCTCGTGGGTGAGCCCGTCTTTGGACAAAGCGTCGAACATCTTGACGGCATTGTTCGTGAGGCCTTCCGCTCTCATTTTGTAAAATATCTCTTGCAGGTTTTTTGGGTCAGTTGGTTCTTCTTCGACGACTTTCTTAAAGGGATCGCACGGTGGCAGCAGTTTGCTCTTGTCCATTTTGTTAACACTGCCCATTTCGTCTTCTTCGTCGTCGTCGTCATCAGATAGAGAGAAATTGACTTTCGTGTTGACGTATTTCTTGGTTGGTTGATCAGAAGAGGAGCTCAATAATCTTTGGAGAGTGGCATTAGCTATAATATTTGTTATTCTTAGACTCTGTTTTGGCGATGGTGAATGACGAAGGCGACGTAATATTGCTGTTGCTGCCATTTGTGTTTGTGTTTGTGGTAGTGGCGCTGGTTGGTGCTTGCCGCCAAAACATAACTTCTTTATATTAAGCAACCAAGGGCAGCAAATTACATCTCTTCTGTGATTGAAAGTACCAAAATACCCTTTCATAAAACTGATATTATTTGTAATTGCACCAACTTGACCACTTTGCACAATAATTTTGGCCAGACTTTATCTAATCCATCTTTAAAGTGCTTGACTTTTAATTTAATAATTTTTGTATTAATTTTTTTATTAACAATCATTAAAACAATTTATGAAATACAAAAGATCAAACACTAGGAAAAAATATTTGGTTGCCAATACAACGCATTCTATTATATAAATTAAGGCTAAGCGTATGTTGCGTTAATATTATTGTCAAATGGAAAACAAAAATAAGAGTGGATTGGTTCGAATTTCGGTTCAAATCAACGACTTTAACTCAGATCGAGTATTAATATGATCTTAATATAAAAATTGATCTTAATTTTTTTCTGAACAACGTAATACACAATACAAGTATTCTCGAATCGCCGCTCAGCTTCTACTCTCACCCAAGGTTTTTTTTTAATCTAATTTATTCTATTTTATTTACTATTTGTTAATTAGTTAGAGAAAATTCGATGACAAGTTGAAAGAATTGAATCTATAGCCAATTATCAAGGAAATTATGCCATGCAGTTTAGAGAACAAAGCTGAATTTGTTCAATTTTTGAAATTTTAAACAAATTCGATTGGTTATAAATTTAATTTTTTTTGTTAGTTTTATAACACTGTCAAACTTCATGTTTTGCTTTTGTATAGAGGTGGCAGAACCAAACCGAAACCGAAATAAATTCGATTCAATTTGGTGTTTTGTGTTGGGTTCGGATTTTTAAGTTCAAAAATAAAAAATGTGAAAACCGAATGTTCGGTTCGGTTTGATTCTCTGATAAATTTAAAAAGCCCGTACCGAACCGATATAATGGCATTTTTGTAATTTTACATTAAGATATATCACACATGTTTGGCCCACACCCTTCAGCTCGCTTCCAAACGACCAAACCCTAAGTCCCAATTCCATCTTTGCTGCTTTGCAAGTTGCAACCGAATTCAACTATCCAAGTGACAAGTCTGCTGCTGCCTTCTCGCTTCCATCAGACCATCACGTCCTTCTCGCTTACACAGTAACTCACGAAACTTGCTTGGTTTTGTTTTTTTTTTTTTTTTTGAAATGGCTTTTTTTTTCCTTGGGAAATGGCACTTTTTCAATTTATTATTAGCTGTGTGTAGGTTTTGATTTCGATTTTGTTTTTATTTTCTATAAATGTCTTTTGATTTTTTAATACACAACCGAACCGAACTGATAATATCGATTCAACTCAAAATCGAACTAAACCAAACTGATGCCCACCCCTACTTTTGTATGCTGTGCTATTTTAATTGTTTATTTATTTATTTATTTTTTGTGGAAACAGCTAAAGCACGTACGGAATCATGTCGTGGTGTACTATCGAGTCTGATCCTGGTATGGCTTTAGATCAGTCTATCTGGGCAACATAGACTGTGTAAATACATTTTGTTCATTTGCTGTTGTAAATTTGAAGCAATTTAGTTGTGATGCCAATGGCAAGAGTTTAAACAATGTGCTTGAATATAGAATTTAAGAGATGATGTAGTGAAAAAGAACTAGCAGTTTTAGGGAAGATGGGGTATCTCTCTGTTCTTAGACTTGAGATTGAACTGATGGAGTCAATTTTTTGAATTAATTATCGGGGGATTTCAAGTTTTAAGATCATCTTTATCTTGCTTGTGTTGATGTTATGGTAGAAATAGAGGTTTGAAATTTATTTGTCTGTGCTTACAGTAAGAAGAATTACCGGGGGGTGGGGGGTGTTGGGGGGTTTAAGGAGCTGAAAGAAATTTTACTTGAGCTTAAAGCTTTGAGTATGCAATACTTAATCTAGCAATTATTTCTTTCCAGTATATGGATACATTATTTTGATTTTTTTAGAGCTATAACTTCTTGTATTTGTTATAAATCATGTACACGTCGCATCCATATTGTCATCAATATTGGTTAAGTATCTTCGTGTTATATCACCATTTATATGGTTGTTTATATAGTTTTTGAATGCGGACATTGTTAAGTTTCATATTTGCATTTCAGGTGTGTTTACCGAACTTATACAACAAATGCAAGTAAAAGGCGTGCAGGTACTTCATGATTTATGGAATATATTTGTCTTTATTGCTTGTCAGGTCTTTGTCTATCCAATTCGTGGTATCTCATCATTTCTTTGCATACTTTCTTTGGATGCATATGGAGCTTATACTTCTAGAACTATTTTTCCACCTATTATTTCATCTTGATCATCCTTTTTAAATAAAGTAAAGTGCATATTGTTATTACAAAGACTAATTATATTTATGAAAGAAAAATAATCATAAAATGCCTTCCAAGCTATTCTACTGTTGTAGAAATAGCCATCAAGAAATAGTTTGGCATGTTTCAAACCCATGGAGTAAAGAGTGTGCTTTTGACAACATACTTACTAAAGAGTGTGACTTTTAGATACTTTTCTCTTTAAAATGGTGTATGCTTCATGCACATAGGGTGTCCCAAGTTTTCATTTTAATGTGTTTGTTACTATACTCTATCATAGGCTAATGAGGGTTAATGATCATGTAACTCTCAGGTTAGCTAGTGGCAAGGGTTTTTCATCTGTTTTCTCTTTGGCCAAATATTTGATAGTTATTGGTTGCTCTTTCTCTTGATAATGGGAATGTGATTTTATTTAGGTAATTCTTTTTTGGGTTCTGCTGTAGTGCAAACCTTAATCTGATAGCAATCTTGCTGTTCTATGATCGCATTTATTTTCATCAACGAGACCACAGATTCGCGTATTACCATTGCTACCCATAGTACTATTATTTCTATCCTCTTTGTTATGTTTTATTTTGTCTCGAATTGGTTCGGTTGAAATATATGCTCATTATTTTGCCTTAGCCAAAATTACACCATTTATGCATTTCTGATTCCTTAACATGTACATGCAGGTTGAGGAGTTGTATTCCCTGGACCTTGATTTTCTTAACAATCTGAGGTTAGTTCTTGGATCATATTATCTGTATTTCTTTTTCTTTTTTCCCCTTCCAACACTATACATTGTTCATGGTGAATAACTGTTTAGTGATCATGGTGAATAAATGTTTAGTGGTTCAGGTTGTTTTTAAATTATCTTTTATTTTCAGGCCTGTCTATGGGTTGATTTTCCTTTTCAAATGGCGTCCAGGGGAAAAAGATGACCGTGTTGTGATTAAGGATCCGAATCCTAACTTGTTTTTTGCCAGCCAGGTCCTTTTTTTGGGACAAATTTTTTTTTTTTCTGCTGGAGCATTATAAATTTATGAGATTTGTTCATTTTACTGTTTTGATGCTCTCATAGGTCATTAATAATGCTTGTGCAACGCAAGCCATCTTGTCTATCCTCCTGAATTGTCCAGATATCGACATTGGCCCAGAATTGTCAAAGCTGAAAGAGTTTACTAAGAACTTTCCACCGGAACTCAAAGGTTTGGCTATCAACAACAGTGATGCAATACGTGCAGCCCATAATAGTTTTGCTAGGCCTGAGCCTTTTGTTCCTGAGGAGCAGAAGGCTGCTGGCAAAGATGATGATGTGTACCATTTTATAAGCTATATACCTGTTGATGGGGTACTGTATGAACTCGATGGACTTAAGGAAGGGCCCATTAGCCTTGGTCCGTGCACTGGCGGGCAAGGTGACATGGATTGGCTGCAGATGGTGCAACCAGTGATCCAAGAACGCATTGAAAGGTATTCCAAAAGTGAGATAAGATTCAATCTAATGGCAGTTATAAAGAACAGAAAAGAAATGTACACTGCTGAACTCAAGGAGTTTCAAAGGAAGAGGGAACGCATCCTGCAGCAGCTTGCTTCCTTGCAGTCAGAGAGAATGGTGGACAAAACCAATTTTGAAGCACTTAATAAATCACTTTCAGAAGTAAATGCTGGAATTGAAGGTGCTACTGAGAAGATTCTGATGGAGGAAGAAAAATTCAAGAAGTGGAGAACTGAAAATATTAGACGAAAGCACAATTATATCCCTTTCTTGTTTAACTTTCTCAAGATTCTTGCTGAAAAGAAGCAATTGAAACCCCTAATTGAGAAGGCCAAGCAGAAAACAAGCAGCTCTAGCTGATTGATACGGTTGTAGTTAAACTAAATTGCTGGATTATAGATGTTGAAGAACTTTGTTTTTTGGACTTTATTTTGATCCCTAGACGTTATTTTTATCTATATGCTTAGTGTGCAAGGCATGTATTTTATGGTTATTTTGCAAAAAATTGGGATATTGAATGATGCCCAACAGATATAGGGACGTAATGGATATCATTTTTTACGGGCTTGTTATTACTAAATTCTTGTAAAAAAATTTAAAAACCTATCTGTAATTTGCTGGAGTTTTTATTTTTTAAAAAAGAAATTGTTGTAGGTTTTATTAATTACTAAACTTGGATCTTAATAATTACTAAACTCACTCGTAACTCACAATGGGTTTTTTGTGGCTTTTATATTTAAAATTATGAATATTTAAAAAATGTTTTGAGCAATACACATAAATTTAAATTATATAATTTATATATAAATTTATAATATTAGTTTAAAAAATTGGCATAAAGTATTTAGTTTTAGATTTTATCATTAAAATGAGAAATTAAAGTTTTAACATTAAAATGAATACACAAAATATCTTTGTATAATGCAATTTTTTTTTTGGTTATGGGCAAAAGATCATTACTAATATCAATGTTTTGCTCTATTTTTTAATTATTATACAAGTATTGTCAATAATATTTGCAATTAAATTTTAGACAACTACTGTTAACAATTAATTAAACAAATAAAATTCCAACATTAAGCAATCAATAAGTTCAAGTTATAAAAGCAAAACAAATAAAATTAATCAAATTAAAATAAAATACTAGTCATGTCCAACTTGAAAATTATAAAATTTATACTTATTAAAAGTTTATTGTATCTATCTTAAAATACACACACACACACACACACACACACACACACATATATATATATATATATATATATATATATATATATTAGTTATTTTCTAGTGTGGGTGCTCTCATTTTTTTTTTAATATGGGTATGCTATTTAACCGTGGGGTTTAATAGAGTCCGTGTAAACACACTATCAAATCGTGTGGTTTAACAGCACGTTCACAGTAACAAAAAAAAAAAAAAAGAAACGTCTATACCTGAGAATGATTATATTTTTATAGCAATAAGGCATGCGATTGCAGTGAGATAAGAGTAGATTCTACGAAAGATTGTGTCTTTAGCTTACAATTTTTTATGATTAAAATTAAAACATAAATCCAAAGAATGAGGGTCGGTGAATACCTATGTGATTATCCACTTAATTTTTTTCTTAATACCAAATCAGCTCATAACCCATAAAATTACTTACAGTGAATAGAATTTCACAAATAAATTTAAGTGAATTTATGAGTTCGCAGGTAATTTTGTTATCCTTTATAATTAGAAGATGTCCTATAAAAGGTTCATTCTTTTGTCAAATAAGAAAACCCAAACACAAAGGGTAAGTGATTCATTTTGTGGTTTACTCATCCCAATATGCAATCAAACAAATGTTATAAAATTGCTTTTCATTTTTCAAATGCAAACTAGCTTAAACATGGTTGTATGCCTCTTTTTCAGGGACGTTGTCTAAATTTAGCCTTTCTTTATTTTGTCTAATTGCAATCGCATTCTTCATATTTTTTAATGTGGCCTTAAAGCAGACACCACCCTAAAGATATTTATTGAAATCTTTAAAATTGTCAATATAGAGAATGTAATCCGTAATGATAGTTGATTTATACTCTTTTCCAATTAATACAACTTTAAAAATTAATAACATGGAAAATTTAATCATTTTCATATCATTCTCTACTTAGTTGCTTTGAATGTCTGACCTAGAGTTGTATCGATAAACTTTGTTCAACCACCTAACAAAACATCACATACATAACTACTGTCGTCAATAATTTTTAAATTGACACGACTTAAAAGTGTTTTATAACTCTCAAGTATAAGAGTGTTTTATTGTAATATAGCTCAGTAAGACTAAGGTCAATCCACAAAAGAAATATTTAATTTTTTATCTAACAAAAATTAAATTAAATTAAAAGATGAAACTTAATTATAGTAAAACTATGTAATTAAATTAGTTAGAGTTATAGATCCACTCTTAGTAGTAGACATAATTTAATAAATTCCCTTTTGTCAAATTTCTTTATTACCCAAAAGATTAATTACATAAATTATTATTATTTTCTCATTAATTTTATTATGAATTAAGTACTTAATGTGCCAAAATTTAACTTGTCTATAATAAATTAAAATATTATTTTACTATAGTTTATACTAAGATATTAAGAATTTATTGTGCTAAACTCTCTTTCTTGTCTACAACAAATCAAAATTTCTAAATATAAAATATGAATAATATTAATTAGAAAATAAATCATATTTTCCTACTAAGAGCTTCATTTTATCCTAAATTATTATTATTTAGCCTAGCATAATTGAAATAAAAATAATTATTAATATTAAATTATATATAAAAATAGAAATAACTCAAATTAAAAATAAAACTAAATTTATTTATTAATTTACTAAATATTACAAATAGAGGTGAGAATAAAAAATTAGGGAGAAACAAGTGAAGAAAGAAGTATTGAGAGGTTTGTTGCCCCTCATCTCTATCTATTTTAATTTATGATTAATCCACACCATACACATAAATAAAGTCAATTAAATTATGGCCTTTCATTTGTTCTACTAACCAAACACAAACCTAACCTAATCCAATTAAGCATATCCACTCACAATTACTATACCTAACATAGTAAAAATTTATAATTTTACAATGACCACACTTAACATAGTAAAAACTTATAATTTTACAACAAAAGTTGTTGATCCTCTTTGATAATGACTTAATTTTTCAAACCACTGGCATTTATCCATTAATTTGTTAGGAGTCTCGAATTGTTTGAAATTATTATTTTTACCTAATAAACACACAAAAATACACAAAATTGAATATTTAAAAACATAATTAGAATTTCATAATATATTACATAATTACACATATAAATTATAATAAAAACATAAAATAACATTTTCATTCCTTAGAAAACATATAATTTTTAACTCTAATCACAAGTCAAGTTTATAAATTACTTCTCAATTCAATCCAGTAACTAATGCAAATTCAAACATTGAAAATTGGCAAACTTTCTTCCCTATCTTAAAATACATTTCTTTATTGATTGAATGTACGTGCCTCACTACCAACTTATGTAATAACTAGCCACAAAAATCAAATTCATTTAAATCTAAAAGTGCCCAAAACATGATTTGCGAAAAATTCCTACTTGTTCGTCACTAAGTTTTTTTTTTTTTAATTCTTATTGGATCTAACAATGACAAATTAGTAATTTTCACTTTCAGTTTGCTCTTTTTTTAAAAAACAATAATTTTCATTGGCATTTTTTAGCATATCAACAAATATAACTTCTTAGCATAAATTAGGTCTTAAAATAAATAAATTATTCTAGTGAATTAATAATAATGACAACAGTAATGCAGTCGTGTAATATAAGAATGTAAGTGTAATACATGAAGGTCGTATAAGTGTAACACACGGAAGTCATGTAAGTGTAATACATGAAGGTCTTGTAAATGTAATACATGGAGGTCTTGTAAGTGTAATGCATGAAGGTTGTGTAAGTCGTGTAATACATGAAGGTCGTGTAAGCTGTGTAATATATGAAAGTCGTGTAGTACACAACTGAAGGCCGTGAAGGTCTTGTAATGCATGGGTGAAGGTCGTGTAATATAACAGGAAGCCATGTCATACATGGGTATTACATGAACTCTTGTGTATTACACGACCTTGAATCCTGTGTTACATGACCTTACACGACTGATTCGTGTGTTACATGACCTTACAAGACTAAATCATAATATGCAAAACTTATCAATTTTTCACCATTTCCATGAAGCAAAACAGTTAGAAAATTTGTTTTTCAATATGAAATGAGAGACCCACAACCAATTTAATCTTTTTTTCTTTTTAAATGTAAAACCCTAAATTTTTTATTTTTCCCTAGATATCAATTATCAACTAACTACAAGGAATTACTTACTTAAAGAAGTCAGATTTCGATGATTTTTCAGCAACGGATCAGCTCTTGTTGGTGACTATGCAGCAATGATCTTCTCCTTCTCCGGTGTGGCAAATTTGTCATCTTCAGGCTCGGTTTAGACGTGTGTTATCAGTTCTCCAGTTTAGCATTTATGAGTTGTGTTTGACCCAAGTTATGTTTGAATTGTGTAAGTGTTTTAAGATGAGGACACTTTAGTCATTCCATATAGGTTTTAGAGGGTATTCATGAAAATTTTGGCAAATTCTATTTTCAGGGCATTGACATAATTTTGGAACTATCCCTGTGTATCTGCTATAATTGCCTGCAAATATTCGTCCAAAAGTAATCTTTAATCTGTCTTTGAACATTATTGTTTCTATTGAGTTTGCCACAAGTAAGAGACCAAACCAACTCATTCACTTTAGTAGAAAGCTTGGCCTTCAAAATCAGGAAACAGGGATCAAATAGTGAAGAATCAAAATATTTAGGAGCCTAGGGAAGTAAGCTTTATGTCACTAGATGAGTGATTGCGCAGCAACCCATGCGGCACTTAGATAATTTCTAGCACAAAGTTGCTAAGTAAGCCTAATGAACTTCTCAAACTAGCTATGCAAAGAGACTTGGAAGAGTGCTAGAGAGAAGAAAGAGTAATATGGGCAATATGTGATTTTATTATTCATAATGGAGGTTACAAGAGAGCTTTACATATATTTGTGTGATATGTGTGTGTGCGTGGGTGTTTAGAGTATTGGAGATTTTTGAGATGTTTGGAGATGCCTAGAATGGTGGGTGCTAACCCCTATTTATAATGTGGCTTTCCTAGTTCTAGAGTTATCCATACAAGTTATACAATTCAATTTGTACAAGTAACTATCTAAATAAGGATAAGGTTAAAGATAGAGATAAGGATAAAATTGTGATAAGGATAAGCCTGCTGGGTTCTAAATATGGAGGATGCTAGAGGATTCTAGATAACGGGTTGGTCTTGCTAAGTGCACATGCCTTGTGACAGCCCGATTGCTTAGTGCATCCATATTGAGCGCACCACGGCTAGGTAGTTATGTGGGTGGTCTATTTCTGAGCGCAATCCATTTCTAAGTACATCCCATCATTGGGTGTACCCATACTAAGCAAACCCATGTGCACAATTTGGCCGTCTTTGGGGGTGAACTTTAGCGGCCCTTGACAATCCTCCCCTAGCTATTCTCACGACGCCCTCGCCGCATCTTTATGCTTGTATTTTTGAATGTGGTTAGCGAATTACCATAAGTCTTCTTCGCGTTCCTACGTTGCTTCGCTTTCCAGGAGATTCCTCCACTTCACCAAGTACTTATTGTATGCCGGTACGCCCCTTCTCCGAGCCACTCAATTGGTAATGATGTACTCCACATCCTTGTCATACGAGGTGATAACGGCTGTTGGGGCCCACTTCAATTCTCCACTGCTTGGATCTTCCGTATCTTCGTGACATGGTTTGAGTAGACTCACGTGAAAGTTAGAGTTGATACGATACGTTACCTACACTTCGCACTACTTTGAAAGGTCTTTCGTACCTCCTTACTAACCCCTTGTGCACTTGTCATATTGTCTTGAATTGTTGGGGTACGAGCTTGATCAACACTTGGTCGCCTTCCTTGTATTCGAAGTGGCGTTTCCTCGTGTCAACTCTCTTTTTCATCTTTCGTGTTGCTTTGTCGAGATAAGCTCACTTGATGTCCACTTCCTCGTGCCACTCGCGAGCGAGCTTGTGATCTGCTAGGCTTTTCCCCCATAAGTTGAGGCTATGGCATTGGGAATCATAAGCTAAAATCCCATGATGATCTCGAAGGGACTTTTGCCCGTAGCCTCACTTCGCTGTAGATTGTATGAAATTTGGGCAACATCAAGCAATTTTGCCCAATCTCGTTGGTGAGTGCTTACATAATGACTTAGATACATATTGAGTAGGTTATTGATGCGCTCGGTCTGTCTATCCGTTTGTGGGTAAAATCTTGTTGAGAACTTGAGATAGGTTCCCAATATATTGAAGAGCTTGGTCCAAAAGCGACCTGAAAAATCGTGAGTCTCGATCACTCATGATACTCTTTGGTACTCTCCATAACTTCACAATATGCTTGATGAAGAGTCGAGTAGCTTCATCCGCTTTACAATTAGATGGTACAGCGATAAAGGTTGCATATTTACTATAACAATGAACAATGACCATAATACTTCCGCAACCTTCTAACCTTGGTAGAGCAGAGATGAAATCCATGGATATGCTTTCCTATGTTCTTGTTGCTAGAGGTTGGGGTTCCAACAACCCCGCTAGAAGTTGCCGATCCGTTTTGTCTTGTTGACTTGGGCGGATATATTCGGCATCTAATAAATTTGTGTGTTGTCTCCGTAACTCTTAAAGTTCAAGTGCCGCTATACGATAAGGCGCTAAGGCTAGAGGTTTAGCACCTTGCTTCAACTCTATCTCATGATCCACCTCTCTCCTAGATGGGAGCTTTCTTGGAAGTTTCAAAGGCATGACGTCCTTGAATTCATCGAGGATGGCTTGTATTTGTGATGGGACTTGGCTTGAGGTACTTGTGGGATCTTCCTCCTCGTTGACCTCGCGAATGGAGATTAAGAAACTAGGGTTCTTCTTAAAAGTCTTCTTGAATTGCATGGCCTAGAGCGTCCTTTCTCCAATCTTGGTACACTCGACAGAAACGATGCAAGCTTTACTCCATCAACGATGTTTAGGGAGTTCGTGCCTGTAGTAGGAAGGTATGGACTTTGTCGAAGAATTCCATGCCAAGGACCATCTTGTAATCATCCATAAGCACGATGGAGAAATCAAGCTTTTCGCTCTAGGTCCCAATTACTATATGCACACTTTGTGTAGTGCCCGTAATAGATTGGGCTGGTGAGTTTACCGCCTTAATTATGCCTCATTCCTTCGTTATCTTGAAGCCTAGGCACTTGGCCTCATTTTCTGTAATGAAGTTGTGCGTGGCTCCAGTATCTAATAACACACGCACAGTTT
The DNA here is from genome assembly GCA_025617385.1 of Murraya koenigii. NCBI lineage: Eukaryota > Viridiplantae > Streptophyta > Magnoliopsida > Sapindales > Rutaceae > Murraya > Murraya koenigii. The sequence continues at coordinate 794,420 of CM046819.1, read as the reverse complement.
TGCCGTTGATGTTTGCACTCAAGTACATGAGCCCTTTCTTCGCTTGTAAAGGCGGCTGGCTCTCGAGTGCAACTAGGCGTTGGAGGGTACCCATGCTGGATTGTTATTCCTCTCCGGTGGGCGAAATTTGGCCCTTGAGCTATGTAATGAGGGCATTAAGTGACTTCTTCTTCGAACAATCGCGTACCCAATGTAGACCGTTGTAAATGAAGCATGGGCTGCGAGGCTTAGGTGTATCTTTCTTTCCATCTGCCTTACCTTGCCCGCTCTTGCCACGAGGATTTTTCTGCCCTCACTCTTTGCGGTTGTGGCCTTTATCCTTACGACCCTCTCCCTTACCTTTGTCTTGGTTCGGCCTCTTGTCTTTGGCTTGGGCAGATTATTCGGCGAGTGTTTCCGCAATGGCGATGACATCATCAAGAGATTGTACACCACGCCTATCCAACTCCGCTTTAGCCTAATCGTTAAGGCCGTCTTGGAAATAGAAGAGGGACTCCTTGTTGAACATGTCGGTGATCTCTAGCATAAGGGTAATGAAGTTGTTAATGTAGTCACGAATATTATCCGTTTGCTTAAGCCGACGAAGGTGCGCTCTTGTTTCTTTCTTGGCATTGCTTGGAGCAAAGTGCTTCCGATGTTCTTGCTGAAAATTTGCCCATGTGTTGATGGCGCAAATTCCCTCGCCCATGTCACTATACTTTTGCCGCCACCATAATTTTGTGGCCTCGTAGAAATGTAGGTGCTGCACCCACTTTCGATGCCTCGTCTCATGCTCATACGACATTGAAATATTAGTCTAGCACAAATAGAAAGTTGTCTACGATAGTGGGGTTGAGTGTGCCATCGTAGGTGTCGGGCTTTGGCAGGTTAATGCATTGTACATCACTCGTGCTCGTGGAAGCTAGGCTAGCGGAGAATGTGTGCTTATGCCATGCCCAATCCAAGCATACTTCCTCTACTTCCGCACGGACAGCACGTAGTTCGTCTTGCACGAAATTGTAGAGTTTTAGCAACTCTTCGTGGAATGCTCAAAACTTCCCTTGAAGGGTGTTGATTTGATGTTGCATGAGGGCTTTGATGGCTACCGTGAAGTCAGCATATTCGTCCTCTATACTATCCACCCTGATCTCCAAATTTTTGAAGGTGCCCTGGACCATGGACATTGATTTTTCTAGCGTGGTGACGCGAGGCTCCGAGGCATCTACGGAATGAGCCTTGGACTTTTCGCGGGTCTTAGGTTGTGTACGACCCTCCTCGTGGCCACGTGTAGGCTCCGGGGAGCTTCCACACTAACAACGTCCTCTTATGTTGTGCTAGGAAGATTGGCCATTGCTTTAGACGTGAGTTAGGTTGCGTGGGTGCAAAACCTTGGCTTTGATACCGCTTTTCACGGGATGAGTGTTTACGTAGCAACCCTTACGGCACTTAGACAACTTCTAGCACAAAGTTGCTAAGTAAGCCTAATGAACTTCTTAAGCTAGCTATAAAAAAAGACTTGCAAGAGTGCTAGAGAGAAGAAAGAGCAATATGGCCAATATGTGATTTTATTATTCACAAGGGAGGTTAAAATAGAGATTTACATATACTTGTGTGATATGTATGTATTTGAGGGTGTTTGGATGTATTGGAGATTTGGGAGATGTTTGGAGATGCTTGGAGATGCCTAGAATGGTGGGTGCTAATCCCTATTTATAGTGTGGCTTTCCTAGTTCTAAAGTTATCCATACAAGTTATACAATTCAATTTGTACAAGTAACTATCTAGATAAGGATAAGGTTAAAGATAGAGATAAGAATAAAATGGTGATAAGGATAAGCATGGTGGGTTCTAGATATGGAGGATGCTAGAGCCTTCTAGATAACAGGCCGGGCATGCTAAGTGCACACGCCTTGTGACAGCCCGATTGCTTAGTGCATCGGTACTGAGCGCACCATGGCTGGCTAGTATGTGGGGTGGTCCATTTCTGAGTGCAACCCACTTCTAAGTACATCCCGTCATTGGGTGTACCCATACTAAGCGAATCCATGGGCGCAATTTGGCCGTTTTTGGTGGTGAACTTGAGCGGCCCGTGACATTTAGTAGACAATATTTATGAATTTTTAATAGACCATTATCCTCTATCTTTTCTTAGCTTTATTTAAAGGTAGACCCATTAAATTTTTAAGGAGATCAACACATTGAAGAGCCTCACAATCATTTGGATTTCTGAAAATATACAAGTCCCAACTTTTATGTATAGTAGCATTCTACATTCACCATACTAGCATAGGAAGGTTTATACCTCGAATAAAACTTTTGGACGATAAAGATGAAGAGAGTGATACATAGTTCAACCCATCTAAATTAATGGTAGGAGCATTGACCCTTATTCTTGAGCTTGTGGAATGGGATCTTTAATATTAGGAATTACCTCACTGAATTTATTCTAAGTGCGGCAAGTTTTGATTAGTATAGAAGAACATATTAATATTTTTCTTCACATTCCTCCATTTATTAACCTTGGCCTCTGGTTATTAGTAGTAGCAGTACTAATATCTATCTCTTTCATTTACATATATACCCAAATGCATATTCTATTTTAAAGCTGTTAATTAAAAGAGAATACTTCCATCATGTCAAGGTCAATTTCCCATTTGCTCTGCGCATTGTCTACATGTTACTAGATCTTAAAATGTTGTATCCAATGATTTGGTGTGACTTCATGGGACCTTATTTCTTTTTTGAGACCTATGGTCAATGGCTTTAAGGTGGGCAATCCATTTTCCCAATTCTTTGCTATTGAAAAGTTTGTTGGGGCTATTGAGACTCCTACTTGCTTGCAACTACTTTGCTTCGAATTCATGTGGTCTCGGCCAATTGTCCCATACATAATATTTGTAGGGAGTTATCAAGACTATAAGGTGGAACTCCAAGAAAGGCAGTAGTATCTTCAAACCCGAACTTCTTTAATAAGGTGTGATGCTAGCTGGAACACCCGCTGCTTTATTATTATTATTATTATTATTATTATTATTATTATTATTATTATCATTATTATTATTATTATTATATATCTATTTTGCAGAATGTAGGGCTTAGGATAATGATAATTAAGAGTGTTTTAATTAATTAATTTATTTTTATCCTATTTACCAATTTATTAAATACCTTATAGAGAGAGGAAACAAATTCCTTATTGGGTACGGGTATTAAAAAGGGGCTTGGCTCTATATTTATTATCTTCATAGAATTTAACCAATTTGATACTTAGATTGCGTACTCTCTAAATCTCATTTGCAGCACCCTCACCATAAAGTTGTGGAAAATAATAATGAATAATTTACATCTTGAACCACAGATCAATAATTACAACTACCACCAAAATTCTGTATATTTGGACCCAATATTTATCAAATTTTTGAATCACTTGACCAGCCATTTGTCTAACTACAAGCATATAAAAAAAATTCTTATTGATCCATATTAATCCTCATTTCACATATTAATAGGAAAAAAGATTAGATGTAAGATATTGTGTACGTTCATCAAGTAAAACGATAATAAATATTCTGACATCTTTTTAGCCATATCCCATTTCTCATCCATAGGTAAAGAAATGTAGCGTTTGTCGTGCTATTGCAATCTAGAAAAGAAATTTTTATATTTCACTGCAACATTAAGCATAACATATGTAGAATTTCATCTAGTTACACAATCAAGAACCAACTTTCTCATACTTTACTTGTAATTGATGTACAACCATCTCAAATGTTTTTAGCTTCTTTGGTATGCCCATCTAATATGCCACACTATCCCTAACCTTTTTTATCCACTCAATCACTTTTATCCCATCTTTCACAATTAAGTTTAAAATATGAGCCACACACCTCACATGAAATAGTTCCCACCCATTAACATAGATCAGTTGGAATCAATCTCAATAACCTATCAGCCATAACATTATTGGTGGAACAATTATCTAATGTAACAACTGATATCCTTCATCCACGTTCTGATCCAACATACACTTAAAAATGCTTGAGAAAGAAATTCAACAATATGTGAAGCTGGCAAATATATGAACCTGTTCTTCACCCAAAATTTAATTTTTGAATTAATTAAATTAAAATAAAATTAAATAAATATAACATTAAATACATAAGCCTATTCATCACCTAAAAAATAAATTTCAAAATTAATTAAATTGAAGTAAAAATAAATAAATATAACATCAAATATATGAACTTGTTCATTACCTAAAAATTAAATTTTAGATTTAACTAAATTGATGTAAAAGTAAATGAGCATAACATCAAATATATGAACTTATTCATCACCCAAAATTAAATTTTAGAATCAATTAATTTGAAATAAAACTAAATAAACATAAATTTGAATAATAGGAAAAGTACCTTAAAATTTGACTTTGCAATTGCCAAGAATTGTCTACAAAATTTCTCGTAACAACTACATATACCTCTTCTTTTGATTGCTAGCAGTTCACATATCTGCAGTAATTGTCACCTTACAATCATTATTCTCCAACAAAGCCATTGATTTTACCTTTTCAGCTTGATAGAATTTCAGGATCTCACCCTTTAAAGTGTTCCAACTCATCATCTTCATCAATGGGTTGGTATAAGACATCAAATCTCTAAATGCATCATACTCCACAAAATTAAATGGTAGCTCATGCTTTATAACCAGTATTGCAAGTTTGTGCTGAGCAGCAATTAGATTAAATTTTCTCATCTTAATACAAGTTGTTCCATCATCTTTCTTCATCACATTAAGATTTTTTTTTTTTGTAGACTGTCATTAACTTTAGGAATATACTTTGGCTTACACTTTTTCATGTGTCTATCCAAATAAGAGGTTCCGCTATTATTAGAGGCTACTAGCTTACTTCCACAATGGTTACATTTTGCTTTCAATTCACGATTAACAGTTATGTTAGCTGTCGTGCAAATTTTATTGAACTTGCAAGCACACGAATTTATTGAAATATAGATTAATGGTGACGAGTGTTGATCCCACGAGGAGGTGAATTTTTAATTATGTAGAGTTATTATTATTCTTTATTATTTAATGTGCTTGTTGTAAAATTTCCTAATTTATTTTATCCTAAGATTGAAATTAAAATGCTGAGAATAAATTAGGACTTGATCATTGGAATAAAGTGCTTGGGTCTTAAGATTCACACTCAACATATCGCCATGGCTTAATATTCATTTTTTAGGTCCAATTAATTTATGAGGGGGGTATTGCCACTCCTCATCAACCTAACTCCAATAAATAAGACATCAAACGCTCATTATGCCAGCAATAATAATCTTATGTTAAATGCGGTGTCAAGAACACGTTGTGCCAGGTAATAATAATGTAATTGTCGATAAGGTGGCAAGAATTTCCACTAATTAACCTAGATAATTTTTATATCAACAATGAGTCACGACCTATCACATAAATTAGAGGGAGGTTTTTCTCTAATAAATCTAGTGTCAAGCGCTCACTGTGCCAAATAGTAATAATCTTGCACTAGGTAGCCGGTATACCAGTGCAATATCTAGATAAGATTATTATTATCTGTCTACGATAAGTCAAAATAATTTAAATAAATTAGAGAAAATAAAAATAAACTTACCAAATTAAGCCCATAGATTATGTTGAAGCTTTACCTTTAACCTAAGTTTGAAAATAAATTAGCTACTCATTTTATAACTAGAGGTAAAATGAGAATTTTATTGAAATACGTAAAGAATACAAGATGGAGAAGGAATTACAGAAAATAGAGCTCAAAAATGGATTCAAATGTGTCAAATTAAGGGGGAGTCCCCTATTTATAGATACAACAAGTAAATCATGGCCATCGGATGAAAACAATTCGGACGCCCAGGATTGCGCTACTTGGCACTCTCTGATTAGTTGGAACACGTCACAAGGGTTGTCATTCCGTTTATATGCATGTACGGTTTGCGCGATTTTCGGTTCACTAATATTTTGCCAGGTCATCGGTAAATGTAAAAGTCAACAAATATGATCCAATGCATTGCATGTATTGTAAGCTCATTTTTGGTCCAATAGACTTCTGGCACATCATCTGTCAATGCCACATCATTGGTCAACAACACGTCAGCAGTCAACGCCACATCGTAGTCAAAGCCATGTCAGCGGGGCCCAAAAAAATTTTAAAATTATAATTTTACCCTTTATGTCTTTCCTAAGGTTTTCAGTTGTTCTGAGTTCAAAAATGCTATCTGTTTTACTGTCCGACTTCTCGTTTATTGAGAAATTACTAAAATATTCCTAAAATACATAAAGTATTAAAAATACATATAAATATCAAGGGACTTAAAATGATGATTTTATCCTTTATAAATATACACTCTCTAGGACTCAACACACCCCCCAACTAGCTTATTGTTAGTCCCTTGCAAATTAAGCGATAACAAAATTCAACCAATTTTTTTTTTAAAGACAATTATGTTAAATTTTTCAATTAGATTAATGGCAATAATCAAATAAAAGTATAAGCATTATCTATAGCCTAAAGAAATATCACTCTCACATCAACCATCCACATGAGTCAGTCAAGCAAACTGATTGATTATCAGAGTTACATTAATTAAGCCACTTTCAAGTGTAATATGTCAACCCTAAAATCTCACAAGTTAGAGTGACACTCTCAGAAAAAAATAAAATAAAAAAAAACAGTCACTCTAAAAATAATAACTTGAGAGAAATTAATGAAAGAAAATATCACACTTTCACCAAGAATAATGCCCACAGTTTAGCGTATAGTATGACACCAAATGAAATGATAGTCAAACCAACCTTTATATATATATATGTCACTACATCATTTTAGTCCATATTACTAGCTTCTATTTCAGACTATAGGTCCCTAAAATCAAAAAGGACTTTTATTAGGATGTAATGCAGGTTAAGAATATGGTTAACAAAGAAGTGATAATAGGAAAAATAAAGTTTTGTTTGAGAAAAAATAGAGATCTTTCAGAAATTATAAGGTGCAATTCATTTATTATTATTATTATTTTTTCTCTTCTCTTTTTTTTTTAACTACACATCTTTTTTCTCTTTCTATATATATATATATATATATATATATATTGCACCAATTTTTTTTTTTAATAATCATCTAAAATTTTCTCAAATATGAGTAGGTGATGGAACACATAAAACGTAAGGTACTACTCTAAATTGGAGTAGAACAGGATGATGAGTTAACAAATAAAACACAATTTATTTATTTATTAGGCTCAAAATGGCTAAGTATGGATTTTTTTATAAAAATCATGGCTGAAAAAAACTCAAATGGATCAAAGATGGCATTTCCCTCATCTTTTAGGGCTCTAAATAGTTTTATATTTTTACTAGCTCAATGGACTTTTAGATGTAGCAACATAATTCTTTTTTTTATATATATATAAATGTTTGACTCAAAGAAAAATATAGAGATCATGTATAGTGAATTGCTAAGCTGTTTGAAAAATGGGCAAAAAGGGTTACTCTCCAAGAAAAATGATAGGCTAAAAAACTCACTTAGAATTTATTAAGACATGTGCATTCATTTAAGTAACTTAACCAATTTTACTCGTCATTTTGCTCAATTCACATTTATCACTAACATTAGCATGCAGAGCAGTAAATATGATGCAACATAACTCAAGGCCAAAGGTAATACAAATACAAGAATTTGAAAGTCATCATGTCATCCAATGTCAAAAGATCACATCAAATGCCTAATTTTTTTTTTAATTTTTTGTTATATTTTTGTTTTGTTTTGTTTTTTAACTCCAAGACTAAGAAGATGCTTTTTTAAAGTCACTACACTCTATATTCAGCCATCTTCGACTCAAAAATTAAGCCAAAGTTAGTTCCTACAACAAAAATTAGTAAAAACTTCTCCAAGATTAAGACATTCCACAATCATCAATTATCCTCCTCTTAACCAGAATGAGACATTGTCCTCAATGTTTTAGAGGAAAGAAGTAGGGTTTAAAAGAAATCAGCTAAGTACTGCAACACAAAATGAAAGAAACTATTTATAGATGGAGAGTTAAATCTAATTTATGCTTCTTACTGCTGCTACTACCATCATCAGTCGACCAATCCAATGAAGAGGTCCTAGGATCTGGCTCTAGTCTATAAGCTCGTAAAAGATCAAGTAACTTGTTAGCAGTAGGGGCACAAATAAAAATTTTTTTATTGTGAAAGGAATGAAATGATTTTTTATTGCATGGTTAAGAAATGCAAGTAACCCATTAAAAAAGTTATTAACATTTAGCAAACCGATGGGTTTTTGATGAATGTTCAGATTGGCCCAAGATGCAAATGTAAATAATGCCTCTAAAGTTATAAGATCTCCTGGCAAGAAAATGAAAGCTTCAGCATGTTGTAGCATTTCAGATAGTCTTTCTTACATGGTGGAGACAACTAGCTCCTCTCCAATTGGTGGGCCGGGCATGCTTACAAGAGGTCTTAAAGCTTTTGGAATAATGCCTAGTACGTGGCTTCCTCTATTATAGGCAGCTTCTGCAATAAGATTTGATAACCCTCGATCACCTCCTCTATATACTAAGTGTATTTTTCTCTCTGCTAGGACTCGACCAAAATCTATGGCTACCTCAACAAACTTTTTATACTTTCCATAGTGAAACCGAGAAACCACATAAATGTTCTTAGATTGTCTACTTGAAGGTACTGCCATTGAGACAATCATAAAAAAAAATAACTTGTGAATTTTTAACAAGATAAGCTCATATTTAAAGATCTTGGTAACAATCATAATGACACATAGCTGTAAAGGAAGTGGTACATTTTTCAAATGACACGTGAAGTTTGTGGCTTTAAAGTCAAAAGCAAAAAGTGAACAACAGGAAGAGATAAAACAATAATGCAAATGATAAAAGAATAGTAAATTAAAAATATATGTACTGGTAGTTATGATTGTGGTTCACATCTTCCTCTGGTTTTACGTCCAGAAATGGCTTGAACGTCCTCTATGGGTCGAGGATATTCTTGCCATCCAGTTTTCTTATAAGCTGGCAAACATGGTCGTTTATAGTCAGATTCTCGAGACTATATCTTGCATGTTCTTTCTGGAATAATGGTCATAACTGGAGAATTACTCTCTGTACGTATTCACTAGGATGCATTTCAAGAGACAAAAGGATATTATCCAATGACTCTTTATTCAAGCCATCCCTAGTGAATTGAATCTTGTCTTTTCTGTTATCAGACACCATTCCTAAAGTACACTTCTCTTTATTGTATTCCATTTTGGCACACTTATGACAAGCAACTGGAAGCCGTCGAGCTCTTCGTTTTCTTGAGTAGTTTCCTTTACCACAACCAGGCATATATGTAATAAATTTGGGAGGTAACTCACTAGCCAATCGTACTTTGGCTTCAATTAACCATCGGATGTCAGAAAGGATGTTATTTCTCATAAGTAATCACATGCGTTCGGACCGAACTTTATAGATTGTAAGAAGATCATTCTGAGGAAGTGAAGGAAATAGTTTGTGAAGCTTTGCCAAAATTGTGCTTTTATCCATTTTGTCTCCTCAAAATATCAGTTATTATGGGAAACTGAAGTAACTGAATTTGATTGTCATGGAGTACCATTATCCGTCGCTTAACCAGGGTAACAAATTAAAACACACTTAAATAAAATAAAGCCTACAAAAGAAAATAACACGTGAAAGCGAACAAAATGAAAACACACAACGAAAAGAAAAAAACATGCGTATAAGCAAACAACTACTTACAAACATCCTCTAATTAAATTTACCTCAAGTTCCAATTAGATTTCGTAGATAACACCTTCAATTTCCTTAAGTTGTCTTTCTAAGTCTTCAAAGTGGGATACTAATGCTGGTGGTCGAAGGTCCCAAGCAGGATATGATTGACAAACTTGGAGCAAGCTGCTTAGATGACACTTCACACGTAGAAGCCGCTTAAGTTGGACGAAGAGGATCTGTCTGATTGAGGTTTTCATGATAAGTAATGAAAGAAAATATGACTGGTAATTAAACACACTTTAATAAAAAATAAATAATTTCGAACAAAAGAATAGTAAAATAAAATGGTAAAAAGAAATGGAATGGTCTCAATTCAGATCTGGTGAGTCACTCAAATTGATTTCGATGGTTTCATCATATGGTTGGTACTCTAGATATGGCTTTAACCTTTGACTATTAACTTTGAAAATGACACCGTTATTTGGATTCTTAATTTTAATTGCTCCATGTGGAAAAATAGTATGAACAATAAAGGGGCCAGACCATCGAGAGCGTAACTTACCTAGGAATAGATGCAATCTAGAATTAAAAAAAAGTACTTTCTGACCTAAGGTAAAAGATTTTCTCATGATTTGCTTGTGATGAATGACTTTCATTCGTTGTTTGTAAATCTTAACATTTTCGTACGCTTCATTGCGAATTTCCTCAAGTTCTACTAGCTGTAATCTTCTTTCTATGCTAGCTTGCTGCATGTCAAAGTTAAATTTCGATATGCCCATAATGCATCATCGAGTCTCAATGACCAATCTTTTCTGTCTGACCTCACTGTCTTTTCTAATATATGCTTTATTTCCCTGTTGAAAATCTCAACTTGGCTTTTGATGTACCTTTTTTTTTGTACTTGTAACTTTTGGTAATTTGAAATGAATAAAGAAACCAAATTCTCCATCTTTGGCTTTACCTCTTTAGTCTATTCTAAATTCCTTGTGAGATGGATTTCCAACAGGCTTTAAGCTTTTCCCTTGCCCTCGAGACTCTGGCCTACTTTTGTTTGTCTTGCCCATTTGTCAAGATATGAACAATTGGATTGACCCCCTTATGAATTTCAACTGTTTTACCTTACCCAATCAGGCCTTAAGATCTATAGCCGTAATACCTTTCTCTGTGAGCTTATCGTGCTCGAGCTCATCCTGCGTGTGTTTGCCTTTTTGTCTCTGCTTAAGTTAGGCTTTGAGACTTACGGCCTTTAGCTTCATTCGTGAGCTTATCTTGCTCGAGCCTTCTCTTGGCTATGCTTGGTACTTTATCTCACATTAAGTTAGGCTTTGAGACTTACGGCCTTTAACTTCATTAGCGACCTTATCTTACTTGAGCCTTCTCTTGGCTATGTCTGGCACTTTGTCTCGCCTTAGTTTAGGAATTGAGACTTATGGCCTTTGGCTTCATTAGCGAGCCTATCTTGCTTGAGCCTTTTTGGCTACGCCTGGCACTTTGCCTCGCCTTGGGCTAGGCTTTGAGACTTATGGCCTTTACCTTCATTAGCGAGCTTATCTTACTCGAGCCTTTTTTTGGCTATGCCTAGCACTTTGTCTCGCCTTAGGTTAGGCTTTGAAACATATGGCATTTGGCTTCATTAGCGAGCTTATCTTGCTCGAGCTTTCTTTTGGCTATGCCTGGCACTTTATCTTGCCTTAGGTTAGGCTTTGAGACTTATAGCCTTTGGCTTCATTAGCGAGCTTATCTTGCTTAAGCCTTCTTTTGGCTATGCCTGGCATATTGTCTCGCCTTAGGTTAGGCTTTGACACTTATGGCCTTTGCTTTTTATTTGTTTTCATAATCTTTAATTTGCTCACATTGGATTAACATCGGAAGTGTTTTTCTTGCTTTTATTGATGTACAAAATGTTACACACTTTTATTTTGAGAAAAACTGAATATCAATACTCGTAATACAAGGGAACTTACTGGAAATACTTTATCAGATTTTGTGTATTCCATGTCCTTTTAACTTCTCGTCCATTCGAATAAAATAACCTGTATGCCCTCGGACCGGCTACTTAAGAGACCCTGTAAGGACCCTCCCAAGTTAGGCCCAACACCCCTTGCCTGGGATCTTTAGTGCTCTGGTTGGCTCTTCTAAGTACCTAGTCTCCCACATTGACTCAGCGGATGTGCACGTTCTGTTTGTAGTAACGTGCCACCCTCTGCTGATATTCTGCCATCTTCATTGTTGACCTTTCCCTTTTTTCTTCCAACAGATCCAAATTTGCACACATCTGCTTGTTACTTTGCTCCTCGTCGAAGTGCTCCGTTCGATGTGTGCCCACCCCTATCTCTGCTTGGATCACTACTTCATGTCCAAACGCCAAGGAAAACGGCATCTCCCCTATAGCGGTTTTGTGTGTGGTCCTATAATCCCACAACACACCAGGCAGCTTGTCAACCCAAGCTCCTTCCTGCTTTTCTAGTCTGGTCTTCAGGAGATGCTTTATAGTTTTGTTCGCAGCCTCCAGTTGCCCATTCACCTGTGGGTGTGATGAAGAGCAGAACTTCAGCTCTATCCCTATGTTTCTGCAGAAGTCTGTAAACTTGTTTTTGTCGAACTGCCTCCCGTTATCCGTGACCAATGCGTGGGGGATTTTATACCTGCAAATCACATTTCTCTAAATAAAGTAAGTGGTTCTGCTTTCTATAATGCTGCTTAAAGCTTCCACTTCAACCCATTTAGTGAAATAATCGATTGCCACCACAGCATGTGTTGCAGACACGCTTCCTTTTGGCAGTAGTCCGATCAGATCAATCCCCCATTGAGCAAATGACCATAGTTAGTTCATTACTGTGAAGCTCTCTGGTGGTCGAGCTATATGATTGGTGAAGTTTTGACAACTCTTGCAGCTTCTGGTCTTTTCTTGTGCTTCCTGGTGCATCATAGGCCAGAAGTACCCTTGCTTTAAGACTTTAAAAGCTAGAGACTTTGCACCAGAGTGGTTTCCACAAACCCCCTCGTGTACTTCCCTGAGGACGTTAGTCAGCCTCCTCCTCGTCTAAACAGCGTAATAGTGGCAGGGTGTATCCTCGTCTGTACAATACCCCGTCGATCAGTGCATACCTCGCTACTTGGCACCTCAGCTTCCTCGCTTGCTTTTTGTCGGCAGGTACGGTCCCTTCCTTCAGGTAGGAGTTAATTGGATCCATCTAGGTGCTGCTCGAGGACACGCTCATCACCTCGTCCTCCTGCTCGATGCTCGAACTGGTCCTGATCTCTACAGGAATGGACTTGGGCATTTTGGGGCCTGATACAACGGCCATCCATGCTATCATATCTGCTCGAAAGTTTTCTCCCTTTACAATCTGTTCCACCTCTACTACTCGAAACTTCCAAATTAACCGTCTCACCTTTCGAAGGTAAGCCTCCATATTCTCACATTTTTCTTTGAAGCATTTGTTTAGGTGGTTTGCCACCAACTAGGAATCTGTTCAGACTTTCACCTCTTCCGCTTTTACCACTAACACAAGCTTCAGTCCTGCAATGATGGTCTCATTCTCGGCCTGGTTATTAGTGGCCTTAAACTCGAGCTTCACGGCATATTGTACTTCTACCTCATTAGGGCTAAGAAGCACTACTCCTGCTCCCGCTCTTTATTCTCCACATGATCCATCCATCGTTACCGTCCAAACCTTGCCCAGAACACGCCCCTCTACTGCCTGCTCGTCATCTATACTTTTATCTGACTCTGTGCATTCAGCCACAAAGTCTGCCAGGGCTTGTGCTCTAATCGTTGCTTGGGGCAGGTACCTGATGTCGAACTCACTGAGCTCTATTGACCACTTTACCAATGACCCTGAGGTTTTCGATTTGTGTAGGGCTGGTTCGTCAAGACCATTATCGAGTGTGCTTGAAAATAAGGCCTCAACTTCTGAGCTGCTGTTACCAATACGAGTGCCCATTTCTCCACCTGTGGATACTAAGTCTCAGCCCCCAGAAAGGCTTTACTCGTGTAATACACTCGGTCCTGTACCTCTGACTCTTCCCTTATTAAGACCGAGCTCATTGCCCATTGTGATACAGCCAAGTACAGGTAGAGAACTTCTCATGCTCGCGGTGTTGACAATAATGGGGCTTTCAACAAGTGCTCCTTCAATTGATGGAATGCTGCCTCAAATTCTAATGTCCACTTTATCGTCCTTCCTTTTTTCATCTCCTGGAAGAATACATGGCACTTTTCCGTTGCTCGGGAGATGAACCTGTTCAAGGACACCAGGTTACCCGTAAGGCTCTGTATCTCCTTGAGGGTGCATGGGGATTTCATGTCAACTACCGCTCTTATCTTCTCTGGGTTGGCCTCAATTCCTCTGTTACTGACCATGAAACCCAAGAACTGCCCCGAACCCAGTCTAAAAGCACACTTCTCGGGGTTAAGCTTCATTCGATATTCCCTCAAGAGTGCGAAGGTCTCTTCAAGATGCTTGACATGTTCTTCTACATCCCTGAACTTTGTGATCATGTCATCGACATAAACTTCCATTGTGTGGCCAATCAGGGGTTTAAAAATCTTATTCACCAGCCTATGATATGTAGCTCCCACGTTCTATAAGCCAAAGGGCATGAGCTTGTAGCAGAACAGACCTTGATTGGTGATGAAGACTGTGCATTCCTCGTCTGGCCCAAACATAGGGATTTGGTTGTAGCCAGAAAATGCATCCATAAAGCTGAGCAGGCCGTGTCCGGCTATGGAGTCAACTACTTTATCTTCGGCAATGGGAAGCTATCCTTAGGACAGGCTTTGTTCGAATATATGAAATCCACACACATCCTCTATTTCCCACTTGTCTTCTTTACCAGTACTACATTCGAGATCCATTCGGGGTAATAAACTTCCCTAATGAATTTCACCTTCAACAGCTTTTCCACCTTACTATTCATGGGGTCATATCTCACCTGGTTGACGTACCTCCTCCTCTGCTTAACCGGCTTTGCTTCCCTTCTCACTGCCAACCTGTGGCATATTACCTTCAGGTCAATCCCTGGCATGTCTTCATGCGACCGGGTGAACATATCAGAATGTGCTCGCAAGCACTCGACCAGACTTCTCCTCAGCTGCTCGCTTATGCCCGAGCTAATCTTAACTTTCTTCTCTGGGTCATCTGGACTTATTATAATGTCCTCCAGCTCTTCAGTGGGCTCCTGTCTGCCTTTCTTTGACTCATCCCTCTAGTCTAGCGACGTCACCTGTATCGCTTCCTTAGCCGCCGTGGCATAGCAGCTTCTTGCAACCCTCTGATCTCCCTTAACAACTCATACTGCTCAATTCACGTGATACTTTAGGGCTAAGTAGTGGGTGGACATCACCGATTGGTTGATCCTCATGAAAGGCCTATCCAATATCGCCTGGTAGGGGCTGTCTTCGTCCAAAACCATGAAGTCCAACATCATATTCTTCTCAAAGGGCTTCGAGCCCATGGTTACTGGCAGGTTTACAATCCCCATAGGTGTTAGCCTTCCTCCACCGAATCCTTTTAGAGATGTGCTCGAGTCTCGCATATGCCATTCCCATATCGTCGAGGGTGGACTTAAAGAGAATGTCCACTGAGCTCCTTGAATCCACCAAAATCCGGTTGAGCTCCCTGTTTGCGACATTTGCTTTTATAACCAGGATGTCCTCGTGGGGATATAGAACCCCCTCCTCATCCTCCTTCATCCACATGATTGGAACTTGTCGAATTCTGGCTTTCTTCGCGACAAGCACAGTGAACAGAACTTCCCGACTAACAGAGGAATATCTACTATAATTTTTCCTGGCTCTGTTTGATTCCCTTCCATCGTCGGTCCTCCTGCTATCACTCTCACAGCAGGTGGTTCGTGGTCTATATCACAGGCTTGACCATCCTCTGGTCGTTGCCGCTCGATTACCGGGTGCCCTCCTTCAATGAATTAGTCTAAGTACCAGTTTCTTAACAGATCCTCCACCAGGTTCTTCGGGTCACGACACTGAGATTTTGAGTGACCATGATCATTGTGGAATCTGCAGAACCGGCTTCTGTCCCTCCTATTAGCCGGTTTGGACATCGGTGTCGGAGAACACAGCAGACCACGTTCCTCTACAACATGGAACATTTCCTCAAGTGATACCTTCAAAGAAGTGTATTGCCTGTAGGCAGGACTTTGGTCAATCATCTACATAGTCCTATCTCGGGGAAAATTTCCCACGTGTGGAGGCAATGAACGGTCAGCTCTGTTGTTGCTCTGTATGGGCTGATTTACAGGGGGATTATAGTGCGGGTTGCCATTGTATTGCTGGTAATCCCTGTGGTCCCTGCTTAGGGACCTGCGGAGTGTAACAGGACCCACTCACTACTGGGGGTCCCTCTGATACGGGTTGTAGGGAGCAACTCGATCCCTTGTTCCTCTAGAAGTCGGCGGGCCTCGAGCAGGCCCCATTTCTCCTTGCGTTTTGCTCCGTTGCTCTGCTCGCTCTTTAGCTTTGCGGCTTTTTCCTCCTCAATGACGATGTCCATCTTCATTTGCTTGTAGGCATCGGAGTATGAGCGGATCGAGAGACTCCGCAAATTGTAACAGGGTCTTCCCATTTTCACACCCTCCTTCAGCCTTCTCAATGCTTGGGGTTATTGAATGCCCCGAGATCTAAGACTGCCCGATGGTATATCTTGATGAATTCTCGGAGAGACTCCCCCTCCTTCTATTTGACCTTCACTAACTCCATCATATCATCTTCGGGAGCTACTGCCCTCTGGAATTACTCCGTAAACTCCGTGCACATCTGGTCGAAGCTCAGAATGCTCCCCCGCGGTAACTTGTAGTACCATTCCCTCGCTCTCCCCTCTAAAGTAAGTGGGAAGGCTCTACATCTTTGTGCTGCTGTCAAGCCCTTGTTGAAACGCTCTATGCGCATTAGCGGGTCACTATTCCCTAAAAACTTCAAGTCAGGAAAACGGAAATCCCTAGGGATTGTGACGCTTATGATTTCTACTGAGAGTGGGGACTCGTTGTCCAGCATGATTCTCCAACTCGGAGCTTTTCCATTTCCTCGAAGGTCTTCAATGACCTGTGCCAACCTACATACCTCCCCCTCCAACTCCTCCGCACGGGAAGGGGGTGCTGTGTCCTGCAAGTGCTGTCTTGATTTCCTTTCCTCCAGGTTCGTCTCCTCCCTTCCAGCAGTGTTCTATACTTTCTGCCTCTGAGCTCTATCTCCTACATCCCTAGAGGTGTCTTCGTGCTGGTGATCAGGTCTTCTATTCTGACAGGTTTGTTCTCAATCAGGTCTGCTCGGCATTCCCTAAACAATGCATAAAGTTCATATATTATTTTTTGATTGATTTGAAATGTATACCATTCAAAACAACATTTCATATCCTTTTAAAACTTCAAATCCTATTACTGTGAGAAAAAATATCATTGAATGGAATCTATCAGATAATGATAGAACCATTGAATCAGAGCATCCACCTCTTAGAAGTGTAACCATTGATCCTCCTATCCAAATTAAAGCCTCGCCTTATAAAATCCATAAATCTGGTGATCCAGAAAAGAATTTAGATATCATTATCTAATAGAATAATTTCTATAATACAAATCTAAATACAATAGGAAAACAATTGACTAAAATAGAAAATCGATTACAATAGTCAACTATAACTGTTTCTCCTATTTCTTCTTCAAAGTCAACAAAGTCTAATGATGACAAAAAGCTTAAAAAGCCTATTTTTGAGCCCTTTTAGGTTTCAAAAACTAGTCAGAAGCTTGTTCATGAGTCAAAATTAAATTTTGCTTAAGCTATTAGAGAACAAATAGATATAATAGAAGCCTTTGCTTTATTTAGTAAAGTTCAAATTGCCCCTGATAGTGCTCAATCCAAAACCATTGGGGTACTAAATCATGATGATCAAACGTCTGTAGCCCCATCGGATATAAAAGCTTTTAAAGATGATTATATTCCTAAAGCCAACAAAATTCATTAGGAGTTAGCCCTTCCTACTGTCAATTCTCCACCTGACCAAACCATAGACAATAAACCAAGTGTATTAAATCAATCTCAATTTAATGCTTCCTCTGTCTATGAATGGAATATTGATGGTATGTCTGAATATAACATCTTAGGATTGTTGCAACAGATGACCATGGCAGCTAATACCTATAAAATACAGTCGAGAACTTCTGACAAAGCCATTGTAGAAATTTTCATCACTAGTTTTACTGGTCAACTAAAAGGTTGGTGGGATCATCTCTACACCAAACAGCAACAATTAGATATTTTGAATGCTCTTCAATCAGATGAAAATGGTGCACCTATCTGTGATGAGTACAATAGCCTTATTCAAGATGTTGTTGCTACTCTAATTCTCACTATTTCCCTCTATTTTATAGGTGACCCTACTCATCTCAGAGATAAGAATGTTGAGTTACTACACAATTTAAGGTGTAAAAAACTTAGTGATTTTCAAAGTTATAAAAACAACTTTCTTTCCTAGACTTTTCCTATGAGATGATGCAAACCATGTTACTTGGAAAGAAAAATTCCTTGTTGGTTTACCTACTCTCTTGGGAGAAAAAGTTAGGAATTCCATTAAAGCTCTTTATGACAATTATATTCCATATGACGAACTCACCTATGGTGAGTTAGTCAGTTTTATCAATAAATAAGGATTAAAGATCTGTCAAGATCTGAAACTACAGAAACGCCTAAAATGGGAGCTTAAGAAATATAAGCAAGAATTAAAAAGTTTCTGTAAACAATTTAATTATGACCCTCTTAAAATACCTAAAGATTGTAATGGTAAGTGTTCTTCAAAACCTTACAAGAAACATTACAAATCAAAAAGATATAAGAAATTCTTACCAGAGTCCAGAGAATCTTCTTATAAGAGACCTTCAAAGTCTTGTAAGAAATCTCATTCTTCTAAAAGAAAAGAATCTAAACCATCTTCCAAAGCCCCTTTCAACTATAAAGATGCAACATGTTTTAAGTGTGGAAGAAAATGCCATACTACAAAGTTTTGCAGAATGCACAAAAAGCTCCATGAGCTCGGCCTTGATGATAAAATATTTTCTAAAGTTGATCCTTTTTAGTTGAATCTTTTGATTCTGAGTATTCTATGACAGGAGACAGTGAGCCCTTACAAGTCGATGAATTAATCGACTCTAATTCAGGTGATAGTGATTCTGATACAAAATCTCTTCTTTTAAAGAAAATCAATGTTTTAACTAAGAACAAGAAACTTTTCTTGAATTAGTTAAACATATTTCTAATCTTGTTTTGCAAAAAGAATATCTTGATAAACTTCTAAAAACTCTTGATCAAAATGATAAAACTGAATCTTCCAAAACCCTTATTTTTTAAAAAAAAAAAGCATATGATCTTGCTGAAATTATTGATAAGAAGAAAAATAAGAAAACTGCACCTAACATTCAAGATCTTCAGAAAAAATAAAAGAAATCAAACTTGAGATAAAAGAATTAAAGAAAAACAAAAGAATGGCTCTGATACTATCCAACTTCTATTGCAGAAACGATTGGAAATTAATTCAGATAAATAATCAAAATTTGAACATGATGACAATGAAGACATCATACCAGAAAACCATAACATTAACAATATAGAATCATTGTCTAATGATTTTCTTTTTGTTTTAAAGTAAATCACAACAAGAAAATATTTGATAAAAATAATATTAAAGTTTAAGATTTTGAAATTGACACCATTGCTCTTTTTAATACTGGTGCTGATTTAAATTGTATTAAAAATGATATTGTGGTAAAAAGGTTCATGAAAAAACTAATGAAATACTTTCTACAGCAAATAATTCAAAATTAAAAATCACATCTAAAGTTGATGCTTCTATTTTTTATGATGGTTTTGAATTCAGAACATCTTTTTTATTGACAAATGATATACATCATGTTATCATATTAGGAACTCTTTTTATAAACCTCATTACTTTTTATATTGTCAATTATGATGGTATATCTTTTAAAGTCAAAAATAAAAGTTTAAATTTCTCTTTATTAAAAAGCCTAAAACTCGAAATCTAAATATTGTAAAAGTCTGTTCTGTCTACCAGAATCAAGTCAATTTTTTATTAAAAATAAAAAAAAATGACTTATTTCATTTACAAAAAAGATTTAAGCTTACAAAGAATTGAAAACCAATTACAAATTGGTTTTATAAAAAGAAAAATTTCTGATTTCAAAGATTTAATTGAAAAAGAAATATGTATTGATTTACCAATTGTTTTCTCTAACAGAAAATAACATTTGGTTGATTTATCCTGTGAAAATTCTTTTAAAGAAAGATAAATTCCTACTAAAGCTCGTCTTATCCAAATGAATATAGAATTAGAACAACAATGTAGGAATGAAATAAAAGATTTAGAATCTAAAGGTTTAATTGTTAAATCCAGATCCCCTTGGTCAAGTGCTGGTTTTTATGTAAATAAAAATTTAAATTGAAAGAGGCACACCGAGGTTAGTAATTAACTACAAACCTTTAAATAAAGTTTTAAAATGGATTAGGTATTCAATACTTAATAAAAAATATTTGCTTCAAAAATTACATTCTGCTTACATCTTTTCAAAATTTGATATGAAATCAGGATTTTGGCAAATCTAAATTGACTCTAAAGATAAATATAAAACTACTTTTACTGTTCCTTTTGGTCAATATGAATGGATAGTAATGTCATTCGGTTTAAAGAATGCACCTTCAAAATTTCAAAAGATAACGAATGATATTTATAATCTTTTTTCTGACTTTTGCATTGTTTACATTGATGATGTGTTGATTTTTTTCTCAAACAATTGATCAACATTTCAAACATTTAAAGACTTTTTATTTAGCAACTAGAAAAGCTAGTTTAGCAATTTCTAGTTCTAAAGTTTCTTTATTTCAAACTAGAGTTAGGTTTCTTGGTCACTATATTTCCAAATGAACTATTACACCTATTGAGAGATTTCTTGCACTTGCTGATAAATTTTATGATAAAATTCTTAATAAAACTCAATTGCAGAGATTTCTATGCAATCTAAATTATGTTCTTGATTTCTGTCCGAATACTAATAGGATTTCAAAACCATTGCATTATAGATTAAAGAAAAATCATGTGCATGGACAGATGAACACACTAAAGTTGTTAGACAAATAAAATATTTTGTTAAAATTATTTCATGTTTATTTCTTGCTAATTCTGCTTTAACTAAAATTGTTAAGACTGATACCTTAGACTTAGATTATGGAGGAATTTTAAAACAGATTGAGAATGATAAAGAACAAATAGTATAATATGTTTTTGCACATTGGAATGAATGTCAGAAAAGTTATTCTACTATAAAAAAAGAAATCCTCTCTATTGTTTTATGTATCTCTAAATTTCAAAGTGATTTACTAAATCAAAAATTTTTGCTTAGAATTGATTACAAGGCTGCAAAACATGTTTTAGAAAAAGATGTTCATAACATTGCATTGAAACAGGCTTTTGCAAGATGGCAAGCTATTTTAAGTGTTTTTTATTTTGATATTGAATTTATTAAAGTTGGTACAAATTCTATCCCTAAATTTCTAACAAAGGAATTTTTGTAAAAATTCTAAAACCTCCAAAAAAGAACAAATACAAGGGCAAAATCCCTCTTAAAGATTCAGAATTAAAGACAACCCCTTCTAAAGACAAATTGCTTTCTTCAGCAATGTCAATCAAATCTTGGATTGACATGGTTGGAGAGCAAGAAGTTCAGTCTAAAGACTCCACCTCTGTTGATCAGGTAAATGAATGGATACAATCCATTTCTAAATCCCAGAGCTTATGCTCGCCTTACAAAGTATTTTTCAAATTAAAACCCTTTCTCAAGTTCCTGAGAAAGAAAAATGTATTTCTAAAGAAATTACAAAAGCTTCTTCTCCTAAAGCTCTTATTTCTGGTGAAAGCTCATCTTCATAGATTGTTGTTTCACAACAAAAGCTTTCACAAAATTTGGATTGGATTAATAAAACCTATCATCAAAATGTTTTAACTATGGAAGATGGGTTTTATCAACCTGATCATTTTCAAGCAATTTCAAAAATTTTCCCTAAAAGCTGGTTTTTCAAACCATGGGATTTATCAAAACCCCAGACTTATTATCAAGCTATTCTTGAAATCATTGAGTCAGTCAAGTTTAAACATTACTTTCTTAGTGAAACCTATACTGTGCCTGCCTATTACACAGCAACCATCCTCAAAGTCTCAACTCCACAAATCTAAAACTTTTCTCGCCAATTTCAAATGTGTCTGAACCATTGTCTGTCCTTTTCTTATTGGGACTATCAACAGGTCTGGTTTAACACATTTTTTAATCCAAAACCCAAAATAACCCATTCATTGTTATTTTTCTTCAATTCGAAAACAACCGTGCAAAGCCTACCCAACTAGTTCCAACAATGGGAGAACTATTTTGGACCTAGCCTTGATATCCTTACCCTTAATGCCATAAATTGTTTAAAGCCCATTATGTTCCTTCTGTACTTGAGAAAAGGTTTCCTCATTTTCTTTATTTTTGTACCAATTTCTTTTTTCCTTGGGTTTAGATGTGGAACTTTTAGTATCATACCCAAAAAACTCAATTAGTCCTTCAAAGAGTTTTTAAAGTCAAATAGTGGTCCAAGTTTGACAAAAAATCAAAATTGTCAGAAGCCACTGTACAAAATTGGCTTTCTACAAATGGCCTACTCAAGCCCAGCATTGAATATGTTAAAGCTCAAACCACATTCTTAGCATAACGCTCTCGGGCCCAATCCCTTCTAACCAGTTTAAGAATAAAGATGAATATTTTAAAATCATGGAACAGTTCCTCACCTCTTGATCTGAGCCATCTATTGCAGATTCTTCTAATCAAGACAATGAAGAGCCGTTCATTTCCATTGGAGATAATAACAAGGATGATTTCTTTGGGATCCTTTGTCTAATAAAACGTCCTTAAAGACTTTATACTTATCTGTATTTGTATTTTATTTATATGTAAAAAAAAAAAGTTATTATTTTTATATTTTCTTACAGACATTTCCTTGTAATTTTATCCTTTCTGTCTGTATATTTTCCTTTATTTTCTCTGTGAAGCTACAGTTTTACTACAGTTGTGAAGCTATAGTTTCGCTACAGTTGTGAAGCTACAGACTCACTACAGTTAAAGACCCGATCTTTGTATTTAAAATCCGAAGAAAGACTTAGACTCCTCAGATCATTCTTTCACTTCTCTTATATATATATATATATATATATATATATATCTGGGGAAAAGATTAACTGAAGACATTGAGAACATTTTTCCTGTCTTTTGATTTTCCCTTTCTCTTTCTACTGTAAACAATTCTTTTAAAATTTAAAGTTCTGAATTAAATAAATATAAGCATTTAATCTTTCATTGTAAATTTAAAGCTTTTATTTATTTTAAAGTTCTAGATCTAAGGGTGTATGATTTAAAGTTTTATATGCATAATCTGCAGATTGATCTTCTATATCATATTTGCTTTAAAATTTGTTACGTTCCTCTGAGGCATAGAGACCAGATTTCTCCCATCAGTTGTATTCTCTTCTCCCTCCATTTGTTCAGAGCACCAGATCTGAAATCCAGTTCTAGTACTGTGTTTAAGCTCTGTGTTGCCTAGGGTTACAAAAATATTTTAATTTAAATGTTTTAAAGTGAAGGTATATCGGCTGAACACCCGATATACAAGATCTAGATCTGTTCTAAGTCAGATCTGATCCCAAATATTTTAATTTAAAAGTTTTAAAGTCAAGGTATATCGGTCGGACACCCGATGTGCAAGATCTAGATCTGTTCTAAGTCAGATCTGATCCCAAAGCGTAGTTCAATCTACGATCATCTAGTTTAACAACGCCACGTACCAATTTTCTTTTTTTTTTTTATAAAATATTTCATTATAATTATTTTGTCCTTTACGTACCTTTCACGATTCCTGGTGCTCTTGGTATTTTTTAGAATTAATTTAAATTATATAATATAGTAATATTTTATTTTAATATAATTAAATTATATTAATATTTTATATGATTATTTATATTATTATTAATTTTAAATTAATATTATTCAAATTATTCATATTTAAATATTTAAATATTTATTCTTAGTTATATTAAATTTAAAAATTTATTAATAAATTATAAGGCATATATATATAATATTATATTAAAAAGATATATTTATATATTTATTATTATTATTATAAAAAAGATAAAATGAAAAAGGTAAGCTATTCATATTTAAATAATAATTTGTATTTATTATTATTTATATTAACTTATTAAATATTAATCAACTTTATATATTAATTATTATATTATAATTAAATAATATATTATTTTTTTATATTTTAAATATAATAAAAATTAAAATATAAATAAATAAATAATAATTATAATAAAAAATAAAATAAAATAAAATAAAAAATTAATATTATATTATATTAAAAAATAATATTTATTTATTTATTTATTATTATTATTATTAAAAAAGAAGCTAATGCCGGCATTAGGTAAACTCGACCACATTAGCAAGCCCATTATCCAAGATCAATTTTTCCCAAATATGGGCGTAAGATTATGAGAATATAAATAATATTTTAATACTAATAATCTCATGTACCAAATAATATAACAGGTCTAAAACCAGGTTTGATGCATCAAGTGAATTGAACTTATCAAGAATCATTATATATAAAATTTTGAATTTTCCCAAAAAAATATTCTATTGTGCCATAATAGTTTATACATCTACAATGTAACGTTTCTGAATAAAACACAACAATATAAACTTTTTATTGTGGGATGTATTGAGTTTGTGATGTCTCCTTCAACATGTATGTCTTTGAGTGTAATTTTAGTTAAGGGTAAAGTTGTAAACTATCAAAAGGGGTTTTAAGAGGAAATTGAAGCGGTACGAATAGCTCAAATCTTACTTTTGCAGCGGACTCCAGAGGAACCATAAGAGTGGTTAGATCTGCTCGGTTTTTTATTTATTTTGTATATGTTTATATTTGAATATTTGTGAAAGAATTTGAACAGCAGATGGAAGTAACAGAGAATTTCAATCAGTTCACAGTTGGAAATCTACCAACTTTGATGCTTGTTCCTGATTTCATCACAAATATTGAAGAGACACATCTCCTAAATAATGTAGCCATGCTGTTCCCTCTTATTAACTTTTCATTTTATTTATGTTTTCTCTTTGTTCTTGATAATATAACTGCTTCTCCTTCATAGATATATGGAGCTCCTCTGTCAAAGTGGAAGTCTTTGAAAAATAGGAGATTACAAAATTGGGGTACGTTATGTTTGATACTTCAAATTGGTATATTAGAATTTAGAGCTATATAAAGTGCACTATACATATAATCTATGAGAAGCCTTTTATTTCAAATTGCTGATATATACGATTTCTTTTTCCTTTTTCTTGGGTAACGACAGGTGGTGTTGTCCACGAAAAGGGCCTTCTGCCGCAAGATTGTAAGTATTTGCATCCAAAGTTTTAGATGAAAGTTTTAGATGAACTTATTTGATCGATCATGTCAACACTATGTGTTTTATTTGATCATATTCATCCAAGATTTTTGTTTCTGCTCTAACTCTTAACTCTCTGCCGTAGTACATACAAACCTCAAATATGATCTAACTCTCTTTCTAAGCAGCCCATACTGTTACCACTAGGGTTATTTGCCCATATAAGTGGTTTTGTGTGGATGGCAAAAGAGTTGTGCTAAGGAGAGTTTTGCTAAGGTGTGGTTAGGATATTCTAAATAACAGTGTTTTTAATCTTATGATGCCATGAATTACTGCTTATTGATTAAACAGCTATCATTACATTATGCCTTAGGCATGTGATATTTGATTACAGATAACTTATAGATTATTGTTATGTTGTATTTAACCATGTCAGGAGGAATTCCTTTGCCAAAGCACCTTTGTGTTGTATTTAACCAAGTCATTAGGTTCAAACATATGGTTATTTTGCTTCATTGGTACAATTTTAAAATGTTGCACTTATAATCATTTAAGATTTTGTTCATCTTTCTCTTTTGTTGACATATTAAATCTTCTTGTAATTCAGAGCATGTAAACCTCAAATTTCACCTAAGACCCCTTCCAATCACCTCATACAGCTACTAGTAAAGTTATTTGCATAAATAATATAAGCAGTTTTTTAGCAGATGACTATAAAACTATGTGCTAATGCTCCTGTAAACTAAGTGATAATTACTGCCCGCTGTTAAAGCGAGTAGTGACAACTTGATGTCTTGGCATGTGATATGACTTACATGCCCTTTTTTACCTCCTATTGTGTAAACCTTATATTGTTAATTTGATATGTTGTATTTAACCAAGTCATAATGAACACATGCCTTTGTTCACCACTATTATTGTTTTTTTTTTTCCACTTAACACTATTTTTGTGGCAACTTATTACAGTTACAACCCATGATTTGCCTGTTGATTCAGGACGCAAAAATAACTGTTTGTCTCTGTTGTAGTACCTCCTTGGCTCACAATGATTACACAAAGAATCTATGAAAAATCAGGGCTGTTCCCCTCAGCAATTAATCACATTCTCATCAATGAATATCAACCTAACCAAGGCATAATGGTTTGTACTAAGCTCTCCTATATCTGTCGCTTTTTGTAAAGTTTTTGAAGTCTATTATTTATAATGGTTAGTATAATATTACAGTATCAGTTCTGATCGCATTATTGTTTTTGCAGCTACATCAGGATGGGCCTGCATATTTTCCTGTTGTAGCAATCTTGTCTCTTGGATCACCTGTTGTTATGGATTTCACTCCCCATCCAAAATTGAAAAACGACATCATACCTGAAAGTTCTAATGGTGATGCATTTGCGACTGAAACAGACGAATGGAAGGATAGCCACCATCCCTTTTCTATTCTATTAATGCCGCGCAGTTTGTTAATCTTCAAGGACCATGCATACTCTGGAAAGTGTTTACACCTTGATGTACTTGTGGTTAATCGGTTTATAATCAAAATTAATTGATGACCATGCATATGATTTGCAGACTACCTGCACGGTATAAAGGATAGTGAAGTTCATCAATATGAGGGGGTATGATTGGCTTCATTATTATAGTTATATATCATTTGACTCATGTTTTAGAAAGAATTGGCATGCCCATTTTGCCGCCTTTACTCAACAGTCCTTTTTCTCAGGTTATAAATGAAGTTGAGGCACTGGCAAGCTCGGAGAAAGCTGTTGAAGTAATTAGTAGAGGAGATCCCAAAGTTATTCATAGAACTTCGACCAGAATCTCATTGACGTGTCGATTGGTCTTGAAGGTTCATAAAAACTTGTTCAAGATTTAGAATTGAATTTTATCAATGTACTTTGTTTCTTCAGGGTTCAATAGAAATGCAAGTTCAACATTCACCAAGATTACTCCACTATAAGCAATCATCTCATCAAATTATCTAATTTGCTGGTACAAATCATAATATATGCAACAGCAATAATGTGGGGAACCTGAATCCCTTCCCATAATGTTGAGGAAGGGATGTGGTTCTTGACCTATAGCAAGTTGTTCACAATCAATTAGCAAGTTCAATCATACAATATTTTGATAATCTTCTTGTGCGGTGCAAGATCAACAATTTCATTACACGCACGGTTTCCCATATGCATATGATAGCTGAATACTTCAAGTCACATGGGCACGGCTAATATTTGAACAAACTGGAGGAAGAGTGTAATCATCCAACAGAGTTAGAAAGAAGAATATCAGGGATAACTCCCAACATTTTAAATTTAAAAAAAAAAAAATTGCTTCAATAGGTACTCCTAAAATCTACATATTTTCAAAATAAAAAGGGTTAAGAGGCCTATATACCATGCAAAATATATACTATGCAAAAGCTATAAAAAAAAAAAAAGAGAGCACATGATGAACATGCCCTCAGTCAAAAGTGTCAAAGGAAACAAGGAAGAACCGTTGAATAATGGTTTTAGGTGCAAGGACCTCATCTGCAAACTGTTCACCGGGAAAACTGAAGGAAACCTTATTGGCCCAGTTTAAGAGCCTCTCTCTGAAGGAATAGTAAATGTGGGAACATTGTTTCTGCATGTGATCCAAAGTAGCGTAAAAATATAGCAGCCAGATGACTTATGGTGTCTACAGCATTGTGGTCATCCAGCGATAGCTGAATGGATGAAAGCTTCACTAGTTCATATCCAATGACAATATGATTATGACCATAAAGCTTTTCAAGTATCTGCCAATGCATAAAAAACCATGTAAGTCTAATCCAATCTCATAACCTGGATGAACAAGGAAACTAGACCACCTAAATGAAGCTTTGGAGAAGTGAAATTCTCTGTTATTCTCTCTATGGTTTCAATCAATAAATTATGAGGATTCCTAAACAGGAAATAGTGATATTTAAAACTTAGACTATAAAAATAAAGAATTTTTATAATGAGAACCAAACATTCATTTAGGACTCATGGTATTTCAATAGAATTCCAACAGTTTCCAAAAATGATCAAATTTACCGTAGGCTCAAAAATCAAAGGGAAACCTAATAAAACCAAGCAATAAGCAAAAGACACCTAAGCTTAACCAGTTCGTTATATCTTACCATAGTTCCCTATAATCAAGATCATGCTCAATTTAAACCATAATTCTGAATTCTTTTGTTCATAATGGACACGTAAAATATCCTCCTAATCCTCTTTTACAATCCTCCAGAGTTCCAAATTTCTTTTTTTCCCCCACACATTTCTTATTCCTACAGTCCTTGTTTTCGACATATGTTCTTTTGTGAAATCAAACTTTAAAAGAAGAAACAGACTAAAACACAATTTCTTTTCAAAAAAAAATTAATACATTTAATTTCTCTCTCTCTCTCTCTTTCGCTTATCAACCTTCTAGCATAAAAAACTTTACATTATGTAAAAATAAAAAGTTAAAAAAAAAAGCCCAAAAGAATTGCACATTTCTGTACTAAGCAACATATAATTGAAATTCCTAATTCATCCTCACACAATAACTTGGCGACTATATACTATAAAATTTTGGAAGCCCAAAAAATTTATAGGCTGTTATGACTGTCCTAAAAGTTTACCTCAATTGACACTTTACAATGGTCCCTTGCAGAAATTAAGTCTCCAACCAAACAGGATGCCCGCGCAAGATTGTCCTCTGCCTGCAAAGAAGTCATGCACAGTGTTATTTCCTGTTGTTCTTATTAAAAGCATAATCATTTAAGTACTTGGACATATAATATAGTCACTCATGAAACTGCAGTTAAAAGCAACCGCAAATAAATAAATAACGAAACATGTTTTAAGCTATAGACTTTAGAACTCACTTCAGCTATGCTCTTGTTATAAGCATGCAATATTGATCTGAGCAGACCAGTAGATCTTGAAGCACCTAAAAGTACAGTTCTTGAGATTTCTTGCGAAATTATTGCATCCTGCAACCTATCAAGAATTGAATATTCTTCTGTGAAAACCATAGGAGAAAAACACAATATGTGCTTCAATAGAGTAAGAAGAATGAAACCCAGGCACCACAGATCACAAAATGAGTAAAATATACCTTTTGATATAAATCCAAGATTCATCCACAGCTGCATATGAAGATTCCAGATCACGATCAGAACCACATTTCAAACAGTATCCAGGACCATCAAGAGAGGTTCTATAGTTTTCCTCAATTAAAAGGTAAGCCACTGAACCAATGTAATCACTACTAAGCTTGCCAACCTGAAAGATCATAACATAAAACAAAAAGCACTCCTGCTAAGCTGAAGGGCACATAGATAAACCCAGTTCTTCCATGAATCAAAAACATTTCTCTATAAACTATGGTACGATCAATTGAAAGTCTAATGGCAATTCCTTCTGGAAATGGGTAGCTATTGCTAGAGAAAAAATAAACAAGAAATATCAGGGCTTTTAGTGGTTGAGAGAATATGTCCAATTAAAATCTAATAAAAAGCAACAAGGACCCGCTAAACTTAAACGAGAGAGCAATTGAAGTACCTGCAAGTGTGGTGTTGAGCTACCACCTTCGGGAACTACAGGTAAGTGCTTAAGTTTCTGCTTTTCACAATTCAGGATGGAGTTATCCAAAACCACACCTGGACAATTTGGATCGACACAACAGAAAGCATTTATAACCAGATCAGATGCATTCAATTCTGAACAACCACTGCACTGACAACGGAAAGAGTACTCATCTTCCAAAAACTTAAGGCGATCTTTACAGTCCCACTGCCCAACCTGTGAAATAAAGTGAAATACACACTTTTTTTCTTGTTTGCATCATTTGATAATCCAAGAATTTGATACACTAGTGGACTGAATTTGATAATTCAAGAGGTTGAAAGGATAAATACCTGAGGGCCATAGGACAACTCCAGGGGATAACCTGAGGCCACAAACTCTGTTGTCCGTATCATGAGTGTGCGTGAAAGAAAATATGCATGAATGTTTGGCAGGCAAGAATGGTTGAACAAACTACCAGTTGTATAAATAGCCTGACCTACTCTGACCTGAACAAGTAACAAAAATCATTAGATAATATAGTTTGAGGATGAACTTCATGTACTGACTGAAGCCGATTGTCAGCAATCACAATTACAAGGTTTTAAGAGCATAAGTCTTACTATAGTCAAAAAATGCTGATTATCATATTAGGGAAGTTTCAGTGACAATTCAGAGCAATACTGTCCAGTATATCTGTATAATTCTGTAAAGACATACTAGGAACAGACCGTGTAAGGATTAGATATTTGATTTTGGCGTGAAAATGTGTTTCACAGCCTCTGAAGGGAAAAGGCATTTAGCCTTTGATGAAGAGTCGCACTCGGATCTACAGGAATGAACTTTGGTTGTCACAGAGTTTGTTTTCTTGTTTTTTCCACTTAATTTTCATGTTTGATTTGTGGAGTTCATTAATGTGGATGTAGGAATGAATGTTTATGTTTTTATTTTTAGTGCTCCCATGATTGCAATGTAAATAAGGATTACACCTCCTTTTGGCATTTCTAAATATTTGACTGAAAATGGAGAAAAAAGCAATACAAGTGTTAGGAGAAGGAAAGAGGACAGAAGGAGGTTTAACCATTAACACAAACCTGTTCCACTGTACAAGTGCTTCCACTTGATATATGATCCAATTGTCCATAATCATTGGAATTCATGCGGACAATTGCCAAAGAATTCACCCTTATTTGAGATATAAGTATGACAATCTGTAATAACATGAAAATAGCACAAAACATGTTAAGGATTAAAATTCAGCCAAAGGATTAAAATTGATGTGTTTGGAATCTGAAGATTACAAGCAAACTACATCAACAATTTTATTAAATAAATCAAGAATGTAAACATTTTTGCAAGCAAGACGTGTAAAATTTAAACAAAATCACGGGGAAGTGCAGATTGACCCATCAATTCATGAAGAGTACTACATATAACAAACACATGCAGAAATAATGAATATATTGCACATCAAGAGCACGGAAACAATACTGAAGACATGAAAAATACATCCTGAGTTCAGTAACTGAGGAATAAAATCAATCAAAGTGGACAGTAGTCAGAGAAGAGATAATTTTATTTATAGTTTTCAAAAAGAATAAAGGACTCTTCTTTCTGTCCGTTTCTTTGACCAAACAACTTCAGTCGAATTACCATTAAAGAGTATTTAGAGAGAAGAGAGAAAGAACCAACCTGTGATACCGAGGCTCCATTTATTGGAAGTTCAAAGCCATAAGAGTATTGGAGGCAATATAACAATACTATCGCATATATATGTGATTCTAATTTGCTTTCTGGAGAAACCTGCAAGTAGTTGTGCGAAAGGTCCTACAAGAAAATATAAAGACCATAGGCAGGCAACTAAAATAGTTAAAAAGATAGTTTCACTAAACTAGACTGCAGCTCAATATAATGCACAAATTTCAGTCAAGAGATATACCAATGTTCCTAAGAGGTTAGAGACATCTGTAGAAACTCCATTTTTCTCTACAGATTTGACCACGACACGTCCAGCCAAAACTACGTCAGAAGGCAATATTAAAGGCCAGTGCACACCTTTGCATTCATGTTTATGTTCGAAAATGTGCTCAGCTTCCAGATATAAATCATTGTCTAACATAATCTGTGAAATATACTCTTCAAGATTGTCAAAGACGCTATCATTAATGTTTTGTTTCATTGGACGGTTCTTAAACACCTGTCCTCCTGCTTGTCCTCGGCAACAATGGGAGCAATACAATGGTATTGAACATGATGTGCAGGGGATTGCATCTGCTGGTAGTTCATTTAAGCAGTAATGGCAATGAGTTTTCCGACAGTGCTTCGAGATAGTCTGCAGATTGTGGTGCCAACTAAAGATTATATTTCTCTTCAGCAGAAACACAGGTTAAGATTTTAAACAACACATGTGAAGGATCCAATCAATAAAACCCAAGAAGCGGACAAAAAGGGCCAAATTATGACAATGGTTGAACAATAATACACACATGACAAGGCGCCCACTCTATTCCAGTGAAGAAGAAGACTTGAAAGATGACAAAAGATCCAAATCCATGGTTCTCTATATAGAGAGCCCATACTTGGAAGCACACAATCCAACCTATTGAAAACCCTCCAAGTTTTCAATCTCCATCTCCTTTCATTTATGTTATTTCAGCAATTATTTTCCTGCATTACATATGCAGTGGCACTATATTACCATAGGAATATTGCACTTCTAATGGTTAAGATTGAACCTGACATGCATAATTAATGCTCCGTAACTAATGCACATGTGAGATACAATATTAATAGTTTACGGTGCACTAATCCAATTGTGAAAAAAATCATGTAATAAAACTGTGTAAACAATAAGTACTCTTGTTCTAGCCTTATGATATACTGTTGAACACTGAATAGGGAATAACCGTTGTGTGGTTTAGACAAGGATCAGAAGACATGTTTTTGACTCTCATGGAAATATCCAATACTTCTCCAATGTCACTAGGGAAAAGAAAAGAAACAAAGAACCACAATTAAATTGTGTGAGAACCTTAGCACATGTTTTATATTATCTACCGTAGAAAGTTCTTTTGAAGTCATCTTC
The DNA here is from genome assembly GCA_025617385.1 of Murraya koenigii. NCBI lineage: Eukaryota > Viridiplantae > Streptophyta > Magnoliopsida > Sapindales > Rutaceae > Murraya > Murraya koenigii. The sequence continues at coordinate 761,529 of CM046819.1, read as the reverse complement.
AATCTTCTTGACTATGAAAACTTTTGTTTTTGTCATAACTTTAGTACATCTTTCGTTTACTGTGCCTGAATAAGATTATTGCTTTAGCCGGACATCAAACTATGCTTATTCTAAGAGACAAATGGACTTCCATTAAGCATCTATATAAGAATTCAATTAAAGTACGCATTATATTAGAGATAAAATGTACTAAAGTCCATACCACAGCATATGGTTCTTCACTATGCACCAAGGAACCTTCAGGAATGTCATACTGTGAAGTTATGCCCCTTCCTTTATCAGGAGTAGTAACACACTGTAGTTTGGCTTGGACTGGCTCCTCTGTAACAAATGCAGGTACCACCTTAGTCATGCAATCAAATTGATATCTTAAGATTAAAAAAAACAATAAAATTAACCAAGGAATCAGAACATGCAAATGTTACACTGAAGTTCCTTGAAACTGAAAGCATTCTTATAGAAAGGTGCATTCACATCTTCATAATCTGATGGGGTTGAAGAGAAGAAAAAAGGCTCTTTCTTTCCTAACGAAGTGTTATTGAAGAACAAAAGATCTCAATAAGTACAATTTGGACAGAAATGAACTTCACTAGGCATGCATATGACTTATCAATAAAAACAATGAACTGTTTTAGTAGTCATGGCCTGTCATGATGATGAAGTTACGTAATTATACAAAAGACAAGACAGAAGAAATAGGTGAGGAACAAATATACAAAATTTATAGTTCTCATTTCTTGAAGGCTTGGCCAATGCATTACCACACCTTAGGGAAAAAATAGATTTTGAGAAGAAAGCTTAACTGATCATAAAATTGAAACAAAACTGAGACTCTAAATGTAAACAAAGTGCAAAAAGAAAAAAATGAATAGGGAAGCAAAAATAGTTAATACACATAAAATTGACATTACGCTGATGTGCACCTGCTATGATGTGATTTATAGGGAAATAAAGGGCAGACTGTGTTATCACATTCACAATTTTAGGAATCAAACATAGTTTCTCCCAGATACAGAAGCAAAATGGTTAATACATACTTAAAGATTAACATACAACTAGATGCAATATAAATTAATGATATTGATAAAGTCAAAACATATAAAACTGCTCAATGGTAAAACCCACTTACCTGAAACTCTGAGATTGTCCTTGGTGTGCTGAACCGCCTTATTGCTTGTTCTCTTAGACTGTTCCAAAATTATCTTCAGTTCACTTTCTATCTGCTTCTTTCCAGCCAATGACGACTCTCTATTCTTAGCAATAGTTAAGTCACGAACTGCATCTTCATGATTTTCCAAAGAAACATTCACCTTACCTCTCCTGTACCACGCCTGTGGGAGGAAAATGTCATTTTTGATGATGGACAGAAGCTATCGTACGAATAAGAGCATGCCATGAGCATACCAATCCAAAAGGGCATTAGAAAGGAGATTGTCACATTTACCACCCTTATGTATGATAAGCATACTTAATAATATCAAAGCTGAACAAATTTATCCTGAAAGTACTTTTGGATTATGAGCGGACTGTCACGGGATGGGTGTTTTGCGCAGCAAACCCGTGCGGCACTTAGACAACCTTGTCGGGATGTTGCTAAGTAAGCCTTTACGCTTCTCGATAGCTAAGCCAAGAGGTTCCCGAAATGCTAAAGAGAAGGAGGAGCTAGCGAGCAATGTAGCCAAATGCGGAAATTGTATTACTCAAGAGAAAACTTACAAGAGAGCTTACAAGTGTTTGATGCTTTGCTTGGATGAGTACAATGCTTAGAGCTCACCTCTATTTATAGCAAAGCTTGGCTAGTTCTAGAGAGTTCTATGTACATGTGTCTAAACCTAGACCGTACAAGTGTCACAAATCTAGGCTATGTACAAAAGTGCTAGAGTTTGCTAGAATGTTCTAGAATCGGGCCAAGCTAGCACATCTTGGCTCATTCTCTTGGGCCATTGCGGGCTGGAATCATGCGACCGTAACATCCTCCACCACTTAAGCTCGCGGCGTCCTCGTCAGCGTCCTCGTGCTTGTATCTTTGGATGTGTTCCATGAACTGCCACAATTCATCTTCTCGTTCCCAAGTGGCTTCGCTCTCGGGAGGTTCTTCCACTTCACCAAGTACTCGTAGTATGGTGGCACGCCCTCCTTCGAATGATCGCGATCAGCGAGGATGTAGTCCACATCTTTGTCGAGCAGCGGTGACAACGGCTGTTGGGGCACGCCTTGATTCTCCGCGACTTGGTTCTTCCACGTCTTCGTGATATGGCTTGAGAAGACTTACGTGAAAGACCAGAATGAATCTTGAGCCTTGGTGGAAGCTCTAGTTGATACGAGGCGTTGCCTACGCGTCGGATGATCGCGGAAGGGTCCTTCGTGGCGTCTCACTAACCCTTGTGGACTTTGCGAAGTGTCTTGAGCTGTTGAGGCGGGAGCTTGATCATAGCTTCGATCACCTTCCTTGTACTCGACGTCTGGTCTCCTTGCATCGACCCACTTCTTCATTTTCCTCGCGGCTTTGTCGAGGTATGCTCGCGTGATGTCCGCTTCTCATGCCATTCGCGGGCGAGCTTGTGTGCCGTGGGGCTTTTCCTCCATATGTCGAGGCTATGGCGTTGGGGTCATGGGTCGGAATCCATGATGATCTCGAAAGGACTCTTGCCGGTAGCCTCGCTCAGTTGGAGATTATAAGAAAATTGGGCAACATCTAGCAACTCGCCCAATCCAGTTGATGGCGCTCACGTAATGCCTCGAGTACATCTCGAGGAGGCCATTGATGCGCTTCGGTTTGCTCATCCGTCTGCGGATGAAAACTTATTGAGAACTTGAGGTCGGTCCCCGACATCTTGAAGAGCTCAGTCCAAAATTTTCCCGTGAAGCGTGGGTCTCGATCGCTCACGATGCTTCAGGAACACCCGATGCTTCACGATGTGTTTGATGAAGAGGCGGGCTGCTTCATCTACCTTGCAATCGTGGATGCGGCAATGAAAGTAGCATACTTGCATGGCGGTCTACCACGACCATGATCTTCGCATGACCTTCGGATTTTGGTAAGGCCGTTATGAAGTCCATCGAGGCGCTTTCCCATGGCCTTGCTCTGCGAGGCGGGGCTGCAGCAATCCTGCTGGCGATTGGTGATCTATCTTGTCTTGTTGGCACACAAGACAAGTCCGTGCATATGCCTCGATGTCGTCCGCATACTTGGCCAAAATACGAGGCTTGAACTAGTGCGGTGGTGCGCTCGATTCTGGGTGACCAGCCCACTTGGAGTCGTGGCACTCCTTGATGACTTCTTTGCGTAGATTCCCCACGCTTGGCACGAATAGCCGATCTCCCTTGGTGAGGAGGATGCCTCTTCTTGCTAAACCGCCTTGTCTTTCCTTGAAGCACGCTTCTCCGGCAAGTCCTTCGCTGATGGGTCTTGTTGGAGGCCTTCCTTGATCGTGAGACAAGGTGCGAGTTTGGTTGGCTCGCGCTAAGTGTGGCCAATTCCGCCTTGCGAGCTTAGTGCGTCCATGACGGCGTTGGCCTTGCACGGCTTGTACTCGAGCACGTAGTCAAACTCCATGAGAAAATCACTGCCGCGTGCTTGCTTGGGGCTCAACTTCCTGCGTGCGAAAGTAGCTTGTGGCTACGTTGTCCAGTCATAATTGTGAAGTGTGAGCCAAGCAAGTAGTGTCGCCACGCTCGTAGGCAATGGATGATGGTCGTCATCTCCTTCTCTTGAGCTGTGTAGCGGCGTTCAGTGTCATTAAGCTTTCGGCTCTCGAGCGTGATGGGGTGGCCATCTTGCATAAGGACTCGCTGATGGCGAAGTCGGAGGCATCCGTTTGCACTTGAAGGTCTTTGTGTGGTCCGGAAGAACTAGGGACGGGCTCCTCAAAATTGCTAGTTTGAGCCTTGAATGCATGTTGACAATCTTCGGACCAATGCCATGTCCAGATTTTTCTTGAGCATATCCAGTCGAGGTGCTTGCTTTGGTGAATAGCCTTGAATGAAGCGGCGATAGTAGTTCACTGAGCCAAGGAATGGCTGAGCTCGGGTACACTTTAGTGGGAGGCTTCCGATCGAGGATGGCCTTGATCTTTGAGTTCTCCAGTCATTATCTTGCTTGGTGAGATTTTGTGCGAGGAACTCTACTTCTTGAGCAAGCGAACATTTCTCCATTTTGATGTAGAGTTCATTCTCCGAAGTACTTGGAAGACTTGCTTTGCAAATGTTTGGCATGCTCCTCGGCGTGGTCTTTGTACTGCATGATGTCATCCAAGTACTGCGACCACAAGCGGTCGAGGAATGGTTGTAGCACCTTGTTCATGAGGGTGCAAAGGTGGCCGGTGCATTCGTTAGACCGAAAGGCATAACTAAGAACTCGAATGATCCGGTACCTTGTGACGTGTTGTCTTTTGTTCATCTCCTTGACGATGCGTCTTGGTAGTGCCGGGGCCTAAGTCGAGTTTGGTGAAGTACCTTGCACTGCCAGTTGGTCGAATAGATCCATTATCGAGGGTATTGGGTACTTGTTCTTGATAGTGATCTTGTTGGCGCTAGATAGTCGATGCACGTCCGTGATCGATCCGTCCTTCTTTTGGAACAAGGCCAGGTCTGCCGAATGGGGCTTTGGATGGGCGAACATAGCCTGCATCCGATAAATCCATGTTGTCTTCGTGACTCTTGAGCTCGGGTGGCGCCATGCGGTGGGGCGCAGGTGGAGGCTTTGAACTTTGCTCGACTCTGTTTGATGATCCGCCTCTCGTCTAGGTGGAAGCTTCTTGAGGCTGTGGAGGCATCAGCGTCCTTGAACTCCTCGAGGACCGGATTGTATAGATGGAGGGACTTGGGTTTGGAGCACTTGCTGAATCTTCTCCCTCGTTAAGCTCCGGGATGGAGACCAGAAGCTTGGCTCCTTCTTGAAACCCTGCTTGAATTGCATGGCGGAGAGTGTCTTCTCCTCGGACTTTCCTCGCTCAGTAATAACCATGCATGCCTTGCTCCGTCGAGGATGCTTAGGGAGTTCGTGGGTCGGAAGAAGGAAGGCATGGACTTGGTCGAAGAACTCCATGCCGAGGACCATCTTGAAGTCGTCCATGGGCACGATAGAAATTGAGCTTCAGCTCCATGTGCCAAGTCGCAACATTCACTCCGTGTGCGGTGCCATGATGGGCTTGGCGGGTGAGTTCACGCGCCCGTTGTACCTCCTTGCCTCGTGGTTCTAAGGCCTAGGCGCTGGCCTCATCCTCGGATCTGAAGTTGTGTGTGGCTCCGTGTCCAGCAGCCTGTGAGCGGTGTGGCGGTTTATCGTCGGCGCTTACGTACATCGACCACTTTCTTGAGTCTTGGATTGAGAGTCTGTCAAGTCTGTCAAGTCTTTGGATCGAACCCATCTTTGGGTCGGGGTTCTTCAGATGATGATGAGGGTTGCCGCTTGAGTGGGCGGCGAGGGCATTCGGCGACTTCTTCTCCGGACGGTCAGCGTACCCAATGAGGACCGTTGCAAATGAAGCATGGAGTTGCGAGGCTTTGGCGCTTCCTTCTTGCCTTGGATTTTTCTTGCCCACTCTTGCCGCTCGGAGGCTTTTACGCCCCGATCCTTGCGATTATGGCCGCTTGTCCTTGCGACTCTCTCCCACTTTTGCCTTGGCTGGGCCTTCTCTCCTTGGATTGGGTGGAGTACTCATGCAGCGACTCACGCGTGACAATAGCATCGTCAAGTGTTTGGGCGCCACGCCGGTCGAGCTCCGTCTTGGCCCGATCCTTGAGGCCATCTTGAAGTAGAAGGCGAATCCTTTTCGGACATGTCGGTGATTTCGAGCATGAGGGTAGTGAACTCGTTGGCGTGGTCGTGGGCGCTACCGTTTGCTTGAGCGGCGTAGGCGTGTTCTCGCCTCTCTTTCGGCGTTGCTTGGGGCAAAATGCTTTCGGAGTTCTTGCTTGAAGTCGCCCGTATGTTGATGGCGCGAGATGCCTTTGCCCATTCGCCATGCTTGCGGCCATACGTAGTTGTCGCGGCGCCTCTAAGGAGCGTGGGTGCGAGTGCCCACCTTTGATGCCTCGTCTACGATACCACTTGTCACGGGATGGGTGTTTCTTGCGACAAGCCGTCGTGACATAGACAACCTTGTCGGGATGTTGCTTAAGTAAGCGCTTTACGACTTCTCGATAGCTAAGCCAAGAGGTTCAGAAATGCTTAAGAGAAGGAGGAGCTAGCGACGATGTGGCCGAATCACGGAGTGTATTACTCGAGAAAACTTACAGAGAGAGCTTACTGAGTGTTTGATGCTTTGCTTGGATGAGTACTGATGCTTAGAGCTCACCTCTATTTATAGCAAAACTTGGCTAGTTCTAGAGGTTACTATGTACATGTGTCTAAGCACTAGGCCAGTACTGAGTGTCATGAATCTGAGGCTATGTACTGAAAGTGCTTAGAGTTCTTTAGAATGTTACTAGAATCGGTACAAGCTAGCACGTCTTGGCTCGTTCTCTTGGGCCATTCTTGAGTGGAATCATGCGTGACGTAACGGAGACGCATGGATGTCGATTACTAAATGAAATACATATGAATGCAAAATGAAGTGGGAAGTACATGTTGAATACAAGCTTAAGTTTTACAGAGGAACACTATTTCCTGTTTTGCTAACTGAAGGTAAAAGAAAAGGCCAAAGTACCACAAAGGAAAGTCAAGGTAGTAATCATAGAGGTCCAACCAATCAGAGCCAAACTCACGTTGTTGAAAGTTTAATTCAACTCCAGTATCAAAGACTGGACTGAAATGTGAATATGTTCACACTGAATGTTTCTCAGGTAGTCGGAATAGCATATTATTACTGGTAGCGAGATTCGAGTCAAACAAATGGCCCAAAGAATGAGCTAGAGATGTGATAAGCTTGGCCGATTCTAGAAGCTTCACAAAATTCAAGCACCTAGCACACTCTTGTACATATTGCTAGATTTCTCTAGATTTTGACACGTGTATAGAATTCTCTAGGCCATAGAATTCTCTAAAGCTAGCCAAGCTCACTATAAATATGGGTGAGTGCTAGGCATTTGTATCATCAAGGAATCCACACACACTCAAGCTAAACACTCTTGTAAGCTCTCTTGTAAGCTTTCTTACTATCAATATAATTTCAGCGTTTAGGCTACATTCTTCAGCTAGCTCTTCCTTCTCTTTAGCATTTCGGGAACCTCTTGGCTTAGCTATTGAGAGCGTAAAGGCTTACTTAGCAACATCCAGACAAAGGTTGTCTAAGTCTTGCACGGGTTTCTTCGCTAAAACTCCCATCCGTGACAAGTGGTATCGAGCCAGGGTTTGCACACCGCATTCCAGCGACGATGGCCAACCTCCGACCTCAAGCGTGACACAGAGGCGCTCATGGTGTGGAGATCATCCGGAACCAAGCCGAGGCCGCGATGAGACTCGCGGGCGAGGCCAAGACTCGTGGCAAGTCTAAGGCGGCTCGATAGATGCTTTGGAGCCTCGCATGGCTACACTTGAAACATCTATGTCCGCCGCTCGGGACTCCCTCGAAACTTTGGAGGAAAGGGTTGGCGGTCTCGAGGCGAATCTGCCAGACTTCACAATGGCAACTAAGGCCCTCATCCAAGACCAAGCCAACACCCTTGAGGGAATTTCAAGCATTTCATGAGGAGTTGATGAAACTCCGCGACTCGTGCAAGGCAGTGCTGCTATCCCAGTGGAGTGGAGGAATGCGCTCGGATTGGGCATGGCACAGCGCACACTTTCCTCTAACCAGGCTTCCCGAGCAAAGTGATGCTGTGACGCATAGATGTACCAAGCCGAGCACATACGATGGCACACGGAATGCCACCATCGTAGACAACTTCTTGTTTGGGCTAGATCAATACTTGATGCCATGGGTGTGAGAGATGAGGCATCAAAGTGGGCACTGCACCTGCGTTCTCTGAGTGTTGCCTGACTATGGTGGCGTCGTGAGCATGGCGAAATGGGCAAAGGCATCTGCGCCATCCACACGTGGGCGATTTCAAGCAAGAACTCTAAAACAATTTGCCCCGACAGCGCAGAAAGAGGCGAGACACGCCTACGTCGCCTCGAGCAAGCGGGTGGCGTTCACGACTACATCAGCGAGTTCACTACCCTAATGCTCGAGATCGGTGACATGTCAGATAAAGATTCCCTCTTCTACTTTCAAGATGGCCTCGAGGTTGGGCCAAAGCGAAGCTTCGATAGGCGTGGCGTCCAAACACTTAGCGACGCCATTGCCATTCTTGGTCGTTGCTGCAGTACTCCGCCGATCGAGGAGAAAGGCCTAACCAAGGCAAAGGTGGGGAGAGAGTCACGAAGACAAGGGCCGCGATCGCAAGGATTGAGGCGGAAAAAGCCTCCAGCGGCAGAGTGGGCAAGCAAAATCGGAGGCAAGAAGGAAGCTCAGAGCCCATGACCCATGCTTCGTTTGTAACGGACCACATTGGAGTGCTGTGTTGTCCAGGAGAAGAAGTCGTTGAATGCCCTTCTGCCTGACTCGAGGACAACTCCACACTAACAGCGGAAGAACCCAGGCCCGGCATGGGTTCATCCAACGACTTGGCGCACTCGGCGACGCTAAGCGGCACTTTCGAAAGGGTGATGTATGTTAGCGCGAGGATAAGCGGTCACACCGATTCGCGCATTGTTGGATCTGGGAGCCACGCATAATTTCGTGTCAGGGATGAGGCCAGCGCCTGGGCCTCGAGACTACGAGTAGGAGGCCTGATGAGGCGGTGAACTCACCTGCCAAGCCCGTTGCGGAGCCTTGCACAGGAGTACATGTTGCACTTGGCGCATGGGCGAAAGCTCGATTTCTCGATCGTGCCCATGTATGACTTGAGATGGTCCTTGGCATGGAATTCTTGACCAAGTCCATGCCTTCACTCTTCGACCACGAACTCCTAAGCATCCTCGGCGGGAGTAAGGGTGCATGGTTCCGCGGAGCGAGGAAAGTTCGAGGAGAGACACTCTACGCCATGCAATTCAGAAGGGTTTCAAGAAGGACCCAAGCTTCTTGGTCTCCATCCAGGGAGCTCAGCGAGGGAGAGAACTCATAAATACTCCAAGCCAAGTCCACTGCTACGATACAAGCCGTCCTCGAGGAGTTCAAGGACGTGATGCCCCAGAGCTTAGAAAAAGCTTCCACTGAGGCGAGAGGTGGATCGTCAAATCGAGTTGGAGCAAGGTTCGAAGCCTCCGGCCTTGGCGCCTACTGCGTGGCGCCTCCAGAGCTCGAAGAATTGCGAAGGCGACTCGCGGATTCTTTGGATCGCGAGCTATGTTCGCCCATCAAAGCCCCGTTCGATTGCAGGTCCTTTTCGAGAAGAAGAAGGATGGATCGCTGCGAATGTGCATCGATTATCGGTACTCGATAAGATCACTATCAAGAACAAGTACCCGATACCCTTGATAGCGGATCTTTTCGACCGACTAGCAACACTAGGTATTTCACGCAAACTCGACTTGCGCTCAGGTGTACTACCAAGTGCGCATTCTTGAAGGAGATGAGCCAAAGACAACATGCGTCATAAGGTGCGGTTCATTCGAATTCTTAGTTATGCCTTTTGGTCTAACAAATGCTGCAGCTACATTTTGCACGCTCATGAACAAAGTCTTTGCGACCATTCCTCGGCCAAGCTTGTGGTGCGTGTACTTAGACAACATAGTGGTGTCTGACACCGCACTCGACGAGCATGCTAAGAATTTGCGACAAGTCTTCCAAGTACTTGGAAGAATGAGCTCTACCTCGAAATGGAGAAATGTTCGATTCAGCTCGAGAGGAGGTAGAGTTTCTTGGACCTAAAATATCGGTAGGAAAGCTCATGATGGAAAACTTCGAAGATCGAGGCCATCCTCGATTGGGAGCCTCCCGCAAAGGTACAGAGCTTAGCTCGTTTCTTGGCAGTGAACTACTACTGGCGGTTCATTCAAAGCTACTTCGACTAGGCGGCACCTTAGCGGATTTGCTCGAGAAGAATCGGACATGTCATTGGTCAGAAATGTCGACAAGCGTTCGAAGGCTTGAAGCAAGCAATCTCGGAGGAACCGGTCCTAGTTCTTCCAAACCATACAAAGCCCTTGAAGTGCAAGCGGATGCCTCTTACTACGTCATTGGCGGGTCGCTTATCTAGAAGGCCACCCGATTGCGTTCGGGAGCGGAAAACTCAATGACACGAGCAGCCATTACTGCGGTTCGAGAAGGAGATGGCGGCCATCATACATTGCCTAAGAGTGTGGCGACACTACTTGCTTAGCTCGCGCTTTACCATCATGACGAGACAGCGTAGCGACGAGCTACTTTCAAACGCAAAAGAAGTTGAGCCTCAAGCAAGCTCGGTGGAGGATTTTCTCGCGGAATTCGACTATAAGCTCGAGTACAAACCGGGCAAAACCAACGTCGTTCGCGGACGCACTAAGCGCATAGGCGATTAGCCACTCTAGCGCGAGCCAGCCGAAGTCAGAGCCTTGTCTCACGCATCGAGGAAGGCCTCGACAAGACCCGTTGGCGAAGGACTTGCTTGGAGAAAGTCTTCGAGGAAGACAAAGCGTTTTGGCAAGAAGAAGCATCCTCCTCACTGAGGAGATCGATTGTTCGTGCTTAGGTGGGAAAGCGTCATGAGAAGTAATCAAATAGTGCCACGATTCAAGTGGGTCTGGTCACCCCGAAATAGGCGCACCATCGCACTCGTCCAAGCCTCGTATTTTTGGCCAAGTATGCGGGGACGACATCGAGGCATATGTGCGGACATGTCTTGTATGTCAACAAGACAAGATTGATCATCAATTGCTGGCAGGATTGTTGGAGCCCACCGCTTAGCATCAAGGCAGTGGGAGAGCATCTCCATGGACTTCATTCTGACCTTACCCAAGTCCAGAAGGTTGCGGCGACATCGTGGTCGTGGTGAGCCAGATTCTGACAAGTACACTACATTAATTACCGCACCCATTGATTGCAAAGTGGATGAAGCAGCCCATCTCTTCATCAAACACATTGTGAAGCTTTGGGGTGTCCCAAGGAGAATCGTGAGCGATCGAGACCCACACTTCACTGAAAAATTTTGGACGGAGCTCTTCAAGATGTTGCGGACCGATCTTAAGTTCTCAACAAGCTTTCATCCGCAAACGGATGGTCAGACCGAGCGCATCAATGGCCTCTTCGAGATGTATTTGAGGCACTACGTGAGTGCTCACCAGCGAGATTGGGCGAAGTTGCTTGATGTCGTCCAATTTTCTTATAATCTCCAAAGGAGTGAGGCTACCGGCAAGAGTCCCTTCGAGATCATCATGGGATTCCAGCCCATGACACTCAATGCCATAGCCTTGACATACGGAGGAAAAAGCCCCGCGGCACACAAGCTCGCTCGCGAATGGCATGAGGAAACGGACATCACGCGAGCTTACCTTGACAAGGCCGCGAGGAAGATGAAAAAGTGGGCTGATACAAGGAGACGGCATGTCGAATACAAGGAAGGAGATCGAGTTATGATCAAGCTCCTGCCCCAACAGTTCAAGACACTTCGCAAAGTCCACAAGGGGTTAGTGAGACGCTACGAAGGACCCTTCCGCATTGTGTGACGTGTGGGCAACGTCTCGTATCACTTAGAGCTTCCACCTAAGCTCAAGATTCATCCAGTCTTTCACGTAAGTCTTCTCAAGCCATATCATGAAGACGTGGAAGAACCAAGTCGCAGAGAAACAAGGCGTGGCCCAACAGCGGTTGTTACCGTGTTCGACAAAGATATGGAGTACATCCTTGTTGATCGCATCATTCGAAAGAGGGGCGTGCCAGCGTACTACGAGTACTTGATGAAGTGGAAGAACCTCCCCGAGAGCGAAGCCACTTGGGAACGAGAAGATGAATTGTGGCAGTTCGCAGAGCACATCCAAAGATACAAGCACGAGAGCGCGACGAGGACGCCGCGAGCTTAGGTGGGGGAGGATGTTAGGGGCCGCGAGATTCCAGCCCAAAAAAATGGCCCAAAGAATGAGCTAAGATGTGCTAGCTTGACCCGATTCTAGAAGCTTCCGCAAAATTCCAGCACCTAGCACACTCTTGTACATATTGCTAGATTTCTCTAGATTTTGGCACACGTGTATAGAATTCTCTAGGCCATAGAATTCTCTAGAGCTAGTCAAGCTCCCTATAAATATGGGTGAGTGCTAGGCATTTGTATCATCAAGGAATCCACACACTCAAGCTAAACACTCTTGTAAGCTCTCTTGTAAGCTTTCTTACTATCAATACTAATTCCGCGATTTGGCTACATTGCTTCACTAACTCTTCCTTCTCTTTAGCATTTCGGAACCTCTTGGCTTAGCTATTGAGAAGCATAAAGGCTTCTTATGAACATCCCGACAAAGGTTGTCTAAGTCTGCATGCAGGTTCTTCTGTGAAAACTCCCATCCCGAGACAATATGGATACTGTTACATCATACTTATTTAATTTAAGAAACCTTATTGATAATTTTGTCCTTGCCCTCCAACTCAGATAACCAAATGTGGAAGCTGTAAGCTGTCAAAGCTAGTATCATAGTGAACCTCCACCTCCACCAAAGATTGGATCCTTTCAATATACATAGCATATCAGTAATATGTATCACAAGCCAGATCTGAAGCCAATAAATCTGATTTTCCTTAGATGATAAAGAAAGGGAAAATATTTCATCTCCCTACACTATGTCTCCTTAATATCAGGTTCATACATCTGGTTTAAAAGTCTACAATATTTAGTACAAAGTACCAGAAAAGAGACAAAATATCATTCAAAAAACTGACAAAAATTACATAATGTATGCTTTTGATGAATTTTCAAAATAAGTTCCTGAATTGGATGTACACACAATCACAGTGTAGGTGGATAGTATTTGCAAACCAAAACATTGATATTAACACTACAAATTTCCTTGAAAATTATGCAATTATCACATTCACAACAATGCTAGTGACAAAATTAGCACATGTGACGTCTTATTTTGAGCTTATATTTAAGAGATTAGACATCAGAAAGATGAATAAAAAATATAAAAAATAGATGACATTTCTTACTGGTGCACAAAACTAGATTTGGCTTTGATACCATGTTATTATGTTCAACTCAAGAACTCATAGTGACAAAATTAGTACACGTGACTTCTTATTTTGAGCTTATATTTAAGAGATTAGACATCAGAAAGATAAATAAAAGATATAAAAAATAGATAACATTTCTTACTGGTGTACAAAACTAGATTTGGCTTTGATACCATGTTATTATGTTCCACTCAAGAACTCAAGCCAAAAGTGCACTGTAACATAATTAGTCATATTAAAATCTGAAATGTACTTTTATTTTTTTAAGGTTCCACACACCCAGTCCAATGCAAAATACAAACAGAAAGTATAAATAATTTCCCTCCAATGTTGGTATCAGAAGGATTGATCTTCCTTCTACTGCAAATGGTCTAAGCAACTTCTGGGCTATCCCATTAGGGACATATTAAAATTTTATATTCGATCAATGTGAATTTTTTTAAAAACATACACATCAAAATTATGTAATAAACCTAAAAGCATAATACCTTTGCGTAGCTTGGACAAATTTGAATGGCTCGATTGCAATCTCGTAGGCACTCCATTAGATGATCCATTTTCTAAAGAAAGTTTACAACACTGCAATAAATCAATAAATAAGCTTTGGAAAATAGAAGATTTCAATCAATATAAAGATTGAAATGTCAACATTCTCCCAATAACATATATTTTATATCTTTGCAATTAATACGTACACCTCTCTCTATTTATTGTTTGTTATTATTATTATTATTATTTTATAACAATGTCTAGTTGCCCTCACTTCTTACTACGACATTTAGAATGTTGATTATTATATAGACCAGTCTACTATAGATTGACACGAACAAGTAGTAAGATCAGAACCAAGAATAATAAATAGCGTACCATATTAGGCATAAGTTAGCTCAAATATTAAATAAAAGTCTGCTTTGGTTCATTCAATTGATTTACATTATTCAACAAGTTCAAACTTGATTTCAGTCTGAACTATAAACAAGCCAAGCATGAAAGTTGTTGGGGGAATGCCAAGCAGGCCCGCTCGAGGACAATCCAGCTAGAACAAAAGACCTGATCGCTAACAAGAAAAATCCAGAGCTCGAGCAGAGCAAACCTAAGCATGGCAGCCCCATCCCCCGACAACTTGTCACGACTATCGATAACTGACAGGCACCCCCACGTAGTAGAGTTTCGTCACTGTTACCGATGACCGGCGCACGCCTCCGCAGTGTCATCATTTTGCACAAACCTACACGGCATCATCATTTGATTACGGGAAACCATAGCTGTCTGACATCCCATACCCTCAGGTTATACCGCAACAACCCATAGCTGACACAAAGACGCGGGTGCAATTAATGCAAGGGATGGCGCCCAAGCAAAAAGGGCGAAAAAACAGAAGAATAAATATTAGACAAAGGGCAAGGTAAAAGGATTCTGATTTCCAATTCATAATTCGAACTCTGATTTTTCTTCTCATTCTTTATCTCTCTGAACTTCCTACTTTCCGGTTTTCTCGTTGATTAATAGAGAACTCCTAGAGAATCAACCCGATTACTGACTTGAGCGTCGGAAGGTTTTCGCCAGAAAAACACCCGGCGACCCCTGATATTTTTTTTGTGGATACAAATCGGAAGACACCACCGCTTCAGTGGACGGAAAACGCAGGAACCAACCTGAACTCTTGCTCGGGCAACCAGCGACCAGAAGGCAACAGCACTACTTAGAAACGAGCAGAAAACAACATCATCATTTTGGCGCTATCTGTGGGGATCAGTTTAAAATGCCTGAATTCCAAGTACATTAAAAAAAGCAACATGACAATGAGAGAAAACAGCAGAAGAGGAGTAAGCCCCGAAGAATCGGTGACCCTGAGGGAGGTGGCCAATGAGGCCCGGGATAGAGAAATACAAGAAACGAGGGATCGGATGGAAAAGCAGATGAAGACACTAATGTTCATCCTACAAGAGCTCAGGGATGGACAGAGGAAAGCAAGCAATGACGTTCCTGAATCCAGCCGTGGGAACGCTCCCACTAGGGGAATGTAGGAGATGAAGCTCAGAGGCAGAAAGTACAAAACGTTGTTGGAAGGGAGGAGACGAACCTGGACGAGAGATGCGCAGGCTGGCAAGGCCGTTGAAGACCTTCAGGGAAACGGGAAAGCCCCAAGTTTGAGGATCATGTTGGACAACGAGTCCACACTTTCAGCAGAAATCATAGGCGTCACGATTCCTAGGAATTTCCACTTCCCCGACTTGGAGTTTTCGGGGAAGAGCGACCCGCTAGTGCACATAGAGCGCTTCAATGACATGACAGGAGTCCAGGGCTTGACAGCAGCCCAAAGATGTAGAGCCTTCCCGCTGACTTTAGAAGGGAGAGCGAGAGAATAGTACCGCAAGTTACCGCAGGGAAGCATTCTGAGCTTCGAACAAATGTGCACAAAGTTCGCGGAGCAGTTCCGGGGGGCGGTGGCTCCTGAAAATGACATGATGGAGTTGGTGGAGATATAACAAAAGGAACGGGAGTGCCTCTGAGAGTTCATCAAAAGGTACTACAGGGCAGTCTTGGATCTCGGGGCTTTCAATCACCCCCAACCGTTGAGAAGACCCTGGTACAACTTGCGGAGTCCCTCGATCCTCTCATACTCCGATGCCTACGAGCAAATGAAGATGGATATCGTCATCGAGGAGAAAAAAGCGGCAAAGCTGCAGTTGAGCAAAATGCAAGAAGGGAGGGCCTGCTCGGCGCTCGTCGACTTCTAGAGGAACAAGGGACCTGGTCGCTCCCTACAACCCGTACCAAAGAGCCCCCCAGCCTCGACTGGGCCTCAAGCACCAAAGAGCCCCCCAACCCGTACAATAATGCCTCAAGTACATTTCAAGGAGGCCATTGATGAGCTCGGTTTGTCCATCCGTCTGCGGATAAAAATTTGTTGAGAACTTGAGATCTGTCCCCAACATCTTGAAAAGCTCCGTCCAAAATTTTCCCGTGAAGCATGGGTCTCAATTACTCACGACGCTTCTTGGAACTCCCCAAAGTTTCACTACATGCTTGATGAAGAGACGGGCTACTTCATCGACTTTGCAATCAGCGGGTGCGGCAATGAAAATAGCGTACTTGTTGCAACGGTCTATCGCAACCATAATGCTACCGCATCCTTTGGATTTCGGCAAAGCCGTAATGAAGTTCATTGTCTTGATGCTAAGGGTAGGGGCTCCAACAATCCTGCTAGCAATTGCTGATCTATCTTGTCTTGTTGGCACACAAGACAAGTCCGCACATATGTCTCGATGTCGTCCCGCATACTTGGCCAAAAATATGAGGCTTGGACTAGTGCAGTGGTGCACTCGATTCCCGGGTGACCAGCCCACTTGGAGTCATGGCACTCCTTAATTATTTCCTTTCGTAAATTTTCCCACCCAGACACGAACAGTTGATCTCCTTTGGTGCGGAGGATGCCTTCTTCTTGCCAAAACCGCCTTGTCTTTCCTTGAAGAACTTTCTCCAGCAAGTCTTTCGCAAGAAGGTTTGTTGGAGGCCTCCCTTTATGCGTAGGACATGGTTGGACTTTCGTTGGCTCGCGCTAAGGATGGCCAATTCTGCCTTGCGGCTTAATGCGTCTGCAACGATATTGGCTTTGCTCGGTTTGTACTCGAGCCAATAATCAAATTCTGCAAGAAAGTCTTGACACCGTGCTTGCTTAGGGCTCAACTTATTTTGGGTTTGAAAATAGCTTGTGGCTATGTTGTCTGTCATGATCGTGAAGTGTGAGCCGAGCAAGTAGTGTCGCCACACTCGCAAGCAATGAATGATTGTTGTCATCTCCTTCTCTTGCACGGTGTAGCGCGTTCTGTGTCATTAAGTTTTCGACTTTCAAATACTATCGGGTGACCCTCTTGCTTGAGGACTCATCCAATGGCGAAGTCATAGGCATCCGTTTGTACTTCGAAGGACTTTATGTGATCTGGAAAAACTAGTACGGGCTCCTCCGAAATTGCTTTCTTTAAGCCTTCGAATGCACGTTGGTAATTTTCAGACCATTACCATGTCCCATTTTTCTTGAGTAGATCTGTCAAGGGTGCCGCCTTGGCTGAGTAGCCTTAGATAAATCGACGATAGTAGTTCACCAAGCCTAGGAATGAGCGTAGCTCGGGTACTTTCGTGGGAGACTCTCAATCGAGGATGACCTTCATTTCGAGTTCTCCATCATCAACTTCCCGGCTGATATCTTGTGCCCAGGGAACTCTACTTCTTCTTGGGCAAATGAGCACTTCTCCATTTGAGGTAAAGCTCGTTTTCTCGAAGTACTTTGAAAACTTGTTGCAAATGTTTCGCATGCTTTTCGAGCGTGGTGCTGTACACCACTATGTCGTTCAAGTACACGACCACAGAACGGTCGATAAATAGTTACAGCACCTTATTCATAAGCGTGAAAAACGTAGCTGGTGCATTTGTGAGGCCAAAGGGCCTTATTAGGAACTCGAAAGATCCATACCTAGTTACGCATGCTATTTTTGGCTCATCTCCTTCAGCGATGCGAGCTTGGTAGTACCCGGAGCGCAAGTCGAGTTTGGTAAAGTATCGTGCCTTGTCAAGCTGGTCGAATAGATCCGCTATCAAAGGTACTGGATATTTATTCTTGACAGTGATCTTGTTGAGCGCTCAGTAGTCGATGCACATCCGCAGCAATCCATCCTATTTCTTTTGGAAGAGAATCGGTACACCGAAAGGAGCTTTAGACAGACGAACATAGCCTGCGTCTAGCAAGTCAGTGAGCTATTTTCGAAACTCTTCGAGTTCGGGTGGTGCCATGCGATAGAGCACCAAGGCTGGGGGTTTCAAGCCTTACACTAGCTCGATTTAATGATACACCTCTCGTCTAGATGGGAGCTTCTTCGCAAGCTTAGAAGGCATCACGTCCTTGAATTCCTCGAGGACGGCTTGAATTGTTGGAGGGACTTGGCTTGGAGTGCTTGCGGAATCTTCTCCCTCATTGAGCTCCCGAATGGACACTAGAAAGTTTGGGTCCTTGAAACCCTTTTTAAATTGCATGGCCGAAAGCATTTTCTCCTCGGACTTGCCACGCTCCGTGGGAACCATACATGTCTTACTCCCGTTAAGGATGCTTAGGGAGTTTATGGCTGGAAATGGGAAGATATGTACTTGGTCGAAGAATTCCATGTCAAGGACTATCTTGAAGTAGTCCATGGGCACGATGGAGAAGTTGAGCTTTCCGTTCCATGAGCCAAGTGCGACGTGCACACCTTGTGCTATGCCCACAATGGGCTTGGCGGATGAATTTACCGCCTTCATGGTGCCTCCTTCTCTGGTAGTTTTGAGGCCTAAGTGCTTGGCCTCATCCTCGGATACAAAGTTGTATATTGCTCTCGTATCCAGTAATGCGCGAACAGAGTGTCCGTTTATCTTCGCGCTCACGTACATTAGCCCTTTCTTGGCAAGTGCCGATTGTGGGCTGCTGAGTGCACCGAGCCTTTGGATAGAACCCATGCTGGGTCGGGGTTCTTCCGGCGTTGGTGTAAAGTTGCCCTTGAGTTGGACAGCGAGGGTATTGAGCGACTTCTTCTAGGAACAATCGCGTACCCAATGAGGGCCGTTGCATATAAAGCATGGGCTTTGCGGCTTTGGTGGCTCTTTCTTACCTGCCGTTTTGCCTTGCCCGCTCTTGCCGCTTGGAGGCTTTTTCTGCCCCTAATCCTTGCGATTGTTACTTTTGTCCTTGCGACTCTCTCCCTCATCTTTACCTTGACTAGACCTTTTGTCTTTGGATTGGGTGGAGTACTCGTTCAGCGACTCCGCAGTGGCAAAGGCGTCGTCAAGTGTTTGGACGCCCGTCTATCGAGTTTCGTCTTGGCCCAATCCATGAGGCTATCTTGAAAGTAGAAGAGGGAGTCCTTGTCGGACATGTCGCTTATTTCAAGAATGAGGGTAGTGAACTCATTGATGCAGTCGCGAACGCTACCCGTTTGCTTGAGACAACGTAAGCGTGCTCTCGCCTGTTTTTCGACGTTGCTTGGGCAAATTGCTTTTGAAGTTCTTGTTTAAAATCTACCCAAGTGTTAATGGTGCAGATGTCTTTGCCCATCTCGTCATGCTTCCGACGCCACCATAGTTGTGTAGCGTCCCGTAGATATCTGGGTGCAGTGCCCACTTTCGATGCCTCGTCTCGTACACCCATGGCATCAAAGTATTGATCTAACCCGAATAGAAAATTATCTACGATGGTGGCATTTCGTGTGCTAACGTAGGTGTCGATCTTAAGCACGTCAATGCGTCGCGCATCACTCGTGCTTGTAGAAGCTGGGCTAACGGAGAGTGCGCGCTTGTGTCATGCCAAATCCGAGCGGACTTCCTCCACTTCCGCACGGACAGAGCGCAGTTCGTCTTGGACAAAGCTGCGAATTTTCAGCAGCTCCTCATGAAATGCTCAAAATTTCTCATGGAGTGTGTTGGCTTGGTCTTAGATGAGGGCCTTGTGTGACGGGCCGCGCGATTCCAGCCCAAAAATGGCCAAAGGACATAAGCCAAGATGTGCTAGCTTGGCCCAATTTTGGAATGTTCCGTAAAATCCAGCAACTCTAGCACAATTGTACATACACTAGAATTCTATAGGTTTTGGCACATGTACATTGAATTCTCTAGAGCTAGCCAAGCTTCCCTATAAATATGGGTGAGCTCTAGGCATTTGAGCATCAATCAACAAAATCAACTCAATCAAGCAAGCAACAAAGCATCAAAACACTCTTATAAACTTTCTTTCGAGTAATACAATTTCCGCATTTGGCTACATTGCTCGCTAGCTCTCTCTTCTCTTTAGCATTTCGAGAAACCCCTTGCCTTAACTATTGAGAAGCTCACAGACTTACTTAGCAACATCCCGACAAAAGTTGTCTAAGTGCCGCATGTCGCTACGCAAAATACTCATTCCGTGACAAGTGGTATCAGAGCTAAAGTTTGCACACACGCATTGCAGCAGCAATGGCCAACCTTCCAACCTCAAGCACAACACAAGAGGACGTTATTGGTGTGGAGATCCTCCCGAAACCAAGCCGTGGCCGCGATAAAACTCGCGGGCAGGCCAAGACTCGTAGTAAGTCCAAGGCCGCACGTCTATCGATACTCTGGAGCCTCGCATGGCTACCTTCGAAACCTCAATGTCCGCCGCTCAGGACACCCTCGAAACTTTGCAAGAAATGGTGGACAGTCTCGAGCGAATATGCCGACTTCAGAATGGCAACCAAAGCCCTCATCCAAGACCAAGCTAACACCCTACGAGGGGAATTTCGAGCATTTCACGAAGAGTTGATCAAACTTCGCAGCTTCGTACAAGGCGAACTGCGCGCCGTCCGTGCGAAAGTAGAGGAAGTACGCTGGACTGGGCATGGCACAGGCGTACACTCTCCGCTAGCCCAGCGTCTACAAGCACGAGTGATGCGCAACGCATTGACGTGCCAAAACCCGACACCTACGATGGCACACGCAATGCCACCGTCAGAACAACTTTTTATTTGACCTAGACCAATACTTCGATGCCATGGGTGTTCGAGATGAGGCATCGAAAATGGGCACTGCACCCACATTTCTTCTAAGCGCTACACAACTATGGTGGCATCGAAAGCATGGCGAAATGGGCAAAAGGATCTGCGCCATTAGCACATGGGCAGACTTCAAACAATAACTCCGAAAATAATTTGCCCTAAGTAATGCCGAGAAAGAGGCGAGAACACGTCTACGTCGCCTCAAGCAAACGGGTAGCGTTCGCGACTACATCAATGAATTCACTACCCTTATGCTTGAATTAAACGACATGTCCGACAAGGACTCGCTCTTCTACTTCCAAGATGGCCGCAAGGATTGGGTCAAAACGGAGCTCGATAGGCGGGTAGTCCAAACACTGGACGAAGCCATTGCCACCGCGGAGTCGCTGAACGAGTACTCCACCCAATCTAAGGATAAAAGGCCTAGCCAAGAAAAGGATGGGCGAGAGAGTCATAAGGACAAGGGCAACAATCGCAAAGATTGGGGGCAGAAAAAGGCTCCAAGCGACAAGAGCGGGCAAAAAGGAGCCACCGAAGCCACGCAGCCATGCTTCATCGCGGCCCCGGCTTGGTTCCGGAATGAACTCCACACCAATAACGCCCTCTTGTGTTGTGCTTGAGGTTGGTAGGTTGGCCATTGCTGCTGGAATGCGTGTGTGCAAACCGTAACTCTGATACCACTTGTCACGGGATGAGTGTTTTGCGCAGCAAACCCGTACGGCACTTAGACAACCTTAATCAGGATGTTGCTAAGTAAGCCTTTGAGCTTCTCAATAGCTAAGACAAGAGGTTCCCGAAATGCTAAAGAGAAGAGAGAGTTAGCGAGCAATGTAGCCAAATGCGGAAATTGTATTACTTGAAAGAAAGCATAAAAGAGAGCTTACAAGAGTGCTTTGATGCTTGATGCTTTGCTTGATTTTGGTTGATGATGCAAATGCCTAGAGCTCACCCATATTTATAGGGAAACTTGGCTAGCTCTAGAGAATTCTAAGGCTTAGAGAATTCTATATACATGTGCAACATTCTAGAAAAATCTAGCTTTATGTACAAATGTGCTAGTTGCTAGAATTTTACGAAACATTCTAGAATCGGGCCAAGTTAGCACATCTTGGTTCATGTCCTAGGGCCATTTTTGGGCTGGAATCGTGCGGCTAGTAACATTAAGTTCTGCTCGCCATCACACCCACAGGCTAATGGGTAAGTGGAGGCCGCGAACAAAACCATTAAACGTCTCTTGAAACCAGACTAAGAGAGCAGAAAGAAGCATGGGTGGACGACCTGGCTGGTGTGTTGTGGGTTTACAGAACTACAAACAAAACCGCCACTAGGGAGGCACCATTTTCTCTTGCATTTGGGCATGAAGCAGTAATCCCAGCAGAGATAGGGGTGGGAATATATCGAACGGAGCACTTCGACGATGAGCAAAATAACGAGTAGATGTGTGCAAATTTGGATCTGCTAGAGGAGAAAAGAGAAAGGTCAGCAATGAAGGTGGCAGAATATCAGCAGAGGGTGGCCCGCTACTACAACCAGAACATGCACATCCGCCAATTCAAGGTGGGAGATTGGGTACTTAGAAGGGTGAACCAGAGCACCAAAGACCCCAGGCAAGGGGTAATCCCGTGACACTAGGCCCAAATTGGGAAGTTAAAAGGCTATCAGTTCCGGATGGTCCGGGGGCATACAGGCTATCTTATCCGGATGGACGGGAAGTTAAAAGGCCATGGAATGCACAGCATCTGGTGAAATATTTCCAGTAAGTTCCCTTGTATTGCAAGCATTGGCATTCAGTTCTTCTCAAATAGAAGTGTGTAAAGTCTTGTATATGAATAAAAAACAAGAAAAACACTTCCAGTGTTAACCCAATGCGAGCAAATTAAAGCTTATGAAAATAAATAAAAATAAAGGCTGCAAGTCTCAAAGCCTAACTTAAGGCGAGACGATGCCAAACATAAGACAGAAAGGCTTGAACAAGATAAACTCGCTAATGAAACTAAATGTTACGGGCGGCGCGATTCCAGCCCAAAAATGGCCCAAGAACATGAGCCAAGATGTGCTAGCTTGGCCCGATTCTAGAAAGTTCCGTAAAATTCTAACAACTAGCACACTTGTACATAAGGCTAAATTTCTCTAGAATGTTGAACATGTATATAGAATTCTTTAGGTTAGAATTCTCTAGAGCTAGCCAAGCTTCCCTATAAACATGGGTGAGCTCTAGGCATTTGTATCATCCAATCATCCAAGCAAAGCATCAAAACATCCAGCACTCTTGTAAGCTCTCTTGTAAACTTTCTTTCGAGTAATACAATTTCCGCATTTGACTACATTGCTCGCTAGCTCTCTCTTCTCTTTAGTATTTCGAGAACCTCTTGGCTTAGCTATTGAGAAGTTTAAAGGCTTACTTAGCAACATCCCGACAAAGGTTGTCTAAGTGCCGCACGGGTTTGTTGCGCAAAACACTCATCCCATGACATAAAGGCCGTAAGTCTCAAAACTTAACTTAAGGCGAGATGGTGCCAAGCATAATATTACGGACCGCATGATTCCAGCCCTAAAATGGCCCAAGAGAATGAGCCAAGAGGTGCTAGCTTGGCCCGATTCTAGATTATTCCACACAATTCCAGCATTTCTAGCACATTTGTACATATCCTAGATTTCGACACATGTACGATCTAGATTTTGACACATGTACATAGAATTCTCTAGGACTAGCCAAGCTTTCCTATAAATAGAGGTGAGCTCTAGGCATTTGTATCATCCAAGCAAAGCATCAAGCATCAAACACTTGTAAGCTCTCTTGTAAGCTTTCTTTCGAGTAATATAATTCCGTGATTTGGCCACATCGTCGCTAGCTCTTTCTTCTCTTTAAGCATTTCTGAACCTCTTGGCTTAGCCTATCGAGTAGCTTAAAGGCTTACTTAAGCAACATCCCGACAAAGATTGTCTAAGTTGCCACACCAGTTTACTGGCAAAACACTCATCCCGCTGACAAGTGGTATCGTGAGCCCAAGGTTTGCACACACGCATTCCAAAGAAGAATGGCCAACCTACCAACCTCAAGCATTACACAAGAGGGTGCTCATGGTGTAGAGATTATCCCGAACCAAGTCGGGCCGCGACGAAACACGCGGACAAGCCAAGACTCAGAATAAATCCAAGGCCGCTCCATCGATGCTTTGAGCCTCGCGATGGCTACGCTCGAAACAACAATGTCCGCCGCCAGACACCTCGAAACTTTGGAGGAAATGGTGGATGGTCTCGAGGGCGAATACGCCGACTTCACAATGGCAATGAAGGCCCTCATGCAAGAGCAAGCCAACACCCTCCGAGGGAATTTCGTGCATTCCACGAAGAATCGTCGAAACTCCACAGCATGCAAGACGAGCACGCTACCGTCCGTACTGGAACAGAGGAAGTCCGCTCGATCGACATGGCACAAGCGCACACTCTCCGCTAGCCCAGCCTTCTACAAGCACGAGTGATGCGCGTACGCATTGACGCGCTAAAGCCTGGACACCCACGATGACACACGCAATGCCACCATCGTAGACAACTTCTGTTCGGCCAGATCAAGATTCGATGCCACGGGCGCATCGAGAAGAGGCATCAAAGTGGGACCGCACCAACGCTCCTACGAGGCTACCGCACAACCATGGTGGTGCTCAAGCATGGTGAAATGGGCAAAAGCATCTCGACTATCAACACACGGTGAAAGAGGCGAGAAGCACGCTTGTCGCTTCAAGCAAACGGTAGCTGCTCACGACTACATCAACGAATTCACTACCCTTATGCTAGAGATCAGCGACATGTCCGACAAGGACTCACTCTTCTACTTTCAAGATGGCCTCAAGGATCGGGCCAAACGAGTCTCGACAGAGCGGGCGCCCAAACACTGACGACGCCTATTGCTATCATGTGAGTCGCCGCACGAGTACTCCACCCAATCCAAAGAGAAAAGGCCTAGCCAAGGCAAAGCGGAGAGAGTCGCAAGGACAAGGGCACAATCGCAAGGATCGGGGCGTAAAAGCCTCCAAGCGGCAAGAGCGGCAAGACAAAACGAAGGCAAGCAAGGAAGCTCAAGCCTCGAGCCCCGCAACCTCATGCTTCATATGCAATTGGCCTCATTGGCACGCTGATCGTCCGGAGAAAAGTCACTGAATGCCCTCGCCGCCAACTCAGGGCAACTCCACACCATCGCCTAAGAACCCCGACACAAGCATGGGTTCTATCCAAAGACTTGCACGACTCGACAGACCTCACAAACCAGACTCAAGAAAGTGGTTGATGTATGTTAGCATGAGGATAAACGGCCACACTGCTCACAGCATCACCGGATACTGGAACCACACATAATCTCAGATCCGAGGATGAGGCCAAGCGCCTAAGCCTCAAGACCACAAGACAAGGAGGTACCACGAAGGCGTAGAACTCACTCAACTAAGCCCATCATGCAACCGCGACAAGGAGTTAATGTCAGACTTAGCACACTGGAGCTGAAAGCTCAATTTCTATAAGGCCGATGGATGACTTCAAGATGGTACTTGGCATGGAATTCTTCGACCAAGTCCATGCCTTCCTCTTCCAACCCACTGAACTCGCCTCAAGATCCTCGACTGAGAGTAAGGCATGTATGGTTCCTACGGAGCTGAGGAAAGTTCGAGGAGAAGACACCTCCGCCATGCAATTTAAGAATGGTTTCAAGCATGACCCAAGCTTCTTGGTCTCCATCCCGGAGCTCAACGAGGGAAAACCAAGCAAGTGCTCCAACCCAAGTCCCTCCTATAGTACAATCCGTCCTCGAGGAGTTCAAGGACGTGATGCCTCCCCGCCTCAAGAAGCTTCCACCCTGACTCGAGGTGGATCACCAAATCGAATCGGAGCAAGGTTCAAAGCCTCCACCTTGGCACCCCATCGCATGGCGCCTCCCGAGCTCAAGAATCGCGAGGGCAGCTTATGGATTTGTTGGACGCAGCTATGATGCTCGTCCAAAGCCCCATCTCGGCAACCTGTCCTTTTCGTAAGAAGAAGGATGGATCGTCATGGACGTGCATCGATTATAGAGCGCTCAACAAGATCACTATCAAGAACAAGTACCCAATACCCTTGATAGCAGATCTTTCGACCATCTTAGCAACGCAAGATATTTCACTAAGCTTCGACTCAAGGCTCCGGTCCTACCAAGTGCGCGATCGCCGAGGAGATGAGCCCAAAACAAAGACGCCACAAGGTACCGGATCTTTCAAGTTCTTAGTTATGCCTTTGGACTAACAAATGCACCTGCTACATTCTCGCACACTCATGAACAAAGTGTCAGAACCATTCCTCGACCGCCTGCAGTCGCAGTACTTGACTGACATAGTGGCAGTATAAGACCACACTCGAGGAGCATGCTAAACATTCGCAGCAAGTATTCCAAGTACTTGGAGAACGAGCTCCACCTCAAGTTGTAGAAGTGCTCATTCGCGCAAGAGGAGGTAGAGTTCCTCAGCACAAGATATCACCCAAGAAACTCACGACGGAGAACTCAAGGTGAAGGCCATCCTCGATCAGAGCCTCCCACAAAGCGTACCCGAGTTTCGCTCATTCCTCGACTTAGTGAATTACTACCGCCAATTTATTCATAGGCTACTCACCAAGGCAAAGACCCTCGACTGGACTTATTTAAGAAGAATCTGACATGGCATTGGTCCGAGGAATGTCGCAAGCATTCGAGGTTCAAGCAAGCAATTTCTGAGGAACCCGTCCTAGTTCTTCCGCACCACACAAAACCCTTCGAAGTTCAAACGGATGCCTCCGACTTCGCCATTGGCGGAGTCCTTATGCAAGAATTTCACCTAATAGCGTTCGAGAGCCGAAAACTTCATGACACGGAACGCCGCTACACGGTTCAAGAGAAGGAGATGACAGCTATCATCCATTGCCTACGAGTGTGGCGACACTACTTGCTTGGCTCACACTTCACAATCATGACGGATAACGTAGCGACAAGCTACTTTCAAACGCAAAAGAAGTTGAGCCCCAAGCAAGCAAGGTGGCAAGATTTCCTTGCGGAATTCGATTATAAGCCAGGCAAAGCCAACGTCGTTGCGGACGCACTAAGCCGCAAGGCAGAATTGGCCATTCTAAGCGTGAGCCAACCGAAGTCCAACCTTGTCTCACGCATCAGGAAGGCCTCCAACAAGACCCATCGGCCAAGGACTCACTGGAAAAGCGTCCTCGAAGGAAAGACAAGGAGATTTTGGCAAGAAGAGGCACCCTCCTCACCAGCGGAGATCTACTGCTCGCGCTAGCGTGGAAACTTACGCAAAGAAGTCATCAAGGAGTGCCACGATTCCAAGTGGGCTGGTCACCCCAGAATTGAGCGCACGACCGCATTAATTCAAGCCTCATATTTTTGGCTAAGTATGCGGGACGACATCGAGGCATACGTGCGAACTTGTCTTGTGTGCCAACAAGACAAAATTGATCATCAATTGCCGACAGGATTGTTGGAGCCCCTGCCCTTAGCATCAAGGCCGTGGGAGAGCGTCTCCATGGATTTCATTACGGCCTTACCCAAGTCCGAATGTTGCGATAGCATCATGGTCGTGGTAGACCGTTACAGCAAGTATGCAACGTTCATTGCCGCACCCGCAGATTGCAAGGTGGATGAAGCAGCCCGTCTCTTCATCAAACACATCGTGAAGCTTTGGGGTATTCCAAAGAGCATTGTGAGCAATCGAGACCCACGCTTCACAGGGAAATTTTGGATGGAGCTCTTCAAAATGTTGGGGACAGACCTCAAATTCTCGACAAGCTTTCATCCGCAGACGGAAAGGTGCTTGAGGAACCTCCACGATGGCAAAGGCTGCTCGCCCCCAATTCCTTCCGACAAAAAAGAATTTACTCTTCCAGTTGCCACCGAAGGTAGGGAGGTCGGTGATGGGTTTTTTGCCCTTCAAGCTGGAAGTGAAGTAATATCAATTCGTGTCCTTTGGGCTGCTCTTCAGCTGGTAGAGATGTTTTATTTCATCTACCGCTGGCTCGCCCAAATTACACCACCTCCATAGGACGTACAGGCCCGATAAAACCCTCCACCCATTTGGGTTCATCTACCCCTGCACAAACACAACTGAGAGAGGACCCGGGCAAAATAGGGCTGTAAAGGCAGCCCAACGCCCCACCTAAAACACTCTAAGTAAAGGGTGACGACCCTCGAGGCAGGCGGGTGTTGTTCGAGACGAAGATCAACACTGGCAGGGATGTTGTACATGGCCCTAAGCTGATCTAAATCTTGGTGCGAGGTTTCACACCTCATATTGTCAATAGCAAACGACTCGGCCTCCAATCTTTGGCCGGTCCTTTGCCTCTGTTGTGGCCAGGTTTTCCCTACAGTACCGACCTCTTCAAGACTTAGGTCAATCGTCGGAACCCCCCTACTGACCTCAGAGCCGCTAGAAGAAGATGTTTCTTCAGGAGACATCCTGCAGGGTTGCTGGGCGGCTGACATTTATTCCTAGAGACACGATCTACCAAGTAAGAAACCAAAAACCCAGAAAATAAAAAGGACGAGCACAAGGAGAAGAAATCAAAGAGTTTATACCTAAAACCGATTTTAAAAAGGCAGATAGCGACGACGGCAAAGAAGAAGATGGATTTCGCTTGCAGGAGGCGGTTTTCAGTTTAGAGCAAAGTATGGAAATAAGAAGATGCACAGTGGTGAAATTGGAGATTTATAAAGAGGAAAGTAGGTCACGCCAACAGACAGCATGTTACTCAAGGGGACGTGACTGTTCAAGTACCGCCTCTTCAAATTTCAAACGAGTGGTCCAGATTAACCCACACGGCTTACATTAATTGTGAAGTGTCGGAAGAGGCGGACAGCTCAGCGTGAGAAAGCAAAAAGGGGGAAAACCTGCTCAGACAAGTAATTTATGGTCTTATCTCGTTTCACTCTCAAGACTAGCAAAATTGGGAACTGATGTTTGGGGAATGCCAGCAGGCCCGCTCAAGGACAATCCAGCTAAAGCAGAAGTTCTGATCGCTAACACGAAAACACTCCTGCTCGGTGTCAAAGATGGTCGAGGTCAAGTGTTCTAAAGCTGGATAGGTCCTGATATTCCCATCCTAGTCGAGTAAAGTCACAAAGACCCTCGATCACGAAAGCGACTCCGGTCGCTACGTTAACAAAGCATCCATGAACAAGAAAAAATCAGAGCTCGAGCAGAGCGAACCTAAGCATGGCAACCCCATCCCCCGACAACTTGTCACGACTATCGATAACTAGACAGGTACCCCCACGCAGTAGGGTTTCGTCACTGTTACTGATAACCGGCGCACGCCTCCCCAGTGTCATCATTTTGCACAAACCTACATGGCATCATCATTTGATCACAGGAACCCATAGCCGTCTAGCATCCCATACCCCCAGGTTGTGCTGCAGCAACCCATAGTTGTCAGAAAGACGCGGGCGCAATTAATGTAAGGAATGGCGCCCAAGCAAAAGAGGCGGGAAAACAGGAGGATAAATATCAGACAAAAGGCAAGTTAAAAGGATTCTGATTTTCAATTCAGAATTCGAACTCTGATTTCTCTTTGATTAATAGAGAACTCCTAGAGAATCAACCCGATTACTAACTTGAGCGTTGGAGGGTTTTAGCTAGAAAAACACCCAGCGACCCCTGATATTTTTTTTATAGATACAGATCGGAAGACAACACCGCTTCAGTCGACGAAAAAATGCAGGAACCAGGAGTTCAGGCAACCAGCGACCAGAAAGCAGCAGCACTACTTGGAAACGAGCAGAAAACAGCATCAACAAAAGTAGTTAAACTTGGCTCTTTTAAAAAGATGAAGACATAAGTTAATGTGGAATAAAGTATTATTCTCGCACCATCGGTATGGGCATTACACCGTGCTCAACAACAGTAATTCTAGATGCATCAATCTCTCATGCACTGCAACTTTGGTGTTAAAAAATCGCTCAACCGTTGCAAATACTAATTAAAGTTCAACGAAACTAAAGAGTGCGCCCATTAATAACATACTTCGATAACAGATATACAAAAGGATTAGAAAGCAGTCCTATAAACTGACCTACATACTGAGATGGTGAGAAAAACAGGACTCACTTGCAATACTGAAGCTCTATTCACATACAATGTTGCAACCAAATTCCTGTCCTTGTCATTGGCATCCATTGGAGCAACACGCAGAGCCTGTTCCACAAATTATCAGAATAGACAAAAAAAATAATAAAAGGATCGATTGATATGTAACTGCAAATCCCCAGCAAGCTAAATACATGATTTCTGCATTTTACTTTGGAAATACATACATATATATATATATATATATATATAAATATAAACCAAGTGGATGATCAATGCAAATTCTATCCTCCATTACTGCAAGTATAATGTTACCATAATCGACAACACCATCCCTCATTTTCCCAGCTCAATTTCTTTGTTCATTCTCAATCACTTATCCTTCAATCAATACAGATTTGTAAGTACCTCCTCTTTAAATTCAAATATTCCTGTTGATCCCTTCAGCCTATGCCATTTCCACTCACTTAAAAAAAATTTACTAAGGTTGCAATAAACCCTCACATTCATCCATTCACATTTATGACTGAATTAAGCATCGGGAAATTCATTTTGGTAGTATCTGCACAGGTAACAATTTAGAAAGGAAAACTGGTAAAGGGCAAAGAAGAAATCATGATTTAGACCTTTGTATAGCAGCTCAATGCCTGATTATAATCTCCACTCAAATAATATTGATTTCCCTTTTGCTTCAGTTCCAAACCAGAGTCAGTGTTCTTGGCACAGAGACCACTTTCTTGACCCACCAAGTCCCTAATAATCTAAGAATAAATAAAACATAAATAAAGATTTATCCAACATGAGAATAAAAAGAAAAAGAAAAGTGATATTACTTGGTGAAACTGCTGCAAGTTGAGAAAGAAGTCGAGTAGAGAGGAAGATGTTAAAGGAAGATGATCAGGAGTGCTATGTGCCACCATATGCTTAAGATTGTTTGGAACCAGTGATTTTAGCTTCTCCATTGCACAAAATGGCTGTTTCAGAAACACAATGGAACAACTATGAATTTACAAATAATTGAGACCATACACAGAGTCATGCTCATGCTCACGCTCAGGTACTGACGTCTGGATTTTGTAAATTCTAGATTTGAACTTAGAATCAGAGTTGTACAGTAATTTTATAGCCCTGTGAAACTTTTATTCTAATTAAAATCCGGATTTTGTAAAATGCTCTGAGCACCATATAACACAGTTTCCTTTTTTATATTTGCATAAGCAATGTAACGAGCCTTTATCTTAAACAAATAAAAAAGGTTTCAAATTAAGAAACAAAAAATTATAATTCAATGAGACATTTCATCGAACAATTGCAATGCATCAAACAAATTCCCACTACAATTTATTGAAGAGAATTCGCGTTCGTATAAAACCGACACAAATTAATCAATTTCGAGACAAATTAAATAACAATCATACCTCGCAATTGAAGTATTGCTTGCTTAGCGGCTGAAGCTAAGCTGAGCTAAACGTTGAAGAAGAAAGAAAAGAGCCCAAAAAAAGATGGTGGGTTTTGGTTTCCTTTCAAAAGTTTACGGCTGTTAAGTTGAACCGTTAAAGGAAGTATATTCTAAATAAAAACAATCACTCCTTATTCTGTTATTATGACAAACATTGGGGAGTTTATGGTAACTACTCCATACGTTTGTTTTCTACCACGTACAAACAACAAACTCGTCGTTTTGGTTTATTTTCAGGAATTTATTGGTGTATCATTTTCATTTCATTTTTATTTTAAGTAGGGTTTAAGTCACAATCTATGTGTACATATATATAGAGCACTGATTTCATATAAGATCTTGAATTTTAATATAAATATGGGATAACTATTAAGTCATATATAATAAAATTTTTATATAATCATATTGTTACGACTAGATAAATTTATTTTTATAAAGAGATTATAACTCAATAGAGATATAGTATAAAAATTATTATTTTTGCTTAATTATCCCTAATGCAAGTGATATAAAGGTAAATTATGTTATATATTAATAATTAATAAGTGAGTCAAATTCAATGTATAGATATTAATAAATTAATTAGTGAGTCAAATTCAATGGATAGATATTAATAATATATATATATATATATATATAGTTTTAAAAAACCTAATACATATATTACTATATTGTTGGAATATGTAAACTTATCTTAAAATCCTAAATTTTAAATTCTCTTTAAACCTATTAATTATCTCAATTATATTATATATATATATAACATATTGTATGATAAAACAAATGCCATCCATCGAAAACCATACATTTCATTTTTCCTAAAGCAAATTAACCATGCCACCAAGAGATAATAAACAAACTCATTTAACCAAAAATATTCGCGTTGAATTATGCAAAATAAAATAATCAAACCCAAATTGGAAGCAAAAAGATTTTCTGAAGTGATTGAGAAGAAATTCATAGTCTTACTATGTAGAGGCAAGTTTATTAAGACAGGCCTATAAAAAATATAACTTATTATAATATGAAGTTTATTTCTTATTATAACTAGTCTCAATTTAGGACCACAAATTTTTATTACTATGAAAAGATTATTCAAATATAGAGTATTTTTATTTGGAGGTTCTACTATAATTTAATAGAATAATGTCATTTCAGTATTAAACCGTACAGTTTAAAAATATTTTTGACTATTACACTATTAAACTATATAGCTTAATAATTTTTTCAGACTTTAATATAGTCCAAATCCTAAATTAGGATATTTCTATATATTATATATGTTTTGGTACTAGTGCACTGTTTAATGTTATGTTAGAAAATTACCCCATGGACAGAATTGGTCTGTAGGGAAGGGGATAAGGTGTGTGAAACTAGTATATACTCGTTTGATTGGAATGACAATGAGAATCATGAGATTTATAATAAATGTTGCTTAGCTTTGTGCTAAATTTTTTATAGTGATATTAGTAGTAATTTAATAAGAAATAATATGTAATTAAATCTTAAATGCATGTGTGATAGAAAACAAGAAGTTCAGAACGACTAACTCAGCATTGGATCAATCCAAATTCGCATGAATTCTTTTTCGTGTTGTGAAATTGTCTAGTGGCATTGGATCACAGAATCCATATCCTCAACTTTGAAAGCGGGTTGATCCTGCACATAGCTCAACTCTGCAGGTCTCTCCCACCAGTGGGATAAAAAATGGTTGTATTAAAGGTTCGGTCGGTGAATAACATGCTCCGACTGAACCCGAAATAGGCTACATGTATATGTTAGATTTGTGTACATGTGTCGGTGTGTGTATATTGTTTTCCAGCTTTAAACATTAAAGTGCAGCCTTACAAGTAACCTTTTGGTTATTCATATGCGTGCGCTATTGTGAATTTATTCATAATACCCGTTTGCTCTCCTCAATTGCTACTTGTAATCCAGTGACAAATTAATTTTGGACGGGTGCAAAACACATTCAGACAAACATCCAGGAGCCTCTCCTATCCTATCTTGTTTTCGCTTCTATCCCAACTTTGTTTTTTTCACTTCTGATTCATTCCTTCTATTCATTTAGCCGATATTGTTTGAAACAAATAAAGAAGTTCTGACAAAAGAATAAATGATCTCATTGAATAAAAAAAACTAAAATCTCAAATGGTTTCGTAAAGCAATGGTATTCAAATCAAAATTTGTTACCTTCCATAATTGTGATGATGATGTCGTTGCATTGTACAATTTCTAAGCTCATAAAACACAGTATTATGATTATAACCACAAACATTACATTCTACAGCGGTAGAATTGAGAGAGCAAAATCAAGGACATTCTTTTCAACAAAACATTAGAGAATTGAGTGACAATGTCTAGATATAATACAAAGGTAACATACAACATTCTGTTTGCCCTCTTTACATCCAGCAACCATAATTCATAACGAGGAGTTCCCCAGTTACAGCTGGAGCTTGAACAATTCAAGCATTTGATTTAACTGTACATGGATGAGTGGGGTTTCGGTGGAATGTAAAATGAAGTACCACAATCAATTGGAGTGTGCATAAGAGGATTCCATCTATCAAAAACTATCCGCCCCCCTCGGCCAATTCTTCCGCGAAATTTGTAAGTCGGTGCCGATGCACCACTCTTTGTAGAAGAATCTAATGGTGGAACAATGCCCGCAGCAGCCAACTTTTCTGGAACCAAAGGTTTTGTGAACAACAAAACTGGCTCAAAAGGATCCTGCAACGCAACAGATTCATGTTCAAAATGATGCATAACTAATATTCCAACGAAGCAAGGATAGAGCATAATGAGAGTTCACTTCACTATTACTTTCATAGGTAGACAAGCCATTAATCCACTATGCCAATAGTATGGTAGCAGCTACATATCAAAAGTAATAAATAGGGACGCATATGGGGTAGGGGAAGCAAGGTAATGCGATTAGTGTGCAGAAAGCTAGATGTACCAATTTATGGAGCCATCCATGTGGCACATGTCGCCGCCTGAACTCTTGCTTAATGCTTGCTGGAGGAACTGTGCTGGATTCAGTGAATGGCTGATTCTGAATTGCAGTAGGTCGCATATGTGGTCGGCTATTGGCAAGGTCATCAGAGTCCATAAATTCATCCTCACTTGAACCAAACTTCCAAGATACAGATGGGAACCCAGGAAGTGCCAAGCTATCTTCAAGGAACTCAACTTCATGCTGTAAATTCATAAGTCAGACATAATTGAATCCAGAGACCATTATCACAAGATTTTTTTAGTGTTTTGTTTAGAATGGGACTTCTTGCCCTTGTTTTTGTGGATTTATAGTCCCATCAATCCATATACATTTCTCATATAGTTCTTGATATAATCTTTTGTTTCTTAGCAAAAAATAGCATTGTCACAAGATTGCCAACCAAACTTAAATGGAAAATTTTAAAAGAAAGCAGCAAAAAACCATAAAGCGAGAGTGAGATACGGAAAAGAAAAAAAAAAAAAAAGGAGCAAGAAGTGTCACTCGCTTAATATCAATAGATTGCATCAGCAACTATTTCCAAAAGCAGAAACCATGTGATTTGAAGTTCTGGTAGATAGTAAGGATTAAATTATCCACAACCAATAATGCAGAAAAGGATCTCTTGGATCATGTTTGGTAATAATTTGACAATCTCATTGAAAGACCATCATGCCTATAGTGTAAGAAGGCTGTGTGATGTGCGCCCATACTATTCACCATAAAGAAAAATTTATAGTCTTTTATTGTTAGCACAACCTAGTTATTGCACAAATTCCTAGCTTCAGAAAGAATGGAAGCTATTAACAGTATTTGGACCAAATACAAAAGATGATGCAATGGATATAGCCTAAACATACTTTGTATTTCATTTGGATCCTTTGCAGGCTCACTTCATTCTCCATAACATCTCTCTTCTTTTCTTCTCTCTGCAAAAGCATACATGCTCAATTTATGAACACTCCGAGCAAATAAAGAAATTGGCATCATCAGCGAAATTAAAAAAAAAATGCAAATTATGCTAAAAAAATAAAATAAATGCAACTTCGATTAAAAAGGACACCTTTATCAAAGCATCAAGTATAGTCTTCGCTTGGTCAAGGTTGCGTCTGACCTGAGAAGAGTAAATCAAAAAGAGAAATCAATGAAAGGTGTTAAAAATACCAACAGAGTTGAGGTGAATTTGTTCTTATCAAAGAAAAATGACACCATTTTCTTTTGTCATCACAAGCACCAAAACAACGTGCAATAAGAATACACATCACATCAATAAAACAGCAAAACATTTAACCCTAAATAAAATTGAAAATCATAAACTATGATAGCCAAAAACAAATAAAAAATAATTATACAGCATACACTATTCAAAAGTTACGGTCTCAACTTTTGTCAAGTCTTTCATGAGAATGCAAGAGCACAGGCAATCAAGCAGAGGACCACAAAAGAGGAAATCAATCTTGTGATAACAATTTTTTTCCAATAGGGATCCTAAGTGCTCTTCTGATTAAGACAAAGTCCACACTCCACGGTGAGGCATAAAATACACAATAAAAAAAGAATATAGTAATGCTCACAAAGTCCACACTCCACAGTGAGGCATAAAATATACAATAAAAAAGATATAGTAATGCTCACCTGGCGAAGCTTTTCAAATGATTGCACATTATTTTCCCGCCTTTGCATCTAAACAAAAGATCAGCCAGCATTAGGATAATTCCCATAATACTCAGTAGGAACTCTCGCTCAGCTTTGGTAAAATAAATAAATAAATCGAAAAGTTTTCACCCATTAATTTACAAATCCAAACCATCTCAGCTACATACCCTTCTCGTGTGGAGTCTGTGAGCTTTTTCCCTCGGCCTAAAGACATTGTAAGGGTTGGGATCATTAACTGGTGGAGGAGGCTGTAGAAATAAAACATAGTTAAAAAGCTATCATTCATGCATAGAGATATAAACAAAATATAAACAAATTGCAACAGAGTACTCATACACAGAAAATGGACACAAACATAGGCGTAAAGTTGAATGTATATAATCACCTAGCCTGCCAAATCATTATTTGCAAAAAACAATATTCGCTATTTGTGTTTGTCGTGTATTAAAATCCCTAAGAAACTGAAAAAAAAAAATTCTATCAACATAATTCAGAAATGATGATTACTATAAGAATAGCAATAGTTGGATTAGGAAATGATAACTTTGCTGCATTGATGCTTCAAGTAAATCACAAACCTCAACAAAGGTGCATGTCAAAATTGTGTGGTAGGCATAATGAAACGAGTGATATAGTTTAGAAGCGAACCAACTTTGTCAATTGATTATGAAGTTTATTAAGTATGGATAAGCAAATTAATGATAACATATATGTCAGACAGTTGTATGAATGGTTTAACTATAATTATACTCAAGCATTGATCGACAAAAACACCATCCATACTTAGCTAAGTAATAGGACTAACCTGCAAACGCCGCAATATAGGTTTCTGCCATAGTTCACGCTGGCCATGAACAGAAAAAGCATAAAATTTAAAGCAAATACAAGTATTCACAACACTGCATAAACATATTCCTAAATTGGTTTACAAATTTATTAATTGATGCACCAAATTGCACAAAGATGCAAAGTTATCTCTTTCCTTGATTAACTAGATGAACCTATGGAACTGCAAACCAAATAAATAAATAAATTGCTGATTAATTTAATACTGATTCTCATTGTCCAAGATTGTTCAAATATCACGTAATGGAAGCCTAGATTTACAACAATTCTTAGCACATATTTAATGTCAAAGTTAAAAAATTCTCACTAAAACGATTCTGATGATATCTCCTTCCAAACAAATGTACATGCTTTTTCTTTCTATTTTTAAAGGATGGCATCAACAGTAACTAAATCCTCTCCTCACTCATGTCAACAGGGTTTTAACTGCAGACCTCTTGTAATGCCACAATAGATATTACCAGTTAAAACAACTAGCATACTAAAAACTATAAAATTTAAAAATTTTCCACCAAAAGATTCATCTCCAAACATCTATAATTTCATCAACCCACTTGATGTAAGATTTAAATCATACCTTGTCTTTCCAATAGTTATAAACAGATGGGAAGACTCTGACAGTCTGAGCTTGCAGAGCCTACAATTGCAGACAGAATACATAAGAAGAATCATAATAAATTCTTGTATTTTATTTTTTTTCAAAAAAAATCAATCAAACAGAAGAACATCCTCATGACAGAAGTCAAGATGCAGAGACAATCAGATATTTGAATATATTGTAAAACATGACTTTACTACTTTAAACATCATGAGTTCTGAACAAAGGTAGGATAATTTATAAAATCTCAAATAAAGGCAGTTACATAAGCAACTAAATCAAGGAAAGCAGTAAACAACAATAAAATTACAAGAGATAAAAACTTGAATTGACACTCAAGCCCTCTGCATCTCCACGTGATTGAAGCAAGATAAATTGCAATAGTCCATACAAAATCACAAAGGACAAATGTTAGCAAACTTTTTCTGCAAATTAATTTAAATATATCTACTCATGTTTACAGCTAACTCACAGACAAACAACCATCCCATCTTCCAGTGACCCCAAAAACAAGAAAACAGGAATGCTCCAAGTAGGATTGTGAAAGACAAAGTATGAGATATAAATGTGGTATGTATATAGCTAGTGTCAAATACTAATAAGCCAGATATGCCCTGATTTACCAACAGTCAACAGCAGAGCTTTTTAGTATATATCTGTTAATCTACAACATTTGTGATCTGACAAACTGACAAATAGGATGCAACATAGGAAACATCAAAACCTAAATTGTCTATTTTGATATGAAAAAGTCCTTGACCTTTCTTTATTTCAGGTTCTAAACTGGATAGTACTGTCAAACCTACAAACTAGATAGGCAAGAAACACGTGGGATATGAATATCCCCAAGCAGTAGACCCGAAGGGAATTTGAAACCCTGAACTCTTGGAAGAATCCAATGATCTTTTACCACTCAATCCAACCATTGACATTGACATCAAAATTTAATGTAAAGATGTTAGAAATCAAACATTTCAAAAAGCACACATTGTACACTATTTATTGTATCACTAACTTGGCGAACCACTGAAAACATGACTTATAACAAATAAGCAGCTAATAAACCAGAGGTCCCTAAAGGAGACATAGCATGGAAAGCATACCTACAATAAGTTCATAAATCTTTAAGATATTGACCCTATTATCTATTTTGAAGCCATTTATTAAGGCACCGGCATATTTTTGTAAAAGCCATGTCCAGGCTACCTTAGGTGGAGAGTTAACTTGTTCTACACCAACTGAGAGGAATAGGAAAGTTTGCTGACGAAAAAACATAGTGCTTAGCAAATACTGTTGGTATCAATCAACTTTTTGTCTTAAAATCTGATTGCCATCAACTAATACATATGAAATTCATTTCATATAGCCAGTGAATGCAGTAAGCTGAGTGAGAACCAGCAATGAAATTAGAAAGCATCCAAACAATCAAAACCAAGTATCACCTCAATAGCAACATCTAGTTGCAGAAGTACAGGAATGGGTGAACCAAGAGTAGGTGTTATAAGTCCTGCTCTTTCCCGAGCTTTATGATCCAACACCTCCAACTTAAACAGAAGAGTCTCAAATCTGCGTTTTATGCAACAAAATAAGAGAACATAATCACACATGGAATTAAATGGCCAAGTGCAGATAAATAAATCTTTCTACATCATCTTTTAACATGCAGACATCATTTTCACAAGTTAAAATTGAATTCACTCTCAACATTAAAACAAAAAAAAAAAATATCTCAGGGAAACTATAATAGATAGATATGGTAAACTACTTTTCAGGTGTAAGAAGTTTTCGATCTTTATTGAGGTCATAAAGCCAATCCTCATCCTCATTGTCTAAGTCATACTCAACAAAATCCCCAAGCTCAGCCCGAGCTGCCAATGACAATGATTGAAATTTTAACAAAAAGAGTTAAGTAAGACAAATGCAATGCTTATCTAATAATCTGAATAGATAGTTTTAACATCAACATCAACATCAACAGACCTCCTCTTGCGCGTAAATAAGAAGTAGGCTGACTAAACGTCTGCGAATAGTCTCGTTCATATGTATCGACAACCTCAAACTCAGGTGTGGGTATTTCAGAAGCTGTTTTCCTGCTGGGGACTTGCTGCACCTGACACAAATATATAATAATTTAGCATTAAAATCAGAGAACGAACACGCAGTTTTAAAATTTTTTGAAATGCTAGACAGTACCTCTTGACTGTCAGGGTCTAGCGAAGAAGAAGAGTTGAGACGGAGGAGGTGCAAGTTGCGTGTGGTGGTAGAAGAAGTATGATTAGTCGCATTAACACTAGTAAGAGGAGCTGTATCATTATTGTCGTCTTCAAATTCTTTGACTGATTTGACTATGGGCAATTTCTTGTGTATGTCTAGCGGCCGCGGCCGAATGGATAACCGACTCATTACTTTAGATTAACACTCTCATTTAAGTGTAATTGTAATAATGAAAAACTTAAGAACCAAACCTACAGCAATAACAATGATGGCAATCATGAGAATGATGTAACAACGATAACAATCCATTTGTAGTTAAAAGTAAATCATTGTTTAAAAAATAAATAAATAATTTTTGCATACGAACGATAATAGAGAAATAATTTACACCTAATTGCATCAGAAATTGTGTACCATAAACTTGCTCGAAAGAGACCTTCCCGCGTCTTCGGGATTTTGGTGATAAGATAAAAATTTGAAAGGCGATTGTTAGGGTTAGGGTTAGGGATTTTGATTTTAGAAATCTTCTTAAGTTTTGGCGGAAATTGAAGAGAGAGGAAATAATTTCATAGAGCACCCTAATTTATTTAATATAAATAACTACCTCAATATTTTGGAATTAGTCTTTTCAGTCCCTCCAATTAAAATAAAAAATAGGCTCAAAATTTGGCTATTTAGGAAATCAATTTTTGGCCACTCAGTGAGGCTCATTTTAAAATATTTATTTTTTTATAATATTAATATATGTGGATAGAGAGATTATTTATTTTTTTAATAAAAAATAATTATTTTAAAATTTCACTTTAGACATGATAAGTAGTCTATTTTTAAACAATATTCCATTTAATATTTTAAATTTTTATTTATAAGCATAATGAAGATGACTGGTTCATTCATCCTCCATTTTGTGGGAAAACTACATATTGTTTAACTAAAATACTATCAAACAACATTGCATACTTTGTACTTTCTCAAACAATAATGCATAAACAGTATGCGTCAATGCATAATATTTATAATATGTTATTTGAACTGTAGTTCTAACTGACATGACATTTAATTGATAAAAACATAATCAACATGACATACCACAATTTCATAGTATAACAACAGGTCATTTACCAATTTAAATTCCACATAATTTCAAATAAGGTAAGAAATCATTTTTTTTAACAATTAAATAAAATAATAAACTATTTTAATTATTCATATATTTTTGCATATTTATTTTCTCCCACACTAAAAATAAGTTATTTGTATAATTAGTAAAAAGTAAGTAAAAAACTTTAATTCGAAAATCACGTTTAATACAAAAATATATTATGTTGAATATATAGATATTATTTAATCTTTGTCATGTATATATATATATAGGGTCTTATATAGAAAAATAATCTCTTGACCTCTCATTAATAGGCTCATCTAAATTTGATTCAATAATGTAAAAATTGTACATATTATATGTAATATATTTTATTTGAAATATTTATTTATTTTTATAATATAATATATGTGGATAGAGAAACCATTTAAAAATTTGAAAACAAAAAATCAATAACTAAACCAAAATAAAATCAATAGTGCATTTCACCCAAAATATACTTAAAAAAAAAGAAAATTGCACTTTGCAAAAAATCGAAAAAAAATACTATATTGACATATACGGTTATACAATCTTTCAATTTTGATAATAACAAACCATTGTCACGGGTAAAATAATCAATTAATATATTTTGCAATCTCACTAGCTCTTTAAAGATCAAAATTATTCATGTGAGAACAACTTCAACCTCATCAAGATGAAGAAAAGATTCAAGGGTACTAAGCTTAGAAGAATTGTCTTGGTATATTTTTTGTAAAGTTCATATAATCAAGTGAATGCATTAAGCACTTACTTAAAACTCAAATATTTAAATCATTTTCATAAGATAAAAGTTTTTAAATGAAAATTGATTTTGTTAAATTATGTGATTTCAAAATCTATGAATTATATTAGTGAATGATTTTCTGAATTTTGAAAATCTAGAAATGGGTTTATTTGGTTCTTTATGAAAAAAAAAATTTGGCATTATTAAGATTTTAGAAAACTTAGCAGCGAA
Organism: Murraya koenigii; assembly: GCA_025617385.1. Taxonomy (NCBI): domain Eukaryota; kingdom Viridiplantae; phylum Streptophyta; class Magnoliopsida; order Sapindales; family Rutaceae; genus Murraya; species Murraya koenigii. Next base: position 719,974 of record CM046819.1, on the reverse strand, counting down.
CATTAATGACAAATGGTTAACCGATAAGGTTTGGAAGAAATTCTGGTATAAAATGGTGAATCATTTATGGCAAGTGATTAACCAATAAGTTTGAAGGAGATTTTGGGCTAAAACGGTTAATCGTTTATAGAAAGCGGCTAACCAATAACTCTTGAAAGAGTTTCTGAAATGCAAATGGTGAACCATTTACTTAAAACAGCTGATCGATAAGTCTTATAAGAGATTTTGAATTCAAATAGCTAACCGATATCTTTCTAACGGTTATCTAACTGCACAAAATTTTCAAATATAGTCATAACATTAATATACCACATAAGCAAACAACAATTTGTTTCATATGAAGCTATTAATCATTAGTGCCCATAAAGTCAATAACAACTAATTTTATTGTACAAAACATAAAAAACCAAATCAAACTTGTTTCAAATAACTTTTGCAAAGTCTATAAAGTAAACTCTTATTTGCTTATTAATACTCATCCATATATTTTGAGTTGTCATTTGTTTATATACTTTTAAAAGAGAGTAACTAACCTCAATTTTATACTTCAAAATTAAGTATTTGTAAGTGTAAAAAACACTTGGAAAAGTGGTATGTGTATTCATCTCGAATTATAAATATTTATTAACACTTTGAAAGTCAATTGTAAACAACTGAAAGCCCTGAGTTATAAAGTTTAGATAGTGAAATCCTCAAGCTCAGTTTGTTTGAAGGCGTTGACGTAGTCCGATTTTACCGAACTAAGTAAAAATCGCTTGTCTGTTTTCTTCTCCCTTATCTTTTTAAATTTATTCATTGTTGGATTTACTATTTTTAATTTCTTAAGGTATTAGTTTGAATTGTTTTGTGATTTTATTTATTTAATTTTTTAAAACCCAATTCACCCTCCTTCTTAATTTGCCTAGCTAGAATTTCACATCGTTAACATTGTTTTGCTATTTTTTTTAAAATAAAAAAATGACTATTTTAAAATTTCAATTTAGACATGAAGAGTCATCTATTTTTGAAAGACATTACATCTAATATTTAAATTTTTATTTCTCGAGCATGATGAATATGAATATTCATTTTTCATTTTTCGTTAAGACGACATGTTGTTTAAGTAAAACATAAAAAATGACATCATCTCACTTACTTCCACAAATGACAACACTTAAATAATATGCATCAGCATATAAAATTTATGCCACGTCGTTTAATTCTGAAGAAAAACCACTTGCCATTTAGTCAATAGACGATAACCGCTTTGACATACAAATGTTTCCCCTTACAACGACACGTCATCTACCAATTTGAATTCGACATGATTCAAATAAAATAAGAGATCCTTTCTTTTTAACAATTAAATAAAATAATAAATGATTTCAATTATTCATATATTTTTGCATGTCTGTTATCTCCCACGTGAAATTAAGTTATTTGTATATTTGGGTAAAAGTAACTGAAAATTTTAATTCAAAATCACAGTTAAGTACGACATATACTATGTTATATATATGGACAAATACATACTATTTACTCTTTGTCATTTATGTCCATTTAGCCTTATTTAAGAAAATAATCTAGTGGCCTCCGATTAATAGGCTCATTATAAATTTGGTCCAATAATGTAAAAATTATACGGTTCTACATAATACATTTTATTTGAAGTATTTTTTTATTTCCGTAATATTAATATATGTAGATAGAGAGACCATTTAAAAAATTGAAAACAAAAGGAACATTAGCCAAACTAAAATAAAATCATTCAAGGTAGCACATTTCTTATGAATTGCAGTTTTACAAAAAAAATTAAAAAAAAATTGTATTTTGCGAGAAGATGACATGTGATTTGTTGGCCTAAAAGGTTATATAATTTTTTATTTTGATAATAACAAACAATATGCACAAAGGACAATTTGGTTATTTCATATCTTACTATCTCACTCATGTTCGAAAGGAAAATTGAATGTAAGTGGAATCAAGCTAGATCATGAAAAGAGGTGCACTCGCATAAATGGGTACTAGCTTGTGAATCAATTTATTTTATAACTTTTGTAAAGCTAATATAATTTGGTGTATGTATGTTTTAGTAATCCAAAAGCTCAATATACTCTTTTTAAATCATGAAAATATCATCATTTTTCATAAACAAAGCTTTTATGTATTCTTAAAAGTAAAACATTATATCAAGATTAAAGTTTTTCAAGTTTTAGGGACCAGATTGAAAAGAATTGATTTTATCAACTCATAAGTATATTTTCAACTCCGGAAAAGGACTCATTTGAAAAGCATTAAATATTTTTGGGCTACAATATGATTTCAAGAATATTTTAGGGCTAAAATATGATTTCAAAAACATGTGAATGAAATTTCAAAAAGTTGGCAGTTAAGTACTAACTTTCTAGCGACTAACCGAATCCAAAACTATTTTGAAATACTTGTTCTATAGAGTTAGCGATCAACCAGCTATTTCAAGTAGTTAATTGTCTGTGTTATAATTTTGAAATGCACATTCTAGAGACTTATGTCACGGGATGGGTGTTTCTTGTAACGAACCTGCATGCAGACTTAGACAACCTTGTCGGGATGTTGCTAAGTAAGTCTTTGCGCTTCTCAATAGCTAAGCCAAGAGATTCTCAAGTGCTAAAGAGAAGGAGGAGCTAGCGAGCAATGTAGCCAAATCGCGAAATTGTATTACTCGAAAGAAGCTTTACAAGAGAGCTTACAAGTGTTTGATGCTTTGCTTGGATGATTACAATGCTTAGAGCTCACCTCTATTTATAGCAAAGCTTGGCTAGTTCTAGAGAATTCTATGTACATGTGTCTAAATCTAGATCATACATGTGTCACAAGATCTAAGATATGTACAAAAGTGCTAGAGTTTGCTAGAATGTTCTAGAATCGGGCCAAGCTAGCACATCTTGGCTCATTCTCTTGGGCCATTTTGAGGCTGGAATCATGCGACCCGTAACATCCTCCCCACTTAAGCTCGCGGCGTCCTCGTCAGCGCTCTCGTGCTTGTACCATTGGACATGCTCCATGAACTGCCACAATTCATCTTCACGTTCCCAAGTGGCTTCGCTCTCGGGAGGTTCTTCCACTTCACCAAGTACTCGTAGTATGGTGGCACGCCCTCCTTCGAATGATGCGATCGGCAAGGATGTAGTCCACATCTTTGTCGAGCAGCGGTGACAACGACTGTTGGGGCACGCCTTGATTCTCCGCGACTTGGTTCTTCCACGTCTTCGTGATATGGCTTGAGAAGACTCACATGGAAGACCGAATGAATCTTGAGTCTTGGTGGAAGCTCTAGTTGATCACGAGGCGTTGCCTACACGTCGGATGATGCGGAAGGGTCCTCGTGGCGTCTCACTAACCCCTTGTGGACTTTGCGAAGTGTCTTGAACTGTTGGGGCGGGAGCTTGATCATAACTCGATCACCTTCCTTGTACTCGACGTGCCGTCTCCTTGCATCAGCCCACTTCTTCATTTTCCTCGCGGCTTTGTCGAGGTATGCTCGCGTGATGTCAGCTTCTTCATGCCATTCGGCGGGCGAGCTTGTGTGCCAGCGGGCTTTTCCCTCCATATGTCGAGGCTATGGCGTTGGGGTCATGGGCTGGAATCCCGTGATGATCTCGAAAGGACTCTTGCTGGTAGCCTCGCTCCGTTGGAGATTATAAGAAAATTGGGCGACATCTAGCAACTCGCCCAATCCAGTTGGTGGCGCTCACATAATGCCTCAAGTACATCTCGAGGAGGCCATTGATGCGCTCGGTCTGACCCATCCGTCTGCGGATGAAAACTTATTGAGAACTTGAGATCGGTCCCCAACATCTTGAAGAGCTCCGTCCAAAATTTTCCGGTGAGCGTGGGTCTCGATCGCTCACGATGCTTCTTGGAACACCCCAATGCTTCACTATATGTTTGATGAAGAGGCGGGCTGCTTCGTCAACTTTGCAATCTGCGAGTGCGGCAATGAAAGTAGCATACTTGCATGTAGCGGTCTACCACGACCATGATCTTGCCGCAACCTTCGGATTTTGGTAAGGCCGTTATGAAATCCATCGAGACACTCTCCCACGGCCTTGATGCTAGGGGCAGGGGCTGTAACAATCCTGCCGGCAATTGATGATCAATCTTGTCTTGTTGGCACACAAGACAAGTCCGCATATATGCCTCGATGTCGTCCGCATACTTGGCCAAAAATACGAGGCTTGGACTGAGTGCGGTGGTGCGCTCTATTCCGGGGTGACCAGCCCACTTGGAGTCGTGGCACTCCTTGATGACTTCTTTGCGTAGATTCCCCCACCTTGGCACAAACAATCTATCTCCCTTGGTGAGGAGGATGCCCTCTTCTTGCCAAAACCGCCTTGTCTTCCCTTGAAGCACTTTCTCCAGCAAGTCCTTCACCAATGGGTCTTGTTGGAGGCCTTCCTTGATGCGTGAGACAAGGTCGGACTGTGGCTGGCTCGCGCTAAGTGTGGCCAATTCTGCCTTGCGGCTTAGTGCGTCCGCAACGACGTTGGCCTTGCCTGGCTTGTACCCGAGCACGTAGTCAAATTCCGCAGAAAATCACTGCCACCGTGCTTGCTTGGGGCTCAACTTCTTCTGTGTTTGGAAGTAGCTTGTCGCTACGTTGTCTGTCATGATGGTGAAGTGTGAGCCAAGCAAGTAGTGTCGCCACACTCGTAGGCAATGGATGATGGCTGTCATCTCCTTTTCTTGAACCGTGTAGCGGCGTTCTGTGTCGTTAAGCTTTCGGCTCTCGAGCGCAATGGGGTGGCCATCTTGCATAAGGACTCGCCAATGGCGAAGTCGGAGGCATCCGTTTGCACTCGAAGGTCTTTGTGTGATCCGGAAGAACTAGGACGGGCTCCTCGAAATTGCTTGCTTCAAGCCTTGAATGCATGTTGGCAATCCTCGGACCAATGCCATGTCCGATTTTTCTTGAGCATAGTCCGTCAAGGGTGCCGCCTTGGCTGAGTAGCCTTGAATGAAGCGGCGATAGTAGTTCACCAAGCCAAGGAATGAGCGAGCTCGGGTACCTTTGTGGGAGGCTTCCAATCGAGGATGGCCTTGATCTTTGAGTTCTCCATCATTATCTTGCTCGGCTGAAATCTTGTGCCTAGGAACTCCATCTCTTCTTGAGCAAGCGAACATTTCTCCAATTTGATGTAGAGTTCATTCTCCGAAGTACTTGGAAGACTTGCTGCAAATGTTTGACATGCTCCTCGGCGTGGTGCTGTACACCACAATGTCATCCAAGTACCACGACCACAAAGCGGTCGAGGAATGGTTGTAGCACCTTGTTCATGAGGGTGCAAAGGTAGCGGTGCATTCGTTAGACCAAAAGGCATAACTAAGAACTCAAATGATCCAGTACCTTGTGACGCACGCTGTCTTTTGTTCATCTCCTTGATGCGTGCTTGGTAGTACCGGAGCGCAAGTCAAGTTTGGTGAAGTACCTTGCCTTGCCAAGGCTGGTCGAATAGATCCGCTATCAAGGGTATTGGGTACTTGTTCTTGATAGTGATCTTGTTGAGCGCCAGATAGTCGATGCACATCCGTAGCGATCCATCCTTCTTCTTTTGGAACAAGGACCGGTGCACGAATGGGGCTTTGGATGGCGAACATAGCCTGCATCCAATAAATCCATGACTGTCTTCGCAACTCTTGAGCTCGGGTGGCGCCATGCGGTAGGCGCCAAAGCTGGAGGCTTTGAACTTTGCTCCAACTCGATTTGATGATCCACCTCTCGTCTAGGTGGAAGCTTCTTGAAGGCTGCGGAGGCATCACGTCCTTGAACTCCTCGAGGGCCGGATTGTATGGATGGAGGGACTTGGGCTGGAGCACTTGCTGAATCTTCTCCCTCGTTAAGCTCCGGATGGAGACCAAGAAGCTTGGGTCCTTCTTGAAACCCTTCTTGAATTGCATGGCGGAGAGGGTCTTCTCTTCGGACTTGCCCGCTCCGTAGAAACCATGCATGCCTTACTCCCGTCGAGGATGCTTAGGGAGTTCGTGGCTGGAAGAGGAAGGCATGGACTTGGTCGAAGAACTCCATGCCAAGGACCATCTTGAAGTCATCCATGGGCACGATTGAAAAGTTGAGCTTTCAGCTCCATGTGCCAAGTGCAACATTCACTCCATGTGCGGTGCCGTAATGGGCTTAGCGGGTGAGTTCACTGCCTTCATTGTACCTCCTTGTCTTGTGGTTCTAAGGCCTAGGCGCTTGGCCTCATCCTCGGATCTGAAGTTGTGTGTGGCTCCCGTATCCGACAGCGTGAGCGGTGTGGCCGTTTATCGTCGCGCCTACATACATCGACCCTTTCTTGAGTGCCGATTGAGGGGCTGTCGAGTGCGCCAAGTCTTTGGATCGAACCCATCTTTGGGTCGGGGTTCATCCGATGATGGTGTGGGAGTGCCCTTGAGCTGGGCAGCGAGGGCATTCAGCGACTTCTTCTCCGGACAGTCGCGAACCCAGTGAGGCCCGTTGCAAATGAAGCATGGGCTGCGGGGCTTAGGAGCTTCCTTCTTGCCTTAGATTTTGCTTGCCCGTTCTTGCCGCTCGAGGCTTTTACGCCCCAATCCTTGCGATTACGGCCCTTGTCCTTGCGACTCTCTCCCCACTTTTGCCTTGGCTAGGCCTTCTCTCCTTGGATTGGGTGGAGTACTCATGCAGCGACTCCGCGGTGGCAATAGCGTCGTCAAGTGTTTGGACGCCACGCCGGTCGAGCTCCGTTTTGGCCCAATCCTTGAGGCCATCTTGAAAGTAGAAGAGCGAATCCTTGTCGGACATGTTGCTGATCTCGAGCATGAGGGTAGTGAACTCGTTGATGTAGTCGTGGACGCTACCCGTTTGCTTGAGGCGACGTAAGCGTGTTCTCGCCTCTCTTTCGGCATTGCTTGGGGCAAATTGCTTTCGGAGTTCTTGCTTGAAGTCTGCCCATGTGTTGATGGCGCGAGATGCCTTTGCCCATTTCGCCATGCTTGCAGCGCCACCATAGTTGTGCGGCGCCCCTAAGAGCGTGGGTGCGGTGCCCACCTTTGATGCCTCATCTCTCACACCCATGGCATCGAGTATTGGTCTAGTCCGAATAGGAAGTTGTCCACGATGGTTGCATTCCGTGTGCCATCGTAGGTGTCCGAGCTTTGACACGTCAATGCGTCGCGCATCACTCATGCTTGTAGAAGCTTGGCTAGCGGAGAGTGTGCGCTTGTGGCATGCCCGATCTGGCGGACTTCCTCTACTTCCATGCGGACAGCGCGCAGCTCGTCTTGCCGAAGCTGCGAGTTTCATCAACTCCTCGTGGAATGCTTGAAATTCCCCTCGGAGGTGTTGGCTTGCTCTTGCATGAGGGCCTTCGTTGCCACTGTGAAGTCGGCATATTACGCCCTCGAGGCCGTCAATCCTTTCCTCCAATGTTTCGAGGGTGTCCTCGATGGCGGACATTGTTGTTTCCAGCGTAGTCAATCGTGGCTCCAAAGCATCGACGGATGCGACCTTCGACTTGCCTCGAGTCTTGGCACTGCCCGCGAGTGTCATCGCGGCCTCGGCTTGGTTCCGGGATGATCTCAACACCATGAGCACCTTCTTGTGTCAAGCTTGAGGTTGGGAGGTTGGCCATTGCTAGAATGCGTGTGTGCAAGCCGTAGCTCCGATACCACTTGTCACGGGATGGGTGTTTCTTGCGAGCAAACCCGTGCTGACACTTAGACAACCTTGTCGGGATGTTGCTAAGTAAGCCTTTGCGCTTCTCGATAGCTAAGCCAAGAGGTTCCCGAAGTGCTAAAGAGAAGGAGGAGCTAGCGAGCAATGTAGCCAAATCGCGAAATTGTATTATTCGAAAGAAGCTTTACAAGAGAGCTTACAAGTGTTTGATGCTTTGCTTGGATGATTACAATGCTTAGAGCTCACCTCTATTTATAGCAAAGCTTGGCTAGTTCTAGAGAATTCTATGTACATGTGTCTAAATCTAGATCATACATGTGTCAAAGATCTAAGATATGTACAAAAGTGCTAGAGTTTGCTAGAATGTTCTAGAATCGGGTCAAGCTAGCACATCTTGGCTCATTCTCTTGGGCCATTTTGGGCTGGAATCATGCGGCCCGTAACACTTAGCTACTAACCGCCTGTGATGCATTTATGTTTCTCAATTCTAGAGAGTTTGTAGCTAGTTGCTTTCTTGTTAACGGCTAATCGGTTGCATATAAATTTTGAAAATATCTCCAATGGTAACATAAACGACTAAGTAGTTGTATTGTAAAAAAGTTTATAATGGCTAATTTGACAACTTATTGTATATAAACTCAATTTTAACTCTCTCTTGATCACTAGTGAAATTCTATCTTGAGCATATTTATACTCTTGAGCTTTCATTTTGCTAATTTACATATATTGAGTTATATTTGTATTATCATTTGTATATCTACTTTATTAGAGAGTGTTATTATAATATTTGAATTATTCGTTAAGATTGTAAAATTGTAAGTGTGTAAAACACTTGGAAAATGTGTGTGTGTGTGAGTATCATACTATTATAAAGATTTATTGACGCCTTAGAAGTCAATTATAAGAAGTTAAACTCTTGGGAGGCTTGATAGTGAAATCTACAAATATGATTAATTTGGAGGCGTGGACGTAGTCGTGGTTTGTCAAACCACGTAAAAACTCTCACAAGTTTGCTTTCTTTTTATCTTATCTTTTATTTATTACTTGCTTGAATTTATATTTATTAAATTGGTTAATTTAATCAGTTCAAATTAATTTGTGTTGAAAATTTACGATACGTCATTTAATTTAGAAGAAAAATGACATGCCATTCAATCGATAAGCAATAAACAACTTGACATACAAATATTTCACTGTGCAACGATACATCATCTAACAATTTGAATTTCTATATGATTTAAAACAAGGTAAGAGATTCTTTCTTTTTTAACAATTAAATACAATGATAAACTATTTTAATTATTCATATATTTTCACGCATTTGTTTTCTCCCATACTGAAAATAAGTTATTTTTATATTTCGATAAAAGTAAATTAAAAACTTTAACTTATAGACAGTTATATATATTGGGCCTTATAAGGAAAATCACCTATTGCAATCTTTAATAAGCTCATTCTAAGTTTAGCCCAACAATGTAAAAATTTTACATACTATATGTACTACATTTTATTTGAAATTTTTATTTATTTTCATAATATTAATATATGTGGATAAAGAGACCATTTAAAAAAATTGAATACCAAAAAAGCATTAGCTAAACCAAAATAAAATCATGGAAGATAGCACATTTCTCCAAAATTGCACTTAAAGAAATTTAAAAAATTATACTTTGCGAGACTACCACATGTAGTTTAAGTAAAATATGTATAAACAACATATCATTCCTTGTACTTTCACAAACGACAATGCATAAATAGTATGCGCTAGCACATGCTATATATGATACATGATTTAATTCATAGAAAAAAGGACAAGGAATTTGGTTGATAAATGGTAACTGACTAGACATACAAAGGTTTCACCGTGCAATGAGATATTATCTACCAATTTGAATTCCCATGATTTCAAAGAAGGTAAGAGATCATTTTTGTTTTTAACAATTAATTAAAATAATAAACTATTTCAATTATTCATATATTTTTACATGTTTGTTTTCTTCCATAGCAAAAATACATTATTTGTATATTTGAGTAAAAGTAAGTGAAAACTTTAATTTAAAAATCACACTTACATATGAAAACATTAAATGTTGAATATATTTAGATTGATAAATACTATGTAGGATATATATAGGTAGTTGCATATAATTTATTCTTTGTCGTTTACTTATCTATTGGGTCTTATATAAGAAAATAATCTCTTGGCCAATCATTAATAGGCTCATTCTAAATTTTGCTCAATAATGTAAAATTTAAACATGTTATATGTAATAAATTTTATTTAAAATATTTATTTATTTTCATAATATTAATATATTATGATAGAGAGATCTTTTAAAATATTGAAAACCAAAAGAGCATTAGCAAACCAAAATAAAATCATCAAAAGTACCACATTTCTCCTATATTGCACTTTTAAAATTAAAAAAAAAGTTGCACTTTGCGAGAATATGACATGCCATTTATGTAAAATACATCAAAATGATATGATATCCATGTCTTTTCACAAATGACAACACGTAAATAGTATATGTTGGCACATACTATTCACAATACGTCGTTTGAATTTTGCCGTAAAATGACCTATCGTTAATTCGATCAACGCCTAACCAACTTGTTGTACTACAGTTTTGCTGTGTAACGACACATCATCTACTAATTTGAAGTCCACATGATTCAAAGAAGGTAAGAGCTAGATCCTTTCTTTTTTAACAATTAAATAAAATAATAAATTATTTCAATTATTCATAAATTATTTCTATTTACTCTTCGTTGTATATATATATATATTGGGTTTTATAAGGAAAATCATCTGTTGCTCTCTCATTAATAGGCTCATTCTAAATTTAGCAAAAATTATACAAATTATATATAATATTTTTTTGAAATATTTATTTAAATTTCATAATATTAATATATGTGGATAGAAGAAACATTTAAAAAATTGAAAACCAATAGAGCATTAGCAAAGCCAAAATAAAATCATCAAAGGCAAAGCATTAGCTAAGCCAAAATAAAATCATCAAAGGTAGCACATTTCTCTTGTATAGCACTTAAAAAAAATAAAAAAAATTACACTTTTTGAGATTGCAACTTGCCATTTATGTAAAATACGTTAAAATAACATGACATCGAATGAGTAAATATTATGTGCCAGTGCATATTGTTCACAATACGTTATTTGAGTTCTTGCATAAAACGACTTTCCGTTTATCTGATCACCACATAATTGACATGCCATACTATAGTTTTACTTTGTAATGACACGTCATCTACCAATTTGAATTCCACATGATTTCAAAGAAGGTAATCCTTTCTTTTTTAATAATTAAATAAAATAACAAACTATTTCAATAACTTATATATTTTTGCATGTTTGTTTTCTCCCACATTGAAAATAAGTTATTCGTATATTTGAGCAAAAGTAAGCAAAAAACTTAGCTCAAAAATCATGGTTGAGTATGAATATATACTATGTTGAATATATATATGTATATACATACTATTTACTCTTTATTGTTTATAAATATTGGGCCTTATAGGGAAAATCACCACTTGCCCTCTCATTAATAGGCTTATTTTAAATTTAGCCTAATAATGTAAAAATTGTATATGTTATACATAAGACATTTTATTTTAAATATTTATTTATTTTCATATTATTAATTTATGTTGATAGAGAGACTATTTAAAATTGAATACCGAAAGAGAATTAGATAAACCAAAATAAAATCATCAAAGGTAAAGCATTTATCCCAAATTGTAATTTTAAAAAAAATCAAATAATTGTATTTTATGTGAAGATGTCATGTCATTTATATAAATGACAATGTGTAAATAGTAGCACGTGCATACTACTCACCATATGTGTAAATACTATTTGTTTGATCAACGAACAACCGATGTGACATATTCATGTTTCTCAATAGAATGATATGAGATCTACCAATTCAATTCCATATGATTTCAAACCAGGTATGTGGTCCTTTCTTTTTTAAAAATGAAATAAAATAATAAATTATTTTAATTATTCATATATTTTTGCATTTTTTTTCTATACTAAAAATAAGCTATTTGTATATTTAGGTAAAAATAAGTAAAATCTCTAATTCAAAAATCACGCTTAAGCATGATAATCATGTGTAAAGTAATTTTCCTTAGAGATAAGAATGCACTATGTGATAGCACAGGATGGATGAAGTCTGCAAGCCCATATCAAAATTTTGTTACATTCTCTTGACCTCTCATTAATCGGCTCATTCTAAATTTATCCCAATAATATAAAAATTGTATATGTTATATGTAATACATTTTATTTGAAATATTGATTTATTTTCATAATATTAATATATGTTGATAGAGAGACCATTTAAAAAATTAGAAATCGACATAGTAATAGCTAAACCAAAATAAAATCATTAAAGGTAGCACATTTCTCCTTAATTTTATTTTTTTTACAAAAATTAATAAATATTTCAAATAAAATGTATTATATATTATTTGCAAGCATGATGAAGATGACTAGTTATTTTCCATTTTGCTAAAAGATGACTCGTCATTTATGTAATATACAATCAAAAGACATATCGTCCTTTGTACTTTTACAAATGACAATAAATTGTATGTGTTAGCTCATACTATTGATGATACATCATTTGAATCATAGAGTAAAATAACATGTCATTTTTCCAATCAACAAGTAACTAATGTGACATACGTTTGTTTCATAGTATAATGACACATCATTTACTAATTGGAATTCACATGATTTTAAAGAAGGTAAGAGGTCTTTTCTTTTTTTAACATTAAATAAAATTATTTATATATTTCAATTATTTATATATTTTTTTCATGTTTGTTTTCTTTAACATTGAAAATAAGATATTTATATATTTGGATAAAAGTAAGTGAAAAACTTTAATTCGAAAATCATGCTTAAGTACCAATATATACTATATTGAGTATATATGTACATATACATACTAATTACTCTTTGTTGTTTATATATATATATGAAAAATCATCTCTCAGTCTCTCATTAATAGGCTCATCCTAAATTTCGTTTAGTAATGTAAAAATTGTACATGTCATAATATTAAATATATGGATAGAGAGACCATTTAAAAATTTAAAAATCAAAAGGGCATTTGCTAAAATAAAATAAAATCAAAGGTAGCCCATTTCTTCTTAATTGTATTTCTTCCAAATTGCACTTTACAAAAGATTTTAAAAAATGCACTTTGCAAAAATTAAGAAAAAAATAGTAAAAATTGGTTATTTTAATAAAAATGACTATTTTTCAACAGCATAACATCCAATATCTTAAATTTTAATTTGCAAGCATGATGAAGATGATTAGTTATTCATTTTATTGGTAGACAACTTATGTTTGCATAGAATGTAATATGTAAAAAAGACATACAATCATGTATACTTTCACAAACGACAACGCGTAAATAGTATGGGCCAATGAATACTATTTATGATATTTCATTTGAATTACGAGACCAAACGACATGACATTTTCCTATAAAAATAAAATAACATGACACAGTACAACGACAGGTCTTCTGTCAATTTGAATTCCACTTGATTTGAAAGAAAGTAAGAGATCATTTCTTTTTTAATAATTAAATAAAATAATAAACTATTTCAATTATTTGTATATTTGGATAAAACTAAAGGAAAAACTTCAATTCGAAAATCACGCTTAAGTATGAGTAAATAATATGTTGAATATGCATATGTCTATACACACACACACACTATTGAATATGTATATGTCTACACACACACAAACATACTATTTTTTCTTTGTTGTTTATATATGGTTTTAGTAGATTTTAGGGTAAATAAAATGGAAGGATGAAACCTATTAAGAACAATAAATTTATATTGTTTGGTTGCATGGTGCCTCACTTGATCGGATGTACAAGCTGTTCTAGACCTTTATGCAGGTGAAGGGAAAGTAAAAAGAAGTGAAGGAAATAAGAAGTTTGTTTTTTTTGTGTGTACATGAGCTCTCTCTTAAAAATAAAACAACAATATATTTATATGGATTACCCCCGGTTACCTGGCCACCTGATGTTATTTCATTGGTATCCCTCGCTAATGTGGCAAAGATATTTTTATTTTCACTCATTAAATTATTTGAATATTTTAAATATACTTGGAGAGCAAATTTGGAGTATATAAACTTGTCGGGTGTAAGAGAGTAGTCTCGTGTCCCTTTGTGGGGCCATTGAAGATTTGCTAGTGTGATAGGGGGTGGTAGGTGGTCCTGATTGTCCTGGTAGTTACATTTTGGCCTGTCTGCAAGTATATCATGCGGTTATCCCATTTTGTTCAACTTAATATTTCCTTATTGGCTCCTTATTTCTAACGAACGAATTAACGAATTTTTTTTGGGCAGCTCCTCCTTTATCACGTGCACATATTTTCGAATATTTCTAGTTTTTTCTACCTCCTCATAGTGTTCCCTGGGTATTCATGTGAACATTTGTGGTATCTAGCTTTTTTCAAAGTACCCTAGGTACTCGGTCTTCCTAAGTATACTTTGGATACTTGGATTTCCTCAATATACATTAGGTACTCGGTTTTTCTTTGTATATCTTAGGTACTCGGCCTTTCACTGTAGGGCACTCAACCTTTCTCAGTGTACCTTGAGTACCAAGCCTGATCCTTCATCTTCTTATTAACTTTGCTTTCATTATAAAGCTTCATATCAAAATGTGACATTTTATTATCTAGTCTATCAATTCTTTCCTAAACACACACACACACACACACACACACATATATGTAATGGAAAAAAAAGTTATAGATTTTTTCTCTTTAACATGTCTGCATGCCAGCGCATAATATTACGCTTTGTCGTTTGTGAAACTATAGCAGGTGGCATGCCGTTTTTTTTCATCTACTCTCATGTTGTCTCACTATAAAATGGAAAACGATCAACCATCTTCATCATGTTTGGAAATTCAAATTTAAAATATTGGATATAATATCATTGAAAAACAGATGACTTATCATGTCTAAAGTGAAATTTTAAAATAGTTATTTAAAAAAAAATACAGTTAGCGGTGTTTTTCTTTTTCTCATATTTTTGTAAAGTGTAATTTTTTTTATTTTTTGTTTTTAAATTGAAATTCATGGAAAATAGGCTACATTTGATTTTATTTTGGTTTAACTAATGGTCTTTAGATTTTCATTTTTTATAAATTGTCTCTCTATCCACATATATTAATACTATGAAAAATAAATAAATATTTCAAATAAAAAGTATTACATATAACATGTACAAATTTTATATTATTGGGTCAAATTTAGATTGAACCTAACGAGAGGTCAAGAGATGATTTTCCTCTATATATATAACAAATTTTATTAAACTCACAGGCGTACGAATCTATTGTAGTATAGATTAATGATAACGTTTATCGATCTTATAAGGAGACAGACTTCAATTATGTGTAGAGTTAATTTTCTAATTGGATAACTAGACTTATGGTGGAGATTTTGATATATTATATGCTAAAATTTAACATAAAATGTAGGAATAAATTAAAGTTAAAAAGCGCTTAAGTCTCTAGGTCCACACACAACACTATACCCAAATATAAAAATAATGTATTTTCAGTGTAGAAGAAAACAAACATGCAAAAAGATATAAATAATTGAAACAATTTATTATTTTATCTAACTGTTAGAAAAGAAAGGATCTATAACTTTCATTGAAATCATGTGGAATTCAAATTGATAGATAACATGTCAATGTGTTGTAAAACAATTGTATGTCATGTTGTTTCAGTGACCATCAACTAAATCGAATGTCATTTTATACCATAATTCAAACGATCTATCAAAAATAGTATGCGTCTGCGCTTACTATTTATACTTTGTTGTCTTGAAACTACAACAGATGACATGCCGTTTTCTTTTATTTTCATCTTCTGACATGCCATCTGTTCACAAAATTGAAAATGACTAGTCATCTTCATTGTGACGCCAAACTAAAATTTAAAATATGAAATGTAATTTCATTGAAAAAACAAAGGAATTAAATGTAAAAAAAAAAAAGAAGAATAGAATCATAACTGAATCAAAATGCAACCACTACAGTTTACGACAATCTCGCTTTATGGAAAAACATATTAGTAGCTTATATGATGGAACCTCCTGAAAGTCGTCATTAACCATCACTTCTTTTATTCCCAACTAGTTTTCAGTCACTTCTAGAAGTCTAGAAGGTGGACGAATGGATTAACAGGACAATAAATGGAAGTTGTAGTAGTAAGAGTCAAGATGTGTGGTGAGGGAGTTCAACTAGCCTATCCACCATACTACAATGCAGAGAAAAATTAATGATGAGGGAATTGTCACTTAACGCCGGCTTCTATCTCTATCAGGCGACGATAGTTCCCTATTACTCATTAGCTAGGCTATCCTCAAAGATCAATTAGCTCTAAGGGATAGACATAATAAGAATGGTTGGGCAAAAATTTACTCGATTGGGTTGCATATTAATCGGATTGAAGAGAATTTGATCCAAATTCAATCTGAATTAGTAACATGATCTGATTCAAACCAAATATGTTTGAATCGAATCAAATTAGGGTGAATTTGGATCGAGTGAAAATAAATAAGAAAAAGAAAAATTTATGCCTAATTACCAACAGTTACTACCTTTACAGTTTCACACTTTCGCCAACTCTTCTTTGATGGACTAAACTTCTTCATCTAATTTGTCCATGATAAACAAAATTAAATTACATTCAGAGTAACTATATCATGTCCATGAACTTGACCAACCAAAAGGCCTTAAGTTGAGGAATAAGGTTAAGGTTTCTAACACTAGAAATTAAGTGCAATTTAAGGACTATAATGGATAAAATATGTTACTGCTAGATGTTAGAGATGTAGAGCAGCAGATTCGGTGGCTACATCTATAAATGATGATCGACATTGACTGTATTGTGTCTGCATCTATATCATGTGCTGCGTTTGTGTGTCTGTGAGTCAATTTTCTTTTGCAACCTATGAGCCACGACCTAAGCCGTGACCGACGAGTGATGATGTGTGAAGCTGTGTCACTGCCACTGTAAGAGTGAAGAACGAAGAAGAAGAGATTGAGAGTGTGTGATGGCATGATGTGTTTTAGTGTTTGTGTGCATGTGTTTGATTGTGTTTGTGTGTTTGTACTGTGATTGATTTCTTATTTTATTTGTTTGTTTTCATTTTTTTAAAGCCAACTCGAGCAGGTTTTCGGATTAGATCGGGTTTCATTCGTTCCAATTGGGTTGGTAAAATTGTATCCAATCGGATATTATTGTCAATCCAATTCGATCCTAACCTTTTTTTTTTTATTAGATTGGTTCGAATCGAATATTTTGCCCACCCCTAATAACAAGGTTTATAACTCATTCTATTAATCTGATGCACTCTATAACAAGCATTGAATTAGATTGTTGTTTATTATATGATAGGTTTCAAGTGGAAGTGCAGTGATGTATGTTACGACGATAGGTTAAGTGGAAATTTGAATTTCACATGATTTTAATGAAAGGATTAAATAAATTGTTACAATTATTCATGTATTTTTTTGCACGTTTGTTTTCTCCTACATTGCAAATATGTTATTTTTATATTTGGGTAAAGTTAAGGAAAAACCCTTAATTTGAAATTATGCTTTAGTATAGATATATACTATTTTATACATACATACATACATATGTATGTATGTATATATGTATGTATGTATGTATGTATGTATGTATATACATGCACACACCCATTTTTACATTTTGGGCTTATAAAGGAAATGCCCTCTCATTAGGCTCAATCTAAATTTGATTCAATAATATAAAAATTATACATGTTATATGTAATAAATTTTATTTGAAATATTATTTATTTTTATAATATTAATATATGTGGATAGAGATACTATTTATAAAATTAAAAGAAAGACCATTAGCTAAATTAAAATAAATTCAAAGATAGTCCGTTTGCACCGAATTGCACTTTTTAAAAGAAATAAAAAATTACACCTTGCAAAAATATGAAAAAAGAAAAACACCATTAACATTGCTTTCCTATTTTTTTAAAAAAAGCATTTTAAAAGTTCACTTTAAACATGACGAGTTGTCTATTTTTCAATGACATTACATATATATGAAACTTATAAATATAACTGTGCAACATAATTTGATATCCATTTTGACTTTTTGTTTGTTTTTTTTTTCATTGTGTTTTATTACTATAGATGATGGTTAATATGAGAATTTCAGGAGAACTATAATTATGCTCACATGGTGATCGCAGCATCTATTGTTGATCTTGATAAGTAAAGGATATCTCAAATGACCATCTAGTAAATTATTTTCTAATGCCTCCACTTTTGAAATAAATTTGAACTTAATGTCCTTGATCTTTTATTTCCAATTAAATACATATTTTAGGTAATTATTCGAGATTTACCTTGGTTGGTCATGAATATAAACTTAGTAAACTTATTATGTAGCTTGTATAGGTTGCCATTAACTGGATCCGAACTTTACAACTTGCTTCCTTCATCTTAGCTCAAGATTCGAGCGTTCATTATGCATACGCACACACACACAAAATCGAAAGAGAAAGAGAGGGAGAAGGGCGCATTGTACTCATACCCCAGATTGTTGTGAACAATCTACTCCCAATGGACTGAAGTCACTTAAATATTGTGGCTGAGTGCAATGATCCCTCATGTATTAGTGCAAAATTACTCATCTCATTATGAGTTATAATAACATAATTAAATGTTATATTTGTCCATACTATACTATTATATAGGGTGTGACAAAATCGAACTTACTAACATACTATTTGATCACTTAATAAATGAGCATGTCAAAATTGCTCCTTAATATTTGACATTAGTCACGTATTAATCCAGTAAAATATGAACAAAATTAGAATGATTTATGTCAGTTCAAAATATATGATAAATAAATTTAACAATCTCTTACTTGGATGACAGAAGTCATTTTAATGATAATTTTAAGATAAAATAGTTTGAAAATAACTAAATAAAACAATATCAGACTATAACAGAAGGCCAACTGTGAGCAATCACTTAAAACACAAGCAAGTCTAAAATGTGTCATAAGTACCGAGTCATATGTGCACCGACAGGATGCTTAACACAATAAGACATAAATAGGTGATTAAGTAGTAGTTGTATATAATAATAATTATGGAAATAGCATGACAATGTGATCAACATGCCCATTTCCATAAAGTTCAAATGTTTAGCAAAATGAGATAAAAATAAAATGTCTTCTAGACTATCTTTTTTTTAACCATAATGAGACTAGATCAAAATGTCTCAAGAAGCCAGTTTTTTTCTTATCATAATAAGACTAGTACCAAAATATCTCAAGGAAGCTATAATTTCTTATAATTATTATGAGACTAAAACAAAATATCTTAAGAAAGCACACTGAACCCAAGCCAAAATGCTTCAGTTCATAATGCCCATGTTGAGACTAAACCAAATGTCTTGGATTGCAGTATCCTTATAATATATATAATACCATATCAATCAAATGTGTACAAAATATATGGCATACCAATATCATATAACAATATATATGCATAATAAGAAAATATGAGTAATAATACATAGTCCATATTAAGTTACAACTTATAATACAAACCAGAACTCTCATGGACTCAACTTGTAAAGGAGGATTCTAACAATCTCATATGTGTCACATGATTACAAAACAATTTTAGAGCTAAAGTTTTAGTAAGTGGATAAGTTAACATATATATTCTACTGATGCATAAGATAGAACAATTTGCTTTCTCGCAAATAAGTATTTAAAGTCAATATGCTTGGAGTATAAGAAACTTCATTATTATAAGAGAAAGAAATAGTATAGAATTATCACAGTATATCTTTAAAGGCATCGGTACAACGAACTAAAAATCCAATCCTGTGATGAAATTCTACAACCATAAAGCTTGATATATGGCCTCAAAATATGTTACATATTCTATCTCCATTGTTAAAGAAGTTATAAGTGTCTGCTTGACATTCTTCCATGATATAGCTACTCCTGCCATCATAAAGATGTAACTAGATGTGGATTTCTTGTCTACCTAACATATTGTGAAATTAGCATAAGAATACCCAAGTATATTCAAATAGTTAAATTACTGATATATCAATGCAAAATCTTTAATGGCTTGCAAATGTTTGAACACTTTTTTTTGCAGCCTTCTAGTGTTCATATCCAAAATTATTCAAGTATCTCCTAAGTACACCCACTGCAAAAGTAATATCAAGATGAGTACATACTTGAACAAACATCAAGCTACACAACTGATGCATATGGGACTGTTTGTATTCTAACTTTATCTACATCATTATCTAGACATTGAAACTTGGAAAGTTTGTCACCTTTTGAAATTTATATTTTCCTAGAAGCACAAGACTGTAAATTAAACCTTTTCAAAATACGATCAATGTAGGCTTTTTAAAAATAATCCAAGAGCTCCTCTAAATCTGTTATAAAGAATCTCTATCGCTAATACATCATGAGCTTTATTGAGATCTTTCGTATCAAAATTGTATGACAACATCTATTTTATCTCAAGCAAAAAATCAGTGTCATTAGCAGCAAATAATATATCATCCATATAAAGCACCAAAATAATATAATTACTCCCATAGGCCCTCAAGTATATATACTAATCAACAACATTCTCTTGGAACCTATAAGAGATGACAATATCATGAAATTTTAAATACCACTGTTTGGATGCTTGTTTAAGTCTCTAAATGGTCATTTAAACTTACACACTATGTTTTCTTTGCTAGATTCAATAAAACCATCAGGTTGCACTATGTATACATCTTTAGACAAGTTTCTTTTAAGAAAATTTTTCTTTATTAAAAGTTGTTTTCACATCCATCTGATACAATTCTAA
Source organism: Murraya koenigii (assembly GCA_025617385.1). Lineage (NCBI taxonomy): Eukaryota > Viridiplantae > Streptophyta > Magnoliopsida > Sapindales > Rutaceae > Murraya > Murraya koenigii. Next base: position 699,348 of record CM046819.1, on the reverse strand, counting down.
ATTGAAGTGAGCCATTAATGGTATGATAAATTGAAATGAGTTTTTGGTAGAAATAGGGAAGTAGATTTATATTAATTTAATACCTTATCTCTAACTGAAATCATTGACCATAAGTCTGGCCTTATATCTTTCTACCTAACCTCTGACATCTCTCTAGGTTTTAATAACCTATTTGCAATCAATTAGCATACATCTATATAGCAGTTCAACTAAATCTCAAACCTCATTACGGTACATGGATGCCATCTCATCTTGTATTGTATTGTCTAAGATTAGATAACTAATGGCTCTTGAAAGGTAGCAGTAGATGATAAGTCACCAGTAATATCATGTTCCTACAAGTAAAGCACATAATCATTAGAAATTACAAGTCTTTTAACCATCTCACATCTCTTTAATTGCACATCAGTAGCATCATCTTCCATAGCCATATCCTCCAAAATATGATGAGGATCAAGATCAAAAGAAGGAACATTAATATGTGTTAATCTCATCACAGAAGCTAGATAAGATGAGACAAACAAAACTACAAGCTTTTCTCTCAATAAAAGATTGTAAGGCTTAGTACTCCCACTATTTTGATCATCCTCAAAATAAATGGCACGATCAGACTCAATAATCATAATAGTATAGGAAAGACAATAAATTTTAAAACCCATTGAGTTTATACAATAGCCAATAAAATGACCACTGATAGTTTTCAGATCAAGTTCGTTTCATTGTATATTATAAGACTTCACTTCTGCTTTACATCCCTATATATAAAAGTGAGTTTAGGGCACTGACTTAGTTTATTCTATGATTATAATTCATAATGAGTTTAGGGCACTGACTTACTAGGTATCTAATTCAAATGTAAGCTGCAATTCTCAAGGTGTCACCCCATAAAAAATCTAATAAGGTGAAATTGCTCAACATACACTGCACTATGTCTAAAAAGGTACGATTTCTTCTTTTGTAGTTACATTCTATTTAGAAGTCTTAAGCATTGTGTACTGAACATTTAATCCACATTCTTAAAGGAATCCAGTAAAAGATCCATGATTATGCCTAGTTTCATCATATCGCTCATAATACTCACCACTTTTATCTAATCTCACTGCCTTATTCTGTTTGCTCTTTTGGAGCTCAATATTAGCTTTAAAGTTTTAAAAAGCAAACAAGAATTCAGATTTTTTGTTAAGAAGTTCAACATGACTATAACACAAAAATTAATCGATAAATGCGATGAAGTACTTATAACCTCTTATAGCAACAGTAGTAAATGGCCCACAAATGTCTCTGTGTATTAACTCCAAAACCTGTTAACGTCTCTAAATTCTCTCTTTTCTAGTTTTGATAGTAGGTTTGCCTTAGACATAATCAATTCAAGTGTCAAAATCAGAGAAATCTAGATTATAGAGAATATAATCTTTAATGAGCATTTCTATCTTCTGTTTGAAAATGTAGCCTAACTATTTATGCCACTATATAGAGGAATGTTCATCAACCCTTACAAGATTAGAGTTAATAACATTTATAACATAAGCATTAGATAATGATTCAGTAGAATGAGTAAATAAATCAATCATATATAAGTCGTCATATAGAGTGCTAGAATCAACTAGCTCTAAATTGTGGAATAAGTAAATTTTTTTGTTACCAAATGAAAAGTGCAGCTACATCTATCCAAAACAAATACATATATCAATTTTCTTCTAATAGAAGGAATATAAATTGTCTCTGATACATTCAAAAAATAGCTTGTTGCTAGGTATAATCTGATAACTCCTATACTTTTAGCTCTGGCCTTTACTTTATTGCCAATGTGTATAATTAACTTTTCTTCATTGAGCTCTCTCATGCTTCTAAATTTATGTGAGGAATTTGGTTATATTAATGATCACATTAGGATCTAACCACCAAATATTATAATGAACATCAATAAGGTTGGATTTAAAGCCCACGAAAACTATTTGAATATCTTTATTTTTCAGTCATACTTTGAATCCCCTACATTCAGCTTTATTGTGCCCAAGTGTCTTATAGAAATGACATTTTCCTTTAAAGCCTTCAAAAGTGGAACTATAAGTGGTAGAAGAATTGCCATGTAAAGTTTTCTTTTAAAATTTCTTCTTATTAAAAATCTTGTTGCTGCCTTTAAAAGAACTTTTGTTTACATTCCTAGTCTCTCGAGTAGTAGTCATTATGATAGTATTAGATTTTTCTTTCTTCAATGATTCCTCTATTTGAACCACATAAGTAGTTAAATCATTGATATTCCAAGTGTCTCTTTGAGTGTTACATTGGCTCCTCAAATTGTCAAAATGTTATAAAAGAGATTCAAGAATTTGGAAGGCTGGGTAGTCATCAAGCAAATTGATATTTATTTCTTTCAACTTTTTATGGTAACTGATCATCTTGAGAATGTAATTTCTCTCCCGAGAAACACATCATATTGGGTATTAGCAAGCAGCCTCAAATAGTTACATTTTTTAGCCTTGTCTACCTTATTAAAAGTTCTTATAATGGTTGGCAAGTAATCTTTAGCTTTGTCATATGCAGTGATATTAGCTCTAATTATTATATCAATTGTGCATTTCATTGTGTCCAAACAATATCTATTGATTTATTCTAAGCCATCCACTCTACTCTTCCAGCAGTAGTGCTCTTATTTGTAGGCCTGGATGGTTAATCTATTCTCAATACTAAGTATCTATTCAATGTAGATAAATAGAATATAACGGACCCAGGACAATTTTTATAATTTTTCCTAGTCAAAGTTTTGATGAAGGCAACTTACAGAAAAGAAAGAATATCTAAAGCTGAGGAACTAACAATAAATATTATTAAGCATGTGAAAACAAAGCCATGCTACAGACAATGATTCCTCATTCTATATTTCTCTATTAACAGCACAAGAATTTAGACATCGTTTAATAATATTGGAGTGTTCTAACCCAATAATAAAGCAGACAAGTTAAATATAACACCAACATTGATCTATTATTGACAGTTTAATTAAGCCACTTAGTAGAAAATACTCAACAAATCTCTATATCTACCAAAGCATCCTACCAAGTAGTGATCTATCGATAGGGTAATATCATCACTCGTTTGGATCTTGGTTATAACAATAATAATCCATCACATAATCTATAATTAATAATTATAAATAAGCAATTAATTACAAAACACTAAATAATTTATCATGATTGGTTATATGATGGGTAGATACACAATTACTTTAAATTGAAGTTTTGACATGCATATAATTTCATACATTAATAAAATTGAGATTAAAAAAACTTTATCAAACACAATTAAAGATTTTCTACCGAGATATCAAGTTAAAGAAAATATTTATATCCCTCAATAAAATGTATAAATACTATGCCCATAACATTCAACAATGATGAATTATTCTATGTTTAAAATTTTGGAAAATAGCTAAAATTGTAAGAATTTTAGACTAAACTGAAGAATTTTCAGAGTCATGGTCCTTATTTTAACATTAAAAGTTTTAGACCAAAACATAAATAACATAAGTTTTTAGGCTTTAACATAATTTTCCAATAGTTTAGGGATCAAATTAGTATTTCTCTATGTTGACTTTTAGTCAAAGATGGACCATATAGAATAGTTTAGAAAACTTTTTAGACGTAATGAAATTATAAAAATATTAGGGGTCAAAATGATAATTTCACTTTAATTATATTATAATAGCTTCTTCCAAAGGATGAAGCTACATTGATCTACAGTATGCTACGATACACTTTATCTAAACAACTCGATTTTGACCACCAAAAATTATGAAAAAGAATTATATTTTTACTCTACAAACATTACTCATGTATTTTTTAACAATAATTTGTTTAGATATGCTCAGAATAAAAAAAATTTGAAAATAAAGAAAAATTTCATGGGTGAGTCAAAAGCATGATTCATCAATAAAATTCACTATGGTTAAAAAAAAAATGTATAACTATGTGCTTTGATACCAATTAATTAAATATATTTGAACTTAATACTCTTAATCTTAAATTTCCAATTAAACACATGCTTTAGATAAAAATTTGAGATTTATATTAATTGGCCATGTATCCAAGTTTAGAAAACTTATTTTAGAGCTAGTACGGGTTGCCACATACTATATTCATACCCTGCAACTTGCTTCCTTCACCTTAGTTCAAGGTTTGTGCGTTTATTATGCACGCACACAAAAAATTGAGAAAGAAATAGAGGGAGAGGGGCGCACTATATTCATGCCCCAGATTTTTATAACCGTACTTAAATATTGTAACTAAATGTATGGACTCCTCATGTATTAATACAAAATTATCTATCTTATTAAATGTTATACTTGTCCATAATTTATTACTATATAGGGTATGATAAAATCAGAATAATTAACATAATATTTGATCACATTACTCCTTAATATTTGATATTAGTCATGTACTAATCTGGTAAAATATGAAAAAAATTTAGAATGATTTTTGCTGGTCCACAATATGTGAGAAATAAATCAAACATCCACTTCTTTTTAACTTGACTAATCGACTTCAAACCTATCTTAAGAACCCTAATCCAGGGCTTATAGGAGGGAGTTGAAAACAACAAGCAATTACCTCTTTCTTTCGTCACGCCTTCTGCCTAGATTTGAATGACGATTACCAGAGAGTTATAAACAAGTCTGGTTTAAAGCTCATGTTTTGTTATTGTTTGTATTAGGAAACTCCTAAATAGGTGGTGTTTTTAGTAAATTTTGGGGTAAATAAAATGGATGGGTGAAACCTACTAAGAGCAATGAATTTATATTGTTGAGACACGAGATGCTTTACTTGGTTGGGATGTACGGGCTGTCTTGGGACTTTATGGAGGTGAATGAGGGGTGAGAGAGGAGTAAAGGAGTTGAGAGGTTTCGATTTGGGTTGGGAGAGCTTGAAAAAACATCTTGAGACATGCAAAACCACAAACGGAGGCTAGAGGTGGAGCCAAAGGTAGCCGGTGGCCATACTCTGATGCTCAAGTAAAAGTTGGGTAGTCTCAAACTTGAGAGCTTGCAAGCTCTCAATAATAGCAGTTGGAAGTTGAAGATAACCTCAACATCTTTCCTTTTTTGGTGTGTGTATGTGAGTTATCTCTTGAAAATAAAATAAGAATATATTTATATGGATTAACTTGGGTTACTTGACCACCTGACGTTATTTCATTGGCATCCCTTGTTGACGTGGTGAAGATATATTTATTTTCATTCATAAAATCATTTGAATATTTAAATATGCTTGGAGAGCAAGTTTGGAGCATGTATATGTGTTGGATGTAGAAGAATAGTGCTGTGTACCTCGGTTGAGGTCGTTAAAGATTTAGTGGCATGGAAAGAGGTGACAGGTGGTCTAGGCTATTCTGGTGATTACTTTTTTAGTCTGTCTGCAAGTGTGTCAGACGGCCATCCCCTTTTTGTTCAGTATAATATTTCTTTGTTGACTCCTTATTTCTAACGAACGATTTAACGAATCTTTTTAGGCAGCTCCTCCTGATTTTTCTACTATTCCTTAGTGTACTTTGGATACCCGACATTCCTCAGTTCACCTTGGATCTTCAGTTTACCTTGGGTATCTAGCTTTCTTCAGTGTAACCTGGGAACCTGGCTTTCCTTAGTGTACTTTGAGTACCCGACTTTTCTTTAGTGTACCTTAAATACCCGGCCTTCCTCAGTATACCCTAGGTGCCTGTCCTAATCCATCATCATCCTATTGACTTTGCTATCATTATAAAGATTCGTATCGACACATGACATTTTATTATCTGATCTACCAATTCTTCCCCAGAGTGGTGAGATACAATGTGTTCAGATGCAAAGGTGTTTGATAGAACATCTTAACGAAATACTTATTGGCAGGAGCTATTTGAATTATAAGGCTTCGAGAACATCACAAGTGATCATCAAGTTGAGGATGGATCAATTGGCGATAATGTAGTGTTAGTTTTCATAGTTAGTCAAGAATATGTATTGTTGTTTATATCAGTCTGAGGCTTTGATGCTAGGTTTAGAGAGTCACTGCACTGGTGTTATCATGTATATCAATGACAATAAAAAATATAGAATGACTCATATTAGAAAAAATCATCTTGCTTGTGCTTCTTGGCGTCTTATTTTAAAGTTCATATCTTTTGCAAGTATTGTTGATACTATTTTCTGCTCGCTTCCAAGTGGTGCTGTAGCCTTCTGGTCATTGGTTGCTAGAACAGGATCTCAGGTTGGTTCTCGCATTTCTCCGTTCACTAGAGCGGTGATGTCCTCTGACCTGTATCCATAGAAATAGTGTTAGGGGTCGCAGGGTGTTTTTCGGTGAAACCCTCTGACACTCAAGTCAGTAATCGGGTTGATTCTTTTGAATCCCTCTTAATCTGAGAGATATGAAAAATATGAGGTTTTGAGAGGTAAAGAAAGAGAAAATCATAGTTTTGATAGAAAAATTAGAGTCGGAATCCGAATCCTTTTACCTTGCCCTCTCTGAATCCTTTTACCTTGTCAAGGGATAGGGCCGTCATGTTTAGGTCTGCTCTGCTCGAGCTCTGGTTTCTCCTTATTCATGGGGCTGCCCGTAACCCAGCTAAGTCTCTCTCGGTGGTCGAGGGTTTTGTGGTATCACCTGAGCAGGATGAGGATACCAGGACCCGACCAGCTTTTGAACATCTGACTTCGACCAGCTTTGACATCGAGCAGGAGTGTCTTTGTGCTAGCGAACAGGTCTTCTGCTCTGGCTTGATTGTCTTCAAGTGGGTCTGCTCGGCATTCCCAAAACATCAGTCCCCCAATTTCTAGTCTTGAGAGTGAAACGAGATAAGACTGGAAACTACTTGTCCGAGCAAGTTCCCCCATTTTTACCTTTTTATAGTAAGCTGTCTGCCTCCTCTGTCACTTCACATTTAATACGAGATGCGTGGGCTAATCTGGACCACTTGTTTGAATTTTGGAGAGGCGGTTACTTGAACAATAATGTTATCAAAATTATTTTTTTATAAATTATATATAAAATGCTTACCTTATAAACATTTATGACATATAAAAATTATTGTACTAAAAATCATTGTAAATATATACTTATTTAAACATTAAGTATATATAATATTTTTAAAGTCATAAGTGCAAAAATATTAAAATTAAGATATTTTGATCGTATAAAAATAAACAACTTATCATTTATATTTAGATGTTAAAGAATAAAAAATAAACATATTTTTTAGATATATATATCTAGACTTCAGTACATTCAAATTCATTCAGATTTTAGATAAAAAAATAAATACTATTTAAGTTAAGAAAACCTTACTATTAATAATAATAATAATAGTAATCAGAATTATCTTAAAAAAGATTTCCAATTGTATAAAAAAAAAAAAAAAGCGTTTGCATTAAAAAGGCAACACGTGTCCCGAATTGAAGTTAAAAACTGAAGTTGAGAAGTTACTGAGCCCTCCAATTTCATTTTGGGAGGGAAACCAAGTGTCTCGTTCTTCACTTGAGGGAATTCCAACCAACGTCGATCATTTGCTTTGCTCTCAGTCTGAGGTAAGTTAATCAACATGTGCACTCATTATTATTATTATTATTATTTTTTTAATTTTTTTCTCTTTCACAGTTTATTAGACCAGTTTCCGGCTTCTTACTTTGTTTTTTCTGTTTGATTGCTGTGAATCTTTTGCTAGAAAATTTGCTTATTTAATTTAGTTTATTCGGAGATGGAGATACAGTGAAACATTAATAAGCTAAGCTAAAAGAAAAAGAAAAGGAAAAGTTTCGAAAGTTATCATTATTGCCAAATATCTGGAATATACATGCAATTCAAACTTTCTAAAATTACCTTAATTAAAATGGCATATTATTACCAAATGTGCGTAATATTATGTAGAGTTTTTTGTACTGTTGATTTGTACTGTTGTTATTACCAATTCAAGGCTGTTATTTTGTACTGTTGATTTTGCAAAGCAATGGTTTTTGATCTGTATTCAGTTTCGTTCGTGCTTCTTATTTCTTTGCAGGGAAAGAGAGTGAGGACATCTAGAGTGTGGAGATTATGGAGCCGCCAGAAGAGCTCCGTTGCAACAGAAATGGCGGTGGTGGATGGCGTTGCAAACATTGGAGAATCCATGGACAGCCAACCTGTGAGGAGCATTATCTGTACTCTCTGAGACTAAATGATAAGAGGAAGAGACAGTCTCAATTATGCAATGCCAACAAAGAAGCAGTAAGAGAAATAGTTGGCAATGTGAGTTTGCCTTTATTTACCATTTATATTTCATTGGTTTCTTGATATTTATAGGCAAACTTGAATTCAGTTTAGACAATTACTAATATTTTTTTCTAACTGCTGAACAAAAAGAACATTGGACATGAATTTGAAGAAGTAGAAAGCGCATGTAATGAGTTTGATGATGTATTGGTGAATAAAGAAAATGATAATGGAAGTGGAAGCATTGGTGAAATGGAAGTGGAACCATTGTCTAGGAGGACGAGAAGTAAGAGTTCGTTGCAATTGCACAAAATCAACAAAGAAGTGAAGGAGATAGTTGGCAATGTGAGTTCACCTTTATGTATTAATTATTTTTCATTTGTTTTATGAAGTTTATATGCAAACCTGAATTTTAATTGGGCTGATTACTAATAATCTCATTTCTAATTGTTGAATATGATGAAGAGAGTAAGTGAAATTGAAGAAGAAGAAAAGGCAGCCAATGAGGCTGATGACATTTTAGTGAATAAAGAGAATGATGATGGTGGGCAAATAGAAGTGGAACCATCAACCAGGAGGACGAGAAGCAGCATAAGGCTGCAATTGCAAAAATACAATCAACAAGAAGAAAAAGTGAATGTGAGTTGATCTCTCTTAATTTTTTGCTTGATTGAGCGGACACCCACATTTCAATTTGATATATTACTATAAAAAAATACAGGGGAAGGAAGATAAGTGTCATTATTGTCATCAATGTCACCAGAATTACAAAAGGCTTATAAGTTGTCAGAAATGCAAGCGGAAACACTATTGTGCTACTTGTATTCAGAGATGGTATTTTTTTCTCTACTTTAAATTTCAGTTAATTTAAACACAAATTACTTTTACTATTTTATTCTTGGTGCAATCAAAGGTAATGGGTTTAAAGACCTTCATTGGTAACTAAATTAAGAATTAAGAATTAATTGTCCACACCTGGTATGTGATCTTTATGGAGTCTTCTTCTTCATTTTATATTATATTCTACTTAAACTTTCTTTAAAATGTTATCTCAAATGAAAGGAAAGAATGAATGAACAATAATTCATGATAAAGCTTTAAAGCCTCTGGATCATAGAACAAATTTTATATATGGAATTTGAAAACTTTTATTAATTTGTGTTTACTCCAATTTTTCAAAGTTGTAATTTGCTCACTTTTGATTTTTGCTTTACTTGAGGAAGAAAAGGAGTTGGCCTGTATAATACTTGAGGGACACAGGGTTTATTGTTCTTACCTAATTTGTGGACATTATTGAAGAATCAGAATTTCAATAACGATTTGGTGTAAATCTTACTAAAATTGTGGTCTTTGAAGATGTATATTTAATGCTTGATCTTATGTGATATGAAAAACATGATAGAAAAGTGCAAAAAAAGGTTTTCAAGTTTCCAGAGAATTCTCTAAAGATACTTTAAATTTATTTCTTTAAAATCTGATTGAAGTGAACTTTTTCTTTAAAGTTGAATTTCTCACTGGATGTGTAGTTTGTTTTTGTGGGCTGTTATATAACTTAGAGATGGTCTTAAAATATTCTAGAAGATTATGACCTTCAATTTCTAATTTTATGGCTCAATACCATCTTGCAAATGCCAATTCTACCTTACCTTTTTATTTTCTGTTATCCCTTTTTCATAATCTGTATAGAATTTAATAAGCATAATTCAGAACTTATAAATTTTAATTGACTCATGCTTGCTTCACCAAAATATGTTGGAGAATTTGTTCTAATGTTATGCTCTCTAGTTTTCTAATGATTATAATGATACGAGCATAATATTGATAATAATTACATAGAAGTTTGAAAAGAGAATGATATTGAGTTAGCAAGATTTTGGTCTCTACTTGCATGATAATTCCATTTTGTATTGGATTATGAACAGCTTTCACACAATATACAAGGATCTTTGGTTCTATGGACATGAGAGATTAATAACAATTGTTCAATCGCTGTTACTCCATGCTTCAATGATATAATGTTTCCGTAGAGAATGAAATACAAAAGAAGTTTATATTAATCCTGTACTTCATATGATCGCAATGCTAAGTGACAAACGCTTCTCCACCTTTAAGATTCAAGCATGCTGAAAACTCTGTAATGGCTTTATGGTCCTATTATTGACACATCGACTAAATCTAGCTACAAGTTTTACTAGAGAACTCAATCGAAATTTCTATGTATATGAAGCTATTGTTTAACCTATGTATGCATGTTGCAGTAATTTTTTTAATTAAAAGTCCGCCTTTCATTAAGTAGCAAGGTTCTTATTTTATGTTTTCAGATCAATCTAATTTCCAATATTATTTTTTATTACAAAATATAGGTATCCTACAGTGTCAGAGGAAGCGATAGCAAAGTCTTGCCCATTTTGTTGTCAAAATTGCAACTGTAAAGCATGTTTGCATAATAGTGAAATAATTAAGGTTTGTTTAACTCACTGCATGATTATTTAGTATGTCAACTTATTAGATTCCTTATCATATAAGTTCAAAGGAGAGCATTTCTTGTGATTCATTGTAGGTGACCAGAGATTTAGGAGTGCCTACAAATACTCTGGAGAATATTGGGCACTTGAAATATTTGTTACATCTATTGTATCCCTTTTTGAGAAAGTTTCATTATGATCAGGTGAAAGAAAAGAAGATAGAGGCCAAAATTAAAGGTATTAACTATTAATTTGGTTTAATTGATTAATTCATCCTAATTTAGACTCCTCTGTTTCGTTGTGGACAGGATTAGAATTGGCAGAGATAGAGATACCACAAGTTGTATGTAGAAGTAATGAGCGTTTGTTTTGGTAAGATCAACATCTATAAAAGCACTAATTTCTTCATTTTAGCTTTCTGAGAATATCGATAATATGCTCATGCTGTGTTTTGTGCAGCAACAACTGTAAAACCTCTATAGTTGATTACTATAGAAGCTGCCCTAGATGTTCCTATGATCTTTGCCTTAATTGTTGTCGGGAAATTCGTGATGGCTGCTTACAAGGCGGAGTTAACATGTACACGAGTCATTTTGACAGAGGGAAAGCTTACTTACATGGAGGAGAATCCCTACCATTGCCTTTAGATAAAAAACCCGGGATTAAATTCAGCTCAAAGAAACGTATGAGGAGAATATCTGAGTGGAAAGCTAGGGAGAATGGTGACATTCCTTGTCCAGTGAAGAAATTGGGTGGATGTGGACATGATCATTTAGAGCTAAAATGTACTTTTGCAAATGGTTGGCTTTCAGAGTTGAAGGTGAAAGCAAAAAAATTAGTGAAAGTCCATAACTTGGTGGACAAGCCCCATCATTGTAGGCAGTCCTGTTCTTGTTTTAAATTGAATGATCAGATTGATCCTTGTAACAAGAAGTTAAGGAAGGCCGCCTCTCGGGAAGGTACTTATGATAACTATTTATATTGTCCTTCAGCTAGTGATGTGCAACGTGAGAGTCTGGAGCATTTTAAGATTCACTGGATTAAGGGAGAGCCTGTAATCGTTAAGAATGTGTTGGAATATTCATCTGGCTTGAGCTGGGAGCCAATGGTGATGTGTCGTGCAGTTCGTGATACCTCATATTCCAAAGGCTCCCAAAAATTAGCGGTCAGAACGGTTGATTGTCTTGACTTGTGTGAGGCATGCTCTTTCTTTCCCCCCCCTCTCTAGTTATCTATCAATATATGCATAAAAGCTTAAACCATGCGTAAAAGCTTAACCCTTTTGCTAGTGAGAACCAGAATCAGTTCATACAGTTAAGCTTTGTTTAAAGTAAACACCAAGAAATTTAGTAATAGAGACCTAGCTAGATTATGCTAATTATAGAAAAGGATTAATTATCACCACAGAAAGCAAATAATCATATCAGATTACAATATTCACTCTAAAATTAATATTCTTGCTACCAATTAATGCTGTACTACTATGAATAGAACTCATTATTTTTTCCTTTGTGCGTAATGAGGAAACAAATCTTAGAAATTGAATCAACTGTTTAGCATTTTTATATTTTGTGGTTATCTTCTAGTATTAATTAGGAAGACAGGCATGTGATAACGTTTGTCTTCTTTAGATTTTACATATTATTTGTGTATTCTGGTGTATTCTGATGTATGTGCAGGTTAATATAAATACTTACCAATTTTTCAAAGGCTATATGGAGGGCCGAACTCACAGTAACTCTTGGCCAGAGATACTAAAACTCAAAGATTGGCCACCATCTAGTTTATTTGAGGAGCGGTTACCACGCCATGCTGCAGAGTTTATGAATATTTTGCCCTATATGGACTACACACATCCATACTCAGGAATTCTAAATATTGCAACAAAGTTGCCACCTGATTTCCTGAAGCCTGATCTGGGGCCAAAATCTTATATAGCATATGGAGTTGCTGAAGAGCTTGGACGCGGAGATTCTGTGACCAAGCTTCACTGTGACATGTCAGATGCGGTATGCAATGCTTAATTAAAGGTTTAGTTGCTTCTTGGTTCATATTGAAAGGCATTATTTTACAGTTAGTTTAGATGCTTAAAATAAGTGGCATAGTCACAGAAAATTTTAAAATAAGATAATCCTGTCTTAATTTTTTTTTCATATGATGTGAGATATGTTATAATGAATGTTTATCTTTTAACATATGTCTATTGACCAACTGATGGGTATAGAGAATGGGAGAACCTTATAGTAATTGACTAATCACTATAAATTAATCCACAGTTATTTATTATGGGTGGTCAAATTTAATAGAAAAGTTGTACTCATGATTTTTTTTTTTTTTTTCATTTTCTTCATAATTAATGTTTTTTATGTGTTTTCAATAAATTTGTTAGTTCATTACTTAGTGAACCAAATAGTATAGTTGCTGAACTTTTCAATCAAAGAGCATCGCAAGAAAGAATATACCTTAGTCTTTACAAATTTCTTTGTGACTTTGAGCATGACAAGACATGTAGTTTTCATAATCTTGGGATTCCATATTTAGTTGTCATGCATAAGTCAGGTGAATGTTTTGATGCATACGGCAAAGGTGGACTACAGCTCTAAGCAGATTGCTGAAATAGAAAAGTTGAAATGTAAGCATGCTATCCAAGATAACAGTGAACTTTTTAATCCTGTGCATATGTGGGATGAAGAATTTGATATGAACCACTCAAAATCTGAAGAAAAGCTTAGATCAATGTCATCAATGCAATCTAATACCCTGTCATTGAATGAGAATGATGGAGGTGCTCTTTGGGATATTTTTCGTCGAGAAGATGTGCCCAAACTTGAGGAATATCTAAGAAGGCACCATAAGGAATTCAGACATGTCTATTGTTCTACAATAGAACAGGTATTAATTTGATCATTACTGTTTTAGCATCATTGCGTTTGTCAAATCATAAGTTATTTCGTGGATTTTCATTTAAGATGGTTATGAAATTTCTCTGTGCAAACTTGAAATCTGTTGATGTAAACTTTTGATTAGAATGCATTTTTTTTTTTTTTTTGGGGTAATGGTTTGGACTAAGTTGATGGCCCTTTTCAAGTGGATAATCGATTTTGCTTCGAATTGCAGTTTGATGAACCAACAATACAAACACATACACAAATAATGACGGGCAAGTTTTAGCTATGTTGCATGTGGTGGTAAACTATTTCCTTTTAAGGGAATGGGGATGTATGGTTGCTAGAATGGCATTGCATTATCAAAATTGAATATGTTCTTAAATTGGGTTCTAGTTGAAGTCCTTGTAAAGCTATTTCCTAAGGAAGTTCTTTATTTGCCTTTTATTGTGGATACTAAAAAACTTTACATGTGGATTCTAGAGTGTTTCCTACTTGTCATTGATCTTTTCAATTCGAAAACAATTTGAAGTTTCTTACATGGCAACTTTGTCCTTGAATTTGGTGCTAATGAAAATGTACTTGTATTTATTTGGCTGAACGCTACAGGTGGTGCACCCAATTCACGATCAAACTTTTTACTTGAATATGTATCATAAGAAAAAGCTCAAAGAGGAGTTTGGTTAGTCCTTGTCCTTTATTTTGATGTTTCTTAACTACCCTGCATGGCTTTTGCATGTTCTTATTTGTGACTTATCATGTTTTTATGCAGGAGTGGAACCTTGGAGTTTTGTGCAACAACTTGGTGAGGCAGTTCTTATACCTGCTGGTTGTCCCCATCAAGTGAGAAATCTAATGGTATGTGGATCCTTTGTGATGTTGTTTCTTCTAGCCGCTGTAATTTGTTTGCATATCAGGAATCAAATTATAATGGCAGTTTGTCTTTCGGACAATTCATAGTTGTTTCCCTGCTTCTCGTTTATCAGAGTTAATTATTTCAAGTCCAGTTTTTTTTGCCCTTTTTATGTATATACATCATGTTCCATGTGAGTTATCTGCATGTTACTTGCATCTGTACATAATTATGCTCTTATCACTTGTTTTTTTTCTTTATATTCGCAGTCCTGCACAAAAGTTGCTCTTGATTTTGTCTCTCCCGAAAATGTTAATGAGTGCATCCGTTTGACTGATGAGTTTCGCACTCTGCCTAGAAATCACAGGGCTAAAAAAGACAAACTGCAGGTGCATTATTTCATATACTTCAAACATAGCATGCTAATTTTTTTGTCAGAGCTTTTACCAAATGTAACAGTGTTTCGCTATTTAAAGGCGAAGAGCATATTAGGAAAAAATATTGCTTTTGCATTAATCAGCAAAACGTTTGCCCTTCCTGAACAAAATGTTTTTGTATTATGTGAAACAGGTAAAGAAAATGTGTCTTCATGCAATAGACTATGCCGTGCAAGGATTAGCAAAACTCACAGAATGACTGGCAAGTTTCATAACTGAAACCGAATCTGGAAGATTTCTCTCTGCCTTTTAACGTCAAGAATACAAAAGAAAGATGTAAAGTTTGCTGTATTGATCTAATGTGTGAGATTTTGGTACCATTTTGTGTGAACGTTGCTGGGAAGCTTCACAGTTTCAATGTGGTTACATCCCTTGTTTACTAGAACTAGAACTTGAACTTGAGGATTGTAATTTGAGTAATTATATGCGGACTTAAATCGAAACGACACAGTGTGTGCGATTGTTTTGGTTGCTCTTGTGTCACTGTTAGGGCTTACTATAACTTTCTTGGTTCATTGGTTGCTTTTGTAAGCTAATGAACTGTTTGAAAATTTAAAAATACCAAAATTCTTTCTCTCCTTTTTTTCAAACTATATTAGCATAATACTAATATCACTGTATTAAGAGGTAGTCTCCAGACTTTAATTTGGGAATAGGGAATTGGTAATTTACTACATGAATGAATTGGTTTCAATTGCCCTTCAAGGCTTCTTGATTTACATCTTATTCAAACTAAAACAAGTAAAAGAACATAGATAAATAGTAGTCGATAAAAGTTGCTTAAAGCATTCTTAATTTCAAGTTCACTACTTTGTTCCATACTTCTTGATTGCATCTAGCATAATTTTAGATTGAAATTGAACCAATTCTGCCCTCTTCACAGTGAGTTTCAATTCTAAAATCTGAAGCTCGTCCCAATCTTTCTTGAACTCATTTCTCTTAGCCTCTCCTAATTTTCCCAACACTTGCTCGATTTATTTTCTCCCAACTCACAATTTTTTTCGCTATTTGGCTCGGTTGAAGCTGGGACACCTTTAATGTCATCACCCTATATCTTTTTTGACAATTCAAAAATTTTATTTTCATGGGAAGTAGAAATACACTTACCTTTGTTCAAATTGTCCTTGAATTTCTTTTGCAAACTCTTCAACTTGTCATTGAGTTGAGTTAAGGCAAATTCTTCCTTCACTGCAAGTGATCTTTCAATATAACTAAAGAATTTTTTCTTGTCTTTTAAAGGATCGAATCCTTTTTCGGTTGAGAATTTTATCAAACTACTTAAAATACAAATCTCTTGTTTCTCACTCCAAACATGAGGGCGTACATAACTTTTGTCAACTTTTTGGTCATCACGATCTTCGGAATCTGCAACTATTAATAAATACTGAGGATCCATGGTCTAGAAATATAATTTAGTTGATAAAATGAAATAAAAGGTTGGTTTATATAGTGATATTGATTGATAATTTAATAATTAATTTTGCTTTCATAATTTTCTTCTCTGAATTGAATTGATGTCTTCCATAAATATTACTTTCTCCAAAATTGTACTTAGTCACCATTTTTCCATTAGCTGTCAATTATAAAATGTTGTATAACATTCGATACATGTTATCACCATATTTATTGGAAATGAATATTTTGAGTATCCTAAACTATATATTCTTGGGCAATGTGAAAGATTTAATTGATTTATCACCATGCGTATTGGAAAATACTTTTTTCCTTTTATCAAATAATGTGCAAATAAATAAATTGCTAGGTACCCAAGTTAGAACGAATAGTTTTGAATTTTAATTACAACCATAATTTCAAGCTTAGTTTAATTACCACTGACTAGTTAATAACTATATGCTTTCCGAAAGTACTTATATATTAATCAAAATTATGAAAAATTCTAATAATTATTTAATAAAAAAATTAATGTACAGTGCAGGTTATTCTTCTTAATTAATCTGTTATCAACAGAAATTGTATAGACTTCACACACTGTATGAGAGACTCGATTACTGTTGAAACTAAGCCTTGCTCTCAACTTGTATCGTGAATATTATGATTGCTTTTGTAACATTTTCTGAAATTAGAATGCCTTGCATTATGAGAGCAGAGGGTTGGCAAATAAGAAATAGAAAACCGTAATTTTGCAAAGCATAACAAAAGTGAAAGTGTTGCATTTTGCAAAGCATGCACGCACATGATGAAAAAAATATTTAAATAAAATTTTCTTTCTTAATTTTCAATTTTAAATTGATGTCGTGGATAAATTTTTCACTTTCATCCCTTGAGATTTGGGCCCTTTCATTTAAATAGAATGTATAAGGGTATCTCCACTTTGCACCCTATGGTTAATATAAAGTTTAGTTGACTGAGTAAATTACTAAAATACCCTTGTGTCAGTGAAACTTTAGACAAGTACTGACCACTAATTCTTTGATAAATTTGGTGCTAAATTTCAATGAAATGACAATGCAACGCTTGAGAAATATGGATTTGCATTTGATGAATCAGCATAAATTATATAAAAAAAAGAAAGAATTCATCTATGCCAATGTTACGGTTGAATTAAACGACTATATTGGCAGAGCTGCTGCCTATAAGTTCATCTTCAACTAAGGCAATATTGAAAAGCAATTAAGTGCGCAATTTCAACACAAACTAAAGCTGATGAAAAGGGCTCACTTCGGCAATATTAAGAGGCAATTATGTGTGTATTTTCAGCATAACAAAAGCTGAGCAATACAGCTTGTTTGGGTAATATCGGGCAAGGGCTTCTCGAGGTCCCTGCAGCTGAATAAAACACCCGAGGGCATCCAAGCTCGAGCGGAAGGCCGACTACTTGCACAAAGACAACCTCACCGTAGCGTCTCTCCCGGGTCGGTCGAGGAATCCGAGCCGCTCGAGTCCCGAGCACTCCTTTGCCTGCTCGAGGCTATCTCGCCTCGATCCGAGCTGCCGAGGTCGAGGCAACCGAGCCACCCGAGCCCAGAGCTCATGTATACTCGAGGTCGTCCACCCCGGTCAAAGCCGGTCGAGGTCGAGGACCGAGCACTCCTTTCTCGCTGCATGAGACGATGAGCACCGAGCACAAGCTGGGTTGTCCGGTTACAAGACGAAGGATATGCCGGACCGGCCTGAGGCGGCCCGACCGGCTTCGCCGTAATCCTGGCACACCTTTTAATGTTAGAACAGGGCCCCACGTGGCATGGTGGCGATACTGTTGCCGATGGACGGCACAGGCCCCCACGGTGTCATCATTCCTAGCGCACATGCCCGACATGGTGATTTGGCCACGTGAACCGGGTAAAGGAGACGACCACGCATCCCTGGGAATATTACGTCGATCCCGGATGTCAGGGGGACCCAGATACCACCAACGCGGGAGTGGACAATCTGAAAAAGGAAAGAGCGGGAAAAATGAAGTATAAAAGGAAACGATGGGGAACGTTACAGGGGTTGGCAACTTGAATCCACAAAAGAGGTTGAAAATTTTGATCCAGAGAAGTTACAGAAAAGATATCCAGGTTCTCCCTATTATGATTTTCTTTTATCTGGATTCTCTAAAAACACAATATTCATTAGAAAGGGAGGGCGAAATAATATCCCTTTTATCTTTCCAGTCTCCCTCATTAAGGGAGATACCAAAAAGAATAACCCCATCACTGACTTGAGCGTCGGAGGGTTTCGCGGAACATGCCAGTGACCCCGACCTCGTTTTACGTGAGCACGGTCCGGGTGATAGCCGATTCGGAAAAGACAGCGAACAAGACGAAGGAGGCAAATCTGCTCGAGATCGAGTTGATCGCGAGCAGAAAGATCGAGGCACTGTTTGAAGCCGCGAGCAGAAGGTCCAGACGATCCTGCTCGAGCTGTTTGAAGATACTGTTTGAAGGTTCGAGGCACTGTTTGAAGACATGCGGAAAAAACTGCATCAACATCTTTTGGCGCCGTCTGTGGGGATCGGCACAAAAAGCCTGATTTCCTAATACATTCGATATACACAACGCGACGATGAGGGGAAACAGCCGATGAGGAGTAAGTCCCGAAGAATCAGTGACTTTGAGAGAAGTGGCCAATGAGGCTCAGAACAGGGAGATCCAGGAAAGAATGGATCGAATGGAGAAACAGATGGAGACTCTGACCTCCCTGTTGCAAGAACTCAAGGAAGGACAGAGAAAAGCATGTAATGATGTCCCGGAGTCCAGCCGAGGAAATGCTCATGTTCGGGAAAATGTGGGAGACGAAGCCCAAAGACCTAGGGCACCAAATGTTGCTGTGAGGGAAGAAACAAACATGGAGGAAAGGGGATCCCGGCAGCACTTACAGGACACAGCCCCGACCTCTCGTGCGGAAGAGTTGGAGGGGGAGGTGCGCAGGTTGGCACAAGTTGTGGAAGACCTCCGGGGGAATGGAAAGAGCCCAAGCTGGCGAATAATGCTGGATAACGAATCTCCACTCTCAACGGAGATCATGAGTGTCACGATCCCACGTGACTTCCGCTTCCCAGATCTGAAGTTTTCGGGAAAAAGTGATCCGTTAGTGCACATAGAACGGTTCAACGATATGACGGGAGTGCAAGGATTGTCGGCACTCGAGGTGCTGGGCCTTCCGCTCACCCGGAGGGAAGAGCGAGGAATGGTACTGCAGACTCCACGGGAAGCATTTTGAGCTTTGAGCAGATGTGCAGGGAGTTCGCAGAGCAATTCCGGGGAGCAGTAACCCCAGAGGATGACATGATGGAACTGTCGGAAGTGAGACAGAAAGAGGGGGAATCCCTCCGAGAGTTTGTCAGAAGATACCATAGATCGGTTCTAGATCTTGGTGCGTTCAACCATCCCCAAGCTCTGAGAGGATTGAAGGATGGGATCCGAATGGGGAGACCATGGTACAATCTGCGGAGTCCATCGATCCGTTCGTATTCAGACGCGTACGAACAGGTAAAGCTGGATATGGTAATCGAAGAAGAAAAAGCTGCCAAACTGAGGAGTGAGCAGGTTGATGGAGCAAGGAGGAAGGAGAGAGGGGTTCCTCCCCGAGGGGCACAAGCTCCAAAGGCAGCAAGAGACCGGGTCGCCTTGTACAACCCATATCAGAGAGTTCCTCCACCGCGGATGGTCCGCCTGCCACCTCGCAGGTCTCCGGGCCGCGATCACAGAGAGTACAGGCGTCATGATGGCCACTCATCCCGAAATCAGCCACCCAACAGACCTGAGATGAGCCACAACAGGACTGATCGTTCATTGCCACCCCCACCGAGAGGCTTCCCGAAAGATAGGGCGATACAAGTGGTGGAACAGAGCCCTGCTTACGAACAGTATACAAGGCTGAAGGTATCTCTTGAAGAGATACTTCAGGTGGTTCTCCAACGCCGATGACTAAACCAGCTAGCAAACGGAACAGGAGGCAGTTCTGCCGTTTCCATGGAGACCACGACCACACCACATCACAGTGCCGTGATTTGAAAAACCAGGTGGAGGATCTGGTCAGAAATCGGTACCTGGATGAGTTCGTAGAAGGAGGGCACCCGGTGATTGAGCAACAACCTGAGGAAGGTGACCGGGCTTACGAAATGGACACGGAGCCGCCATCCACGAGAGTAATTTCAGGAGGGCCAACGATGGCCGGAAATTCAAACAGGGCCCGGAAAAACTACTGTAGATATCTGCATTGCCGGTGAGAAGTCCTGTTCACTTGCTCCACTGCCAAGAAGGCCAAGGTTCGGCAGGTGCCAATCATGTGGACAGATGAAGACGAGGAGGGGGTGCTGTACCCCCACGAGGATGCCCTGGTGGTAAAAGCTAATGTAGCAAACAAGGAAGTTGACCGAATACTGGTTGACTCAGGGAGCTCGGTGGATATTCTCTTCAAATCCACGCTCGAGGACTTAGGAATAACAGGCGCGAGCCTCGAGCAGACGAGCACTTCCTTGAAGGGATTCGGGGGAGGAAAGTTAATACCTCTAGGAATCATCAAGTTGGCAGTAACCATGGGTTCGAGGCCTTTCGAGAAGAATATGATGCTGGATTTCGTGGTAGTAGATGAAACCAGTCCGTATCAGGCAATTCTAGGGAGGCCATTTATGAGGATCAGCCAGTGCGTGCTATCCACCCACTACTTGGCCCTAAAGTATCGAGTAAATGGGGTAGTAGGAGTCGTGAAAGCGATCGAAGGGTAGCGAGGAGTCATCTTGTAGCTGCCAAAGAAACTATCTGAGATAACCTCGTTGGACACGAGGGGGACTCGAGAGCGGAAGGCAAGAGCCTGCAGGAAGTTGGAAGAGGTCGAGGTTAGAGCAGGAGACCCCGAGAAGAAAGTCCGAATAGGCTCGGGCCTTAGCGAGCCATTGAAGGAAGGCTTGGTGGAATGTCTGCGAGCACACGCGGATGTGTTCGCGTGGACGCATGAGGACATGCTTGGTATCGACCCAGTGGGCGTGTCACGGTGGCAATCTGAAGAGATCTGAAGCCGGTGAGGCGAAGAGGAGATGCGTTAACCAGGAGAGATACGAAGCCATCAACTGCGAGGTTGAAAAGCTGCTCAAATCGGGATTCATACGGGAGGTATCCTACCCCGAATGGATCTCGAATGTGGTGCTGGTGAAGAAAGCAAGCGGGAAATGGAGAATGTGTGTTGACTTCACAGACGTGAACAAGGCCTGCCCAAAAGATAGCTTTCCACTACCGAAGATAGACCAACTAGTGGACTCTACGGCAGGGCACGGGCTGCTTAGTTTCATGGATGCATTCTCAGGATATAATCAAATTCCCATGCACCGACCAGACGAGGAGTGTACAGCCTTCATCACCAATCAGGGGCTGTACTGCTACAAGGTCATGCCTTTCGGCCTAAAGAATGCAGGGGCGGCGTATCAGAGGCTAGTAAACAAGGTCTTCAAGCCATTGATCGGTCCAACTATGGAAGTATACGTAGATGATATGATCACCAAGTCTAAAGACGCGGAGGAGCATGTAAAACATCTAGAGGAGACCTTCGCGCTCTTAAGAAAGTACCGAATGACGTTAAACCTGGAGAAATGTGCTTTTGGAGTGGGTTCGGGAAAATTCTTAGGCTTCATGGTGAGTCACAGGGGGATCGAGGCTAATCCAGAAAAGATAAGAGAAGTGGTGGAGATGAAGTCCCCGTGCAGCCTCAAAGAGATACAGAGTCTGACCGGCAAACTGGCGTCTCTCAACAGGTTCGTATCTCGAGCCACGGATAAATGCCGAGTCTTCTTCCAGGAAATGAAGAAGGGAAGGAAGACAAAGTGGACGTCTGAATGCGAGGCGGCGTTCCAGCAGCTGAAAGAGTATCTATTGAAAGCTCCATTACTGTCGACACCTCGAGCAGGAGAGGCATTATTTCTATACTTGGCTGTGTCCCAATGGGCAACGAGCTCTGTTCAGTAAGGGAGGAGTCAGAGGTACAGTACCCTGTTTATTACACGAGCAGAGCATTGCTAGAAGCTGAGACCCGGTATCCACCCATGGAGAAGTGGGCAGCGGCTGCAGTCACAGTGACTCGAAGTCGAGACCTTATTTTCAGGCACATTCAGTGGTGGTTCTAACAAACCAACCACTCAGGCAAACGCTGTACAAGCCCGAGACTTCTGGAAGGCTGGTAAAATGGTCAGTGGAGCTGAGCGAGTTCGACATTAATTATCAGCCCCGAACAACCATAAAAGCACAGTCCTTAGCTGACTTCGTGGTCGAGTGCACGGCAAGGGATGAGGAGACGGAGAGCGAGCCCACACGGGTTCCCGGGCCTCGACCAACGCTCGGATAGTCACGATAGATGGATCCGTGGAAGTCAAGGAGCGGGAGGCGGGAGTTGTGCTCCTGAGTCCAGAAGAGGCAGAGATGCAATACGTTGTGAGATTAGAGTTCGAAGTCACCAACAATCAGGCCGAGTACGAAGCTGTAATAGCGGGGTTGAAGCTCGCATCAGTAGTAAAAGCAGAGGAGATAAAGCTTTGAACAGACTCGCAGTTGGTAATGAACCACCTCGATGAGAGCTTCCAGGACAAGGGGGAGAAGATGGACACATACCTTCAGAAGGTAAAGCAGCTAATGGGGAATTTTCGAGCTGTCGAGGTGGAGCAGATCCCTAGGGAGAAGAATTTTCGAGCAGATATGATAGCTCGCATGGCAGCCGCGTCGGACCCCAAGTTTCCGAAGTCTATCCCATTGGAAATGAAGACCTGTTCGAGCATCGAGCAGGAGGACGAGGTGATGAGCCTATCGACAAGCAGCACTTGGATGGAGCCGATCATTTCTTACCTTAAGGAAGGGGCAGTGCCGCCCGATAAGAAGCAAGCAAGGAAGTTGAGGTGCAAAGCAGCCAGGTACACTCTCATCGATGGGGTCTTATATAGACGGGGATACACTCTCCCCTTGCTACGGTGCTTAGACCAAGAGGAGGCCGATTATGTCCTCCGAGAGATACACGAGGGAATCTGTGGAAATCATTCTGGCGCGAGGTCCTTGGCTTTCAAGGCCTTGAGGTAAGGATATTTCTGGCCTCGCATGCATCAAGATGCTCAGGAGAAGACAAGAAGCTGCAAGAATTGCCAGAGCTTTGCAAACTACTTAACTCGGCCTCCGGAGAATCTTACGGTGATGAATTCGCCATGGCCGTTTGCTCAATGGGGGATTGATCTGATCGGACCATTCTTGGAAGGAAAGCATCCGCCACCCATGCCATAGTGGCGATTGATTACTTCACCAAATGGGTCGAAGTGGGAGCCTTAAGCAGCATCACGGAAGGTAAAACCACTGACTTCATTTGGAAGAATGTGATTTGCAGGTATGGGATCCCTCATGCGTTAGTCACCGATAATGGAAGGCAGTTTGATAATGGCAAGTTCAGAGACTTCTGTCAGAACCTGGGAATAGAGCTGAAGTTTTGCTCTCCCTCACACCCGCAGGCCAATGGGCAAGTAGAGGCCGCGAATAAAACTATAAAACGCCTCTTGAAGACAAGACTGGGCGAGCAAAAAGGAGCCTGGGTAGATGAGCTGCCTGGTGTCTTGTGGGCTTACAGAACCACGCACAAAACGGCCACTGGAGAGACCCCATTCTCCTTGGCGTTTGGGCACGAAGCAGTGGTTCCCGCGGAGATAGGAATGGGGACACACCGGACAGAGCACTTCAACGAGGAGCAAAACGACGAGCAAATGTGTGCGGGTCTGGACTTGCTGGAAGAAAAGAGGGAAAAGGTAGCTACTAAAATCTCAGAGTATCAGCAGAGAGTGGCTCGTTATTACAACCAAAATGTACACATTCGACAGTTCCAGGTGGGTGATTGGGTGCTGAGGAAAATCAACCAGAGCACTAAGGACCCGAGGCAAGGTGTACTAGGACCCAATTGGGAGGGCCCTTATCGAGTCACTCAACTAGCAGGACCAGGAGCATATCGGCTAACTCATCCAGATGGACGAGAGGTCAAGAGGCCGACGCACAACTCCTGAGGAAGTATTTCCAGTAAGTCCTCTTATATTGTAAAGTGCTAATGTAAAATTTCTCCCCAAAATGGGATATGTAAAAGTATAAATGTATGTAAGAATAAAAAAGCATTCGTAATGTAAGTTCAAGATGAAAAGAAAAAAATCAAGAAGAACTCCTTGGCCAGAAGTCCCAAAGCCTAAGTCATTAGGCGGGACGGTGCCAAGCTCGGGTCAATTAAAAGGCTCGAGCGGAGCAACATCTGAAGAACGCTACGGCCAGAAGTCCCAAAGTCTAAGTCTTAGGCGGGACGGTGCCTAGCGAGGTCAATTAAAAGGCCCGAGCAGAAGCAGCTCGTGAAGAACGCTACGGCCAGAAGTCCCAAAGCCTAAGTCTTAGGCGGGACGGTGCCTAGCGAGGGTCAATTAAAAGGCCCGAGCAGAAGCAGCTCACGAAGAACGCTACGGCTAGAAGTCCCAAAGCCTAAGTCTTAGGCGGGACGGTGCCTAGCGAGGGTCGGTTAAAGGCCTAAGCGAGCAACTCACGAAGAACGCTACGGCCGAAGTCCCAAAGCCTAAGTCTTAGGCGGGACGGTGCCTAGCGAGGTCAATTAAAAGGCCTAGCGAGCGACTCACGAAGAACGCTACGGCCGAAGTCCCAAAGCCTAAGTCTTAGGCGGGACGGTGCCTAGCGAGGTCGATTAAAGGCCCGAGCGAGCAGCTCACGAAGAACGCTACGGCCAGAAGTCCCAAAGCCTAAGTCTTAGGCGGGACGGTGCCTAGCGAGTCGGTCAAAAGGCCGGCGAGCGGCTACGTGAAGAACGCTACGGCCGAAGTCCCAAAGCCTAAGTCTTAGGCGGGACGGTGGCTAGCGAGGTCAATTAAGAGGCCCGAGCGTAAGCGACTCTAAGAACGCTACGGCCAGAAGTCCCAAAGCCTAAGTCTTAGGCGGGACGGTGCCTAGCGAGGGTCAATTAAAAGGCCCGAGCAGAAGTAGCTCGCGAAGAACGCTACGGCCAGAAGTCCCAAAGCCTAAGACTTAGGCGGGACGGTGCCTAGCGAGGGTCAGTTAAAAGGTCCGAGCAGAAGCAGCTCGCGAAGAGCGCTACGGCCAGAAGTCCCAAAGCCTAAGACTTAGGCGGGACGGTGCTATGCTTGTGTCAATTAAAGGACCGAGCAGGAGTAACATCAGAAGAGGCTTGGGTCAATTGCAGCCCCGAGCAGAAGAACTCCTTGGCCAGAAGTCCCAAAGCCTGAGTCATTAGGCGGGACGGTGCCAAGCTCGGGTCAATTGAAGACCAGAGCAGGAGTAATATCAGAAGAAGCTCGGATCAATTAAAAGGTTCGAGCAGAAGTTCAAGAAGAACTCCTTGGCCAAAAGTCCAAAAGCCTAAGTCCTAGGCTGGACAATGCCTGCCAAAGTGAAGGATATCGTGAATAATGCTAAGGCCAAAAGTCCCTAAGCTTAAGCTTTAGGCGGGACGGTGTCAAGCAAAAGCCAAATGCAGGCTCGAGCAAGTTGAATGAACTTGTAAAATAAACATAAGGCTTTTAATCTAGTTTAAACTAAGCTCTACCATGCACATGTCAATCAGCATTACACTTGAGCATAAAGGAAGATAGGAAGTCCAACACTTAGAAAATTTTTTATTCAGCAAGCATATATGAAATCAATTCAACATAAAAGACAAGAGCATGAGCACACGAGTATTCAAAAGAGTTGTTCAACAAGTATCTTTTATTTCATTGAAAAAAAATTACATATGTAAAAAAAAAAAAAAGAGAGAAGTCCAAGTTATTCAATGACAGGAACATCATCGCAGCAGCAGGAGCATCTGCAGGAGGGGCAGGAGGAAGGACACCAGCAGGAGCTTCAGCAGGAGGGGCAGGAGGAAGGACACCAATAGGAGCTTCAGTAGGAGGGGCATTGGAAGAAGAGGGAGCCGGCTCTCTGACAACACCTTGGGGCTCGGATGAAATAGCTTCAGGGTTGCTCATGTATTCGGTCACATACCCTTCGACCTTGGACATGTCGGCCTCGGGGTATGCCTTGCCAAAAGCATACATGAGGCAGTCATAGCTGGAGTCTGCCCCAGTGTTATACTCAGTAGCAAGCTGGACCTTCAAAGTATCAATTTGCCCTTGAAGATGAGCAGCTTCTCCTCCATGAGCTGCTCGTAGCTAGACTTCTGAGTGTCCAGATCCTTCCGAGCATGCTTCAGTTCATTCTGGGTGTCAGCCAGCTCCCTCTCAAGCCCAGAGGCCTTGGAGTCGGCCACTGCTGTCTTCTCTGCAAGATTTATATTCTCGTCCAGCAGCTTCTGATTTTCTTCCTTCAGCTCGTTCACAGCCTGCTCCAAGCTCTGAACCTTTGCTCGAAGTTCTTCCTGGAAGCTTAGAGTTATCTCATTAAGCCTGGTCGTAGATGCCAAAGCTCGGGAGGAGAGCCATTGGAAGATCTTGAGCAGTCGCTTGAGTGCGAGGACTCTATCTCATCCGAGGAACCTGCTGGTCGACTCTTCATTGAAAGCCCTCCGGTAAGGCTCGGAGCGGCCGGTCGACGTTGTTCTCGCGACATGACCAGTTGGAGGACGAGCTGGGTCAGCTGTCCTTTGTCTCCTGCGAGGAGGACCTTCCTCTGCCCTCTCAGTTGGTCGAGCAGAAGAAGCGGCTAGAGCAAGTGGGGGCCGAGCACTCGACTCTGCTAGAGGTCTTTTTGAGGTGCTCGCACCTTCAGCTGTCCCCACGGGCCTATGCAACATTTCTCGCATCCTGCTGCTCATTTCTCCACTTGGTACTAAATTGGACTCCAAAAAGTTCTGGGATGTCAGTAGCTCTCTGCACGAGCTCGAGTTTGCATGAACAGTCTGCACATGTACTCGAAGATGACTCCCAATTGAATAAGAAGCACCCCAGGAAGCTGCAGACATGACCAAAGCAAAACAATGAGAACAGACACAAGCAGAAAAACCAAAAATAGAATCTACAAGACAGATAAACGACTTGGAGTGCAGAAGTGCCGCGGAATTGGAGCGACCCCCTCGCTACGAAGTGCAGCTCGCCCCCACTCTCCCCCAACGAAGAAGAATTTGCTCTTCCAGTTGCCACCAGAGGTCGGGAGATCAGTGATGGGTTTTTTGCCCTTCAAACTAGAGGTAAGGTAATACCAACCAGCATCCTTCGGGCTGCACTTTAGGTGGTAAAGGTGTCTGATTTCCCTTACCGAGGGCTCATCTAGGTCACAGCGTTTCCACAAAACAAAGAATCCGGAAAGGACCCTCCACCCATTTGGGTTCAACTGACCTGGGGCCAGACGGAACCCAGACAAAACCCGGACAAAGAAAGGATGGAGAGGCAGCCTAACCCCCCATTTGAAGCATTCTAGGTATAGGGTCGTGAACCCTTGGGGGGGACGGCTGGGGATCTCACCCCTTCCCGGCAACCTCAAAATTACACTGTCGGGTATACTGTAAGTATCCCTAAGTCTATCCAACTCTGATTGGGTGGTTTCACACCTCATATTATCTATGGGGTATTCCCCATGCTCGGACCTCTGGCTGGCCCTTGCCCTCTGATGTAACTGAGTCTCAGCCGCTGGTAATTCCCGTTCTGGACTAGAATCCCTCACGGGGATTATACTAAGAGGCTGTGCCTCACTAGAAGAGGATGAATCCTCCGGTGACATCCTATGGGCCTGTTGGGGATTTGACATCTTCTTGAGGAAGTTAATTAATAGAGTTCAGCGGGGGAAAGAACAGAGTGGTGAAATGGAAGAATGGCTTGTACCTGAACACGAAAAGAAGCGTGGTTGGCCGGAAATCGCCTTGACAAATAGAAGAAGACCGGTAAGCAGTGGAGAGCAGATGAAGTTTGAATTTGAACGAAAAATAAGCAAATAGAGGGAACAATGGAGAAGTCGGGGGTTTTTAAAGAGGAAGACGCGTCCCTTCGACTGGCGGCGTGCGTTTCGAGGGACACGACCTTTCAGGACACGCCCCTTCGAATTTCAAATGCACGGCTGGGATCAACCCACGTGTCCCATCTTAAATGCGAAATGATTAAAGTGGGAAATGTGGGGAAGAGTAAAAGGCCGCGAATTCGGCCCATCATTAATGAGTTTCCAGTCTCATTTCGTTTCATTCAAAAGACTAGAAACTGGGGGACTGGTGTTTGGGTAATATCGGGCAAGGGCTTCTCGAGGTCCCTGCAGCTCGAATAAAACACCCCGAGGGCATCCAAGCTCGAGCAGAAGGCCCGACTACTTGCACAAAGACGACCTCACCAGAATGTCTCTCCTGGGTCAGGTCGAGGAATCCAGAGCCGCTCGAGTCCCGAGCACTCCTTTGCCTGCTCGAGGCTATCTGCCCCAGTCTGAGCTGTCGAGGTCGAGGAACCGAGAGCCACCCGAGCCCCGAGCTCATGTATACTCGAGGTCGTCCACCCCGGTCAAAGCCGGTCAGGGTCGAGGACCGAGCACTCCTTTCCTGCTCGCAGACGATGAGCACCCGAGCACAACTGGGTTGTCCGGTTACAAGACGAAGGATATGCCAGACCCGGCCCAGGGCAGCCCGACCCGTTCTCTCAGAATCCTGGCACACCTTTTAATGTCAGAACAGGGCCCCACGTGGCATGGTGGCGATACTGTTGCCGATGGCCGGCACAGGCCCCCACGGTGTCATCATTCCTAGCGCACATGCCCGACATGGTGATTTGGCCACGTGAACCGGGTAAAGGAGACAGCCACGCATCCCCAGGGAATATTACGTCGATCCCGGCTGTCATGGGGACCCAGATACCACCAACGCGGGAGTGGACAATCTGAAAAAGGAAAGAGCGAGAAAAATGAAGTATAAAAGGAAACGATGGGGAACGTTACAGGGGTTGGCAACTTGAATCCACAAAAGAGGTTGAAAATTTTGATCCAGAGAAGTTACAGAAAAGATATCTAGGTTCTCCCTATTCTGATTTTCTTTTATCTGGATTCTCTAAAAACACAATATTCATTAGAAAGGGAGGGCGAAATAATATCCCTTTTATCTTTCCGGTCTCCCTCATTAAGGGAGATACCAAAAAGAACAACCCCATCACTGACTTGAGCGTCGGAGGGTTTTCGCCGGAACATGCCCGGCGACCCCGACCTCGTTTCACGTGAGCACGAGTCCGGGTGATAGCCGTTCTAGAAAAGATAGCGGAACAAGACGAAGGAGGCAAATCTGCTCGAGATCGAGTTGATCGCGAGCAGAAAGATCGAGGCACTGTTTGAAGCCGCGAGCAGAAGGTCCAGACGATCCTTCTCGAGCTGTTTGAAGATACTGTTTGAAGGTTCGAGGCACTGTTCGAAGACACGCGGGAAAAACTGCATCAACACAACTCATTCATAGTAAATTGAGGAAGCAATTTTGAGTTCATTTTCAGCACTAGAAACAACAACAAATACAGCTCATTCATATAAACTTGAATAAGTAACTTGGTCACAAAGCTGAGGAACACAGCTCATTATGGCAATACTAGAAAGTAATTCTACATGCATTTTTATCATAAAAAATTTGAGGAATACAGCTCATTTACAACAATTTGAAGAAGCAATTTGGAGTTCTTTTTAAGCACAAATAGCAGCTGAGGAACACAGAGCAATATTCAATTTACAATTTCATGACAAACAAGGGCTAAGGAGCATAGTTAATTCAAAGTAAGAACTTGTCAGCATTCTCAATTATCACATACATTTCAATCTCTGCTTTAAATCATCAAACATTTATCTCATAAGCCACTACACAATCACCTGAATTTCATGGACTCTCATAGCTCAAATAGTTCAAGTAGATCAAATTCATGTTATCAACCATCTTGGAGGAATTGTATTAATGGTAAGCTCATTAGATATTCAAATAAGATGTGGAGTGTCATATGAGAGCTTATTTGAGGGTTTCAAATC
This sequence comes from Murraya koenigii, assembly GCA_025617385.1. Lineage (NCBI taxonomy): Eukaryota > Viridiplantae > Streptophyta > Magnoliopsida > Sapindales > Rutaceae > Murraya > Murraya koenigii. The sequence continues at coordinate 669,118 of CM046819.1, read as the reverse complement.
TGATGATAGCTTGCATGTGCTGTATTATCGATGTGTGAAGAAGGAAGGGTGTGGATGTTTTAGGTGGCGGGTACCATAGAGGATTGATTTCAATGAAATTGTTTTCAAAGAAGGTATGGCAACAGTGGTGGATCATGAGCTATTAAATACACTCAAAAGTGAGGTAAAGGAGTTAAAAGACATGTTTAGAGACCCGATACAACCAAGGAAAGGCTCTATTGCCATCAAGATTTTTATGATCCTAAATTTGGTGTTTTTCACATTCAATTGTGTGATGTATTTGATATCAACCCTTGAGACCTAGTGCATTATAAATTCAATGAAGTCCTTTAATATGCCTAAGAAATTAAAATTAGCTAATGTAACAAATGACATAATGAACTCTGCTCATCAAGCAATTGCCTCTAATACATCGCAATTACATATAATCAATTTAGACATAGCAACTTGTAATCCTAATCTAAATGTAGCATATCAACAGACTGAATAATAGAACTGCAAGTAATAACCTTAGGCAATTAGTAATCCTTGACAAATTGTAGCAGATCAATATAATAAGTTCTAATTCATCATACCAGTATATAATTAGTTTGGCCCAAGCAACTTGTGCTCATAATCAAAACACAACAAATCAGTAACTTCAGATCATAAAAATAATGAAACATTTAATTGACCAATTTGTAACTAAAAGCACGAGAAAAAAAAAGTAACCTAAAACTTAAAATTCTAGCAACCAATACAAAACAAAATACATAGGCAAAAATTCAACTAAACACAAACATAAATGTGTCAAATTAATTTTCATTCCAGCAGCAAATTGTTCAAGCAATTTAATCAAGTTGTACATTTAGCTTTTAACACCAACATAGGCCCATATATACTGGAAACTTAGTGTGTTTTGTAGTGTCTCACATCATTCAAAGTATTTGAGTAACAAAGATGATACACTATCTTAAGTGTAATGCTTATAGTTAATAGGTGTTGTATCATTTAATCCCTAAAAAAAAATTAGTGGTATGAGATTAGTTAGGCCTTTATTGTTGGAGGACTCTTCTGACCAAATCAAAATAGATAATTGTCAGTAAAGTTGTTTCTTTTTTTCTTCAAATCCAAAGAATTCTTCTTACTTTCTATGGAGGTCATCGATTCAGCATAAAAGGGGGTTGGTTGAAATACCTATTTTTCCAATATTTTCCAATAAAATTTCCAATACCAATAAAAGGCTCAAATCTTTTTATCAACATGAGTGTTTTATATCAGTAAAAAAAAAAAGTCCAATAATTATTATTAATTATTCATTTTGAAAACATTTCTATTCTATAGTAAAACATAGTAGTAGAAAGAGTACCGTCGTCGTGTCCAGTCCGGACTTTAAACTTTAGCTTTAACCATGTTAATGGTCCCACATTATTGGTTTGGTTGATAGAGAATCAAAATAGATTTACCAACAAATCGCGAAATGCTATGGTTCTTAAATATGATTTGAAATTTATTCAGAAGTCAATTTATATTCTACTGCTATTTACTGCTGGTGCCATATAGAATCAAATCACACATGACCAGACTACCTTGTATAACATCAACAATTTTATTTTTATTAGTACATCTCTAAAACGAATAATAACAGAGTCATTTGAGTAAAGGTCTGTGCATGTTAAAAAATCTCAAATAAAAGCCAAACCATCATGATGAGTTGCCTGAGCAGATTTATGTGGTTCAACAGACTTGGTTCTTGAAATTAGAGTCTTGGCTTTCTTGGTGCTCGAGCTCCAATTTTTGTGCTTTTGGGAGCTTGAACTATGATCTCTTTCATAGTTATTGCCTAAATTTTGTGCCATATCCTACAATAAAAGAAGTTGTTTTGTATTACACTGTACAACCTTTTATTTTTATTTTCTACTAAGAATACCAAAAAGGTTTTAAGTATTTAACTTGGTTTGATGATGCACACAATTTGTTCGCTGATTTGGATCCCTTAACAGCTATACAAGTACTAATATTGTGTCCCCACTCATCATAATTTGAGCACTTAAGACTACAACTTCTCCGAAACGTCTTACTCTCACCAGCCTCTCTTTTTCTCTTAGTTTGTGGCTACTAGGAGCCTTTACGACAATAAGTGGAAGCATATTGTCATGTAAAAAGGGAGGCCACTTACTTTCATCAGGAACTTGATATGTTGGTTCTTGTAAGTATTCAGGAATTTTTCTTTTTTCATTAGAGGATGCACATATTCACTGGCATTATACCTCATGGCATCAATGCGACATAAAGCATGTGGAGAAGGCAAGCCAGATACATTCCATTCCCCACAATCGCAATATTTGAGTTTTAAATGAACAACAGTTCTACTAGAAGAATCCTTCATAGCTTCAAATGTAACATTGTGCCCAAATATAATAGATAATGACCTAGATTCTTACTTCTTATAGTTGTGCAAATTTTATTGAACTCGTAAGTACAATAATCTATTGCATAATAGATTAATGATAACAAGTGTCAATCCCATGAGGATGTTGATTTTAATTGTACAGAGTTATTATTATTATTGTTATTATTTTATGGGCTTGTAGTAAAAGTTTTAGTTTATTTTATCCTAATATTTAAATTAAAATGGTGGGAATAAATTGAGAAATAATTGTTGTACAAATTTTATTGAACTCGCAAGCACACGAATCTATTGAAGTATAGATTAATGGTGACGAGTGTCGATCCCACGAGGAGGTGGATTTTTAATTATGTAGAGTTATTATTATTTTTTATTATTTAATGTACTTGTTGTAAAATTTCCTACTTTATTTTATCCTAAGATTAAGATTAAAATGCTGGGAATAAATTGAGAATTGATCAATGGAATAAAGTGCTTGGGTCTTAAGATTCACACTCAACATTTCACCATGGGCTTAATATTCCTTTTTTCAGTTTCAATTAATTTATGAAGGAGGTATTTCCACTCCTCACAAACCTAAATCTAATAAATATGACATCAAGCGTTCATTGTGTCAGGAAGAACAATCTTATGTTAAATGTGGTATCAAGAACACGTTGTGTCAGGTAATAATAATATAACTGTCAACAAGGTTTCAAGACTATCCACTAATTAACCTAGATAAATTTTATGTCAACAATGAGTCAAGACCTATCACATAAATTAGAGGAAGGTTTTTCTCTAATAAATCTAGTGTAAAGTACTCACCATGCTAAATAGTAATAATCTTGTACTAGGGAGTCGGTATACAAGTACAATATCTAGACAATATTATTACTATTTGTCTATAATAAGTACAAATAATTTAAATAAATTAGAGAAAGTGAAAATAAACTTACCAAATTAAGTCCATAAATCATGTTGAGACTTCATCTTTAACCCAAGCTTGGAAATAAATTAGCTACTCATTTTATAACGAGGGGTAAAATAGAAATTTTGTTAAAATAGAAAGAAAATACAAGATGGAGAAGGTTAATTATTTTAGATGCCTTTGTTATCTTGGTTAATTATTTCCTGTTGGCCCATTCTGAGCAGGTTTTGGTGGTATTTTAGATACCTTTCTTGTTATCAGGAGGTTGTATTTGAGCTGTGGTTGGAGTTTTTTCAAGTGTTTCTACTTACAATATGTTGTAGTTTTGGTATAACCTGAGAGGAAAACATCTATTTAAACTAGATAATATTTAGGAAGCTACAGCTTTGTGAATTTGGAAGTAGAAGGGAACAGGTCATAACTTGTTTGTCACCTAAAAATTCAAAGATTCCTACCTAACCCACATAATCGTCATCTGTATTAATGGTAGCGATTGGGGATAATGCTTGATTTGAAATTTTTCCTTCTACTATTCATTCGAGAATCGGAGGTACTCGATGCTTAATTCTTTTGAGTCCTTGTTTGTCATTGTATAGTCTCCGATTGTTGTTCGATTGCAGGTTTGAAACCATGAACTGCTGTGGGTGAGAGACTTACTCATTGTGGAGTCTTGCCACTTCTTCTAGTAGGTGTTTTAGGTGCTCCCAGCAAGCATTACCAATTGGTCGACTACTTGAGAAAGTTGTTAGTTGAAGGCACCATGAAAGAGAATCATACGATTGAAGTGCAGGTCTTTGAGATTGTTAATGCAGTTCGCTTCCTTTAGTTTGTTTATTGGAAAACACTTTTGTATCTAAATATTTGCAATATATGTTTTACATATGTTTATCTTCTATGATGCAGCACATTTGAAGAACATCATACTATGGTATTCAATATTTTATGGGAAATGGTTGTTAGCTCCAACATGGATGTGAAAATCAATGTCGCTAATCTGTTGAAAGTCATTGTAAGTCATAGTGCCATGGAATTAATGTTACTCGGTTATCCTTGACATGAATTTAAAATTATTAAACTTTATCTCGCTCTGCGGTACCATATATCAATGCAAAAGTTGCTTCTATTTGATTACGTAGGAACTAATTTTTTCTAGGCAATGTGGAATTCTTGCGATGCTTTGGATGGAGTAATCGACTATGGCGACTTCGATCCAGGGGTAAGTTATACTATTTGTCTTAAGTCGGTGAAGTTTTACATCATAGCTTACACAAGCTTTTGACTGTGGCATTGCATGCGAGTGAAAGAACATTGCATTTTAAGGGTAACATTATTGTTTTATTTTTGTGCATTACAGAGAGCTCGTGTAACTTTCCTTGATGATAAGCCTCATGTTAAGGGTATTATCAACAACATTATTTTCTTGCCACGGGAAAATCCCTCTTTTGTCACCTGGTGGTAGCCATTATGTCTGTTGTACTTTGGAGTGAGAGAGATCTCGAGGACTCGTGGAAGCCAAAAGCACTTCACGGAATTTGCATTCTTCAATTGTTATGGGAGTTCGTTGGGATGCGTGAGGCGCATTGTGTTATCTGCTGGTGTAGACAAGAGAATTATTCGAAGTTGGCGCTGCAAGTTCTTCTGCCGGCGTGTTGGATTCTTGGCTTTGGATAATACTCACAGGAGCGAGAGGTGAGTGCAAAGGTGATGTTTGGAAGAAAAATGTTGCATATTTATGTTGTTCGTATTTTATTAGTTTTCAATCCCTCTAAAATTATTAATATTGATTTAAGTCTAGATCATATGTGGGTGCACTTTTCGGAATCTGGTTCAAATTAATGCCCTCCTTTTGTCATGCTTTCTTAAAAAATGTCTGAATTTGCCAAGTTTTGCCTAAAAGTTTCTCCAACAATGGAATCAGCCTTAACAAATACAGCAGGATAGCCAATTAGAGCGTCCACCCAAGTTTCAGAACCTTGCCTTGTAAATTTCTTTCCTGTCCAAATATGTTGCCAAGTGCTGGTTTCCTCAACTGGAAAATAAACTCTGACTTTCTTCTTTCCTTTGTCAAGGATTGGCACAATTAAGATCTCGGTGCCCACCAAAAGCTGCCGGTAACTAAATCTACGCACCATGTCGGACCTTTTGAGCGACTTCCGTTAGAAAGCGAGAAAGAGATTTGTTAGATTTTACATCGAAGATGTTGGGTTGAACTCGAATGGATGTATTACCTTTACAAGTTCTATTTTGTAGAATTTCCATGCTCTATATACTTTAGCAAATCGTGCAAAATGGTATAATGTTTGTTGGTTTGAGTAGAACTGGCAGTTGAAGGATGGTTTGTTGCCTTGCATGTAAATGGGTTAGCTGAGTCTAATACCTCATTTGCTTTTCACTCACAAAAGATGCTGATAATGATAATGTCAATGTTAATGCAGGTATAAGAATTTCTAGAAAGAAATTTTTAACTTCATGGGTCCGGAAAACTGTGGTGAAAACATTTAGCTCCATCCATCGCAACAACAACTCCTCACTTCTTTTGTATTTGATTAGAGGAAAGTTTACTGCACAGTAACCTCCAATATCACCATGGTTAAAAGCATAACCAGAAAGTCCACTGCTCAGTAAGCCAACAACAACACTCTTTATCCCATCATTAGCTTGCCAACTTACCATTTGGTCCCTTCGCGAATAAATATAATTTTTCTTATCGTTATTATATTTATTTAGTTTGATTTGTCCAGTATACTTTTTTTTTCTTGTGAATATATGAGAATTGATTTGTATAACATGCTAGCTAATTAAATCTATATGATGCACTAGTAGGTAGGGAAGGTGAAGGGAAAGGCAAAGGTCTGGGAGTAGATGTTTGTGGGATAACTGAATGATTGTAATTCATTGTCATTATGTTGATTTCAAATTGTATTTGAAATATTTGTTTTGATTTTTCCAAACTGTCACTATGTTGATTTTAAATTATATTTGACATATTTTTTTATTATTATATTTGTATTAATGTTTGATTCAGACTTATTTAAAATTTGTTAGAAATTTTATATGTAATTGTACATTTTAGCAGTTTAGCCTACTTTTAATATTCTTTTTAAAATAATATCATTAGATTGACAAAACTTAAAATGACAATGATAACTAATAAAAGTCATTAATACTAAAAATGTATCATAAAGTATCAGTTTCATTGGGGTGATTGTTTTACTGATATTACTAACTCGTGATACTATAGTAATAGTAATTATTGACACTAAAGTATTACTATTTGTATTATAATGACATGTAATAATTGTTTGTAAATACTGTTACAAGAGTGTCACAATATTAGTAATACTATAGTGATACAAACTTTTGACACGTAATAATTATTAGTAACTTCTATCACTATAGTATCATAAAATCTGTAATACTATAGTAATAGTAATTCCTGACACCACATTCAAGTGTCACTATTTTTCTAACCGCCAGATCACTGACACTATTAATAAGTGTCACTAAAAGTAATCAGTGACACTATTTTAGTATCACTAAAGGACATTATTTTAGTAGTGAATCAACCTTGCCTCCAGTTTCTAATGACTATATTTATAGCCATCTATCCAATATAAAAGTATACGTTGTAATAATGGCTAAAGGAATCAATATCTAATTGTCTTTTAAAGGTTGTAACTTGCCAGAAGCTAATGTCTAGTTCCAGTGGTAAAGAGTGGCTTTGTTAGGATTCAGATTCTGGTTTTGAGTTTTAATGGGTACGTCCAAGGGCGGATTCGCCAATGAAAAAAAAAAATCTTAATATTTGATTAAAATGGTATTTTTTTTTAATCTTGAGCAAACTTGAATTAATTGAATTCTGAATAAAATTAAATGTCTTAATCTCAATAATATTTATTTATTTTTGTTTCAATCTTTAATAATAAATATTAAGTTATTTATTTTTTTAAGACCTTATCTCACAATACTCCCTACTTTGATGAGCTGCTTCCTTAATAGATTTTGGAGAATCCCATTCCTTTTTCTTTATTTTATCTTGATTATTAGTTGCATTTGTATATTTTCTGATAATACATAGGTTTTGCATTTCTTACGGCAACTGAAGTGGTTAATTTACATCAACTCTTGATTCCAAATTATCAGTTACTTAGCTGCCTAAACAAGGAGTTTAATTACTCCATTGGTTCACTATAAATGGTTCCTGACAAAGTACCAAAAAATAAATTAATACCAACATCTTTATTTGCTTCAGCAAGAAGATATAGATTGGAATCACAATAAATTAAAAAAAAAAAAAAAACACACAACTGATTACTTAGTGCTGACTGCCGAGAAATCCTTTCAACCTTCATCATTTTCTAATTTCAAAAAGCGGAAGAAAGAATCAAAGTGTGCTCTGAGCCTCTGACCATATTGCCCACCAATCAAGTCCTTTATTCATTTAAATAATAGCATTGACACCTACGTTTTTTATTTATAAATTCAGGTGATTTATTAGCAACCGACTCACTTACTAAACCAACAGCCGCTAAAACATGTTCAATTATTGCAAAACAACAAAAGAACAAAAGAAATAGACAACTAACGAAAATTAAAACAGATAAGAAGAAGATTGGCCAACAAGATTTGCCTCCTGAGTTGACCCTTCCACACAAAAAAATATTAATCGAAAAAATGAGTAATCCACATGTTTTGGTACTGCCTGTTCCAGCACAAGGCCATGTAATTCCTTTACTTGAGTTTTCACAATGTTTGGCCACTCATGGCTTCAGAGTAACATTTGGGAACTCAATAGTATGAACGAAAGCGGTTTGAGATCATAGAAGGAAGGAATAATCTACAGAAGAAAATCCGTTTGGTTTCAATCCCAGATGGAATGGAACCGTGGGAAGACAGAAATAATTTGGGGAAGAAACTTGAAAAATTCTGTTATGCCGGGGAAGCTGAAGGTCATGTTGGATATTTAATCAAATATTGTTAGATCTTTAATCCAATATTGGGTTTAATGTGAATAATTATGTATTGCGAACTATCATATAAGACTAAGCCCAATTAAAAGTGATCAAGTACATGCTCGAGCATCATTAACCAACTCCGTACAAATTTCGATCATTTCAATCTGAACAATAATGCAAGTGATTTGGTTGCTTAGAATATACCAGGTACGGAACAAAAGAATCTATTTGGTAACCGATCGAATAAAAATAAAATAAAAAGAAATTCGATTTTTATTTTCTATTGATCTGTGAATAGTATTCAACTAGACTTTACAAGAATTTAAGGAAAATGAATGTCATAACACATAAAAAAGTAGAATTGAGATTGTTGTTCCTAGTTATAAAGATTTGTTATTGACGCGCCACGGCAATTGCACCTATCAAAGCAACTAACAGAATTATTGAAACGAGTTCAAATGGAAGAAAAAAGTCATTTTCGGTAATTTAGACTTTAATTTATCTAATAAGGTGTGAGTTTTTAATGTGTAGAGATCTAATGATATTTTAATTCTATGATGGATAGAATTATTAATACCTAGTGATAACATGATAAATTGTCTATATAAGTGGTGATAGTCCCTAGGTCATAAGTATTTTTTCTATTCTTTCTGATATTCCATTATTAGAAAGAGTACATAGAAAAATTAAAGGCCTCTTTAGTAAATACGTGTTAATCTAGAAGGCTAACCACCCTAAAGGATAATTTAGCTTTATGGATTCAGGTACGCTTCTGCATATTTAATTATTGATTCATGGTGATATAACATGAATGTTTTTGAGTTTTAAGGTGATGGATTTTATCAACAAAATTTAATTATTCTCACAAGTAGTACCAGAGCTTCTTCATATTGAACCATTGATAATCAAATTTATTTTTGATTAATGATAAAAGTTTTGGTGTTATTGAATATAATATTATTTAATTTGAGAATAAAATTATAGATTAAAATTATTAGATTTTTGGAAATTCTCATTTAATACAATTAGAAATTAAGAAAAATAAATTAAATTAAAAAAAACAATATTTGAAATTCAGATTTTTTGGGAAAATTTTTTGCAATCGATCTTTAAGGATTTATGTTATGGTCAGCGGGTGTCACTGCCACTACCGAAATTATAGTCATCGACCTGTGCTAACTTGGCCATGATGGATAGGAGTAGCAGCAGCTGACCACTGCGACAGAAGATGACAGTGACGGTGTTGTCGTTTAAAGTTGGCACAATTGCTACACCATTAGCAACATCACCATGCCGACAAGGGTAAAGAAAAGCTATGGCTTTGAGTGTTGGAGGAAGGTAAAGTGGAGGCCATGGCCATCGCCTAAAGGATGAAAAAAAAAGGGAGATAGGCTAGGCACGGCTATTAGGCCACGCCAGTAGCTAAGCCATGACCACTAGGCTATAGCATAAAGTTTAAGAGTAGTAGTCGTGGCTGCATAAGGAAGAAAAAGTGGCTGCCATGGCTGTTGCTTGTAGAAGAAGGAAAAGTAGTAGCTTGCTCGTTGTATGAAGAACATAACAATAATAATAATAAAAAAGGGCATTACTGTTTTCTGGTTAGGCCAGACGTGAACTTGGCCGCACGTTAGCAATCAAGTCGTGGCCATTGGGCTGTGGCAGCTTAGGTCCTGCTTAAGAAAGAAGAAGAAACAGCAAAAAAAAAAAAAAAACTGGTTAAGGTTAAATTAGGATGCGTTCTGGTCTACTAGAATCGGTTTGAACCTGATTTGAAATGGATTTGGGGATGGTCAGGATCCAGTTCGGGTCAACCCAAACCAGTCTAGCCCCAAACCAATCAATGGTACAGTTGACTTTGACCCATATTTAAAAAAAATATATTTAGGTAATATTTGGTACAATTTTGAATTCAAATATTAGTGTGTGTGTATGTCTGTATATATATATATATATATATATACATTTGAGATAAATTAATTGAAACAACATGTCACCAAAGTGAATTCTCTTATAGAAATTAATTTATTTTGGAATATAAACGGCTTATGTATATATAATTTTGGTAAATATCGATTGACCCAAAAGAAGGTCTATATTTGACAGAGTTACATATACACCAGTGGTTATAAACACGTGATGATTATTCAGTTTTACACGTGAACAATAAATCGGCCCAAAAGAAGGTCTTATTGTTAATGTTCAATTACTGCACATAGATATCACTTACAAGTTAATATTTTATCCAAAGATGAAATATTAATAGAGTTCCCAATATCTTGAGATGAGGTTTTACCTTTATTTGAATGTAATTTTGTTTGAAGACTAATAAGAGTTTGTTTTATTTGTTTGTTGTTCTTTAGATTCAATTATGTATACTGCTAATATTATTACCAACATTAATTCAATTTATATGCTAAATGGCTCAAACTTCAAGTCATGGCAAGAGAACCTTTTAATAGTTCTCTCAGTTATGGATCTTGACCTTGCGTTAATGGTTGATTCTCCCTTAACTCTTACAGATGCGAGTACTTCTGATGATAAAAAGGATTTGGAAAGGTGGGAGAAATCAAATTGCATGTATATCATGATCATAAAGAAGGCCTGAAAGCATTCAGGGGCTCAATATCTGACTAGATAACTATCACTGAGGAGTTCCTTGAGGATATTGAAAAGAGGTTTGTCAAGAATGAAAGGGTTGAAATAGGGACACTCTTGATAAATCTAATTTCAATGAGGTATACAGACAAAGACAGTATTAAAGAATACATTATGGAGAGCTTATAAGCTAAGAGCACTTAAGCTTGAACTCTTTAAGGACTTGCTAGTGAATTTTGTTTTAATATCCTTACCACCATAGTTTAACTAGTTTAAGGTGAGCTATAATTGTCAAAAAGAGACTTGGTCTTTGAATGAGCTTATATCACAATGTGTTTAAAAAGAAGATAGGCTGCAAAAAAAGTAAAGCAGAAAGTACTCATATAGCCTTTATCTCTAAGGGCAAGGACAAGGGCAAAAATAGGAAGAAGGATAAAGAAGCTGCAAATACAATACCTCAAAAGAAACAACAAAAGAAACCAGATGATCTGGAAGATACTGGTTGTTTCTTCTGTAGAGTTGAAGGACATAAAAAAAAAGCATTGCAACAACTATCATGCATGGCGTGCTAAGAAATGTATGCTTTTTAATTTGTTTTTTTTTTAAGGTTAATTTAACTTTAGTGCCTAGACATATATTGTAGATAGATTCTGGTGCAACTACTCACATCAATGTGTCTATGTAGGGTTATCTGAATTACCGAAAGCTAAGTAATGGTGAAAGATACATTTATATGGGTGATGGAAATACAATTGGAGTTGAAGTAATAGGAAAATTTAGATTATTATTAAAGATTGAATTTTATTTGGATCTTTATAAAACATTTATTGTACAGCTCTTTAGACAGAATTTGATTTTCATTTCTGCTTTGGACAAATCTAGTTATTCTTATTTATTTCAAAAAATTAAAAATTGTTTCAGATCTAAAATTGGTTGGTTTTGGTTCTTTGTTAGATAATGATAATCTTTATTTAATTGATACGATTACTTTATTTAATGAATCTCTGCAATTGAGTATGTGAGGTATAAAGAGAAATTAACCAGTGAGAATTTGGCTACATTATGGCATAAGAGATTAGGTTATATCTTCAGATAGAAAATAGAGAGACTTATGTCAAACCAAACTCATGACCTTTTAGATTTTACAGATTTTGATGTTTTTGTTAATTGTATAAAGGGGAAACAATCTAATAAAAGGAAATTTGAAGCCAACAAGACTTCGAATGTCTTAAAACTCATATATACATACATTTGTGGGTCATTCCTTATGGCTGCTTGGAGTGGTCAACAATATTTTATGATGTTCATCGACGATTTTTCTAGATATGACTAAATATATCTCCTTTATGAAAAATCACAGTCCTTAGATATGTTCAAAAATTTTAAGTTTAAAGTTAAGAATCAACTCAACAAAAGAGTCAAAAATGTCATATTTGACAATGGTGGTGAGTACTATGGTAGATACGACGGTTCCGATGAACAACATTTAGGACCATTTGCTAAGTTCCCAGAGGAATGCGTTATTATCCTATAGTACGCTATGCTAGGCTTGTCCACTATGAATGTATTGCTGAAAGATGAAATAAGATGCTTAAAGACATGATGAGGAGTATAATTTTTCACTCTACTTTACTTAAATCACTTTGGGGACAAGTAATTAAGACTACAACATATATCCTAAACATGGTTCCAACTAAATTAACTACCAAAATCCCTTACAAATTTTAGACAGGCAAGAAGCTTAGTTTAAAAGCATTTGCATGTTTGGGGATGTCCACCTGAAGCAAGGCCTTATAGGCCTAATAAGAAGAAACTAGAGTTCAGGACGATAAGTTGCTATTTTATTAGATGCTCTGAATGATCCAAGGGGTACAAGTTTTATGATCCCACGACTAAATCGATTTTCAAGTCAAGAAATGCATGGTTTTTTGAGAATGTCTAGTGTGCAGGGGGAGATACAGTTAAAGACTTTGTCTTTGAAGAGTAATATATTAATATATTAATATTCCCATAGCTATTATTGGCATTGATCAGGGTCTCATTCATTTCTTTCTTAAAGACACATTAGATCAAGACAATGTTGAAGAAGCCCTCATACTAGAAATTATTTCAGAAGAATAAACTCTATCACCTTAAGAACTCATGCCAATAAGGAGATCCACTAGAGAAAGGAGAAGTGCAGTGTTAGATGACTACGTTATATTTGTTATATTTGTTCAAGAATATGAGGTAAACATTAGAGTAATGGAAGATGATCCAATTAATTTCCATCAGGCCATGGAAAGTTCTACTTTTAGAAATTGCTAGAAGGTGAGAAACCTATTAGTTGCAAATGGATATTTAAGACTAAGAGGAATTCAAAAGGGGATATGAAGAGATATACAGTTCGTATTATCATAAAGGACTTTACACAGAAAGAAGGTAACGATTATTTGAAAGACTTTTTGAGGATTATAGTGGCATTGGTAGCACATTTCACTCTTGAGTTACATCAGATGGACGTGAAGACAATATTTTTCAATGGTGACATTGATGAGACGATTTATAAGGTGTAACCAAAAAAATTTGAGTCAGGAGACCCAAAGAATATAATTTACAAACTTAAGAAATACATCTATGGGCTCAAGCATGCATATCGACAATGGTATTTCAAGTTTTATCAAGTGATCATCTCGTTTAGTATTAAGATGAATTTGGTCAATGATTACATATACCATAAGTTTTGTGGGAGTAAGTATGTTTTTCTAGTTTTATATGTTGATGACATTTTGATTGCCAGCAACGATATAGGCTTACTGCATAACACTAAGAGATTTCTAGCTAAACATTTTGAGATGAAATATTTTAATGACGCCTCTTTTGTATTAGGCATACAGATACACTAGGATTGCTCCTGAAGTATTCTTTGATTATCATAAAAGAGTTATATAAAAAGGTTCTTAAGAGATATAACATACAAGATTTTAAACTTATTGTTGCCCCTATGGCTAAGGGAGACAAGTTTAGTCTCAATCAGTGCCCTAGAAATGATTTTAATGAAAAGGAGATACAGAAGATTCCTTATGCATTAGTAGTAGGAAGTCTAATGTAAGCTCAAGTTGTATGTGACCAGATATTGCGTAAATTATTGGGATGATAGGAAGATATTTAAGTAATCTAGGAGTAGACCATTGGAAGGTAGCCAAACGAGTCTTACGACACTTACAAAGAATAAAAGACTACATGCTCACGTATTGGAGATCAGATCAGATTGAGATCATTGCGTATATTGACTCTGATTTTGCTGGATGCTAAGATAGTATGAAATCCACGATGGGTTATATCTATATACTAGTAGGAGGCGCTGTTTCTTGGAAGAGTGTTAAACAGTCTCTTATACCCTATTCTACGATGGCAGCAGGGTTTATAGCATATTATAAGGCATCCAATCACATAATGTGGATGCGAAATTTTGTCATGGGGTTGAGCATAATAAATGGTATAGATAGGCCACTAAGATTATTTTGTGACAATAAGTCAGCAATGTTATATTCCAATAACAACAGGGGCTCGATGAGGTTGAAGTACATAGACATCAAGTTCCTAATTATTAAAGAAAGAGTTCAGAGTGGACAGTTGTCTAAAGAGGACCTCGACACAAACTCCATGATTGTAAATTTGCTTCCTAAGGGATTGTCTCCTAAATGTTTCATGAGCACACTGCTCGTATAAGTGTCATATCATTTAAGGATATTTAGTTTTAGAGAGAGTCTATAATTTTATATGCTTGTATGATATAGACATTTTTCAGTTATTTCACTTTATGGTTATTTAAGGTTAATAAAGTTTTGGTTTATTTATATTCTAATTTTGGTGCGTTTTGATCTCACTAAAGTTTAAGGTGGACTAGTTGAAAATATACATGTTAAGATCACATTATATGAAATTTTCATGTTATATATCCATATCATAATCCATGGAATTCAGTTGTATTAACATTATGAATATTGATGGGTTGAGTTACGATAGTTGTAACAAAGGCTGCTTTGATTCTATGTTTATATTATTGATGGACCGGATTGATTACAGATACAGTTTGATAATGACAGTAAGGTTGAGCCCATATGGTTATTTTTAAAAAAGAATACAGCCCAAGTGGGAGATTGTTGAATATTTAATCCAATATTGTTGGATCCTTAATCCAACATTAAGTTTATATGTGAATAATTATGTATTGCGAATTGTTATATAAGGTTAAGTCTAATTAAAAGTGATCTAATTAGATTTTTGGTAATTTGAGCTTTAATATATATAATAAGGTATGAATTTTTAATGTGTAGAGATTTAATAATATTCTAATTCTATCATTAGCATAATAAGGGATATCTAGTTACAACAAGATAAGTTGTATAAATAATTATGGTCCCCAGTGTTATACGTATTTTTTCTAGAATCCCATCATCAGAAAGAGTATATAAAGAAACTAAAGGTTCTCTAGGATATACGTGTTGATCTGGAAGGCCAACCATCTTAGAGGACAATTTTTTTTTTTAAACAACCCCTATAGGGGCTCGAACCTTGCTCTCAACATTGTGAGTGTAATGGCTCTCCCACTAGGCTATAAGCCCATTGGTTTCTTAGAGGACAATTCAGCATTATGGATTAAAGTATGTTTCCGTGTATTTAATTAATGATTCTTGGTGATATAATATGGATGTTCCTGAGTTTTAGGGTGATGGATTTCACCAACAAAATTTAATTATTCTAACAGCTCATAGAAGATCAACTGAACATAAGATGGAAAGATCGATTGTTTCATTGCAGAAGCGTACATGGGTTTGAGTATGCATATAGCAGAAAAGATGAAATTAAGACGGGCTGTGGTTTGGCCTTCATCAGCTGCCTCAGCGGCCTTGTGTTTCAGTATCCCTGAGCCGATAGATGATGTAGTCATTAGTCGTAATGGGAATTATCAGATTCTTTGTCACTAGTTGTTTAATTTTGTCCCTGAGAAGATTTTTTAAGCTTGTCAATCTCAGTTAATGTAATGGAATAATACAACACGTACGCACAGAGAATATATAGATTCAAACATAAACATAACAAAAGTCATGCATGTTAGCATAATTGAAGAAATACAAAAGTCATTCGAAATTTTGAAGTTAATTGTTTACTTTTCTTAAGTGCTCTCTTGAATGAACAACCATGAGTTGGTTACACTTAATTATGTGATAACTTTTTTTGATGTTGTTTTTCTGCGTGCCTTCAAATAGTGTCGAAACCTTCTGCTTGTGGCGAGCTCGAGCTCGAGCAGGTTTGCTTTCCAATTTTGATTCCTCCATCTTTACCGGAACAGAAGTCTCCCGGACTTGTACTCACAGAAAACAGGGTCAGGGGTCGCCGGGTATTGTTCAGGTGAAAACCCTCCGACGCTCAAGTCAGTAATCGGGTTGTTCTTTTTGTATCCCTCTTAGTTAGAGAGACCGAAAGAATAAAAGGGATATTTTTTCCCTCCTTTCGTAATAATAAATCTCTCGAAAAAATCAAAGTGGAGAAGGGGAAGAAGAAGAAGAAGAACCTGTATAAAATTTTGGAACCCCTGCAACTTACCCGTCCGTTTTCTTTTATTCTCCATTTTTCCTGCCCTTTCTCTCTGAGACCATCCATTCCCGCGTTAGTCGTGTTTGGGTCCCTCTGACAGCCGGGATTAGCGTGATATTCCCTGGGGATGTGCGACTGTCTGGTGGGCATGGTTCACATGGCCAGATCATTATGTTGGGTGTGTGTGCAAGGAATGATGACACTGTGGGGGAGCGTGCCGGCCATCGGTAACAGTAATGACACCATGCCACGCGGGGCATTAATCAGGCATCGAAAGCTATGCCGAGTCTCTGGAGGAACGGGTCGGACTATCCCGAACCAGCTGTATCTGGGTCTTGCATTTCCTCTGTGCTATGACTGGCGTGATTAAGTTGTGCTCAAAGGACTTGAAGACCCCGAGTAGAAAAGCGAGCTCGGGTCTCGACCCGCCTTTGAGCTACTCGACCCTGACTAGCTTAGACGAGCTGGGCCTTGAAGACCTCGAGCGAGCAAAAGGGCTCGGGGCTCGGCCAGTCCTGGACTTCTCGACCTTGACCAGCTTTGACGCCTAGTGAGACTGCCTTCGTGCCAGCGGTCAAGTCTTCTACTCGAGCTGGATTGACCTCAGGGTGTTTTATTCGAGCTGGAGTGGCCTCGGGGAGACCTGCCCAATATTAAAGAAACACCAGTCCCCAGTTTCTAGTCTTTGGAGTGAAACGAGATAAGACTGGAAACTTTTAGTAATGGGCTGGCTTCTTGGCCTTTTCCATTTTCCCGTGTTTTTCAGCTGTCTGCCGCTTCCATCATTTCACATTTAATGTGGGACACGTGGATGGATCCTAGCCGTGGGTTCGAATTTTGAAGAGACGTTACTCGAACGGTCGCCTCCCTCGAGACGCGTGCCGTCAGCTGAAGAGACACACTTTTCCTTTTTAAAAACCCTCAATTAATTCACTGTGCTTCCTATTGCTCATTTTTACTTAGACCCAAAAATTAATCCGCTTGCAAGTGTTTTTACATCTTCCTCTTCTGCGTTAGAGCGATTTCTTACCGTATAAACCTCTCTTTTTACTCAGGTATAAACCTCTCTCTTTTCTTTTATCTCCGTTCTGTTCTTCCTTCATCTGGGTTTTTGATTCCAACCGAGTAGACTGTAACTCTAGGAAACAATGTCGAATAACCAACAACCCCATGGGATGTCATTTGAGGAATCGTCCTCCTCAAGTGACGTAGAACCCCTTAGTATAATCCCGGTGAGAGATTCCAGTTTGGAAGGGGCATTGGCTGCGGCAGAGACCCAGCTGCATCGGGGGGAAAGGGTCAGCCAACGGTCGGAGGGTAGGGGGTACCCCATTGACCTCATGAAGTGTGAAACCACACACTCGGACCTAGTTAGGCTTAGGGACACCTACCACATACCAGACAATGTGGATTTGCGGATGCCGGGCAAGGGTGACATCCCCAGTCGTCCCCCTCAAGGGTATACCACCTTTCATATGGAGTGCTTTAAATGGGGGGTCAGGCTGCCTCTCTAGCCTTATTTTGCCCTGGTTTTGTCCAGATTTTGGTTGGCTCCGGGACAACTGAATCCAAATGGGTGGAGGGTTCTTTCTGGGCTCTACGTACTGTGGAGATGGTGCAACTTGGGCGAGCCTTCGGTAGAGGAAATAAAGCATCTCTACCAGTTGAAGTGCAGCCCGAAGGATGCTGGTTGGTACTACCTCACCTCCAGCATGACAGGTAAGAAGCCCATAACTGATCTCCCCACTTCTGGTGGCAACTGGAAGGGTAAATTTTTCTTTGTTAGGGGAGAATGGGGGCATGCTGCACCTCTCTCCGAGGGGATCCCTCCGGTTCCATGACATTTTTGCACTCCAAGTCGTTCACTTGTCCAGTGAATTTTTATTTTAGTTCCTCTGCCCGCATTTATTCTTACTATTTTGCTCTAGTGGTTCCTGCAGTATCTTGGGGTACCTCTTACATAATTGGGGAAGAGCTCCGAGCACACGTTAACACAGCCCTTGACAATGTGAGCTCGTGGAAGGAGCTACTTACAGCCCAACATTTTGTAGAGTTTGGCTTGGTGTCAGAGGAAGGGATGAGGGGGGTGCTCGATATGATGCAGAGGCTAGTAAGGACCTCAGGAGACGTGAGCAGCTCTATTGCGAAAAGGCCCCGAGCCGATGCCCCCGTTTCACCAGTTTGAGCCGCCCCTCTTGCTCAGAGGTAGAGCGAGCAGAAGAAGGTCCACCTCGCAGGCCCCCGAGGACTGTACTCTCAGCCCGGCCTTTCTGATGATGGGATCGGCCCGGCCGTGTCGAACCCTACGTCAAGGACTTTGCCGGGCAGATGAAGGATAGGTTCCTGGATGGCCTGGAGTCCTATGGTGACGAGGAGCTAGTTGGTACTTTCCACCGCGTCTCTTCTCGTGTTGCTGCCGCTGCCACCAGATTCAGGACCAGGACTCAAGATTCGCAGCGGAAGCTTCGAGCAGAGATTCAGAGCTTGAAGCAGAGTCTCGAGTAGAAGGATGAGGAGAACACGAAGCTTCGAGAGGAGATTTCCACATTCAAAGAGAAGGCAGCAATGTCAGACTCGCGGGCTCTTCAGTTCGAGAGGGAGCTGACACTTGTCCAGGAAGAGCTACTCCATGCTTGGAAGGACTTGGACGTGCAAAGGTACTCCCTCGAGAAGTCCATGGAGGATGTTGTTTCTCGCCTCTAGAAGAAGGTGGAGTCTTTGGAGACCAGGCTCACGACCGAGTACAATGAAGGGGTGGCTTTTAGCTACAACTGCCTCGTGTATGCCTTGCGTAAGGAGCATCCAGAGGTGGACCTGAATAAAGTCGAGGCAGGTGTTGCGGAGTACATGCACGAGCATGATATCCTAATTCAAGGGTCGAGAGCCTCCCCATCTGAGATCCCTACCGATCCTAGAGAAGCTGTTCTTGCTGCTGCTCCTCCTCCTGCTACTGCTACTGACACCCCTGCTCCTCTTGCTGCTGCTGATACTCCTGCTGCTGCTGCCGATACTCCTCCTGCTGCCCCTGCAGATGCCCCTGCTAGCCTTAATCCTCCAAAAGCTTGATTTGCTATCTTTTTTTTTTTTGTAATTGTAATCTTCAATGAATGAATAAAGAGCATACTTTGAGCAACTTGCTTCTGAGTCTGTGTGTATAAACTTGCGTTTTACATTTATGTATGAGATTGACTTCGTGCACTTCCCAAGTAAAAATTTTATAAGTGTTGGGCCTTTATTTTTTCTCCCCCAAGTCATTACTTGCTCGTATCATCTTTTGACTTATGTGTGGCAAAGCCTTGCCTTGAGTTAGGCTGAAAGCTTTATGTTTATCTTGTGAGCTTGGTCCATTCGAGCCAATGTTTGGCTTGTGCTCTGCAGTTGTTCATTTTGCGAGCCCATTTCGCTCGAGCCTGATATTGGCTCATGTTTAACTTTTGCGTTTTCTCCTCGAGCTTTTCTTGCTCGAGCCTGCGATTAGATGACGCTTGGCATCATCCCGCCTTAATGTAGGCTTTGGGACTTCTGGCCTTTGCGTTCTTCTTTGCGAGCTTCTCTTCCTCGAGCCTGCAATTGGCTCACGCTAGGCACCGTCCCGCCTTAAGTTAGGCTTTGGGACTTCTGGCCTTTGCATTCTTCTTTGCGAGCTTCTCTTGCTCGAGACTGCAATTGGCTTACGCTTGGCACCGTCCCGCCTTAAGCTAGGCTGTAGGACTTCTGGCCTTTGCATTCTTCTTTGCGAGCTTATCCTGCTCGAGCCTGCAATTAGTTCACGCTTGGCACCGTCCCGCCTTAAGCTAGGCTGTAGGACTTCTGGCCTTCGCGTTCTTCTTTGCGAGCTTCTCTTGTTTGAGCCTGCAATTGGCTCACGCTTGGCACCGTCTCGTCTTGAGCTAGGCTCTGGGACTTTTGGCCTTCGCGTTCTTCTTTGCGAGCTTCTCTTGTTCGAGCCTTCAATTGGCTCACGCTTGGCACCGTCTCGCCTCAAGCTGGGCTTTGGGACTTCTGGCCTTCACGTTCTTCTTTGCGAGCTTCTCTTGCTCGAGCCTTCAATTGGCTCACGCTTGGCGCCGTCCCACCTTAAGCTAGGCTTTGGGACTTCCGGCCTTCGCGTTTTCTTCGAGAGCTTGTTGGCTTCAACTTGAATTAATATTACAAATACTTTTCTTACTTTTACACACGCTCAAGTTTCTACACCTCCCCACTTAGGAAGGAATTGGACATTAATTCTTACAACACAAGGAAACTTACTGGAATTATTTCATCAGGAGTTGTGCGTTCCATGACCTCTTGACCTCTCGTCCATCCGGATGAGTTAGCCGGTATGCTCGTCCGGCTATTTGAGTGACTCGATAAGGACCTTCCCAATTCGGCCCTAAAACACCTTGCCTGGGGTCCTTCGTGTTCTAATTGACTTTTCTGAGTACACAATCCCCCACTTAAAACCGACGGATGTGCACATTCCGGTTGTAATAGCGAGCCACTTTCTGCTGGTACTCTGCGATCCTTACAGAGACCTTTTCCCTCTTCTCCTCTAGCAAGTCCAAGACTACATACATTTGCTCATTGTTTTGCTCCGCATTGAAGCGCTTTGTTCGGTGTGTCCCCATTCCTACTTCAGAAGGAACCACTGCCTCATGCCCAAATGCCAAGGAGAATGGGGTCTCTCCTGTGGCTGTTTTGTGTGTGGTTCTGTAAGCCCACAAGATGCCAGGCAGCTCGTCCACCCAAGCTCCCTTCTGCTCACCGAGTCTGGTCTTCAGGAGACGTTTTATAGTCTTGTTCGCGGCCTCCACTTGTCCATTGGTCTGCGGGTGTGAAGGAGAACAAAACTTCAACTCTATACCCAGGTTTTGGCAGAAGTCTCTGAACTTATTGTTGTCAAACTGTCTCCCGTTGTTTGTGACCAATGCATGTGGAATTCCATACTTGCAAATCACATTTTTCCAAATGAAGTCAGTGGTTTTACCTTCTATGATACTGCTCAAGGCTCCCACTTCGACCCATTTGGTGAAATAATCGATTGCTACTATAGCGTGAGTAGCAGATGCCTTCCCCTTAGGCAACGACCCGATCAAGTCGATCCCCCATTGAGCAAATGGCCACGGTGAATTCATCACTATGAGGTTCTCTGGAGGCTGAGTCATATAGTTGGCAAAGCTTTGGCAACTCCTGCAGCTCTTGGTCTTCTTTTGTGCATCTTGGTGCATGTAGGGCCAAAAGTATCCTTGCCTCAAGGCCTTGAAAGCCAAAGACCTCGCGCTTGAGTAGTTTCCACAAATCCCTTCGTGTATCTCTCGGAGGACATAATCAGCTTCCTTCTGGTCTAAACACCGCAACAGTGGGAGAGTGTATCCCCGTCTGTACAGGACCCCATCGATCAAAGTGTACCTGGCCGCTTTACACTTCAGCTTCCTTGTTTGCTTCTTATCAGCAGGCAGCACTCCTTCCTTGAGGTAAGAGACGATTGGTTCCATCCAAGTGTTGCTCGATGATAAACTCATCACCTCATCCTCCTACTCGATGCTCGATGGGATGGATTTTGGTATCTTGGGGTTGGATGTGGCGGCCATGCGAGCTATCATATCAGCTCAAAAATTCCTTTCCATTGCAATTTGCTCCACTTCGACTGCTCGGAAGCTCTTTATTAGCTGCTTCACCTTCCGCAGGTAAGCTTCCATCTTCTCGCCCTTTGCTTGGAAGCTTTCGTCGAGGTGGTTTGCCATCAGCTGCGAATCTGTTCGAAGCTTTACCTCTTCCACTTTCACAGCCGAGGCGAGCTTCAATCTTGCAATTACAGCTTCATACTCGGCCTGGTTGTTGGTGACTTCGAATTCCAGCTTAACGGTATATTGCATCTTTGCCGCTTCAGGACTGAGGAGCACAACTCCTGCCTTGCTCCCTGATCCCCACAGGACCCATCTACCGTGACTATCCACGCGCTGGTCGAGGCTGAAGAGTCTGGTGGGTGCTCGCTCTTCGTCTCTTCATTCCTTGCAGTGCACTCGACCACGAAATCAGCTAAGGACTGAGCTTTTATGGTTGTTCAGGGTTGGTAGCTGATGTCGAACTCGCTGAGCTCTACCGACCATTTTACCAACCTTCTAGAGGTCTGAGTGATTGGTTTGTTAACACTGTCACCGAGTGTGCTTGGAAGTATGGCCTCAGCTTTCTAGCTGCCGTCACCAGGGCCAATGCCCATCTTTCCATTGGTGGGTATCAAGTTTCAGCCCCCAAATCCTGCAAATGCCCATCTTTCCATTGCGTAAGGGCCAATGCCCATCGTTTGCTCGAAGCTCGCGCCTGTAATTCCCAAATCCTCAAGTGTGGACTTGAAAAGAATGTCCACTGAGCTTCCCGAGTCAACCAGTATTCGATCGACTTCCTTATTGGCAACGTTCGCCTTTACGACCAAAGCATCCTCATGGGGGTACAATACTCCCTCCTCGTCTTCCTCTGTCCACATGATGGGCACCTGCAGAACCTTGGCCTTTTTGGCAGCGGGGTGCAGCGAACAGGACTTCTCTACCAGCTGCACTGTATCTACAATAATTTTTTCGAGCCCTATTCGAGTTCCCTGCCATAAAGGGTCCTCCTGATATTACTCTTGTAGCTGGTGGCTCCATTTCCATGTCATAGGCTTGGTCATCCTCCTCTGGTTGCTGCTCGACCACTGGATGTCCTCCTTCAATGAACTCATCCAAATATCGATTTCTAACCATATCTTCTACCTGGTTCTTTAAATCTCAGCACTGTGATGTTGAGTGGCCGTGGTCACCGTGGAAGCCCCTATCTCGTTTACCAGCCAGTTTAGTCATCGGTGTTGGGGGGCTCAACAGTCCTTGCTCCTCTGCCACTTGAAGTATCTCTTCGAGAGACACCTTCAACTTCGTGTATTGGCCGTAGGCGGGGCTCTGCTCCACCACCTGGATCGCCCGATCTCTTGGGAAACTCCTCGGTGGGGGTGGTAGCGGACGGTCCGCTTTGTTGTGGTCCAACGCAGGTCTGCTTAGTGGTTGGTTGCGGGATGAGCGGTAATCATGATGCCTGTACTCCCTGTGATCCTGGCCTGGAGACCTGCGGGGTGGCACGGGAATCATCCGCGGCTGGGGAGCTCTCTGGTAAAGGTTGTAGGGAGGAACCCGGTCCTTCATTGCTTTTAAAGCCAACGTCCCTCGGGCAAGACCTCCGTTTTCCTTCCTCTTCGTTCCACTGCCCTATTCACTTCTCAACTTCGCAGCTTTTTCCTCTTCAATGACCATGTCCATTTTCACCTGCTCATACGCATCTGAATATGAACGGATCGAAGAGCTTCGTAAGTTGTACCACGGTCTCCCCATTCTGACTCCGTCTTTCAACCCCCTCAACGCTTGGGGATGATTAAATGCACCAAGATCTAGAACCAATCTGTGGTACCTTTTGGCAAACTCCCGAAGGGATTCTCCCTCCTTCTGCCTTATCTCCAACAACTCCATCATATCATCTTTGGGGGTTACCGTACCTCGAAACTGCTCTGCAAACTCTCTGAACATCTGCTCAATGTGCACACTCTTTTGGGCGGGAGGTTGGTGATGTCTCTTGCAAATGCTGGCGGGACTCCCTTTCCTCCATGTTCGTTTCCTCTCTCCCAGCTACATTTGGTGTTCTCAGTCTCTGGACTTTGTCCCCAACCTACTCCCTGACGGGGGCATTCCCACGGCTGGACTCAGGGACGTCGTTACATGCTTTCCTCTGTCCTTCCCTGAGCTATTGTAAGATGGACGTCAACGTTTCCATCTGCTTCTCCATCCGATCCATCCTCTCCTGGATCTCTCTGTTCTGAGCCTTATTAGCCACCTCCCTCAAAGTCACCGATTCCTCTGGACTTACTCCTCTTCTGCTGTTTCCTCTCATTGTTGCGTTGTGTCTTCTAAATGTGTTGAGAAATCAGGCTTTTTTATCTGATCCCCACAGACGGCGCCAAAATGTTGATGCTGTTTTTCTGCGTGCCCTCAAATAGTGTCGAAACCTTCTGCTCGCGGCGAGCTCGAGCTCGAGCAGGTCTGCTTTCCAATTTCGATTCCTCCATCTTGAGCGGAACGGAAGTCTCCCGGACCTGTACTCACAGAAAATAGGGTCAGGGGTCGCCGGGTATTGTTCCAACGAAAACCCTCCGATGCTCAAGTTAGTAATCGGGTTGTTCTTTTTGTATACCTCTTAGTTAAAGAGACCAAAAGAATGGAAGGGGTATTTTTGCCCTCCTTTCGTAATAATAAATCTCTCGAAAAATCAAAGTGGAGAAGGGGAAGAAGAAGAAGAAGAACCTTTATAAAATTTCGGAACCCCTGCAACTTACCCGTCCGTTTTCTTTTATTCTCCATTTTTCCTGCCCTTTCTCTCTGAGACCATCCATTCCCGCGTTAGTCGTGTTTGGGTCCCTCTGACAGCCGGGATTAGCGTGATATTCCCTGGGGATGTGCGACTGTCTGGTGGGCATGGTTCACATGGTCAAATCATTATGTCGGGCGTGTGTGCAAAGAATGATGACACTGTAGGGGCGCGTGCCGGCCATCAGTAACAGTAACGACACCATGCCGCATGGGTCATTAATCAGGCATCGAAAGCTATGCCGAGTCTCTGGAGAAACGGGTCGGACTATCCCGAACCTGCTGTATCTGGGTCTTGCATTTCCTCTATGCTATGACCGTCGAAGCTGGTCAGGGTCGAGGAGCTCAAAGGCTGGTCGAGACCCGAGCTCACTTTTCTGCTCGGGGTCTTCAAGTCCTCAATTGATCGATTAAACGTTGTTCTAGATCATAATTCATCCCAAAATGCATTCTTCAACAAGTTATAGATTGCCACTGTTTATGATAAATTAACTGGCTTATATTATGTCAATTGTGAACATGTTTAATGGGTGAATTGTTTGCTGCTTGATGCATGGAATTTGCAATATCTATATGTATAGTACCTAGAGATGAGAGAGGAAGTTCTTTGTAAGTTTATGATAATCACATACATTTTATTTGGCGTAATTATTATAAGTAAAAGCTACAACATTATATATCCAGATTTAATCCTATTTTAGATTTTAATAGAGTGGACAAATTTATTACTGTTTGTTAACTGATCAATATTTTGTTGAATGCATTCAAGGTGTTGTTTGGAAAATTTGATTCTGATTTTTAGTGTGTTCTTTTATGCACTTAAGGCAATTTAGTGCCAACCAGAATTATTATAGTTGTTGAATGTAGAAATGGAAGGTGTATCTGGAGCCATTGTTGAATGCTAAAGTAATATTAAGTGAAGTAAAATAATTATTCTGAAGTATCAACTTGTTAGGCAACTTCGGTAATTATTTCTTACTATAGTGATACTCTTTATTTGCATTAGATACATTATTTTTTTGTTAATTATAACAGATTTAAAAATACATCTATACATTTTGTTGCTTTATTTTTTAAGTTCAAGGGCTATAATGAGTACACTATAGATGATATTTCACAACTTCGTTATGAGTTGGCCACGTATGTTGCGGAGTTATTTGTATCATACAATAATCAGGTAAAATTATAATTGTAATTTTGCTTGTAAATATTTTAGAATCGATTTGTGTAACATACTAGCTAATTGATTATATATGCTGCACTAGTAGGTGAGGAAGGTAAAGGGAAAAAAGAAGGTCAAAGAGTAGATGTACTCAGGATAATTGATTGATTTCTGCAAACTGTCGCTATGTTGTTTTCAAACTATATTTAGAATATTTTTTTTATTATTATATTTGTATTAATGTTTGATTTATACTTATTTAAATTTTATTGTTTAAATTTTATTAGGATTCTTATATTTAATTATTCACTTTAGTAATTAGCTTACTTTTAATTTTTCTTTGAACAACATCATTTGATTGGCAAAACTAAAATAACAATAAAAACAGTAAGGTAATATAAAAAATGCCAAAATATAAATAAATTTAAAAGTCATTAACACTAAAAAAATGTATTAGTTCCATTAAAGTGATTGTACTAATGATATTATAGTAATAGTAATTACTGACACTAAGGTATTAGTATTTATTTTCTATCATGTTATATTTGTGAGTATAAAAACAAACTATTGACATGTAATAATTTTAGTAAATATTGTCACTAGCAAATCATAATATTCGTAATACTATAGTTAGATGAATTTTATTAGTGATATTACAGTGAAATGAACTTTTGACACATAATAATTATTAGTAACATCTATCATCATAGTATCATAAAAGTTGTAATATTGTAATAATAGTAATCCCTGACACTACTTACAAGTGTCACTATTTTTTTAACTGCTAGATTATTGATACTATTAACATGTGTCACTAAAAGTAATTACTGACACTAAAATAATATAAGTAAAACTATTTTTCTAGTAGTGAAACTCTTTTTATTGCTTTCTTTCTTTCTTAATTGAAAAATGAATTACATTAGTATTTATATTACTCTACATACAGAGGATGAGTAAGACAAAATTATATAACAAGCTACACTACTGGAAAACAGAATAAAAAGCTTGCTTTATAACAAACTTGTTGAGCTGGTATTCCCTTAACTAACTCTGCTTATGTGTGCTTGATTCACATGTGACTACGCGCCACTCTCATAGATGTAAAGTGTGCTTCCATAACATATTGTACATTAAGAAGCCATAATTGCCTTTAGTTATTGAGAAGTAGCAAGCTGCATGCTTCATCAATGGAAACTGCATGCTTCAACAATGGAAACTGCCTGCTTCAAATCTTAAAGCAAGGGCGCTGGAACTCGCAAGGAATGAACAGTATTAGAGAAGCGGTTCATCTAACAAGAAACTTCAGAATTTCCTTGAATGGATCAAACCATAGCAATTTTTAATTATCTGATCGAGATCTTCTCCTAATCTTTCCTAAAGTTAATTTGTAGGGAACTGTAATGAAAAAAGTTAGTCTACTCTTTAACTTTCTTTAATAAATACAAAAAACTCACTGTTTTGTGGCGGATTAGATAATATTCTAAAACTATCTAAACTAACAACAGCCGTTAACTCTTTTTTTTTCACTTGCTTTTCTTGCCACAAATTTAAAGCCTTCTCATCAATCATCGTATTGTTTCCAGTCTAAATCATCCAAGCATGCATTCTGATGCACTCTCATCTTGTACAAACCCAAGGTAGAAAAAAAAACTGAACCGAAGAGTAAAATAAGTATTGAAACAAAACCGGACAATATTACCATACAAACAATCAAGACAAAATGATTCACGATCTCTATGTAACAGGTCGATATTTAGGAAAGCATGTAATGTAATACGCAGCGATCAATAACGTACACAAGATAATGCTTGCATACTTATGTATTGCACTTGTTATTATCATATTCTATTAGATAAAAAGCTTAAAGAGAATAGACAAACAACACAAGGCATGAAGGATGCTTTCTTAATTCCAGCATGCTTGCATTACATTCTACATTTTTATTTGTACATCACATTTTGTACTTTAGTGACAGCTATTACATCAATTGATAATTGGCTCAGATTTATTCCCTAACAGGACAATGGCTCAGACTTTGAAGCCCTTGCTTAATGCTAGCTCTTCCCTGTTCAGCACCTGCCTCACCTTTAAATTTCTGAGAAATAAGGCCAACACATGAAAGCTTAAATCAATATAGCTGCAGACATCATCCCAGGCTTACTCCTATCCTCCAAGTCCAATGATTCCAGCCCATCCAGGATTGAAACAATGAAATGAATTTGATCCTCCTTCACGGACATTGCATTCTTGACATGCTTGTGATTATATTATGTTTATTCTAAGTTCACAAATGTAATCCTGAAATCTTGTACGTTTTGCCGAACACTGTGAAAGGTCCATTCGAGGATACAATTACATGGGCGCCTTGAGATGGATGTATAGGTAAGAGACGACCATAATAAGTGGATTGGCTATTCTAATCTTTGCTTTTAGGCTATGCAATTTCAAGTAACTACACTTTTATTGGAAGTCTACTTGGAGTGAGCCAAAACCTCCATAAGAGAGAGATTAATAAAAGAAACATTCTGGGATTAATTTATCCAAAATTAAATTTTACAGGATGCAGAATTATCTGATTGAAAAAAAAAATTAATGAGAAAATTTGACAAAACAAAAGATATGAAATTGTAATAGGGTAACAAAACAAATTAAAAGACATTTCATTACTTATTATTAATCAAAATTCTGGAGAAAATAGCATTTATTCAAGACAAACAAGAAAAAGAAACATCCATCAACATGCAGTAATTGATAAATCATTGAGACATCATTTTTGGGAACTTTTAGAGCATCGATCCAATGATGAGTCTGATTGCAATTGAGCAATGAGTGCGGTCTTCTTGTTAACTTTAAGTTGCAAGACTTCAACTTCTCTTAACAAATTCAAATACTTACTTGTCTTTTCTTTGTCTATTAATTTCATCATTTCCTTCAAAGCATCCTCTTCCATGATCCCCATATTTTGTACATTAAATTTGGCTATTTCTTCCCAAAGCAGGTCACTCAGCGCTTTAGCAGAAGCAGATGCAGAATCAAAATCTTGTTGTTCAGCCATTAATTGACATATAAAGATTTGATGGTTTGAAAGATATCGAAAAAGAGCCACCTAGCTAATTTTGATGAGGTCTATACATTTCAATTAATAACAAATTAAGAAGAGTAACAATTGTTATATAAAAATTTACTTATTAATATAATTATTATAGAATTTTCTATAATTTTAATTAATTAAGTACTTTGAGAAAGCATATTGTAATTAATTAGTCAATGGTCATTAAATTAATGCTAAAAAATAACGGTTATATTAGGTACCTGGCCGCAATCTATTTATTTGCACATTATTTGAGAAAATGAAAAATTATTTTCCAATATGTGATAAATTTTTCACATTGCCCGAAATGTCTCATAGTTTTAATACACTGAAAATATTCATTTCCAATATATATGGTGATGGCAACTATTGAATATTACACAATATTTTATAGTTGACGGCTAATGGAAATGGCGAAGAATTAATTAAAAACTTTTATAGCACAATACTCTTATGTTAAAATACTTTTCTTCCTCGTGAGTCCTGACAGCTTCAGCAAATTAACTACATTTCCTTCAAAAGAATTTTAAAAATAAAGAGCTAAAGTTCATTTTTTAAACTTCAAACGATGTAGCTCTTCAATTTCTTGTTAAGGTGGAAAAATTAAAATATGATAAATTACTAACTTTTAAGTTATTTTTGCACTTTTGTCAATCTTTAGGTGAAACTTGGTCAATCACTTGGCCGAGTGGTCAAACACTCCCTCACAATTGTGAGGCTACTGAACGTTGTTCAAATATTAGGAAAGGTAAATATTAGTAATATTTTCATGCAATATAAGTTGTAATTTAAACAATAATTTTATGTAATTTAAAAAAAAAGAGTTGAAAATTAGTCTATTTTCTTGTTTAATAAGACTACAAGATCTTTCTAGAAATAACGGATATATTTTCATCTAATAGAAGGATGGTGAACATGAAAGTATAAGGTAAAAAAACCAAAGACATTTACTAATGAGGCCTCTTTGCATTTGACCAGCATTGAGCGTCTAGTACTATCTTCTTGTCCCCTGTATAATAGATTGTCATCAGGGACAACAGAGAAAGTAGCAAGCTTCGAATCCATCCCAAAGTTGTACAAGTTTGGGATCATAGAAGAATAAATGAGTCTGCACTGTATTTATTTCTCACATATAGTAAACTAACATAAATTATTATAATTATTTTATATTTTATCAATTTATACGTGATTAATATCAAATATTAAAGAGTAACTTTGACAGATTATTTTGTCATTCTAATTGGTCAAAAAATTAATTCATTAAAGCTCTAGAGAAAGGTAACGTTTTATTCAAGACATCAATTCAAAAATGAAAATTAAGAAAGAAATATTTGTTTAACTAGTTTTCACCATGTGCGTGCATGCTTGCAAAATGCAAGACTTTCACTTAATTTTGTTATGCTTTGCAAAATTAAGTTTTCTGTTTCTTATTTGCCTATTGATGTATAAAGAGTGTTGTATATCGTGAACATGACATCTTCTAAAGGACATAACTTTGGCTACAAATGTCTGTTTTTTGCATATAATCTACAGTTTCAAAGCTTGCGACGAGACGAACAAAACCTAGAACCGTAAAGTTGTTCTGCTCCGTGGTTGGGAGAGAAATTTCGTTTCTTTCATAGTCGTTTTTAGGTTTTAAGATTTTTCTTTTTAATTTTCATGATTCTTCTAGAATTTTTATCTTTTTTTTCTACAATTCAAATTTCAATTCCTTTTTTATTTTTTTATTTTCTGATTTTAGATATGAGAATTTTATTATATAATAATATTTCAGTTTTGCCATTTTAGTAAATTCTTAATATTTAGGCTTGTTATAAAAAGACTTTTAAACCTTTGTTTTAATTCATTCAGTTTTTCAATAACAATTTATATTATTTAAAAACTATTGTTTCTCTATCAACAACCTTTCATTACCTACCCACTGCTCTCATAAGAATAAGCCATGATAATTTATAGGAAAAGTTAGGAAAACCAATCGCGATACAAGTTGAGACCAAGGCTTAGCTCCAATAGTATTTGAGTCTCTCATGAAGTGTATGTGTGTGAAGTCTATACAATTTAGGTTAATAACAGATTAATTAAGAAAAAGAGCCTACACTGTTCTACATTAATTAGTAATTCAATAATTATTATTGAATTTTTCATAATTTTAATTAATTTATAATTACTTTCAGCACTCATATGGTGATTAACTAATCAATGGTCATTAAACTAATGCTTGAAAATTTTGGTTGTAGTTAAAATTCAAAAGTATTCCTTCTAACTCAGGTACTTAGCAATCTATTTATTTGCACATTATTTGATCAAAGGAAAAAAATTAATTTCCAATATGCATGGTGATAAATTAATGAAATCTTTCATATTGCCCAACAATATACAGTTCAGGATACTCAAAATATTCATTTCCAATATATATGGTGATAACAAGTATTGAATGCTATACAGCATTTTATAATTGACATCTAATGGAAAATGGTGACTAATTAATTACAATTTTGGAGAAGGTAGAGTTTATGGAAGACATCAATTCAATTCAAAGAAGAAAATTATGAAAGCAAAATTAATTAATTAAATTATTAATCAGTATCATTATAAAAACCAAACTTGTACTTTATTTTATCATCTAAATCATATTCCTAGACCATGGATCATGAATATTTACAAATAGTTGCAGAATCTGAAGATCAAGATAACCGAAAAATTGACAAAAGTTCTGTACACCCTCAGGTTTGGAGTGAGGACAACAGATTTGTATTTTAAATGGTCTGATAAAATTCTCAACCAAAAAAGGAATCGATCCTTTAAAACACAAGAAAAAGTTCTTTAGTTATATTAAAGGATCGCTTCCAGTGGAATAGGAATTTACCTTAAATCAACTCAATGACAAGTTGAAGAGTTTGCAAAAGAAATTCAAGAACAATTTGAGCAAAAGTAAGGGTATTTGTACTTCCCGTGAAAATAAATTTTTCGAGTTGTCAAAAAAGATATGGGGTGATGATATCAAAAGTATCCCAAATACAATGAGCCAAATATTGAAAATTTTGGAGAGTTTGGAGAAAATAAAATTAAGCAAGTGTTGGAACAATTAGGAGAAGCTAAGAGAAATGAGTTCAAGAAAGAGTGGGACGAGCTTCAGATTTTAGAATTGAAACTCACTGCGAAGGGGGCAGAATTGGTTCAATTTCTTAGCAATTGCTACGTGGGCTTTGGCCGAGAATTTACTCGCAAGGCCTCAAAACATCAACCAATTAATGGAACTGTCAAACTGTGAGAGTCAATGCTACTTTCCTAAACTTCTTCAGATTTAATGAAATTTCCGGAATACGAAGAATCAAAGCTTTAGAAGATTTAGAAGTATTCTAATCATAATCGATAAAGGGTTGTATCACAATTACAAATTCAAAAACAATTGCGCATGCTTAAAATCGTAATGAGATTTTTAATTCAACAAATTCGGGGGAAAATGATGGGTGTATGGAACATGATAACAAGGGTATATAGGGTATATTGATAGTTTTTTATGGGCTTAATTGGAAATGGAGGATGCTGAGAAGAATAAAGGGATCAAACATGGTACTCGGGTGAAAATTCCACCAACATGAGCTTCACACTTGGGCGCCCAAGCGGAAATCATCCTACTAGCTAGAATGTGCGAAATCTATTCTTTTAAGGACAATGCAATTTTGAAATGCCTTGACATCTATCACTTAGAAATTGGAACCTGGGCTGCGATTTTCAGTATTGCCAATTCTTTTATGTGCTCCGAAAAGAGATTTAAATGCTTTTTATGTTTGTATTTTTCTGGTTATATTTCTAGAGAAAATCTCACACAAATACTTATCAACATACATGCTATAGCTAAGGTGTGATGTCAATAGCTAGTGATTGGGTAATATTGGGCAGGTCTTCTCGAGGCCCTTTCAGCTCGAATAAAATACCCTGAAGACAGTCTAGCTCGAGCAGAAGTCCCGACCACTGGCACGAAGACGATCTCATCAGACGTCAAAGCTGGTCAAGGTCGAGGAATTCAGAGCCGCTCGAGCTTCGAGCTCTTTTGCCTGCTCGAGGTTGTCCGACCCAGTCAAAGCTGGTCAAGGTCGAGAACCGAGCTCTCCTTTCCTGCTCCCAGAGGTTAAGTCCCCGAGCACAACTGGGCCATCTTAGTCATCGACAAAATGGAGCACAAGACCCAGCTCAGGACGGTCCGACCTGTTCCCTCAGAATCCCGCACACCTTTTTGGTGTCAGATTAGGGGCCACATAGTAGGGTGGCAGTACTGTTGCCGATGGCCGGCACATGCCCCCACGGTGTCATCATTCCTTGCGCACATGCCCGACATGGTGATCTAGCCATGTGAACCGGGTTAAGGAGACAGCCGCGTATCCCCAGGGAATATTACGCCAATCTCGGCTGTCAGAGGAACTCAGACACCACTGACGCGGGAACGGATGCTCTTGGAGAGAAAAGGCGGGAAAAACGGAGAATAAAAGGAAACGGATGGGCAAATTGCAAGGGTTCCAAGATTTCACACAGGTTCTTCTAACTCTCATTTTCTCTTGACTTTGATTTCGGATTTTTCGAATTCCCTTTATCCAAAAAGAAAAGTAAAAATACATCTTTTCCATTCTTTCGGTCTCTCTAACTAAGAGGGATACAAAAAGAACAACCTGATTACTGACTTGATCGTCGGAGGGTTTTCGCCGGAACAACACCCGGCGACCCCTGACATTGTTTTCTGTGAGCGCAGATCCGGGAGACTTCCGTTCAGGAAAAGACAGAGGAATAGAAAGAAAGAGACAGTCCTGCTCGAGCTCAAGCTAGCCGCAAGCAGAAGATTCTAGCATTGTTTGAAGGACGGGAAAAACGCATCAACATTTTTTGGCACCGTCTATGGGGATCGGCACAAAAAACCTGATTTCCTAATACGTTTAAGAAACACAACGCAACGATGAGGGGAAACAACCGAAGAGGAGTGAGTCCAGAAGAATCGGTAACTTTGAGAGAAGTGGCCAATGAGGCCCAGAATAGGGAGATCCAGGAAAGAATGGATCGGATGGAGAAACAGATGGAGACTCTGACCTCCCTATTGCAAGAACTCAGGGAGGGATAGAGAAAAGTGTGTAATGATGTTCCGGAGTCCAGCCGTGGGAACGCTCCCGTTCGGGAAAACATGGGAGATGAAGCCCAGAGATCTAGGGCACCAAACGATGCAGTGAGGGAGGAAACAAACATGGAGGAAAGAGGGTCTCGTCAGCACTTACAGGATACTTTTGGCCCCGCATGCACCAAGATGCTCAGGAGAAGACCATAAGTTGCAAAAGTTGCCAGAGTTTTGCCAACTACCTAACTCAGCCTCCAGAGAACCTTACGGTGATGAACTCACCATGGCCGTTTGCTCAGTGGGGTATTGACTTGATCGGGCCACTGCCAAAGGGGAAAGCGTCTGCCACCCATGCCATAGTCGCAATCGATAATTTCACCAAATGGGTCGAAGTGGGAGCCTTGAGCAGCATCACGGAAGGTAAAACCACTGATTTCATCTGGAAAAATGTAATTTGCAGGTATGGGATTCCTCATGCATTGGTCACAGACAATGGGAGACAGTTTGATAATGGCAAGTTCAGAGACTTTTGTCAAAATCTGGGGATAGAGCTGAAGTTTTGCTCTCCCTCTCACTCGCAAGCCAATGGACAAGTGGAAGCCGCGAACAAGACCATAAAACGTCTCCTGAAAACCATATTGGGCGAGCAAAAGGGAGCCTGGGTGGACGAGCTGCCTGGTGTCTTGTGGGCTTACAGAACCACACACAAAACGGCCACTGGAGAGACCCCATTCTCCTTGGCGTTTGGGCATGAAGTAGTGGTTCCCGCTGAAATAGGAATGGGGACACACCGGACAGAGCACTTCAATGAGGAGCAAAACAACGAGCAGATGTGTGCAGGTCTGGACTTGCTGGAAGAGAAGAGAGAAAGGGTCGCTGCTAAGATCTCAGAATATCAACAGAGAGTGGCTCGTTATTACAACCGAAATGTACACATTCGCCGGTTCCAGGTGGGTGATTGGGTGCTGAGGAAGGTCAACCAGAGCACGAAGGACCCAAGGCAAGGTGTGCTAGGACCAAATTGGGAAGGCCCTTATCGAGTCACTCAATTAGCAGGACCAGGAGCATACCGGCTAGCTCATCCGGATGGACGGGAGGTCAAGAGGCCGTGGAACGCACAACTCTTGATGAAATACTTCCAGTAAGTTTCCTTGTATTGTGAGTGTTAATAAAGAATTCCCTCCCAAAATGGGGGTATGTAAAAACTCAAATGTATGTAAAAATGTGAAAAACACTTGTAATATAAATTCAAGTTGAAGCCAAGCAGATCGCGAAGAACGCTAAGGACAGAAGTCCCAAAGCCTAAGTCTTAGGCGGGACGATGCATAAGCGAGGGTCAATTATAGGACCGAGTAGAAGAAGCTCGCGAAGAATGCTAAGGGCAGAAGTCCCAAAGCCTAAGTCTTAGGCGGGACGGTGCCTGAGCGAGTGTCAATTGTAGGCCCGAGCAGAAGAAGCTCACGAAGAACGCTAAGGCCAGAAGTCCCAAAGCCTAAGTCTTAGGCGGGACGGTACCTAAGCGAGGGTCAATTATAGGCCCGAGCAGAAGAAGCTCGCGAAGAACGCTATGGCCAGAAGTCCCAAAGCCTAAGTCTTAGGCGGGACGGTGCCTAGCGAGGGTCAATTGCAGGCCCGAGCAGATGCAGCTCGTGAAGAACGCTATGGCCAGAAGTCCCAAAGCCTAAGTCTTAGGCGGGACGGTGCCTAGCGAGGGTCAATTGCAGGCCCGAGCAGAAGCAGCTCTTGAAGAATGCTATGGCCAGAAGTTCCAAAGCCTAAGTCTTAGGCGGGACGGTGCCTAACGAGGGTCAATTGCAGGCCGAGCGAGTAGCTCGTGAAGCGCTATGGCGAAGTCCCAAGCCTAAGTCTTAGGAGGACGTGCCTAGCGAGGTCAATGCAGGCCGAGCGGCTCGTAAAGACGCTATGGCGAAGTCCCAAAGCCTAAGTCTTAGGCGGGACGGTGCCTAGCGATGGTCAATTGCAAGCCCGAGCAGAAGCAGCTCGTGAAGAACGCTATGGCCAGAAGTCCCAAAGCCTAAGTCTTAGGCGGGACGATGCCTAACGAGGGTCAATTGCAGGCCCGAGCAGAAGAAGCTCGCAAAGAACGCTAAAGCCAGAAGTCCCAAACCCTAAGTCTTGGGCGGGACGGTGCCTAGCGAGGGTCAATTATAGGCTCGAGCAAAAGAAGCTCGCGAAGACAACGCTAAGGCTAGATGTCCAAAAGCCTAAGTCTTAGGTGGGACAGTGTCCAGCAAGAGCTAATTGTAGGCTCGAGCAAGAAAAGCGTGAGAAGGTTGCATAAATAAAACTCGAGCAATAACTGAGCTCGAGGTAAACAGGCTCGTAAAATAAAGGTCACAGACCATGAGCAAAATGCTGAGCCAAGTAAACTGAGCTCAGAAGATAAACATAAGGCTTTCATCCCAATTTAGAACAAAACTCTACCACGCATGAGTTAAACAGTATTACGCTTGGGCAGAAAATGAAAGAAGAGCCCAACACTTATAAATATTTCTCCTTAACTAAGCACACGAAGATAATCTCACAAATGTAAAACACAAGCTTGCACATACAATAGTTACTCAAATGCATATTTTTTATTTACTAGAATTATTACATGTACAAGAGTAAAAAAAAAAGAAGAGAAAGAGTCCAAGTTTAGACATCACGAGGAACAATGTCAGCAGCAGTAGGTGGGGCATCGGGAGCGGCAGCAGCAGGAGGAGGAGGAGCAGCAGGAGGAACAGTAGCAGGAGGAGGAGCGAGCTCCCTGACATCAGTTTGGAGCTCGAAAGGAGAACCCTCAGAACCTTGGGCCGGGGCCTCGTGGATGCGTAAGTACTCGGCTACACCCTCTTGGACCTTAGATAGGTCGACCTCAGGGTGTGCCTTGCTCAGGGCATACACGAGACAGTCATAGCTGAAGTTCACCCCATTGTTGCATTCCTTGGCAAGCTGGACTTCTAAGGCATCAATCTGCCTTTGGAGACGAGAAGTTTCCCCCTCTAGGGTCTGCTCGAAGAAAGATTTCTGAATGTCCAAGTCTTTCTGAGCATCGATCAGCTCCTCACGGATGACAGTCAGCTCCCTCTCTAACTGAGAGGCCTTAGAGTCAGCCACCGCTGTCCTCTCTGCAAAAGTTGAGTTCTTCTCTTGAAGCTTTGTATTCTCTTTTTTCAGCTCTCTCATACCCTGCTCTAAGCTCTGAATCTTCGCTTGAAGTTCCTCCTGAGATTCTTGAGCTTTGGCCCTAATCCTGGCCACAGCTGCTGAGGCACGGAAGGAAAGGCTCTGGGCAGCACTGAGCAGCTCGTCAGCGTCAAAGACATCCAGCCCATTAAGGAACCTATCGTCCAGCTCCTCGCTGAAAATCCTCAGGTAAGGCTCCGTGCGACCAGTTTGACCCTGCTCCTGTACATCATCGGCTCGAGGGCGAGCCGGAGCCGCGGTCCTCGCTCGTCTACGTGGAGGACCCACTTCTGCTCGTCCTGCCTGCTGAGCAGAGGTGGCAGTCCGAGCAGGAGGAGGCGGAGCATCCGTTTCTACTCGAGTTCTTTTTGAAGTTCCCGCACCTTTGGCTGTCCCCAGGCGTCAGTGCAGCATCTCATGAACCCAAGTCATGTCTTCACTTGGTATTAAATTGGACTCCAAAAAATTTTGGGGTGTCAGCAACTCCCTGCACGAGCTCGCGTTTGTAAGTGCGGTCTGCACGTGTGCTCGAAGCTCTCCCCCAATTGAATAAGAAGCACCCTAGAAGACTGCAGAAACAACCAAGGCAAAATAATGAGAACAGATGCAAGCAAGAAAACTAAAAGTAAAAAATTCACGAGGTAGATAAACGACCTGGAGTGCAAAAATGCCGTGGAACTGGAGGGACCCCCTCGCTGAGAGGTGCAGCTTGCCCCCATTCTCCCCCAACGAAGAAGAATTTGCTCTTCCAGTTGCCACCAGAGGTTGGGAGATCAGTGATGGGCTTTTTACCCTTCAGGCTGGAGGTAAGATAATACCAACCAGCATCCTTCGGGCTGCACTTCAACTGGTAAAGGTTCTTGATTTCCCCTACCGAGGGTTCACCCAGGTCGCAACGCTTCTACAACACAAAGAGTCCGAAAAGGACCCTCCACCCATTTCGGTTCAATTGCCCCGGGGCCAGACGGAACCTGGACAAAACCTAGGCAAAGTAAAGTTTGGAGGCGGCTGACCCCCATTTATAACACTCCAAGTGGAAGGTCGTGTAGCCTTAGGGGGGATGGCTGGGGATCTCACCCCTGCTCGGCAACCTTAAGTCCACACTTTCGGGTATGTGGCAAGTTTGCCTAAGCCTATCTAAATCTGAAGGGGTGGTCTCATATCTCATATGGTCAATGGGGTATCCCCACTCTCAGACCTTTGACTGGCCCTTTCCCCTCGACGCGGCTGGGCCTCTGTGACGGGTAATTCCCCCTCTAAACTAGAATCCCTCACGGGAATTATACTAAGGGACTGTACTTCACTAGAGGAGGACGAATCCTCTGGCAACATCCTACGGGCTTGTTGGGGGTTTGACATTTTTCTCCTATGGATATAGACTTCCCAAACTGAAACCAGAGTTTAATAAAGGAAGAAACAGAATGACGGCAGGAAATAGAAGAAGGGCTTGTACCTGAACGCGAGAGGGAGTGTGGTTGGCTGGAAGTCGCCCTGATAGAAAGAAGAAGATGAGTAGATGGCGGAGAGCAGATTAATTTTGGGTTTGAACGAAAATGAGCAAATAGAGGGAACAGTGAAGAAGTTGGGAGTTTTTAAAGAGGAGGACGTGTCTCTTCGACTGGCGGAGTGTGTTTCGAGGGACACGACCTTTCGGGTAACGTCCCTTCAAATTTCAAATGCACGGTTGGGATCTGTCCACGTGTCCCGCATTAAATGCGAAATGATGGAAGCGTGTTACAGCTGGAAAGCATGGGGAAGTGTAAAAGGCCGGGAAGTCGGCCCATCACTAATAAGTTTTCAGTCTTATCTCGTTTCACTCAACAGACTAGAAACTGGGGGACTGGTGTTTGGGTAATATCGGGCGGGTCTTCTCGAGGTCCTTTCGACTCGAATAAAATACCACGAAGACAGTCTAGCTCGAGCGAGTCCCCACCAGCACGAGACGATCTCATCGACGTCAAAGCTGGTCAGGTCGAGATCGAGCGCCGAGCTTGAGCTCTTACTGCCGAGGTCGTCAGGCCAGTCAAAGCTGGTCAAGGTCGAGAACCGAGCTCTCCTTTCCTGCTCCCAGAGGTTAAGTCCCCGAGCACAACTGGGCCATCTTAGTCATCGACAAAATGGAACCCAAGACCCAGCTCAGGACGGTCCGACATGTTCCCTCAGAATCCCGCACACCTTTTTGGTGTCAGATTAGGGGCCACATAGTAGGGTGGCGGTACTGTTGCCGATGGCCGGCACATGCCTCCACGGTGTCATCATTTCTTGCGCACATGCCTGACATGGTGATCTGCCATGTGAACCGGGTTAAGGAGACAACCACGCATCCCCAGGGAATATTATGCCAATCTCGGTTGTCAGAGGGACCCAGACACCACTGACGCGGGAACGGATGCTCTCGAAGAGAAAAGGCTGGAAAAACAGGAGAATAAAAGGAAACGGATGGGCAAGTTGCAAGGGTTCCAAGATTTCACATAGGTTCTTCTAACTTTCATTTTCTTTTGACTTTGATTTTGGAATTCCCTTTATCCAGAAAGAAAAGCAAAAATACATCGTTTCCATTCTTCCGGTCTCTCTAACTAAGAGGGATACAAAAAGAACAACCCGATTACTGACTTGATCGTTGGAGGGTTTTCGCCGGAACAACACCCGGCGACCCCTGACATTGTTTTCTGTGAGCGCAGATCCGGGAGACTTCCGTTCTGGAAAAGACAGAGGAATAGGAAGAAGGAGACAGTCCTGCTCGAGCTCGAGCTAGCAGCAAGCAGAAGATTCTAGCACTATTTGAAGGGATGCGGGAGAACTGCATCAACAGCTAGGTTTCATTTTTCTGAACAGTGATCTAATTCTATGCAACTTGTACCAAAGCCTAGGCTTTGATCTATTCAATCAAATTCTTAAAAATTTTGTATCACTGACCATCTTTTATAATACAACTATATTCCACTGCAGTTGATCCACCTTTTCCATAATTTCTTTCCTTTGTGACAACCTCATTTTTGGTTTTGTTAAACCTCAATCCCACCTTCCAAATACCGCACACAGGAAAGGCACCCCATTTCTCACACCTACCATTTGTGGAATTCCAGCTACAATGGCAATTGAACTGGTATTATTGGAAAAATTTATAGAACCAACACAAATGCTGCAGACTCAAGGTCGACCATCTACACTGGTTCTTCCAAGGAGAACATGCACAATCATAAAGAACTTCACCTGGCCTCATCTTTCGAAATAAAGTTGTGCATTGCACTAGCATCCAACAACGCATGAACAGACTTGCTGTTGATTGTCGCACTTACATATATGAGACATATCTTCATGTGTGTAAGTTGCTGGCTCTCAAGTGTGGTGAGACATTAGAGGGTACCTATGCTAGGTTGGGTTTCCTCTTCTGTTGTGGAGTGGACCTTAAGCTATGCGGCAAGGGCATTCAGCACTTTGTCTCCAAACAGTCACGTAACAAATGTGGACCATTACAAATAAAGCATAGGATATAAAGCTTTGGCGGATCTTTCTTTCTGTCAACTTTGATTTGCCCACTCTTGCCACTATAAGGCTTTTTTTTACCTCTAATCCTTGCGGTTATAGCCTTTGTCCTCCAGATCCTCTCCCCAACCTTTGCCTTGGTTCGGCCTCTTGTCTTTGGCTTATACAAACTAGTCGAAAAGTGATTCCACAATGGCAATAATGTTATTGAGGGAATGTACACCAATCCTATCCAACTCTACTTTGGCCCACTCATTGAGGCCAATCTTAGAAATAAAAGAGAGATTCATTATCGAACATGTCAGTGATCTCAAGTATAAAGGTAGAGAACTTGTTGATGTAGTTCTAGATGCTACCCGTTTGCTTAAGCCAATGAAGGCCAGCTCTTGCCTCTTTATCGGCAGCACTTGGGACAAAGTGCTTTCGAAGTTCTTGTTGAAAATCTACCCATGTGTTGATGGTGCAAATGCCCTTGCCCATATTTTCATGCTTCTGCTACCACTATAATTATGCGATGCCTACTCTTGTCTACTAATGGCATCAAAATATTACTGTAGCCTAAAGAGAAAATTATCTATAACAGTAGCATGATGAGTGTCATTGTAGGTGTCGAGCTTTGGCGCATTAATGTGGCGCCATCACTCGAGCTTGTAGATGCAGAGCTAGCAAAGAGCGTGTGCTTGTACGAAGCCCAACAGATTGGACTTCCTTCACTTCTGCATGGATTGCTCATAGCTTATCTTGGATGAAGCTACGGAGTTTAAACAACTCATCATGGAATACTTAAAACTCCCCTTGTAGGGTATTAGTTTGGTCTTGGATGAGGGCCTTCGTGGCTACCATGAAGTCAACATACTCCCCCTTGAGACTGTCAAACCTTACCTCTATATTGTCGATGGTGTCCTGAGCGGCTGACATAGATGTTTTGAGCAAGGTGATTCGAGTCTCCAAGGCATCAATGGAATGGACCTTAGACTTCCCACGGGTCTTTACTTGTGTGTGACCCTCCTCACGGCCAAGAGTTGGCTCGGTGGAAGCTCTACATCAACAGAACCATCTTGTGTTGTGCCAGGATTTGGCAAATTGGCCATTGATCGATTATGAGCTAGATTGTATGGGTGCAACCTTAGCTCTAATACCGCTTGTCATAGAATGAGTGTTTGCTCAGCAACCCGTACGATACTTAGACAACTAGCACAAAAGTTGCTAAAGTAAGCTTAATAATGTTCTTAAGCTAGCTAAGCAAAAATAATTGCAACAAAAGTTTAGAGAAGAGAAAGCAATATGACCAAAGATAATTTTATGCAAAAGAGAGAGTAAGAAAGAGCTTTACAAGTGCTTGAATTGCTTGTATGTTGGGTGGAGTTGTAAAAAATGGTGGGCGCTAACCCTTATTTATAAAGTGACCTCCCTAGGTCTAGAGACTTCCATGCCACTTACGCAACTTGCCTAGATTTTTCTAGTTATACATGTGTAGAGATTTCTAGATATGTAACTTACTAGGAAGATTCTAGAGTCGGGTTGGGCTGCTTAGCGTACCCGCCTTGTGGCGGCCATTACTTAGCGCATCTATTGCTAAGTGCACCACAACTCTCTAATATACTAGGCGGCTCAATCACTGAGTGCACCCTGTTACTAAGTGCATTCCCCCTTTGGGCGAACTTTTACTAAGCAGATCCATGTGCGTTAATTTTTCCTCTTTTGCCTGTGTACTTGAGCCGTCCATGACACTTAAGTCTCTTAGAACACGGCAGAACCCGGTTGGTAGTAACCTCCCTTTATATAAGGGCATTTGCATGGAAATTGTTTGTTTAAAAAAATTAGAGTTTGATTAAAATTATGTGTTGATGCAGTTTTTCCCGCGTGCCTTCAAACAGTGCCTCGAACCTTCTACTCGCGATCAGTTCGAGCTCGAGCAGGATTGCCTCCTTCGTCCTGTTCCACTGTCTTTTCCAGAACGGAGATCTCCCGGACCTATACTCACAGAAAATAGGGTCAGGGGTAGCCGGGCGTGATCCGGCGAAAACCCTGCGACGCTCAAGTCAGTAATCGGGTTGTTCTTTTTGGTATCTCCCTTAGTGAGAGAGGCCGGAAAGATGAAAGGGATTTTTTTCGCCCTCCCTTTTTGAATGAATATGTAGTTATTCAGAGGATCAATGTAAGGAAAGTTAGAATAAGAAGAACCTGTATAAGCTTTTGTAACCCTTGTAAATGAATTTTTCCAACCCCTGTAACGTACCCGTTTATTTCCTTTTATACTCTATTTTTCCCGCTCTTTCTCTCCAATAGCATCCATTCCCGCGTCAGTGGTGTCTGGGTCCCTCTGACAGCCGGGATTGGCGTAATATTCCCTGGGGATGCGCGGTTGTCTTCTTAACCCGGTTCATGTGGCCAGATCACCATGTCGGGCATGTGCGCTAGGAATGATGACACCGTGGGGGCATGTGCCGGCCATCGGCAATAGTACCACCACCATACTATGTGGGGCCCAGATCAGACATCTAAAGGTGTGCTAGGATTCGGAGAAAGCGGGTCGGCTGCCCTGGGCCGGATCTTGTCCAGTTGTGCTCGGGGACTTAATCTCTGCGAGCAGGAAAGAAGTGCTCAGTTCTCGACCTTGACCAGTTTTGACGTCTAGTGAGGTTGTCTTCGTGCCAGTGGTCGGGACCTCTGCTCGAGCTAGGCTGTCCTCGGGGTATTTTATTCGAGCTGGAAGGGCCTCGAGAAGACCTACCCGATATTACCCAAACACAGTCCCCCAGTTTCTAGTCTTTTGAGTGAAACGAGATAAGACTGGAAACTCATTAATGATGGGCCGAATTCTCGGCCTTTTACGCTTCCCCACATTTCCCAGTTGTCTCCCACTTCAATCATTTCGCATTTAAGGCGGGACACGTGGGTTGATCCCAGCCGTGCGTTTAAAATTCGAAGGGACGTTACCCGAAAGGTCGTGTCCCTCGAAACGCACGCCACCAGTCGAAGAGACGCGTCCTCCTCTTTAAAAACCTCTAACTTCTTCACTGTTCCTTCTATTTGCTC
Organism: Murraya koenigii; assembly: GCA_025617385.1. Classification (NCBI taxonomy): domain Eukaryota; kingdom Viridiplantae; phylum Streptophyta; class Magnoliopsida; order Sapindales; family Rutaceae; genus Murraya; species Murraya koenigii. Next base: position 625,258 of record CM046819.1, on the reverse strand, counting down.
ACTTTCGTTGAAACTCAAAATTAATCTGCTCTCTGCCGTTTACTCGTCTTCTTCTTTCTGTCAAGGTGATTTCCGGCCAACCACACTTCCTTTCGCGTTCAGGTACAAGCCACTCTTCCATTTCCTGCCGCCACTCTGTTTCTTCCCCTGCTGGACTCCGTTAGTTTATTTCCTTAGGAAAAAGAAAAATGTCAAATCCCCAACAGGCCCGTAGGATGTTGCCGGAGGATTCGTCCTCTTCTAGTGAGGCACAACCCCTTAGTATAATCCCCGTGAGGGATTCTAGTCCAGAGAGGGAATTACCCGCGGCCGAGACCCAGCCGCGTCAAGGGCAAGGGCCAGTCAAAGGTCTGAGCGTGGGGAATACCCCATTGACCACCTGAGATGTGAAACCACCCCTTCGGACTTAGATAGGCTTAGGCAGACTTACCATATACCCGAAAATGTGGATTTAAGGTTGCCGGGCAGGGGTGAAATCCCCAGCCGTCCTCCTCAAGGCTACACGACCTTCCACTTAGAGTGTTTCAAGTGGGGGGTTAGGCTGCCTCTCCAGCCTTACTTTGCCCGGGTTTTGTCTGGGTTCCGTCTGGCCCCGGGGCAATTGAACCCGAATGGGTGGAGGGTCCTTTCCGGACTCTTCGTGTTGTGGAAGCGCTGTGATCTGGGTGAGCCCTCGGTAGGGGAAATTAGACACCTTTACTAGTTGAAGTGCGGCCTGAAGGATGCTGGTTGGTATTACCTTACCTCCAGCCTGAAGGGTAAAGAGCCCATCACCGATCTCCCAACCTCTGGTGGCAACTAGAAGAGCAAATTCTTCTTCGTTGGGGGAGAGTGGGGCAAGTCGCACTCAGTGGCGAGGGTCCCTCCAGTCCGCGGCACTTTTGCACTCCGGTCGTTTATCCATCTTGTGGATTTTACTTTTAGTTTTCCTGCTTGTATGCATTCTCATTATTTTGCTTTGGTCGTATCTGCGACCTCCAGGTGTGCTTCTTATTCGATTGGGGCCGACTTGAGCACGTGTGCAGACTGCTCTTACAAACGCGAGCTCGTGCAGGGAGCTGCTGACACCCCAAAACTTTTTGGAGTCCAGTTTAGTGCCAAGTGAAGATATGAGCAGCAGGATGCGCGAGATGTTACATCGGCGCGTGAGGATGACCGAAGGTGCGAGCACCTTAAAGAGGCCACGAGCAGAAACGGGTGCTCCGCCTCCATCCACTCGAGCTACCTCTTCTGCTCGACAGACCGAAGCGGCAGAGGAGGCTCCTCCATGCAGACGGCCAGGACCGCTGCTCCGCTCGCCCTCGAGCCGAGCGGTGTGCGAGGAGCAAAGTCAGCCTGGCCGCATCGAGCCTTATTTGAGGACCTACAGCGAGGAGTTGAGCAGCAGATTCTTGGATGAGATAGAATCCTTCAATTCTGATGAGCTGTTCAGTGCCTTCCAGCGACTCTCCTCCCGAGCTTTGGCAACTGCGACTAGGCTCAATAAGATGGCTCAAGGCTCCCAGGAAGAACTTCAAGCAAAGGTTCAGAGCTTGGAGCAGATTGTGGGCGAGCTGAAAGAGGAAAATCAAAAGCTTCGGATGAGAACTTAAATTTTGCAGAGAAGATAGCAGTGGCTGACTCCAAGGCCTCTGAGCTTCAGAGGGAGCTGACTGACACCCGCGTGAATTGAGTGATGCTCGAAAGGATCTGGACAATCAAAAATCTTACTACGAGCAGCTCATTTGGGGGGAAACTGCTCGTCTTCAAGGGCAAATTGACACTTTAAAGGTCCAGCTTGCCACTGAGTACAACAATAGGGCGGACTCGATTCTGACGCCTCATGTATGCTTTTGGTAAGGCATACCACGAGGCCGACATGTCCAAGGTTGAAGGGTATGTAGTCGAATACATGAGCACTCATGAAGCTACTCCGTCCAGAGCCCCAAACTGTTGTCGAGAGCTCGCTCCCTCTCGCCTAATGCCCTCCTGCTGGCGCCCCTGCAGTGTCCCTCATATTGCTCCTCCTGCTGATGCTGGCCTTCCTCCCGCTGCTGCTGATGACATCCCTCCTGCTGATGCTGGCCTTCCTCCTACTGCTGCTGACGACGTCACTCCTGCTGCATGATTTGGACTCTCTCTCCTTGTAATCATTTAATAAATAAAAAACATGCGTTTGAGCAACAATCATATGTGCAAGCTTGTGTTTCACACTTATGAGATTATCTTCGTGTCCTTGGTTAAGAGGAATTATTTATAAGTGTTGTAGAGTTTAACTCGTGCCCAAGTATGATGTTGTTAAACTCGTGCATGGTAGAGTTTTGCTTTGACTTGGGCTAAAAGCCTTATGTTTATCTTGTGAGTTCATTTTACTTGGCTCAGCATTTTGCTCATGGTCTATGACCCTTATTTGGTGAGCCTGTATACCTCGAACCCGTTCATTGCTCGGGTTTGAACTATGTAACCTCCCCCATATTTTTCTTGCTCGAGCTTACAATTGACCCAAGCTCCTTCTGCTCGGGCCTGCAATTGACCCAAGCTTCTTCTTGTGTTACTTCTGCTCGGGCCTGCAATTGACCCAAGCTTCTTCTGCTCGAGCCTGCACTTGACCCAAGCTTCTTCTTGTGTTACTCCTGCTCGGGCCTGCAATTGACTCAAGTTTGGCACCGTCCCGCCTAAGACTTAGGCTTTGGGACTTTTGGCCAAGGAGTTCTTCTTGAACTTCTGCTCGGGCCTATAATTGACCCAAGCTCCTTCTGCTCGGGCCTGCAATTGACCCAAGCTTCTTCTGCTCGGGCCTGTACTTGACCCAAACATCTTCTTGTGTTACTCATGCTCGAGCCTGCAATTGACCCAAGCTTGGCACCGTCCCGCCTAAGACTTAGGCTTTGGGACTTTTGGCCAAGGAGTTTTTCTTGAACTTCTGCTCGGGCCTACAATTGATCCAAGCTCCTTCTGCTCAAGCCTGCACTTGACCCAAGCTTCTTCTTGTGTTACTCCTGCTCGGGCCTGCAATTGACCCAAGCTTGGCACCGTCCCGCCTAAGACTTAGACTTTGGGACTTTTGGCCAAGGAGTTCTTCTTGAACTTCTGCTCGGGCCTACAATTGACCCAAGCTCCTTCTGCTCGGGCCTGCACTTGACCCAAGCTTCTTCTTGTGTTACTCCTGCTCGGGCCTGCAATTGACCTAAGCTTGGCACCGTCCCGCCTAAGACTTAGGCTTTGGGACTTTTGGCCAAGGAGTTCTTCTTGAACTTCTGCTCGGGCCTATAATTGACCCAAGCTCCTTCTGCTCGGGCCTACACTTGACCCAAGCTTCTTCTTGTGTTACTCCTGCTCGGGCCTGCAATTGACCCAAGCTTGGCACCGTTCCGCCTAAGACTTAGACTTTGGGACTTTTGGCCAAGGAGTTCTTCTTGAACTTCTGCTCGGGCCTACAATTGACCCAAGCTCCTTCTGCTCGGGCCTGCACTTGACCCAAGCTTCTTCTTGTGTTACTCCTGCTCGGGCCTGCAATTGACCCAAGCTTGGCACCGTCCCGCCTAAGACTTAGGCTTTGGGACTTTTGGCTAAGGAGTTCTTCTTGAACTTCTGCTCGGGCCTACAATTGACCCAAGCTCCTTCTGCTCGGGCCTGCAATTGACCCAAGCTTCTTCTTGTGCTTCTGGTCTTCATCTTGGACTTACATTATGAACGCTTTTCTTATTCTCATATACATTTACACCTTTACACATCCCATTTTGGGTAGGAATCTTACATTAACACTTCACTATACAAGGGACTTACTGGAAATATTTCATCAGGAGTTGTGCGTTCCACGGCCTCTTGACCTCTCGTCCGTCTGGATGAGCTAGCCGGTACGCTCCTGGTCCCGCTAACTGGGTGACTCGATAAGGGCCTTCCCAATTTGGTCCTAGCACACCTTGCCTTGGGTCCTTCGTGCTCTGGTTGACCTTCCTCAGCACCCAATCACCCACCTGGAACCGGCGAATGTGTACATTTCGGTTGTAATAACGAGCCACTCTCTGTTGATATTCTGAGATCTTAGCAGCGACCCTTTCTCTCTTCTCTTCCAGCAAGTCCAGACCTGCACACATCTGCTCGTTGTTTTGCTCCTCATTGAAGTGCTCTGTCCGGTGTGTCCCCATTCCTATTTCAGCGGGAACCACTGCTTCGTGCCCAAACGCCAAGGAGAATGGGGTCTCTCCAGTGGCCGTTTTGTGTGTGGTTCTGTAAGCCCACAAGACACCAGGCAGCTCGTCCACCCAGGCTCTTTTTGCTTGCCCAGTCTTGTCTTCAGGAGGCGTTTTATAGTTTTATTCGTGGCCTCTACTTGCCCATTGGCCTGCGGGTGTGAGGGAGAGCAAAACTTCAGCTCTATCCCCAGATTCTGACAGAAGTCTCTGAACTTGCCATTATCAAACTGCCTCCCGTTATCGGTGACTAATGCATGAGGAATCCCATACCTGCAAATCACGTTCTTCCAAATGAAGTCAGTGGTTTTACCTTCCGTGATGCTGCTCCAGGCTCCCACTTCGACCCATTTGGTGAAATAATCAATCGCAACTATGGCATGGGTGGCTGATGCTTTCCCCTTTGGCAGTGGTCCGATCAAATCAATTCCCCATTGAGAAAACGGCCATGGCGAACTCATCACCATAAGGTTCTCCGGAGGCTGAGTTAGGTAGTTGGCAAAGCTCTGGCAACTCTTACAGCTTTTTGTCTTCTCCTGAGCATCTTGGTGCATGCGGGGCCAAAAGTATCCTTGCCTCAAGGCCTTGAAAGCCAAGGACCTCGCGCCAGAGTGATTTCCACAGATTCCCTCGTGTATCTCTCGGAGGACATAATCAGCCTCCTCTTGGTCTAAGCACCACAGCAAGGGGAGAGTGTACCCCCGTCTATATAAGACCCCATCGATGAGAGTGTACCTGGCTGTTTTGCACCTCAACTTCCTTGCCTGCTTCTTATCGGCCGGCACTGTCCCTTCCCTGAGGTAAGAAACGATCGGCTCCATCCAGGTGTTGCTCATCGATAGGCTCATCACCTTGTCCTCCTGCTCGATGCTCAAGCAGGTATTCATTTCCAAAGGGATAGACTTTGGTAACTTGGGGTCTGATGCGGCTGCCATGTGAGCTATCATATCAGCTCGAAAATTCTTTCCCCTTGGGATTTGTTCAACCTCGACAGCTCAGAAATTCCCCATTAGTTGCTTCACCTTCTGAAGGTAGGCGTCCATCTTCTCCCCCTTTGCCTGAAAGCTCTCGTCGAGGTGATTCATTACCAACTGCGAGTCTGTTCGAAGCTTTACCTCCTCTGCTTTTACTACCGAGGTGAGCTTCAATCCCGCTATTACAGCTTCGTACTCGGCCTGATTGTTGGTGACTTCGAACTCTAATTTCACAGTGTATTGCATCTCTGCCTCTTCTGGACTTAGGAGCACAACTCCTGCTCCTGCTCCCTGACTTCCACAGGATCCATCTACTGTGACTACCCAGGTGTTGGTCGAGGCCTGGGAACCTGGTGTGGGCTCGCTCTCCGTCTCCTCATCCCTTGCCAGTGCACTCGACCACGAAGTCAACTAAAGATTGTGCTTTTATGGCTGTTCGGGACTGGTAATTAATGTCGAACTCGCTCAGTTCCACTGACCATTTTACCAGCCTTCCAGAAGTTTCAGGCTTGTACAGAGTTTGCCTGAGTGGCTGGTTTGTTAAAACCATTACTGAATGTGCCTGAAAATAAGGCCTCGACTTTCAGTTGCTTGTAATCGAGGCAGTGCCCACTTCTCCATTGGTGGAGACCGGGTCTCTGCTTCTAGCAAAGCTCTGCTTGTGTAATAATCAGGGTACTGTACCCCTAACTTCTCCCTTACTAGAACCGAGCTCGTTGCCCATTGGGACACAGCCAAGTATAGAAACAGTACCTCTCTTGCTCGAGGTGTCGACAGTAATGGAGCTTTCAATAGATACTCTTTCAGCTGCTGGAACGCCGCCTCGCATTCTGGCGTCCACTTTGTCTTCCTGCCTTTCTTCATTTCTTGAAAGAAGACTCGGCATTTATCCGTGGCTCGAGACACGAACCTGTTGAGGGACGCTAGTTTGCCGGTCAGACTCTGTATCTCCTTGAGGCTGCGCGGGACCTCATTTCCATCACTGCTCTTATCTTCTCCGGATTGGCCTCGATTCCTCTGTGACTCACCATGAAGCCTAAGAATTTTCCCGAACCCACTCCAAAAGCACATTTCTCTGGGTTTAGCTTCATCCGGTACTTTCTTAAGAGTGCGAAGGTCTCCTCTAGATGCCTTACATGCTCCTCCGCATCTTTAGACTTGGTGATCATGTCATCCACATATACCTCCATCGTCCGACCGATCAATGGCTTGAAGACCTTGTTCACCAGCCTCTGATACGTTGCCCCTGCATTCTTTAGACCGAAAGGCATGACCTTGTAGTAGTACAGCCCCTGATTAGTGATGAAGGCTGTGCACTCCTCGTCTGATCGGTGCATGGGAATTTGGTTATATCCTGAGAATGCATCCATGAAACTAAGCAACCCGTGCCCCGTAGTAGAATCCACCAGTTGGTCTATCTTCGGTAGTGGAAAGCTATCTTTTGGGCAGGCCTTGTTCACATCTGTGAAGTCGACACACATTCTCCATTTCCCACTTGCCTTCTTTACCAGCACCACATTCGAGATCCATTCGGGGTAGGATACTTCCCGTATGAATCCCGCTTTCAGCAGCTTTTCCACCTCGCAGTTGATGGCTTCGTATCTCTCCTGGTTGACACATCTCCTTTTCTGCCTCACCGGCTTAGCATCTCTCCGTATTGCCAGCCTGTGACACGCCACTTCTGGGTCGATCCCAGGCATATCCTCGTGCGTCCATGCGAACACATCTGCATGTGCTCACAGACACTCCACCAACTTTCTTCTCGGGCTCGCCTGCTCTCACCTCGACCTCCTCCAACTTCTCAATCGGTTGTTGCCTTCCATTCCTTGATTCCCCCCTCGAGTCCAGTGAGGTTATCTGCATGGTTTCTTTGGCAGCTACAGCGTAGCAGCTCCTCGCCACCCTTTGGCTGCCCTTCACGACCCCTACGGCCCCATTTACTCGATACTTTAGGGCCAAGTAATGGGTGGATAGCACGCACTGGCTGATCCTCATAAATGGCCTCCCTAGAATTGCCTGGTATGGGCTGGTTTCCTCTACTACCACGAAATCCAGCATCATGTTCTTCTCGAAAGGCCTCGAGCCCATAGTTACTGCCAGCTTGATGATTCCCAGAGGTATTAGCTTTCCTCCCCCGAATCCTTTCAAGGAAGTGCTCGTCTGCTCGAGGCTCGCGCCTGTTATTCCCAAATCCTCGAGTGTGGATTTGAAAAGAATATCCACCGAGCTCCCTGAGTCAACCAGTATTCGATCAACTTCCTTGTTTGCTACATTGGCTTTTACCACCAAGGCATCCTCGTGAGGGTACAGCACCCCCTCCTCGTCTTCATCCGTCCACATAATTGGCACCTGCCGAACCTTGGCCTTCTTGGCAGCAGGGGCAGTGAACAAGACTTCTCGGCCGGCAGCGGCATATCTGCAATAGTTTTTCTGAGCTCTATTGGAACTTCCTGCCATCGTGGGCCCTCCTGAGATTACCCTCGTGGACGGTGGTTCCATGTCTATTTCGTAAGCCCGGTCATCTTCCTCGATGCTGCTTTCGATCACCGGATGCCCTCCTTCAACAAACTCATCCAAATACCGATTCCTAACCAGATCCTCCACCTGGTTTTTCAAATCACGGCACTATGATGTGGAGTGGCCGTGGTCACCATGGAAACGGCAGAACCGCCCCTGTTCCGCTTGCCAGCTGACTTGGCCATCGGCGTTGGAGGGCTCAGCAGTCCTCGCTCCTCAGCCACTTGAAGTATCTCTTGAGAGATACCTTCAACCTCGTATACTGCTCGTAAGCGGGGCTTTGCTCTACCACCTGTATCGCTCGATCCCTTGGGAAACTTCTTGGTGGAGGAGGCAATGGACGATCGTCTCTGTTGTGGTTCACCTCAGGTCTACTTGGTGGCTGGTTGCGGGATGTGTGGTCATCATGATGCTTGTATTCTCTGCGATCCCGGCCCGGTGACCTGCGAGGTGGCAGGGGAACCATCCGCGGTGGGGGAGCTCTCTGGTAAGGGTTGTACAGGGCAACCCGGTCCCTTGCTGCCTTTGGAGCTTGTGTCCCTCGGGCAGGACCCCCTCTCTCCTTCCTCTTTGCTCCATTGCCCTGCTCATTCCTCAGTTTGGCAGCTTTTTCTTCTTCAATTACCATATCCAGTTTTACCTGCTCATACGCATCCGAATACGAACGGATCGAAGGACTCCGCAGATTATACCATGGTCTCCCCATTCGGATCCCATCCTTCAATCCTCTCAGAGCTTGGGGATGGTTAAACGCACCAAGATCTAGGACCGATCTATGGTATCTTTTGACAAACTCCCGGAGGGATTCTCCCTCCTTCTGCCTTACTTCTGACAGCTCCATCATGTCATCCTCAGGGGTCACTGCGCCCCGGAATTGCTCTGCGAACTCCCTACACATCTGTTCAAAGCTCAAGATGCTTCCCCGTGGGAGTCTGCGGTACCATTCTCTTGCTTTTCCCTCCAGGGTGAGTGGGAAGGCCCGGCACCTCTGAGCCGCTGATAATCCTTGCACCCCTGTCATGTCGTTGAATCGTTCTATGTGCACCAATGGATCACTTTTCCCTGAGAACTTCAGATCTGGAAAGCGGAAGTCACGTGGGATCGTGACACCCATGATCTCTGTCGAGAGTGGAGATTCGTTGTCCAGCATTATTCGCCAGCTTGGACTCTTTCCGTTCCCCAGGAGGTCTTCCACAACTTGTGCCAACCTGCGCACCTCTCCCACCAACTCTTCCGCGCGAGAGGTCGGGGCTGTGTCCTGTAAGTGCTGACGGGACCCCCTTTCCTCCATGTTTGTTTCCTCCCTCACTGCAGCATTTGGTGCCCTAGGTCTTTGGGCTTCATCTCCCACATTTTCCCGAACAGGAGCATTCCCACGGCTGGACTTCGGGATATCATTACATGCTTTTCTCTATCCCTCCCTGAGTTCTTGCAATAGGGAAGTCAGAGTCTCCATCTGTTTCTCCATCCGATCCATTCTTTCCTGGATCTCCCTATTCTGGGCCTCATTGGCTACTTCTCTCAAAGTTCTTGATTCTTCGGACTTACTCCTCTTGCTTGTTTCCCTCATCGTTGCGTTGTGTATCTTGAGCGTACTTAGAAATCAAGCTTTTGTCTGCGATCCCGCAGATGGCGCCAAAAGATGTTGATGCGATTTTCCGCGTACCTTCAAACAGTGCCTCGAACCTTCTGCTCGCGACCAGTTCGAGCTCGAGTAGGATTGCCTCCTTCGTCCTGTTCCACTGTCTTTTCCAGAACGGAGATCTCCCGGACCTGTACTCACAGAAAATAGGGTCAGGGGTAGCCGGGCGTGTTCCGGCAAAAACCCTCTGATGCTCAAGTCAGTAATCGGGTTGTTCTTTTTGGTATCTCCCTTAGTGAGAGAGACCGGAAAGATGAAAGGGATATTTTTCGCCCTTCCTTTTTGAATGAATATGTAGTTATTCAGAGGATCAATGTAAGGAAAGTCAGAATAAGAAGAACCTGTATAAGCTTTTGTAACCCTTGTGAATGAATTTTTCCAACCCTTGTAACGTACCCGTTTATTTCCTTTTATACTCCATTTTTCCCGCTCTTTCTCTCCAAGAGCATCCATTCCCGCGTCAGTGGTGTACAGGTCCCTCGGCGGTAGGGATTGGCGTAATATTCCCTGGGGATGCACGGCTGTCTTCTTAACCCGGTTCATGTGGCCAGATCACCATGTCGGGCATGTGCGCTAGGAATGATGACATCGTGGGGGCATGTGCCGGCCATCGGTAATAGTACCACCACCATACTATGTGGGGCCCAGATAAGACATCTAAAGGTGTGCTAGGATTCGGAGAAAGCGGGTCGGGCTGCCCTGGGTCGGATCTTGTTCAGTTGTGCTCGGGGACTTAATCTCTGCGAGCAGGAAAGAAGTGCTCAGTTCTCGACCTTGACCAGTTTTGACGTCTAGTGAGGTTGTCTTCGTGCTAGTGGTCGGGACCTCTGCTCGAGCTAGGCTGTCCTCAGGGTATTTTATTCGAGCTGGAAGGGCCTTGAGAAGACCTGCCCGATATTACCCAAATATTATGCATAAACTTTTACAATAAACTCATAGTCCATGACTGGTCGTACGTAGCTGATTTGAGATTCTTATCTTTTTCGAATAATTATCCATTTTTTAGTAATTTTATACAAAAATAAAATGAGAATTATGATAAAGAATTATGGGAGCTGACGAGATAATATGAAGAGGTAAATATCATCACCATTTTCACCCCTCGTGCATGAGTTATTAATTGTTTGTGCCTATGTAAGATGGAGTTTCTTGTATCGTTCCATCTCATGAGCATCGGTAGTTTTCTGAAATGACACTCACAAGAATGGAAGTACTTAAAGCAAAACTGTTGGGATCTTGAAAGATTTACGATCATATTTCATAGTGTGTAAAATTTTTCGAGCCATTTACCAGTAATCTGTAATTAAACTGTTAGCTTAAGTAATCAGGCTGTATAATTTATATAATATTATGCTATTGTATAATTAATTAATTAATTGTTTGTTATTACATTTGAACTACAGATTTTGTGGTCTATCTAAATGTTGAAGTTATAAAAATAGTTCTAGTCAAACTAAAAAGGACTTTGTAGTCAATTAAATTAATATTGAGATTATAGAAAAGTTCTAAGGAGTGGGAAGGTCCCATGCATATTATATTTCCAAGGATCTTGAATTTTTAAACTTTATCATTGATCAAGTATGTGTGCGTGATAACTGCATTAAGAATTTGGTTAGTTTAGTAGAAGCACATGAATAAGCGAAAATAAATAGTGTTAATAATGTTTTTTAGAATTTCTAAGTAATTATAATTTTATTTGTACTATTCCAAGGAGAAAGTCCAACGGTCGTTTGACTAGGTTTTGGGAAAATGTTTTTTCGAACTTTTATACAACCAAAAAGGAAAAGATTAAAAACAATAATTTTATAAAAGTTTACTTAGAAAACAAAGAACACTATTAATTGAAACAAAGCCAAAAAAGCCAATTCCTATTTGTGCAATTGTTATCTTCACGTCATACATGCAATAGTTTACTAACTTTCTTAATTTCATATATATGTATAATATCCATGGAGAAAAAACCAGCATGCTTGCTCCAATTGCCTTTAGGAGAGTGGTGTTCGACCTTCAATTTAGAAGAAGCTATTTGCAATCATGGATTTTTTATGATGTCTCCAAATAGCTGGATCCCTTCAACAAAATCTCTCCAAAGACCTTTGCGTCTTTCAGATTCTACAAAATCTATTAATGTTTCCATTTCTGTTTCTGCAAATGATGATGAGCAAAATTGTCTCATTGCTCATGCTCTTGATGATGATGACAATGAAGTTGTGTCCAAACTTACAGCGGCAGACCGACAAGTCATACGAAAACAAATTACAAGAATGTTAAGATTAACAGAGAGAGATGAAAAAGATGTGAGGGATTTTCAAAACATTCATCAACAAGCAAAACAAAAAGGATTTGGTCGACTCTTTCGCTCTCCTTCTCTTTTTGAAGATATTGTCAAGTCGATTCTCCTTTGCAACTCCTCGTAAGATGTTATGTGCTACGAACTATTCATTCATTTTTGTTTCATTGGAGATATATTTATTACCAAAAAAAAAAAATTGTGATTTTGCTTATTAGATCATTACTGCTTTTTACATGCAAAATTGAATGTAAATATTCAACTACTATATATATACATATAGTATGTGTGTTTTTATTTTTGTAAACTCTATGGTATGAGAGGAGCTTTCATTTATTGATAAAAATAAAATAAAGACGGATGACACCTTATATATCAGGGGCGACCTAGCAAGCCTTACCCTTCAAAACGAGCTAATACGGATGCATCATGCTTAATAACCTTAATTAGTTGGGGAAAAAAAATTTTATTTAATTTTTTTTTATTCCAATTGGCAAGATTTTTATGCTTTTGATTTAGCACAATTTTATTATTTCTCTAACTCTAAATTTACTTAATATATAGGTGGACGAAGACATTGAGCATGGCTCGAGCACTTTGCAAGCTTCAAGCAGAATTAATAAAATATGATGATGACTCAAATTCACCAAAACCAAAATCTTTGGAAAATTTTCCAACCCCAAGAGAATTAACCAATCTACTGAATAAGGATTTGATTAGAGAATTACGTAGCAATCTTGGATACAGAGCAGATTATATTCTTAAATTTGCAAGAAAAATTGAGCGTGGCCAACTCAATATTCAATTTTTTGAAGAAGCACCATGGGAGCAAGTGTATAAATTGTTGATGAAGAACAAAGGCTTTGGTCCATTTGTGTGTGCCAATGTGTTGGTTTGCATTGGATTTTATCACAAGATTCCAACAGATTCTGAAACCATCAGGCATTTACAAGAGGTTAATTTGATCATGTATACTTTAATTAATTTGCAGTTGATTATCTTAAAACTAATGTGTTATAATATATAATTATGTTATATTAATGAATAGATTAAGCATAATTGCTATTAATTTTTTCAAATTGTATACGTTTGACAGGCACATTCAAGGCAAAGCAATAGAAAAACTGTTGGAAAAGACGTTAAAGAGGCATATGATCAATATGCTCCATTCCAGAGTTTAGCATATTGGTATGTACCTACGTTTTAAGCTTGATTAATGGTTAAAGAAAATAGAAATTAGTTAAATTTTCATTTATTATTCTATATGCATGCATGCATGCAATATGGCATGTATAATATGCTAAATGATTCGTATTATATATTATTACATATGCTTCAGGTTCGAGCTTTTGGGTGGCTATGAAAGCAAATTCGGAAAGCTCAGCGAGTTGGATAATTCTAAGTATGATATTGTCACCGCAACGCGAAAGCCAAGCCCTTGCTTAAAGAGAAGTAAAGAGTTTAGCCTGGTCGGGCACCAATTCAGGCTAAATTTTCGAGCAAAGGAGCTTTTTCCTTAATTTTATTTGTGGAAATTAATTAACTATAACAATAATTGTAGCATGAAAACTGTTGGTTGTATAATTTGGTTATATCTATATTTTGTTGTCATCAATGAGTGACTGTCTATTTTAAGTACTTTCTATTTTTAGCTCAGTTGATATAACATTTATCTATTTGATGATAAAACAAATTAATAAGTAATTTTATTAGATATGAAATTTGTTATCTAATATACATTTATCCAAATTGTGGCTCAAATCATGGGATACCTAGAAACTAGCACAATAGCATGTCTTTAGCGGGGGACAAAAAATAATCGATGTCTAATCAATTTCTCTACGAAATGTTTGAGTATAATTCAAGTGTGTTCTAAATCAAGAATAAGAGCGAAGAGACGTCATGTGAAAAATATACTATATGTTGTTTGTCTCATGTGATGCAAATTTTTTGGCTCTTACTTCTTTGAGAGGGTCTTCATTTTAATTAGGTTAAATCATTTATTAATAATTCTTGGGTTATTAGCACTATAATGTGTTGGATTTATTTCTCACATATTATGAACTAGTATAAATCATTTTAATTATTTTATACTTTACCGAATTAATACATAACTAATGTCAAATATTAAAGAGCAATCTTAACAAACTCATTTATTAAGTAATCAAATATTATGTTAATGAGTCTGATTTTGTCATACCCTATATAGTAGTATATTATGGACAATATAACTTTTAATTGTATCATTATAGCTCATAATGGGATGGGTAACTTTGTATAACACATGAGGGGTCCCTGAACTCAAACACAGTATAAAGTGACTTTAGCTCATTGGGAGTTAATTGTTGAAAAAATCTAGAGAATGAGTGCAGTGCACCTCTTTCCCTCTTTTCCCTCCTGATTTCAATGTTTATATACATAGTACACTCAAGCAATTTCGATCTGAGGTGAAGGTAGTAACTTACAGGACTTGGATCTATTTCTTGACAATCCATACAAGCTCCATAACAAGTTTCTTAGATTTATGACCAAATAAGGTAAATCTCGAATTTTTCCTAAAATATGTATTCAATTGGAAATGCAAGATTAAGAGTATTAAGTTCAAATTTATTTCAACACAATGTCCTCTCAATTTCACTGGTATAAGCAACATGGGTAGAACGTCAAAGATCGGATTCTTCCTCTTGGGTTCCTTAACTTCCTTCAATGATATAATATGTGTAATTATACACTATTAAATAAAAACTTGGAATTTAAAGGGTAATATTTTGACATTTTGTTTTACTATAACTGTCTTATTTTATAAGAGAATTAGAGTAAACAAAGAAGATTTAAGTGGGATATTTTAAATTTTATAGATAGATATATGAAATAATTAATAAGGTATTCAAAATAAATTTTAGGGTCTATTCCATTTTGGAAATCGTCCGTACCGTCCTTAAAAAATGGTCTACTTAATATCTTAGTCTTTCCTAATGATATAGAAGCTGGTTAAAACAATTAGTACATTAGATTAATGCAGAAAGATTATGGCTGCAATCAAAATTCAAAACCATTCGATTTTAAGAGGGACGGCCAACTCAATACCCAGCAATCAGTTATAATTGTTATTTTCGAATAGATTTCTAGGTAACATTCTGATCTAATTAAGTGATTAGTTGGTCAACACAAAATTAATTAAAGTTCTAGAGAAAGGTAACATTTATTAAAGTCATCAATTCAAAAGAGAAAATCAAGAAAGCAATATTTATTAACTAGTTTGTCATCATGCGCATGCTTGACACGCTCATTTATATACATACGCCAACCAACCTTGTGAATAGAGAGACATGAGATGAAAATTTGCAATTTTGAATTCCATTTGACAAAATCCAATTAGTTTTTAGTAACATATGTAACATAACGTCTTCTAAATTCCGCAGTATTGAAAGCCGCAAAAGGGAAAGAGATTCAAATGGTTGATGCCGACGATTCAAACGCCAATGTTATTCAAAATGAGTCTAGAAATAAGGCCTTTGTAAAGATATGGAGTGATTATGATGAAATAGCTGTTTTACAAGGAGCAATTAAATTCAGGGAGGAGAAACATATTCTTCCTAATGCTGATATGGGATGGTTTCATAGATATGTATCTGGTTCTCTCCAAGGAGATTTTAATAAAACTCAAATAAGGAAGAAACTACTTGCTTTAAAGACAAGGTACATTAATAATGCAAAAAATAATAGGAAAGCGTTGTGGAAGCATCATGATCGAGTTTTGTTTGATCTCTCTAATATTTTTTGGAACGAACCTTTTGCTCAAGAAACTCAAGGCATCGACTGTGATATTTCTGCTACTTCTGTTCGCTCAAAAGTTATTGAGTTCTTTAAGTTGAATTTAGGGTCTGATTTCATGAAAAAGAATGCTCATTTGGTTCCAAGTAAGAAGAGTGAAGATTTGGAGAAGAAATGGCTTCAAGTGGGAAAAGGTGAGTTGGAGCTTTTTATCTCAAAATATGATCTAGTCAATGAAGAAGCTCGTGCCGTTATTGAAGCAATGAAAAAATCAATTCGTAGTGAATCTTAATTATGTTTTGAAGGCAGTGTAGTTTTTATTTTATTGTACGTTCTACCTTTGTCGTTTGTTTATGTTTTTCAAAATTTGGGAATCGTCGATCGACTTCTTCGCTAGCTTTTTGTGTTTATATTTTCATTTTCTTTGGGAGTTGTAATAACTCTACTTAGTTGCATCTTTAATTTAGTTGAATTTTATTTTGTTTTTATTTGCTTGTGTAATTACGTATGTTTCAGGTTATGTAGATTTGATTAATTGAGCTAGATAACTTAAACAATGTCAATGCGCATGCACCAGATGATTAAATTGATTGATTTTTGTCATTGATTTCAATATTATGAAATATGGATTAATTAAGCCTGTAACTGAGGATTTATTTTAACAGTTATGTATATATTTATGTGTCCATTGTTGTGATTGTTTTGGCATGTGGCTGTAGAATGTAGATAATGGACTTATTGCCTTTTATTTTTTACGGATTCATATAAAATTATACATCTCCTGCAAATTTCAAAGTATTATTCTTAAGAGGGGAAAAAAAAAAGCAGCAATTAATTTTTGAGTTTGAGGGCAGATTAGATTTTTGCTTAATTTTATCTCTTGGCTGCAAATTAATAATCTTGCAAAGCATCACACACACATATGTAGTATCTTGAGACTCTTTCCTTTGGTTAACAGAAATAAGAAATTAATGTCTGTGTTTTGTTGCTGAGAACAGCAGGAAAATGGTTAAGAAAATATGAGATGATGAGAGAGAGGACATAACGAAAGCAAAACTGTTTCTCAATCTTTATAATAGAGCAGTATTATATAATTATTTAATTAAATAATTTTTTGAAACTATAATAAAAAATTGTAATCATTATTAATTAATTATTAAGACAGTAACATTTCACTTAAGAAAAAGAAATAAATTAAGAAAAGAAATATCAACATATTGTAGTTGGTAAATTATTGAAATATCATTTTAGGGGTGGCAAAACGAATAGTCTAATCAAATCTTAAATGAATTGAGTCAAACTCCACTGATTGGGATTTGATTTGTTTAATTAAATAAATTGAAATCTCAAGATTTCAATTTATTTATTAAATAAATATTCCGTTCAATTCATTTAGTAGAATTAACAAATAAATTGAATCAAATTTAGATTCATTTTAGTATTCATTTATCCTATAATAAACGAATTCATAATGAATCGCATTGAATATGAATTCATTTAAAATTAAAAAGTAAATAATTCAAACCATAATTTTCTCAAGATGAATTAACCAAATTCAAAATTAGTTAACAAGAAGAATTAACAATTTAACAAAAGTAGTTGCGGGCTATAGCATGGTGCACTTAAATATCATTGGTGACTATGAAAGGGGATAGATGCAGTGTCAAGGAAAAATATGGTGGTGGTGAGAATCAATTCACAGCGGTAGTGTGGTAGATCGAAGCACTGAAGCTAGGCCATAAGTTTGGTTTGGTTGTTAGGATTGGCGATGATGACTCGGCTTGGACAATAGGATGGTACCTAGTATTTTGGTGGCTTGGTTCGATGGTAATGATGGTAGGATAGCGGTGGATTTTGTTTGGGCAATGCCGAGCAGAGACCCTGAGGACGATCCAGCTAGAGCAGAAGACCTATTTGCTAGCACGAAAACATCTCTGTTCGGTGTCAAAGCTGGTTGAGGTTAAGTGTTCCAAGGCTGGTTGAATCCTGATCTCCTCATCCTGCTCGAGTAAAAGTGATCCTCGACCACCGAGCAGGACCCAGTTATGTTACGGGAAGCACCATGGACAGAGGGAAGCCAGAGCTCGAGCAGAGTAGACCTAAGCAGGACGGCCCCTCTTCCCGATAACTTGTCACGACAATCGATGACTGACAGGCACTCCACGCCATGGGGTTTCATCACTGTTACTGATGATCGGCGCGCACGCCTCCACAGTGTCATCATTGTACACGGACCTACATGGCATCATCATTGGGTCACGGGAACCCATACCTGCTTGACATTCCACGCCCCCGGGTTGTGCCGCAGCAACCATAAGCTGTCAGAAAGGCACAGGCGCAATTAATGTGGAGGTGGGCCTCCAAGTAAAGGGTCGGGAAAACAAGAGAATAAATACCAGACGAGGGACAAGGTAAAAGGGGCTCTCTCTCTAATTCTTTTCTTCAACTTTTGATCCCAACTCCAACTTATCTACCAGACTTGAATTTTCTCTCTTTCTTGACTTCTCCAAACTTTCTGTTTTTCTGGTCTCTCAAATTAAGGGGATACAAAAAGAATCAACTCGATCACTGACTTGAGTGTCGGAGGGTTTTCGCGGAAAAACACCTGGCGACCCCTGACACCTTTTCTGTGGACGCAAGCCGGAAGACATCACCGTCCCAATAAATGAAACAAGGTAGGAGCCAGCAAGGAATCCTGCTCGAGCAACCAGCGAGCAGAAGTTTACAGCATCACTTGGGAACAAGCAGAAAACCGCATCAACATTTTGGCACCATCTGTAGGGATCAGTTCAAAAAGCCTGAATTCCCAGTACATTCAAAAAGCAACATAACAATTAAAGGAAACAGCAAAAGAGGAGTAAGTTCGGAAGAATCGGTGACCATAAGGGAGGTGGCCAATGAGGCTTGGGACAGAAAGATCCAAGAAAGGATAGACTGGATGGAAAGAAGATGGAGACACTAATGTCCATCCTACAGGAGCTCGGGGATGGACAGAGGAAAGCAAGCAACGACGTTCTCGAATCCAGCAGCGGGAACGTTACCAAAAGAGAGGAGACAAACTTGGAGGAAAGGGAGTTCTGCAGCACTTGCAAGACACGGCACCTACTTCCCATGGGGAAGAATTGGAGGGAGAGGTGTGCAGGTTGGCACAGGTTGTTGAGGACCTTTAGGGAAATAGGAAAGCCCCAAATTGGAGGATAATGTTAGACAACGAGTCCTCACTCTCAACGGAAATCATGGGAAACCTTAGACTCCGCTAAAGCAGCCTTCTCCTCGAAGGTGGAGATGTCAGTGTGAAGCTTGGCCGCTTCCTCCTCCTTCTGCTTGAGCTCCTGCCTCAAGCCTTGATTATCAGCCTTGATCTTCCTCTCAAAATTCACGGCCTTCGTCTTGAAGGCGGTAGAGGCAGCCGTAGCCTGGCACAAGAGGCGCTGGAATATGTTAGCTAGCTCGCTAACGCTGGAGGACTCCAACTCCTCCATGAACTTCTCCTCCATATGCCTGGTAAAATCCATGACATAGGGATCAACGAAATTGGGTTGCTACTCCTGAGAGCATCCCGATCTGGATCTGGCCGGGACAACAGCTCCCGAGCCTCTCTGGGGTGCTTCTTCTGCTGCTCGCTCACTCTCCCGAGCAGGACGAATAGCCCTGATTAACGAGGCAGCGAGGTCAACTCTAGACCTCTTGGCTAGGGAAGAGGAGCTGCTCGGTCGCTCCACCGTGCTCGAGGGCCTTTTCAATCGAGAAAGAATACCACTCATTTCTTCCCCGGAAGCAAGGCCAAACTCGACAAGGTTGTGAAAGGACAGTAACTCCTTGCACGAGCTTGCATTGTCCATGACAGTATTGATGCGCGTCTGTAGCTCCTCTCTAACTCGATACTACACGCTCCAAGAGACTGCAAACAAGGCCAGAGAAAATAATAAGAGAGAATAAGCAGAAAAGTCAAAGCTGAAAACACGATGAGTAGCAGACTACCTGGGGTACAAAAATGAGAAGGAATTTGAGGAACCTCCTTAGTGGCAGAGGCTGCTCGCCCCCAGTTCCCCCATGCAAAGAAGAATTTGTCCTTCTGGTTGCCACCAAAGGGGGGGAGGTCAATGATGGGTTTCTTACCCTTCAAGCTAGAAGTGAGGTAGTGCCAGCCCAAATTGCACCACTTCTACAGGACATATAACATCGACAGAACCCTCCACCTGTTTGGGTTCAGCTGCCTCGGTGCCAAATGTAACTGGGAAAGGACCCAGGCAAAATAGGGCTAAATGGGCAACCTAACGCCCTATTTGAAACATTCTAAATAGAGAGTGACAGGGACACACAGATCAACACTGGCTGTAATCTGATATGTGGCCCTAAGTCGGTCTAAATTTTGGTGTGAAATCTCACACCTAATGTTGTCAATGGCAAACAACTCAGCCTCTGACCTTTGGCCAACCCTTTCCGTCTGTTGCGGCAGGGTTTCCCCCACAGCCTCGACTTCTTCAGGGCTTGGGTCTTTCACTGAAACTCTCTAGTGGCTTCGGAGTCACTCGAAGAAGATGATTCTTCAGGGGACATCCAGCGGGGTTGCTAAGTGGCTGACATTTTTCTCTTCCTAGGGACACAATCTATCAAGTGGGAAACTAAAACCCCAGAAAATGGGAAAAACAAGAACGAGAAAAAGAAGAAGAGTTTATACCTGAAATGGATTTGAACGAAGGCAGATAACAACGACGGCGAAGAAGAAGGTGGATTTCACTTACAAGCGGCTGTTTTTAGTCTGAACAAAGTTTGGAAATAAGAAGAGGCACACTAAAGAAATTGGAAATTTATAATGGGAAAGCAAGTCATGCCAACAGATGGCACGTTACTCAAGGGGACGCGACTGTTCAAATAATCGCCTCTTAATAATTCAAACGAGTGGTCCAGATCAACCCACGTATCTCGCATTAAATGTGAAGTGACAGAAAAGGCGGACAGCTCAGCGTGACAAAGCAAAAAAGAGGAAACCCGCTCAAACAAGAAGTTTCCAGTCTTATCTCGTTTCAATCTCAAGACTAGAAACTAGGGGACTGGTGTTTGGGCAATGCCGAGCAGAGCCCCTCGAGGACGATCCAGGCATAAAAGAAGACCTATTCGCTAGCACGAAGACACCCTTGTTCGGCATCAAAGCTGGTCGAGGTCAAGTGTTCTAAGGCTGGTCGAATCCTGATCTCCTCATCCTGCTCCGGTAAAAGAGATTCTCGATCACCGAGTATGACTAATCATGTTATGGGAAACACCATGGATAGAATGGCCCCTCCTTTTGACAACTTGTCACGAAGATCGATGACTGACAGGTACGCCAAGTCTTGAGGTTTCATCATTGTTACTGATGACTGGAGCACGCCTCCACAGTGTCATCATTGTACACAAACCTATAGGGCATCATCATTGGGTCACGGGAACCCATACCTGCCTAACATCCCACGCCCCCAGGTTGTGCTGTAGCAACCTTAAGCTATCAGAAAGGCAGAGGCCCAATTAATGCATAAGTGAGCGTCCAAGTAAAGGGGGGCCGGAAAACAGGAGGATAAATACCAGACGAGAGACAAGGTAAAATGGGGCTCTCTCTATGATTCAAAACAGGAGGATAAATACCAGACGAGAGACAAGGTAAAATGGGGCTCTCTCTATGATTCTTTTCTTTAACATTTTGATCCCAACTCCAACTTATCTACCCAGACTTGGATTTTCTCTCTTTCTTGACTTCTCCAAACTTTCTATTTTTTCGGTCTCTCAAATTAAGGAGGATACACCCGGTGACACCTGACACCTTTTCTATGGATGAAGAAAGGCAGGAGCCAGCAAGGAATCCTGCTTGAGCCACCAGCGAGTAGAAGTTTACATCATCACTTAGGAACAAGCAAAAAACTGCATCAACAGATTTTGAGGTGAAAAGCTTGCTGAGTTTGTGGTTGTTCCAGCGATAGGCTGATGTCGATGATGGAGGGGTTCAGGTTAATGGCTGCTTGTGAATTTGGGCTAAAATTCTAGCTAGGCATCCTAAGAAAGAGGGTGAATTGGTAATTTAAAGTTTCTTTAATGACAATTCCAAAATTCAATACTAAAAGCTATTGCAACTAATAATTATAATAAATTCAATAACAAGTAAATTTAAAGACGTAAGGATAGAGAAAATGAACACGATATTTTTACGTGGTTCTGCAATCCACTTACATCCATGATACAAACAAACCAAGCTTGAGAATTTCATTAATCAAGCCTTGCAACCCAAAGCTTCAAGTTGTTTACAATTGACTTCCAAGGTATCATTAAATATTTACAATTCTAGGTGAGCACACACTTCTTTCTCCAAGTATTTCTTACACTTACAATCACTCAATTTTTTATATTGAAATGAAATTTACAAAGATTTGCACTCTCCTAAGTGTATATTGGCAAGTTATAGCTCAATGATAAATCAATGTATATGAATAAGTAAACAAAAGTTTAAGATGATTTATATAAACATGTTTAAGCGTAATAGAAATTGAAGAACGTGTCTAAATTGAATTTGATTTGGTTTTATAGTTTAAACAAAAAAATTAGCCGTTATTAACTTTTTGGAGAGTTACACTTTATTCATATTTAAAATGCTCAATGGGTTCATTTGAGCTAAAATTTGTTTCTGAAACGTCATAAACAACAAATAATTACAACAAGATCAAGTAGTTTACTGCTTGATTTTATTGGCTAGCTGTTATGTTTCTAGACTTAAGACAGTTAGCTACTATATTGCTACTATTCAAAAAATTATAGTTTGGATCCAAAAATTTTTGAAATTATTTTATGCACCAAAACTTTATAAAAACTTTTAAATAGGTCCATTTTCATAAATTCAAACAATATTTATTGAGTTCAAAGTACTCAAAACTTTTTCAATTTAGTCTATAAACTTAAAAACAACCAATTGCATGAAATCATTTTTCCTTTAAGTAAAAAATCTTTATATTATGAAAATAATGATTTATTTAAAATGTCATAAAAAATAACTTGAGCTTTTAAGTACGTATACATATAATAATATTAGTTTTACAAGAAATGTAACAAGAAAAATCACCTAAACTAATGCTCTTGAAGCTTGTCCTTAACATTATGAGTTTTGTGCCTTTATTCTTGAACTTAATCTCACGTGTATGATTTTTATCTTTTGAGAGTTTGTGAAATTATGAAATATATGTATTTTCTATTTTATCCATGACACGTGATTTTTTATCATCAAAATCAAAATACTATATGGCCTATAAATCAATATGGGCGCTGTGGTCAATAGGTTCAAAAATAAAGGAGCCGAAAAACTTCAATATTACCTTGGTTTTGGTTGTGATATGAATGACAATAACAGTTGACTAAGCCTTTAAGCTAATGGATTAGCCAGGAACATAGCTTGGGATATAAAGAAATTGTAGAGACCATAAGAATTGAGAAGACATGGCTGAGAGAATTCAAAGAAGGGAAAGAAAATAAGGCCAGTTGTCCTAATTTTTTATTTCATTTATATATTTTGTATTATCATCATTTATAATTACTATATTATTTTTTGGAAGCTGTTATGGGAACCATATGACCGAACCTTAATTGGACTCATATTAGCACAACGTCCACTAGTGGTGATGCTTTACTATCATCGAAACCTCCTCTCAAGGTCGGCAACATCCCCACACATCGACAGCCCCCATATCAGCCATTAACACTTCAAACCATAATCTTTAGACCTTAAAAAACCTTTCAAAGTCTGATCCATGCTGCCGCCAACTTACCTTCCTCCATTGGTGGCACTTGTTTGCCGACGGAACCATTATTGAACCTCATGCACTCCCAACAACCACCTCATACCCACCAATTACCACTAGTTCCTTTACACTCTATTACGCATGAGCACAACCAAAACTCAAGCCACCACTTCTTAGTCACCATCGATGGCTTTTTTATGTAGCCGACCAACTCCAAACCACCTTTATATTGTCTCTTTGCCACCAAATCATTTATCTTTTCTCTATGTAGATATATCGTCATATCTTTGTAAATATAGATAGGCATAGATTCTTCTTTTTTTTTTTATTATGATCCTCCGTCTTCCATAAGGATCGTAATTGTATAACTACTTATACTGTTGTTAATACTAATTACCACCAATGCAGAATTTGGTGAGACTTCTTCCATAAAACGTGACTCTTATTTCATATGGTATCAGAGCCATGGCTGACAGTCAATAGTCAAAGAAAGTAGCAAATCTTAGCAAGCAAGATGATGATGTTTTCTTAGTACATTTTGTTGAAATATTGACTTGAATATGGAAAATTCAAAGTGACAGCAAATTGCACATGCAAGTTGTTGACAAAGTGTGCATGGTTTTTCAAATTTGGTTGCAAATCATCACATGGTCTTTGGCTATTATGAATGGTCGGCAATCATGCTTGAATTTGTCAACATTGTTGATTTTGGTTGCACTTTATTCAAAGACTTTTTGGAGCTTAGAACTACATGAATACACGATCTTTGGCTATAAATACTAAGCCAATTGTTCATTTTAATAGCATCCACAATTAAGAACAATTGCAAGTGAAGCAATTAAGAGAGTTGAGAGAGAGCTTCCACTTGAGTGCTAGGAGAATTTATTTGGGTGTATTGGGAATTGGTTTTTGTGAGTTTTTCCCAATTTGTAAATTCTCACTTGTTAGTAAAATTATCTTCCAGTCTTTGCCTATGCATGTAGGCTTTACGTCAAACCACATAAATTATTATGTCAATTTTCTTTGTAATTGTTTACACCACATTTAAGTTTCTCCAGAAGTCACAGTTACCGTAAATTGATAATCTGCTCAACCCGTGCTTCCGCACAACAATTGGTATCAGAGCCAAAGGTTCGTACTTGGGGTATATGGTACTATTCATAGATACGGTAGTGTTAATAGTGGTAGATACGATCATTTGTACTTGGAGAACAATCTATTGTAAGTAGTGTCTATTTTTACATATCTAGGAAAATTCTGTCAACAAGACGACAAGAGTCTAAGGAGTCTGGGTTTTAAGTGAGACCATTGTGACCCCTCCATTCTCCTAGGAACTTTCCTAGTACATTTATTCACGCGAAATAAACATCATAGAGACTGTTTTTTAAGTGTAAATAGTTGTTGAAGGCACTGATTATTTAAGGTTGAAAAGGATGGCAGAAGCGTTGTCATTGTCTTTGTCAGCAAGGACTACTGTGATTAATGCAAAGTTTAAAGTAGAGAAATTTGATAGTACCAATAATTTTGGTATGTGGTAATGTGAGGTGTTGGATGTCTTATGTCAGCAAGAGCTGGATCTCGCTCTAGAAGAAAATTCTGAAAAGATGGATGACAAGGAGTGGATAAAAATCAATAGACAGGCATGTGTTACTATTCGCGTATGTCTGGCTAAAGATCAGAAGTACTCTGTCATGAGGAAGACATCAGCAAAGAAATTGTGGAAGACACTGAAAGAAAAATATATGAAGAAAAGCCTTGAAAACAAACTTTATATAAAAAATAAACTCTATCAATTCACGTATGCATCTGGTATGTCGATGAATGACCATGCGAACTCATTCAATAAAATATTAGTGGATTTGCTAAATTTGGATGAGAAATTTAAAGATGAAGATAAGGCATTGTTGCTGTTAAAATCGCTTCCTGATGAATATGACCATCTCACCACTACTTTGATTCATGGGAAGGACAATGTCACATTTGATGCTGTATGTAGTGCCATGTATAATGCTGAGACCAGAAAGAAAGATAAAAAGAATCATAGAGATACATTTTCAGAAGTATTGACAGCAAGAGGTCGTTCACAAAGCCGCAAACCTGAAAAAAGAGGCAAGTCTAAAAGTAGGTTTGCCAAAGATGAATGTGCTTTTTGTCGCGAGAAAGGGCATTGGAAAAAGAAATGTCCTAAGTTACAAAAGGGCAAGGCTATTTCTGATGCATGTGTAGCAGAGCATGATGAGGAGTCAGAATTTAGTCTGGTTGGCATGACGTTGACATGTCAATCATATTAGTGGATTTTGGATTCGGGTTGTACTTATCATATGCGTCCTAATAAAGGCTGGTTTTCTAGCTTCAAGGAGCTCGATGGTGGAGTTGTTTTTATGGGCAATGACAATGCTTGTAAAACTATGGGAATAGGTTCAATCCAATTGAAGAATCACGATGGCTCAATCCAAGTCTTGACAGAAGTTCGCTATGTACCAAGCTTAAAGAAAAATCTCATCTCATTAGGTAGTAGTTGGTGCACTGACGATAATGAAAGGCACAAGAAGAAATAACTTATACTATTTCCAAGGGGATACAGTTATTGGATCAGTATCAATAGTTTAGAGAAAGGATGCAGATTCAGAGGCAACCAAGTTGTGGCATATGCGTTTGAGACATGCCGATGAAAATGCTTTGCAGACTTTGGTTAAGCAAGGCTTATTGAAAGGTGCAAATTCTTGCAAATTGAAATTTTGTGAACATTGTGTTCTGGGCAAGTAAACAAGAGTAAAGTTTGGTTCAGTAATTCACGATACAAAAAGGATTCTGGACTATGTTCATAGTGATGCATGGGGACCTACCAGAGTAGCTTCTTTGTGAGGTATGCACTATTTTGTTACTTTTGTTGATGATTATTCAAGAAAAATATGGGTGTATTTGATGAAGAACAAAAAAGAAGTTTTGAATATATTTCTGAAATGGAAGAAGATGGTCGAGACTCAGACTGGTCGAAAGGTCAAAAAACTTCGCTCAGATAATGGTGGTGAGTACAAGAATGATCCATTTTTACAAGTATGCCGAGATGAGGGAATTGTGCGACACTTCATTGTTCGAGGTACACCACAGCGGAATGAGGTGGCAGAACACATGAACTAAACTATACTGAAGAAAGTTCGGTGTATGTTGTCCAATGCTGGATTAGGCAAGGAATTTTAGGCTGAGGCTGTTATATATGTGTGCCATCTCATTAATCATTTGTCATCAGCTGCAATTGAGGGCAAAACACCCATGGAAATATGGATTGGTAAACCTGCTACTGATTATGATACTTTACATGCCTTTGGTTTCACTGCTTATTATCATGTAAAGGAATCTAAGTTAGACACAAGAGAGAAGAAAACATTGTTCATGGGTATAACTGGTAGAGTAAAAGGATATCATTTATGGTGTCCAGATACGAGAAGATTGTTTTCAGCAGAGATGTGACTTTTGATGAATCAGTCATGTTAAAATAAAAAGATTCACAAAATGATGACAACACTAGTGGTACTCCACAGCAGGTGGAGCTTAAAAAGGTTAAAGATGATCCAGCTAGTATTGAAGAGGTAGATAATTCTCAATCGACTGAAGATGAAGAAGAGATTCTAACCCAGGAACCTTTAGAGCAACAATATTCAATTGCATATAGAAGGCCACGAAGAGAGATTCGTAGACCTGCTCGCTTTGTTGATATGGTGGTCTATACACTTCTGATTGTAGATGGTGATGTTCTTCCACTTATAGAGAAGCAGTAAGTAGCCCTGAAAATGTACAGTGGAAGAAAGCAATGGATGAAGAAATGTAGTCCCTTCAAAAAAATGGAACTTGGGAGTTAGTTACACTGCCCAATGACAAAAAGGCAATTGGGTGCAAATAAGTATATGAAAAAATGACGGATTTTTTCGTAAGGATAAAATTCGATACAAAGCTAAATTGGTAGGAAAGGGTTATGTTCAGAAAGAAGGAATAGACTACAATGAGGTATTTTCTCCAGTTGTGAAACATTCATCTATTCAGATTTTGCTAGCCATTATTACGCAATATGATCTTCAACTAGATCAACTTAATGTGAAAACCGCGTTCATACACGGTGATTTGGAAGAGGAAATCTACATGACTTAACCAGATGGATTTAGAGTTGCTGGGAAAGAAAATTTGGTTTTCAAACTGATAAAGTCACTTTATGAATTGAAACAATCTCTGAGGCAGTGGTACAAGCGATTTGATCGGTTTATGAAAGGGCAAAGGTACACAAGAAATAAATTTGATCATTGTGTATATTTTCGCAAGCTACAAGAAGTATCTTTTATATATTTACTCTTGTATGTTGATGATATGCTAATAGCATCTAAGAACAAAGATGAGATTAAGAAGTTAAAAACTCAACTCAATCAAGAATTTGAGATGAAAGATCTAGGTGAGGCTAAGAAGATTCTTGACATGGAGATATGTAGAGATAGAGCTCGTGGTAAAGTCAGCTTGTCTTAGAAGCAATATTTGAAGAAGGTACTACAACAATGGTCAGACAAAACCTTTAAGTACCCCATTGGCTTCTCATTTCAAGCTTTCTGCACAACTATCTCCTTCAACGGATGAGGAACAAGAATACATGTTGCAAGTTCCGTATTCAAATACAGTTGGTAGCTTGATGTATGCAATGGTATGTACAAGGCCTGGCATTTCACAAGCAGTTAGTATGGTGAGCAGATATATGCATAATCCTGGTAAAGAACATTGGCAAGCGGTGAAATGGATTTTATGGTACATTTAGAAAATCGTTGATGTTAGTTTACTATTTGAACGAAATGACACACTTGGTTAAGGTGTGATTGGGTACATTGATTCTGATTATGCCGGTGATATAGTCAAACCACGGTCAACCACCTGATATATATTTACTCTTGCTAGAGGACCAATTAGTTAGAAGTCTACACTACAGTCTACAATTGCACTATCAACCACAGAGGCCGAGTATATGGCAATTACGGAGGCTATTAAAGAGGTTGTTTGGTTACAAGGCTTGATTGGAAACTTGGGATTGGTCCAGGAGCATGTTAACTTGTATTGTGACAGTCAAAGTGCTATTCACTTAGTAAAGAATCAAGTTTATCATGTGCGTACGAAGCATATCGACGTACGATTTCACTTTGTGAGGGAAATTATTGATGAGGGGAAGATTCTTCTTTAGAAAATCAAGATTGCAGAGAATTCCGCAGATATGTTGACCAAGGTGGTGACAACGATCAAGTTTGAGCATTGTCTAAACTTAGTCAATATCCTGAAAGTTTAAAAAGTGAGAAAGGTAGAGATTGGAGTATCATTTAATATATAAGGGAGTTCAGTTATATTCAAGTCAAGGTGGAGATTTGTTGAAATATTGACTTGAATATGGAAAATTAAAACTGACAGCAAATTGCACATGCAAGTTGTTGACAAATTGTACATGGTTTTTGAAATTTTGTTGCAAATCCTCACATGGTCTTTGGCTATTATGAATGGTCGGCAATCATGCTTAAATTTTCCAACATTGTTGATTTTGGTTGCACTTTATTCAAAGACTTTTTAGAGCTAAGACCTACATGCATGCATGATCTTTGGCTATAAATACTAAGCAAATTGTTCATTTTAATAGCATCCACAATTGAGAGCAATTGCAAGTGAAATAATTGAGAGAGTTAAGAGAGAACTTCCACTTGAGTGCTAGGAGAATTTATTTAGGTGTATTGGGTTATTGGATTTTTGTGAGTTTTTCCCAATTTGTAAATTCTCACTTGTTAGTAAAATTATCTTCTAGTCTTTGCCCGTGTATGTAGGTTTTATCCCGAACCACGTAAACTATTGTGTCAATTTTCTTTGCAATTGTTTACATCACATTTAAGTTTCTCCAGAAGTCACAGTTACCGTAAATTGGTAATCTACTCAACCCGTGCTTCCACACAACACATTTTGATTAGATAATCCAACAGTCATATTAGTCTTGCCTTTACTCACCGATGAAGATAACTCTATGAACGAAAAATAAACTCAGTTTTGTTGATGGAACTATATCCAAACTAGATGATGATAATGGTGGCAAATGGCAACATTGTAATGATCTTGTTGGATCATGGGTATTGAACTCCATTTTATGCACAATCTGCTGGCAAGATTTAGGGGAATGATTTCAACAGACCAATGCACCAAAAATCTATGAACTCAAATAAGCCATATCTACTTTACAATAAGGTGCTTCTGTGTCCCTTTATTATGTTAGAATGAAAGCACTTTCGGATGAATTAATTCATTACACTTTGTAGAACTGTTTATTTATGAGAATGCAAAAATTGTGAGTCAGTTGCAATAATTGGATCGTCTTATGGAATTCCTTCAGGGGTTGCATGACAGATATGTAGCAACAAAAAGTCAAATTTTGATAATGGATCCTTTTTCCTAAAACAAGATTTACTCTCTTGTAAGGCAAGAAGAAAAACAACAAGATCTTCACGCATTAAGGGGACCTCCAAAAGCAGCAGCTCTTGCTACAAAAAATCGATAGCCAATGCTATAAAATTTTATTGATAATCGAACTTGGAGTAATAATGTTTCAGCTAATAACAAAGGTGGAAACTTGAATGCCAATTCTGAAAATAATCAAGGGAGACCAACGTGTGAACATTGTGGGAAATTGGAGCATATAAAATTAAAATGTTTTGAACTGAATGGATATCCACTAAATTGAAAGAAACGTGGACAAGGGAGTAAAGGAAATCCTAAGATAGCAGTATGTCACAAGCCACTGAAGGTCACCACTAAAGATGGCTAATTCATGCATGTGGTTTCATTTAGCATGGTTACACCTAATGGCGGGATGTACTTAGAAGTGGGTTGCACTCATAAATAAACCACCCCATACAACTAACAAGAATCGATACGTTCAATATAGATGCACTAAGCAATTGGGCTATCACAAGGCATATGCACTTAACATGCCCAGCTCGTTATCTAGAAGCCTCTACCATTCTCCATATCTAGAACCCTACATGCTTTCTTGGCAATATGGTGACGTTACTTGCTTGGCGTACACTTTGTGATCCTAACGGATAACGTAGTAACAAACTACTTCCAAGCACAAAAAAAGTTGAGCCCCAAGTAAGCACGATGGCAAGACTTTCTTGCAAAATTTGACTATAGGCTTCAGTACTGCCAGGGAAAGCCAACGTCGTTGCGGATGCACTAAGCTGCAAGGCGGAGTTAGCTATGTATGAGCCAACCAAAGCCAACCTTGTCACACGCATCAAATAAGATCTTTAACAAGACCCTCTTGCGAAAAACTTGCTGGAAAAAGTTCTTCAAGGCAAGATAAGGAGGTTTTGGCAAGAAAAAGGCATTCTTCTTACTAAGGGAGATTGAATATTTATTCCAAGATTGGGAAATTTACGAATAAAAGTGATAAAAAAATGTCACGACTCAAATTGGGCTGGTCACCTAAGAGTGGAGTGTATAACCACATTAGCTCAAGCCTCGTATTTTAGCCACACATGCGAGATGACATTGAGGTATATGTTCAGACATGTCTCATTTGCCAACAAGACAAGGTAGATCGTCAACTTCTAGAGGGATTGTTGGAACCCCTACCTCTAACATTAAGACCATAAAAAAGCGTATTCATGGACTCGCCTTACCAAAGTCCGAATGGTGTAAAAGTGTTATGGTCATTGTCGATCATTATAACAAGTATGAAACTTTCATTGCCGCTACCCAATCGAAAAGCGGATGAAGCTGCCCGTCGCTTTATCAAATATATTGTGAAGTTATGGGAATTCCTGAAGATCATCGTGAGTGATCAAGACCCACAATTCACTGGATGCTTTTGGACCGAACTCTTTAAGATAATGGGAACCGATCTCAAGTCTAAATGAGCTTCCACGCACAAATGGATAGGTAGACCAAGCATATCAACAACTTACTCGAGATGTACCTAAGGTATTATGTAAGTGCTCACCAGCAGGATTGGGCAAAATTGCTCGACGTTACCCAATTCTCGTATAATCTTTAACGAAGTAAGACTATGGGCAAAAGTCTTTTCAAGATCATCATGGGATTTTAGCCTATGACGCCCAATGTCATAGCTTTGACTTATAGAGGGAAAAGCCTAGCACCTCACAAGCTCGCCCTTGATGGCACGAGGAAGCGAATATCACGAGAGCTTATCTTGACAAAGCCACATGAAAGATAAAAAAGTAGGCTGACACGAGGAGACACCACATCGTATACAAGGAAGGCGATCGAGTTATGATCAAACTCCTACCTTAACAATTCTAGACATTGTGGTAAGTATACAAGAGGCTAGTAAGGAGATACGAAGTGCCTTTTCGATTAGTAAGACGTGTGGGTAACGTCTTATATCAACTCTAACTTCCACAAAGAATCAAAATTCATCTAGTCTTTCACATCAGTCTACTCAAACCATATTACAGAGATATGGAAGACCCAAGCCGCAGAGAATTGAAGAGAGCCCCAATAGCCATTATCACCTTATACGATAAGGATGTGAAGTACATCATTACTTATCGAGTGACTCGGAGAAGGGGAGTACCGACATACAACGAGTACTTGGTAAGGTAGAGGAATCTTCTCGAAACGAAGCAATATGGGAACGTGAAGAAGACCTATGGCATTCACAGACCACATCAAAAAGTACAAGCACAAAGATGCGACGAGGACATCGCGAGTATAGGTGGGGAAGAATTATCATAGGCCACTCAAGGTCACACCAAAGATGGCTAATTCGTACATTTGGGTTCACTTAGCACGGGTACACCCAATGGCGGGATGTACTTAGAAATGGGTTGCACTCAGAAATTTACTGCCTCACACAATTAGCAAGCCGCAGTGCACTTAGTATGAATGCACTAAGCAATTGGGCTGTCTTAAAGAATGTACACTTAGAGAGACCGGCCCGTTATCTAGAAGCCTCTACCATTTTCTATATCTAGAACTCTCCATGCTTATCCTTATCATTATCTTATCTTTATCTCTATCTTTATCTAGATAGTTATTTGTACAAGTTAAATTATATAACTCGTATGGATATCTCTAGAATTAGGAAAGTCATACTTTTAATAGGGGTTAGCACCCACCATCCTAGGCACCTCCAATTCTCTAAATACCCACACACATATATCACACAAATATTTGTGTAAAGTTCTTTCATACTTTCCCTTGTGAATAATAAAGTTATATTTGGCCACTAACCTCTTTCTTATCTTTAGCTTCTCTCATAGATCTCTTTCCTAGAGAGCTTGAGAAGATTATTAGATTTACTTAGCAACTTTGTGCTGAAAGTTATCTAAGTGCCGCACGAGTTTTTGTGCAAACACTCATCCCATGACAAGCAGCTATAACTAGCAAAGATGAGTAATAGGCACCTATTTTTACTCAAGAGCAATATCAAAAACTCTTAGCTATGTTGTTCTTCCAGGTAGCTTACATTCTGTAAGTCTTGCAAGTATAGCTCTTAATTCTTCTTCTTCTCATACTTGGATAATAGACACAGGTGCTACCAATTATATATGTTGTTCTTTAGATTTCTTTAGTTCCTATAAAACATGTAGTATACCCCTTCATGTTCGATTACCAAATGGCACAATAGCTCATCACTCATATAGGAATACTTTCCTTTTCGCCAGATTTTTTATTAGATAATATGTTTTATATTCCAAGCTTTAAATTCAATCTATTATCGATTAGCCAATTAATAAAATCCAAAAAATTTCAGGTCATTTTTTCTTCTGATTCTTGTGAATTTTAGGACCTATACACAAAGAAGAAGATTGGCAAGGGTAGACTTCATAAGGGTCTTTTTTACATACAACTCCCTACTGTATCTTCTTTTTTCTTTCCAAATAACTTCAACGCATAAGATTGATACTTGGCATTAGAGACTTGGCCATCCTTCCCATGGCTGTTTAGAATTCTTTTCAAAAACTTATCCCTTGGTTAGTTTTAATAAGAATTATGTTTTTGATATTTGTCCTAAGGCTAAACAAACCAGAATGCCCTTTTCTGTTAGTAGTATTAAAAGTAAAACTCATTTTGAATTAATCCATTGTGATGTTTGTGATCCTTTTTCTACCGCTAGATTTTCGGGTGCTTATTATTTCTTAACTATTGTTAATGATTATACTAGATGCACTTGGTTGTATTCAATGAAAACAATATCTGAAACTAAAATGCACCTTTGCTCTTTTCATGCTTTAGTTAAAAACCAATTTAATGCTGACATTAAAGTGGTGCATTCTAATAATAGAACTGAATTCCTTGTTAAAGATTTACAAAAGTTTTTTCTAGATAAAGGAATTATTCATCAAAGAAGTTGTGTAGGGACACCACAACAAAATGGAGTCGTAGAACGTAAGCATCGCCATCTCCTTGAAGTTGCATGAGGTTTACGTTTTCAAGCCAATTTGCCCATAAAATTCTGGGGTGAATGTGTCCATACAGTATCATATTTGATAAATAAATTGCCTAGTGAAGTATTAAAAGGTAAATCCCCACATGAAATGCTTTCTGGCGTAGCACCTGATTTGTCACAATTAAAGATTTTTAGTTGTTTGTGTTTTGCCAAAAATTTACACATTAAGAATAAATCTGATCAACGTGTAAGGGCTGGAATTTTTATTCGGTATTCTTTTGGGTAAAAAGGATGTATATATGTTATTGAATTTAAAACCATTCATGTATCACATGATGTACTTTTTTTTTAGAATATTTTTCCTTATAAGGATGTTACATTGCCAAGCATTTCAGCACCTTTTTCACATGTTAAAGATAATTTATATTTAGGTGATGATTCCTTCGAGTCCTATGATATTTTGTCTATTAATTCAAATGTTGATCCACCTACTAATGCTACAGAAAGTGACCCCACAACAGCTAGCCACAAATCAATCCATTGAAAATACACATTCCCATTCTATTGAACCCACTTCGGATCCACCAACACAACTTGTCTCCCAAACATTAGATGCTTCACCACATGAAACACAATTTGCCATCGAACCAGAATTACACCCACCTATACGACCATTACGAGAATGACGACCTCCAGCTTATCTGCAGGACTATTGCACCTCGACTGCTCATGCTTCTACACCTGCCAATCTTGTTTCTTCGTTACCAGGTAAGAAATATCTTCTCCAAAATTTTCTTTCTTATCACCATTTTACACAACCACATAAGTCTTTTTTATCTGCTATTACCTCTAGGGTAGAGCCCAATTCATTTTATGAGGCAGTTAAATTACCTGAATGGCGCAAGGCAATGGAGGATGTGATAAAGGCTCTTGAGAAAAATAACACCTGGAAACTTACTCATTTGCCAGAAAGTAAAAAGGCTATTGGAAGTCGATGGGTTTTCAAGATAAAATATAAAGCAAATGGTTCCATTGAGCGCTACAAGGCACATTTAGTAGCTAAAGGATATACTCAAACAGAAGGTATTGATTGTCACGATACCTTTTCTCCTGTAGCCAAACTTGTGACAGTAAGAGCGATGCTTTCTCTTGCCGCAGTTAATAGTTGGATTTTAGAACAATTAGATGTCAGTAATGCTTTTCTGCAAGGTGATCTAGAAGAGGAAGTTTACATGGAGATTCCACAATGTTTTTCCAAGCAGGGGGAGCATTTATTTTGCAAACTGAACAAGTCCAATTATGGTTTGAAACAGGCTTCTCGAAATTGGTTTTCCAAATTCTCTACTAGTATTCAACAGGCGGGTTTCCGTCAATCCAAGGTTGATTACACTTTATTCATGAAAATCGATGGAGTTTCTTCCACTTTTATATTGGTTTATGTAGACGATATTATTGTGGGTGGGAATGATTCATTGAAAGTTAGCAATGTTAAAGCTTTCCTTGTACAGAAATTCTACATCAAAGCTTTAGGCGGCACTCTAAAGTATTTTTTAGGTATTGAAGTAGCACGGTCATCTCGTGGGATATTCTTATGTCAAAGAAAATATGCCTTGGACATTTTGAAAGATACTAGACTATTTGATGCCCGTACTGCCGTTTTTCAATGGAACAACAATTACGTCTTTCGCCTACAGATGGGGATCCTTTACCCAATTCTTCAATTACCGGTGACTTGCTGGTAGGTTGATCTATTTAACCATTACTAGACCTGATATAGTTTTCTCTGTGCATGTGTTAAGCCATTTTATGCATGAACCACGCACAATGCATATGGATGCAGCTTTAAGGGTTCTTCGGTATCTAAGAGGATCACCAGGAAAAGGTATTTGGTTGTCTTCTGCTAGTGATTTGCATATTGATGCTGACTGGAGTTGTTGTCCTGGTACTCGTCGTTCAGTTACTGGATATTGTACTTTTCTTAGAAGCAGTCCTATTTCTTGGAGAACAAAGAAGCAGAATGCTGTGTCTCGCTCTACAGTTTCAACTGAGTATCGTTCCATGGCAGATCTTTCATGTGAGTTACAATGACTTAAAGTTTTGTTTGTTGATCTCGAATTGTCTCATGCTGCTCCTATGCATGATTATTGCGATAATCAATCCGCATTATACATAGCTGAGAATCCAGTCTTTCATGAGCGTACAAAGCACATTTAGATTGTCACTGTGTACTAGAACGAGTGCAATCCATTTTGTTGGTTCCCTTGCACATTAACACCTCTATACAGATTGCAGATATCTTCACCAAACCACCTAGTAGCGATCTCTTTCTTCATCATGTGCGCAAGTTGGGTGTTGCTAATCTTCACGCTCCAACTTGAGAGGGAGTATTAACGATCACGTATCTTTTCTATATGTAAATATATCGTCGTATTTTGTAAATATAGATAGGCATAGATTCTTATAGATTCTACCTTTTTTTATTACGATCCTCTTATTCCATAAGGATTGTAATTGTATAACTAATGCTACTGCTATTAATGCCAATTACCACCAACACAGAATTTTGTGAGACTTCTTCTATAAAACGTGAGTCTTATTTTGCAGCTTTGTTGACCCAACAAATTGCCATCATCTCTAGAATTGATCAACCATCACTTAAAATCGCCCAATAGCCTCTAATCATCAAAATCGTACCCTTCCCAAACTTTAATATACCTCCATGGTTAATCCTTCATTAATCATTTATTCCAATGCCTCCAACCGCCCTCAAATCCCTGTTAAGATGGCTTTGCTCCACTAAGGAGAACCTGTTATTCATTTTTCTACTACAAAAATTCAGTCAATGGTTGAACCTTTTAAATTAGCTCTTTTGCGTTAGTTTTCTTTTGGCCGCCCACCTGTAGATGTCATTCGTAAGTTTTTCGTGTCCTTTTGGTTAAAGGTGAATTCTCAAGTTTTATTGTTGGATAATGGGCGTATTATTATCAAGCTTGAAATGGAAGAAGACTACTTAGAATTTGGATTCGGCGGTTAATGGCAGGGGCATGCCTATTTTTAAATAGATAACTAATTTTTTATGTTCTGATGAATCTCTGAATGTGCTTATTTGGATATTTTTTCCGTACTTTCCTATTCATTTTGTTAATTGCAAGTCAGCTTTAGTCTCTATTACTTCAGATGTTGGTAAGTCATTGGATATAGATCACGCTACAAACTCTATTAATAGGACATCTACTGCTAAGATTTTGATAGAATATGATGTTTCTTGGCCTTTATTATCGCGACTTTTGATTAGTGATATTGATTCTGGTTTATGGGAAGAAATTATTTTTTAGCAGATTCCTTCTTATTGTACTTCGTATAAGCACCTTGGCCATTCTACCGGATAGCTGATGTATACCTAATCTTGGGCTTTGAAACCCTCAACATCCTGTTAATGAGCCTTAAGGTAGATATACTAGAGATAAGGGTAAGCATCCTATGTCCTTTGCAAATGTTTAGCCTCCGTTTTCCACTGTTCTTCGGTAAGTTGTTGCTGCAGATAATCAACCTCGGGATCCTGTTGCTTAGGCTTTTTTTTAAAAAAAAAAAAAATTTCAGGGGCAGTCTTTTGGTTTGACTCATCAATTTATTTCTAGTGTGGTGGTTTGGCTTCTGAGGCACGGTGTTAACATGTGAGTGCATCTCTGGATGCTAGAATCCCTACTTTTAATACTCAGGATGACAAGGTGTATTTAGCTAGCCAAATTCGGCAAAATTCCAATTATACTAATGATATTGTCATTCATGTTCAGTCTGATCTAACTTTTGAGCCTCGAGATCATAGTGATTCTTCTCTGTGAAGCCCAGTTGACATGATTGAGGATGGTGATGATATGATTTTAGATGATTTGGGTGCTCAAAGGTTATCCATGAAATCTATTTTTTCCGATTTGCAGTTGATGATATTCACACAATGGTTATAGGTTTCAATCCAACTCTACGCTTATTCCTTCTCATTCTGATGAAGATTTTAGTTGTTAATGGAATGTTGTAGTTAATGAATACTTTCTATGAGCTTGAGGGTACTGGGGTGTGGTCGTATCCCTACTTTAACATTGTTGGCCTTTGTGCCTCTAGTTCAAAGAAAGTCACTGAATGTAGGTATCGTGAGTTTCTTTGGCTTGGAGGTTTCATGTCCATCTCCAAATGTTTTATTTTATTTTTTATTTTTAATCTATAGATAAAGAGGTTCAGTCTAACCCACTCATTTTATGGTAGTTTATAATAAAGAAATATAGATAATTATTATATTAACCTTCAAACTTTAAAATTTTTTCATACATATATAAGATTAAATAAGTAATATAATTAATCAAATAATAAACTGATTTT
The DNA here is from genome assembly GCA_025617385.1 of Murraya koenigii. NCBI lineage: Eukaryota > Viridiplantae > Streptophyta > Magnoliopsida > Sapindales > Rutaceae > Murraya > Murraya koenigii. The sequence continues at coordinate 587,341 of CM046819.1, read as the reverse complement.
AAACGAATGGATCATATTCGATTCGTTTATGATTCATTTATCAAATGTATTCTAAATAAATAAACGGATCAATATTCTGAAATCTGGTTTCAATTCATTTAATTAGTTAATTAAATTGAATTCATTCATTTATTAAATGAATTAATTTTTTTACACCCAAACTCATTTTATTTGCATCAAATCAAATCAAATAAATGAATCCTAACCCAAATTGCTACCCCAAATTTGGGAATCCAAGTTGAGGTCTGATTGCAGTTGAACAACGAGTGCGGTCTTCTTGATAACTTTAGAGTGCAAGACTTCAACTTCTCTTCAAATTAAAATAGTCACTTCTCTTTTTCTTTGTCCAATAATTTTATCAGTTCCTTCATAGCATCCTCTTCCAAGATCTCCATTTTTTGTCCATTAAATTTGGCTATTTCTATCAAAAGCACAGAAGCCGAAGTACAATCACAATCTTGTTGTTTAGCCATATATATTAATGTCATAAAGATTGATGATTTCAAAGATATCAATAAAGGAGCTAGTTAAGCAGGTGATGAGGTGTATATACATATTTCTATAAGTAATTAAGCACTTTGGGAAAGCATATAGTGATTAATTAGTCAATGGTCATTGAACTAATACTGAAAAACTATTTATTTAAAATTCAACACCATTCTTTTAAAGAGACACATGCAGTCAACTCAACCTAGTAACTAGCAATCTAATTTATTTGCACATAATTTGATAAAAAAAATTAAAGAAAAAATTATTTTCCAAAAACTTGGTGATAAATCTTTCACATTGCCCGACAATATACAGTTTAATATACTGAAAATATTCATTTCCAATATGTATGGTGATAACCAATATTGAATGTTTTAAAATATTTTATAATTGACTGCCAATGGAAATGGAGAGTAATTAATTAAAATTTTGGAGAGGAAAACATTCGTGGAAGACATCAATTCTAAGAAGAAAATTAATTAATTAATTATTAATACGTGTTATACAAACCAACATTGTGAGTCGAGATGAAAAGAAAATTTGCAATATTGAATTTAATTTTTTTATCTAAATTAAGCAAAAAAGAGTAGCTATATATAGTCTTCCTGTATTTATATTTTCTAAACTATATGGCTCCTGAAAAAACAAAGACCATCCGTTCAGATGATCAAGAAAACGATTGGACGAATGAAAATTTACAAGTTGAAGATTCCTTTGATCAAGATGATGCAAATGATGATCCAGATTATGAGCCTGAAATCCTCCATGAACGGAAGAAGCTGAAGGAAAAACAAACCGAAGGCAGTAAGGGTATATCATCTACTGCCCATGAAAATAAACTTTTTAAGTTTTCAAAAATGATATGGGGTAAGGATATTAAGAATTGTACTGCTACAGCAACTGCAATGGTTGAGCCTGAGCCGAATGTTGACATATCATTGCTGTGTCGAAATGTTAAATATGAGACCACAATGGTTGATTTAGATGAAAAATTTAGCGAGTTAATGAGAGAAAATAGAATTAAGCAAGTGTTGAAGAAATTAGGAGAAGCTGAGAGGATTGAGTTTAAGAAAATGTGGGATGAGATTCAGATTTTAGAATTGAAACTCAGTGTCAAGAGGGCAGAATTGGTTAAATTTCAATCCCAAATTATGTTAAATGCAATAAAAAAGTCTTGAATAAAGTAGCTAGTAAATTTGAAATCAAGCATGCTTATTAGATTACTACTTGTGCTCTTTTATTTTTTTTAGTTAGAGTTTGATGAAAAAAGTCGGGATTCTGGCTAAGATTATTTTTGGAATTTTATTATGGTGAAGATTAATTTTTCAGCAAACTTAATATTTTCGTTCTAATGAATTATTCGTTTGGTGGCAATGTAGATATGTCAACGTTAAATAAATTGGACTTAGGTAATTCAAAGAGACGGCTTCTCTTCGCGGTTATCAGAAATCGATTAATGAAACTAAAAAGATGATTAATAAGCAAATGGGTTCATGTTCACATTGATTTAATTATATAAACTCATCGAAGTCCTCTCATCACTCGTACTACCAAGAGCCTCTTTCTTCTAGTGAGCTATCACGAACATTGAACCAAAACAGCAAGAAGAAATCTTTGTGTGTGAAAGAGATGCTGCAATTTTGAAACAATTACATGCAAGGGTTGAATGAGGGTGTGATTGAAGAATTGATTAGAGCCTTAGAGGATCACACAAGGCTGATTTGGAGAAGAAGTGGACTGGAATTATAATACGAGTGTTTGATGGGTTTGTATTGATGATATTTTAGAGAAAGGACTTTTTGTAGTACTAAAAATTTGATAAAAATCAAGAAAAGCATATTAGTAAATAACAATAATTAGGGATGTAGCTGTTATACCAGTACCAAACGGTTGATAACAAAATTTCTATTTCTCATAATGAGCTTTGGAGTGTTACAATTGAACAACTCAAAATGATCTAGAGAACTCTAGCTAGCCTGCTTTGTATCTAAATCCACCGTTGATAACTTAAAACTTTTAATCCAACATCCAACCAACCTATAATCAATTTCTGAAGGAAACATCCTGCCCAAAGATACTGTTTTTCTTCTATTAACTGCTTACATTAAGTTAATCAGAAGTCACAAAAAGAAAACACCATCACAAGTTCCCTCTAATACTAACAAGAAATTCCCAGTAGTAATTAAGCATGTGATCAGTCGGCCTCACCCGATCCCACTTCCCTGTACAAAATATTGCATATGCATCAGCTGCATATCTGGCCAAATTCAAAGATAAAAGAGAATCATCAGTTTCCATGAGTGTCAACTTTAATTAGTGGAATATAATCACAGGATCTATAAATTGACAAAGAAAAGCCAACTTACTTCCCAACACCATGAAGCTGAGTTACATGTGTCCAGCTCTCCCCCAAATACTCCTGTGAGAAGCGTTTTATCATCGGTGCCCTTTTCTTTTGTAAACCTAGAGGGCTTATAATCTTTTCTATCTCCTTTGCATCAACCTCAGTAGCAGTCTTCGCATCAGGGCACAGTGTGAAGAGGTCAGATATGACTCTTCCAGCCTTCAACAAGATGGTGATCTTCTTTAGGCATATTGAATTTATTTGAAAGCATAAAATTATTTATAACACCAAAACTAAACAGAAAAATAAAAATAAAAATTTACTTGCAGCAATCATTCTGTAGAAAGCATAAAATTTGTATGTCTGGGAACCTACATATCAACAACGGACCAGTCCAGCAATGTATGCAGTCCCTATCCATTTTAACTTGCATTCCATACAAAAATTAACATGATAAGAAGCAGCGTGACAGCATGCCTAAACAGTTGATGTGGGAGAGTGATCACACTTCCTTCTCTCTTAACAGAGCCACCTCATCCATGGCAAATTTATAAGGAATATGAAGTTTATGCTTTTGCTCAAACCACAAATCAATCATGACAATTTGATTGGGAAACAACCAAGAAGGAAGTGGAAATAAACAAATACATAAAAGAAGACCCTTACTCTTCCTTGAGCTTTTTGTAGCATCACATTACACTAGCCCACCCCCCAAAAAAAAAACAAAAAACAAAAAAACAGGCCAACACCCCCAAAAAAAAAAAAAAGAAGAGAGAGAAAAAAAGAAAGGGCACACAAAAAAGTGTTTATTCAGTTGCTCCATAAGTGAGTTTTATGTAAAACTTGGCAAGTACAAACATAAGGGTACATCTGTTTATTTTTTCCCAAATCATGGTTTTGAAATTGATTGGCTTTTTACATATCCAAGAACATCTCTAGTAACATTCTTTAAAATCAATGTTCTGCAAATGAAAACTGTAAAATAAAAATGATATGAATATTTGAATTTTTTTTTTTCAATTAATTCATGTAAATATCAACTACCAGTCATGTGGCATGGGAAAAATATGCCTTCCTGGACATTTGAAATAAAAATAAAACTCTAAGGCAACTGAGGAGTAACAAACCAATCAGGTCAGATTTGGAAAGCAATGAACTCTTGAGAAAATTATCAAACGATCAACACGCCTAAACACAAAAATGCGGGCCTTCATCTATTCACTATGAGGTGGGTTTCATTATGTAATGAATCCTCCCTTCCAATCACCAGAATGTGAAGCTGTTGTGCCACCAGGGGGAAATAAAATGGCAATATGAATTTTATTCATGGCCAAACCATGAAGCCAATCAATGTTCGAAATAGGAGAGCTCATGATTTGATTCATGGAATAATATACTTATGGAGATGGAATAAGGAATATCCATAATGGGGATTTTTGACATTATACAACATATTATGTCCTAAACACATTAAATGGCACTCTCCAGGGCAATAAACCAATAAATCATGCAATCAATAACAATGGAGAACAACCGTGCAATCTAATGTAGAGTTGTATGTACCACTCTTTAAATTTGTGATAATGTACTAGACGACATTGAAATACTGACTAACAAGAGTACACGGTAACACATTAACTTCACCTCGCAATAAATATTTTAAGCAAATCAGATGCAAATGATCTAGAAGGCTCATAAACCGTAAAGAACTAATAGCAGCTCAAAACTATTAACCAGAAAATTCACTAACTGCAGCTGCACAGTCTTGGTCTAGTGTAGCTTAGAACCACTCAAGTTTGTAACCTTGTACTTCAGGGCATGAAAAAACTGACAAAGATAAGAAATAAAAAGCAGCAAATTGACTACATCTTGCAATTTATAGTTCAAAGAAACAAGAGGAAAATGTACCAGAGGACTCGAAACAAATAACATTATGCAGCAAATTCATAACTACTAAACAGAAAATTTACTCAACACAAATGATTTCCTGCTTTAACAGAAAATATCAAAAAGTGCCCTCATGTGACGATGAGTAAAAAATATCATAAAAATTATTCAATCACTTCTCCAGAAAGTGACGCAATTAAAAAATTTGGCCCAAAATTGGTTGAGACACTGATAAGTTTGTGCACACCATACTTAAGAACCTTTCACTGTGACTAAATTATGTTAAACACATGAAAAAATATTGACTTCTTGAGTAAATATAGTTCAATGGGAAAAAAAGACAAAATGCCGAAGATTAAGAAATCATAAACCCAAAATTCAAGAATAAGATAAAAAATAATCTCAGAGTTGAAGATATAATGTGGCAAAGGCTGGTGCTCCTTCATTATTGATGATTGAATCAGAGTATTAGATAACCAATTGCTCTGTCAGAAATAGTCAAATAGTCCATTTTTATAGCTTAAATCCAACTTGTAAACCATAATTAATTAAATATTTAATCCCTATACTTGCTTTAACAATGGAAAACCAATACTTATTATATCATCTCAAATACACCAAAAATCATTCCAATTGAAAGCATCATATTTAATTAACATGAGTTACCATATCAATCATTTCATTGCTATTGAGTTGCCACAACAATCACTTTGTTGGTAATATCTCATAGTATGTTTAGATGAATGCATATGAATAAATAACATACCTGCAAACCAGTAGTTCTGTTGAGAAGCATACAAATAACTATAACCCTCCAAGGGTCATGAACATGATCGTGTTGGAGAAGCACTACTGCGGAGCGCGGAGGATTCCAAGTGTTATCTGGACACTTTCTTTCATAAGCCTCATCTTGCTTCTGGGCCACAGTCAGAGTAACACTTCTACTCCTTTTCTTCTTCACTCCAACATCTTCTTCTACTTCTTCTTGATTATGTAGTGGTGCAGTGGCTGCTGCTGCTGCTGTTGTTAAGTTTTGATTTTGAAAGTAAGGGGAAACTTTTCGAACATGTGCCATTGTATTTGTATCATGATTCTTTCTTTCAACACTTCCTGTTTTTTGCTTCTGAAAGTAAGGAGAAACCTTAACCATTGGAACTTGTACTTGACGCGGCGGCGTTGCCATTGTACTACTACTAGAAAAAGTGTTATCTGGAAGCTTTCTTTCATAAGCCTCATCTTGCTTCTTGGCCACAGCCAGAGTAACACTTTTACTCCTTTTCTTCTTCACTGCAATATCTTCTTCTTGACTATGTAGTTGCACAGTGGCTGCTGCTGCTGCTGTTGTTGAGTTTCGATTTTGAAAGTAAGGGGATACCTTTCGAACTTTTGCCATTGTACTTGTATCATGATTCTTTCTTTCGACATTTCCTGTTTTTTGCTTCTGAAAGCGAGGAGAAACCTTAACCATTGGAACTTGTACATGATGCGACGGCGCCATTGTACTACTACTTGTATTATCATGATTCCTTCTTTCTTCATTTTCTTGAAAGTACGGGGAAACCTTGCTTTCAGCATTGTACCACGGCGGTTGCCTTTTCAAGGGACAGAAACCAACCTTTCTCCTAAGAATCTGACAATTATGCTTGTAAGCATATCTGGAAAGCGCTTCTTCAATCTTTACAAACAATTGGGACCTGGGCTTCTTCTTTCGATCTTCCTCTTCCTCTGTTTTCACAGAAATTAATATGGGTTTCTTTTCCTTTTCTTTATCTAGCAGAATTTCATTGCTCTTATCCACCTCTGGCGTCACAGAAACTAAGGGTTCCTTCTTGTTCTTCCTCCGCTGCTGCTTTTCTTCGGGTTTCTTCTGGAAATACGGAGACCGTCGGACTTGTATTTCTTCAACAGAGACACAGCTATGTTTTCTCTTCTTCTGCTTCTTCTTATGGATCTCCAAACCCTCCGAATCCGATATTGTTGCAGATCCCCCCTCTTCAACTTTCTTCTTCTTACTTTTCTTCTTCCTTCTCTGCAAATTCTCTCCTGCCTCTGCCTCTTCCATTTCCAGTTTACACCCTCTTACAGAACAATAGAGAGGACAAAAGAAAATTTCCCAATATAATAACATAAATGCATCTACATAGTACATTCTAGCAGCAATTGATGAAGAGTGACTGGATTGTGGGACCGAAATTTTGTATCCGAAGCCAGTCGGCTTCGGGATAGGTCATTTATTTTTATAAATTCACTTCATTTTCATAAATTTTTATTATTTTTAATTATTATTTTCTTAAATTTTTATTATTTTCTTATTATTAAGTATAATAATCTTTTATTTTTAAAAGATACAAATCAACTATATTTTTTTACAATTAATAAATTTAATTATTCTTATAATTTTTTTATTTAGATAATTTTTACCATTACGATCATTTTAAAATATGTTTTATTTGACTATTTTATTCTAATAACATAAAATAACCATTGATGCGGTTTTTCTATGTGCCCTCAAACAGTGCCCAAATCTTCTGCTTGCGGCAAGCTCGAGCTCGAGCAGGACTGCTTTCCAATATCAATCCCTCTGTCTTTACTGGAATGGAAGTTTCCCGGACCTATACTCACAGAAAACAAGTTCAAGGGTCGTCGGGTGTAGTTACAGCGAAAATCCTCCGACGCTCAAGTCAGTAATCAGGTTGTTCATTTTGTATCCCTCTTAGTTAGAGAGACCGGAAGAATGGGAGGGGTATTTTTGCCCTCCTTTTGTAATAATAAATCTCCTGAAAAAATCAGAGTGGAGAAGGGGAAGAAGAAGAAGAACCTGTGCCAAATTTCGGAAGCCCTGCCACTAACCCGATTCGTTTCCCTTTATTCTCTATTTTTCCTACCCTTTCTCTCGAGACCATTCGTTCCCGCGTCGGTGGTGTCTGGGTCCCTCTGACAGCCAGGATTAGAATGATATTCCCTGGGGATGCGCAACTGTCTGGTGGGTATGGTTCACATGGTCAGATCATGATGTCGGGCGTGTGCGCAAGGAATGATGACACTGTAGGGCATGTGCCGACCATCGATAGTGATAGCGACACCATGCCGCGTGGGGCATTGATCAGACATCGAAAGTCTTGCGAGTCTCGGAGGAACGGGTCGGATGCCCGAACCAGTCATGATCCGGGTCCTGCATTTTCCTCTATGCTATAACTGGCGTGATTAAGTTGTGCTGGGAGGACTTGAAGACCTCGAGCATAAAAGTGAGCTCGGGTCTCAACCAGCCTTTGAGCTCCTCGACCTTGACCATCCTTAACGGGCCGAGCCTTGAAGACCTTGAGCAGACAAAAAGGGCTCGGGGCTCGACCCATCCTGACTTCCCGACCTTGACCAGCTTTGACGCCTAGTAAGGTCATCTTCGTGCCAGCGGTCGGGTCTTCTGCTCGGGATAGGTTGACCTCGAAGTCTTTTGCTCGCACTGGTTGGACTCGAGGAGGGCTGCTCGATATTAATTAAACACCAGTCCCCCAGTTTCTAGTCTTTTGAGTGAAGCGAGATAAGACTGAAAACTTCTCGTTTGGGCCGGATTCACGGCCTTTTTACTTTCCCGTGTTGAGCTGTCTTCCGCTTCCATCATTTCACATTTAATGCGGGACACGTGGATCAATCCGGGCCGTGCGTTTGAATCTTGAAGAGACGTTATGTGAACGGTTGCGTCTCTTCAGATGCGTGCTGTCAGCCGAAGAGACGCATCTCCCCCTTTAAAAACCCTTGATTTCTTCACTGTACCTCCTATTGTTCATTTCTACTCAGACTGAAATCTCTCTCTCGCAAGTGCTTCCTATCTTTCTCTTTGCCGTCGTTGCCATTTTCGACCGTCAGCCTTTACTTAGGTATAAACCCCTTTTTCTTTCTCTTGTTTCTGTCCTGTTTTTCCTTCCTTTGGGTTCCCAATTTCAATCTGGTAGACTGTGACCATAGGAAATATGCCAAACACCCAACAACCCCGTAGGATGTCGCCGGAGGAATCATCCTCCTCAAGTGACGTTAAACCCCTTAGTGTGATTCCTGTAAGAGATCCCCGTTCCGAGGGGGTTCTGGTTGTGGCGGGGGGCCAGCCGCATCGGGGGGAAAGAGTCAGCCAACGGTCAGAGGGTGAGGGTTACCCCATTGACTCTATGAGGTGTGAAACTACACACCAGGATTCGGATAGGCTTAGGGACACCTACCACATACCGGACAATGTGGTCATGCGGGTGCCGGGTAAGGGTGACATTCCCAGCCGTCCCCCTCAGGGGTATACCACCTATCATATGGAGTGCTTCAGGTGGGGGTCAAGTTGCCTCTTCAGCCATATTTTGCCCGTATTTTATCCAGATTCCGGTTGGCTCTGGGGCAGCTGAACCCGAATGGGTGGAGGGTCCTGTTCTACCTCTATGTGTTGTGGAGGTGGTGCAATTTGGGCGAACCTTCGATAGAGGAGATAAAGCATCTCTACCAGTTCAAATGCAGCCCAAAAGATGCTGATGCTGGCTGGTACTACCTCACCTCCAGCCTGAAGGGCAAGAAGCCCATAACCGATCTCCCCACTTCTGGTGGCAATTGGAAAAGTAAGTTCTTCTTTGTTGGGGGGGATTGGGGGCATGCTGCACCTATCTCTGTTGGGATCCCTCCGGTTCCGCGTCATTTTTGCACTCCAGGTCGTTCACCCGTTCAGTGAATTTTCATTTTAATTCTTTGGCTCGTACCTGTTCTCACTATTTTACCTTGATTGTTTCTGCAGTATCTTGGGGTGCATCCTACAGGATTGGGGAAGAGCTTCAAGCACGCGTCAACACAGCACTTGACAACGCGAGCTCGTGCAGGGAGTTGCTTACAACACAAAATTTTGTTGAGTTCGGCCTAGTGTCAGAGGAAGGGATGAGGGGGGTGCTTGGTATGATGCAGAGGCCTGTAGAGACCTCAGGAGAAGCGACTAGCTCTTTAGCGAAAAGGCCTTGAGCCGATACAGATGCCCCGCCTCCACCGATTCGAGCTTCCCCTTCGGCTCAGGAGGTAGAGCGAGCAGAAGAGGATCCACCTCGCAGGCGTCCAAGGACTGCAACCTCGGCTCGGCCCCGATCCGATCGTGTGTAGAAGTAGGATCAGTCTAACCGTGTTGATCCCTACGTTAAGGACTTTGCCAGGGAGATGAACGATAGGTTCCTAGATGGGCTGGAGTCTTATGATGTTGATGAGCTGTTCGGTGCTCTCCAATGCCTCTCTTCCCGTACTGCAGCTGCTGTAACCGGATTCAAGACCAAGACTCAAGATTCTCAGAGGCAGCTTCGAGCAGAAATCCAAAGCTTGAGGAAGAGTCTTGAGTAGAAAGATGAGAAAGCAGCGAAGCTTCGCGAGGAGAATTCCACCCTCGAGGAGAAGGCAGTGATGTCAGACTCTAGGGCCACCCAGTTCAAGAGAGAGCTGTCCCTTGTCCGGGAGGAGTTACTCGAGGCTCGGAAGGACTTGGACATCCAGAGATTCTCCTTTGAGAAGACCATGGAGGGGGAAACTTCTCGTCTCTAGAAGCAGGTGGATTCTTTGAAGGCCCGGCTCATGACCGTTTACAACGAAGGGGTGGCTTTCAGCTACAACTGCCTCGTGTATGCCTTGCGTAAGGAGCATCCCGAGGTGGACCTGGACAAGGTGCAAGTAGGTGTTGCTGAGTACATGCGCAAGCATGACATCCCAATCCAAGGGTCGGAAGCCTCCCCATCTGAGGCCCCTACTGAGTCTAGAGAATTTGCTCATCCTCCTGCTGCTGGTAATGTTCCTCCCGCTGCTACCGCTGATGGTCCTCCTGCTGCCAACGTGGACGCTTCCCCCGCTGCTGATTCTTCTGCTCCTCCTACCGTTGTTACCTTTGCTCATCCTGCTACCCCTACTTCCCCAGCCAACTGATTATACTCTCTCTCTCTTTTTTTTTTTTAACTTGTAATCTTTTCTATGTATGAATAAAAAGTAAACATTAGGTAACTTGCTTCTGTACCCGTATGCATATACTTGCGTTTTATATTTATGCATGAGACTGACTCCGTACGCGTGCTAAGTAAAAAATTTTATAAGTGTTGGGCTGTAACTTGCTTCTGTATCCCCAAGCTATTACTGCTCGTGTCATCCCTGAACTTATGCGTGGCAAAGCTTTGCCTTGAGTTCGGCTGAAAGCCTTCTGCTTATCTTGTGAGCTCGGCCCACTCGAGCCGGTGTTTAGCTTGTACTCGGTAGGCGTTCATTTTGCAAGCTAATTCGGCTCGAGCCTGATATTGGCTCATGTTTAACTTTTGCGTTTTCTCCTCGAGCCAGCGGTTAGATCACGCTTGGCATCGTCCCGCCTTAAGTTAGGCTATGGAACTTCTGGCATTCGTGTTTTCTTCACGAGCTTATTCTGCTCGGGCCTGCAATTGGCCACGCTCAGCACCGTCCCGCCTAAAGCTAGGCTTTTGGACTTCTGGCCTTTGTGTTCTTATTTGCGAGCTTCTCTTGCTCGAGCCTGCAATTAGCTCACGCTTGGCACCGTCCCGCCTTAAGTTAGGCTTTGGGACTTCTGGCCTTCGTGTTTTCTTCACGAGCTTATTCTGCTCGGGCCTGCAATTGGCCACGCTTGGCACCGTCCCGCCTAAAACTAGGCTTTGGGACTTCTGGCCTTAGCGTTGTCTTCGCGAGCTTCTTCTGATCGGGCCTACAATTGGCCACACTTGGCACCGTCCCGCCTAGAGCTAGGCTTTGGGACTTCTGGCCTTAGCGTTGTCTTCGTGAGCTTCTTCTGCTCGGGCCTGCAATTGGCCACGCTTGGCACCGTCCCGCCTAGAGCTAGGCTTTGGGACTTCTGGCCTTAGCGTTGTCTTCGCGAGCTTCTTCTGCTCGGGCCTGCAATTGGCCACGCTTGGCACCGTCCCGCCTAAAGCTAGGCTTTGGGGCTTCTGGCCTTAACGTTGTCTTCATGAGCTTGTTGGCTTCAACTTGAATAAATATTACAAATATTTTTTCTTACTTTTACACACGTTCAAGTTTTTACACATCCCCATTTTGGGAAGGAATTTGACATTAATGCTTACAAGGAAACTTACTGGAAGTATTTCACCAAGAGTTGTGCATTCCATGGCCTCTTGACTTCTCGTCCATCCGGATGGGTTAGCCGGTATGCTCCTGGTCCGACTATTTGAGTGACTCGATAAGGACCTTCCCAATTCGGCCCTAACACACCTTGCCTGGGGTCCTTTATGTTCTGATTGACTTTTCTGAGTATCCAATCCCCCACTTGGAACCGGCGGATGTGCACATTCCGGTTGTAATAGCGAGCCACTTTCTGCTGGTACTCTGCGATCTTTGCAGCGACCCTTTCCTCTTCTCCTCCAGCAAGTCCAAGCCTGCACACATCTGCTCGTTGTTTTGCTCCTCGTTGAAGTACTATGTTCGGTGCGTCCCCATTCCTACTTCAGCAGGAACAACTGCCTCATGCCCAAACGCCAAGGAGAATGGGGTTTCTCCTGTAGTCGTTTTGTGTGTGGTTCTATAAGCCCACAAGACGCCAGGCAGCTCATCCACCCAGGCTCCCTTCTGCTCGCCAAGTCTGGTCTTCAGGAGACGTTTTATAGTCTTGTTTGCAGCTTCCACTTGTCCATTGGCCTGCAGGTGTGAGGGAGAACAAAACTTCAACTCTATCCCCAGGTTTCAGCAGAAGTCTCTGAACTTGTTGTTGTCAAATTGTCTCCCATTGTCAGTGACCAATGCATGGGGAATTCCATATCTGTAAATCACATTTTTCCAAATGAAGTCAGTGGTCTTACTCTCTGTGATACTACTCAAGGCTCCCGCCTCGACCCATTTGGTGAAGTAATCAATCGCCACCACGGCATGTGTTGCAGATGCTCTCCCTTTCGGCAGTGGCCCGATCAAGTCAATTCCCCATTGAGCAAACGACCATGGTGAGTTCATCACCGTAAGGTTCTCTGGAGGCTGAGTCAGGTAATTGGCAAAACTTTGGCAGCTCCTGCAGCTTCTGGTCTTCTCTTGAGTATCTTGATGCATGCGGGGCCAAAAGTATCCCTGCCTCAGGGCCTTGAAAGCCAAGGACCTCGCGCCAGAATGATTCCCGCAAATTCCTTCGTATATCTCTCGGAGGACATAATGAACTTCCTCCTGGTCTAAACACCGCAGCAAGGGGAGAGTGTATCCCCGTCTGTATAAGACCCCGTCGATGAGAGTATACCTGGCCACTATACACTTCAACTTCCTTGCATGCTTCTTATTGGCAGGCACTATCCCTTTCTTGAGGTAAGAAACAATTGGTTCCATCCAGCTGCTGCTCGATGATAAACTCAATACCTCGCCTCGAGCAGGTCTTGACTTCTAACGGGATGGACCTTGGTATTTTTGGGTCGGAGGTAGCGGCCATCCGAGCTATCATATCGGCTCGAAAATTCCTCCCCTGAGATCTGCTCCACCTCGACTGCTCGAAAGTTATTAATCAGCTGCCTTACCTTCCGAAGGTAAGCCTCCATCTTCTCGCCTTTCGCTTGGAAGCTTTCGTTGAGGTGGTTTGCCACCAGCTGTGAGTCTGTCTGAAGCTTCACCTCTTTTGCCTTTACTACTAAGGCGAGCTTCAATCCAGCAATTACAGCCTCATACTCGACCTGATTGTTGGTGACTTCAAACTCCAGCTTCACAGCATACTGTATCTTTACCCCTTCAGGATTGAGAAGCACAATTCCTGCTCCTGCTCCTGCTCCTTGGTCCCCGCATGACCCATCAATCGTGACTGTCCAGGCACTGGTTGAGGCCAAGGAGTCTGGTGGATGCTCGCTCTCCATCTCTCCATTTCTTTCTGTGCACTTGACCACGAAATCAGCTAAGGACTGAGCTTTTATGGCTGTTCGGGGTTGGTAGCTGATGTCGAATTCACTGAGCTCCACCAACCATTTCACCAACCTTCCGGAGGTCTCTGGCTTGTGCAGAGTTTGCTCGAGCGGCTGGTTCGTTAGAACCGATTCATCGAATGCGTCTGAAAATAAGGCCTTAGCTTTCGAGTCATTGTTACCGAGGCCGATGCCCATTTCTCCATCAGCGGATATCGAGTTTCAACTTCCAGCAAAGCTCTGCTCATGTAATAGACGGGGTACTGCACCCTTGATTCCTCTCTTACCATAACTAAGCTCGTTGCCCATTGGGACACAGCTAAATACAGAAACAATACCTCCCCTGCTCGAGGTGTGGACAGTAACGGGGCTTTTAGCAAGTATTCTTTCAACTGTTGGAACGCCGCTTCGCATTCTGGCGTCCACTTTGTCTTCCTGCCTTTCTTCATTGCTTTTGAAGTCAGCGCTCCTCGGGCAGAACCTCCTTTCTCCTTCCTCTTTATTCCACTGCCCTGTGCACTTCTCATCTTTGCAGCCTTTTCCTCTTCGATGACCATGTCCATTTTCACCTGTTCATACGCATCTGAATATGAACAGATCGAAGGGCTTCGTAGATTATACCATGGCTTCCCCATCCTGATCCCGTCCTTCGGTCCTCTCAACTTTTGGGGATGATTAAATGCACCCAGATCTAGGACCGATCTGTGGTAGCTCTTGACAAACTCCCGGAGGGGTTCTCTCTCTCTCTGCCTTATCTCCGAAAATTCCATCATATCATCTTCGGGGGTCACTACGCCCCGAAACTGCTCTGCAAATTCCCTACACATCTGTTCGAAGCTCAGGATGCTTCCCCGCGGCAGCCTGCGGTACCATTCTCTTGGCCTTCCCTCAAGAGTGAGTGGGAAGGCCCTGCATCTCTGGGCTGCTGAAAGGCTCTGTACCCCTGTCATGTCGTTGAACCGTTCTGTGTGCACCAACGGGTCACTCTTTCCTGAAAACTTCAAATCAGAAATGAAAGTCACGTGGGATTGCGACACCCATGATCTTCGTTGAGAGTGGGGACTCGTTGTCCAACATTATCCTCCAACTTGGACTTTTTTCGTTTCCCCGGAGGTCCTCCACAACTTGTGCCAACCTACGCACTTCCCCCTTCAGCTCCTCCGCGCGGGAGGTCGGTGCTGTATCCTGCAAGTGCTGACGGGACCCCCTTTCTTCCAGGTTCGTTTCTTCCCTCCCGGTAACATTTGGTGCCCTAGGTCTCTGGGCTTCATCCCCTACATGCTCCCGAATGGGAGCGTTCCCACGGCTGGACTCAGGGTCGTCATTGCATGCTTTCCTCTGTCTCTCTCTGAGCACTTGCAGTATGGACGTCAGTGTCTCTATTTGTTTCTCCATCCGATCCATTCTCTCTTGGATCTCTCTATTTTGGGCTTCATTGGCCACCTCCCTCAAAGTCACCGACTCCTCTAGGCTTACTCCCCTCCTGCTGTTTCCTCTCATTGTAGCGTTGTGTATTCCAAATGGGTTGGGAAATCAGGCTTTTTGAACTGATCCCCACAGACAACGCCAAAAATGTTGATGCGGTTTTTCTGCGTGCCCTCAAACAGTGACCAAATCTTCTGCTTACGACAAGCTCGAGCTCGAGCAGGACTGCTTTCCAATATCAATCCCTCTGTCTTTATCGGAACAGAAGTCTCTCAGACCTATACAACAGAAAACAAGGTTAAGGGTCGCCGGGTGTTGTTCTGGCGAAAACCCTTCGACGCCCAAGTCAGTAATCGGGTTGTTCTTTTTGTATCCCTCTTAGTTAGAGAGACCGGAAGAATGGGAGGGGTATTTTTGCCCTCCTTTTGTAATAATAAATCTCCTGAAAAAATCAGAGTGGAGAAGGGGAAGAAGAAGAAGAACCTATGCCAAATTTCGGAACCCCTGCCACTAACTCGTCCGTTTCCCTTTATTCTCTATTTTTCCCGCCCTTTCTCTTCGAGACAATCCGTTCCCGCGTCGGTGGTGTCTGGGTCCCTCTGACAGTCGGGATTAGCGTGATATTCCCTGGGGATGCGCGATTGTCTAGTTGGTATGGTTCACATAGTCAGATCATGATGTCGGGCGTGTGCGCAAGGAATGATGACACTGTAGGGCATGTGCCGGCCATCGGTAATAGTAACGACACCATGCCGCGTGGGGCATTGATTAGGCATTGAAAGCTGTGCCGAGTCTCGGAGGAAGCGGTTCGGATCGCCCGAGCCGGGCTGTATATGGGTCCTGCATTTTCCTCTAGCTATGACTGGCGTGATTAAGTTGTACTGGGAGGACTTGAAGACCTCGAGCATAAAAGTGAGCTCGGGTTTCGACTAGCCTTTGAGCTCCTCGACCTTGACCATCCTTGACGGGCCAAGCCTTGAAGACCTCGAGCAGACAAAAAGGGCTCGGGGCTCGACCCATCCTGACTTCTCAACCTTGACTAGCTTTGACACCTAGTAAGGTCGTCTTCATGCCAGCGGTCGGGTCTTCTGCTAGGGATAGGTTGACCTCGAAGTCTTTTGCTCGAGCTGGTTGGACTCGAGGAGGGCTGCTCGATATTACCTAAACAATAACCAATTGTCCAAAAATTATGAATTCTTGTATCAATATTTTAGATAGTTAATTTTATTTAGTTAAATGTCAAAATTTCTTCTATATTTATATTTTTAAATAATATATTTAAACTTCTTGCAATTATTTATTGAGAATATGATGATTTATAAAATTTATGGGATAAAAATATCATCATCCACTTTTATTTATTTGAATGGAGCTATTTGTTACGGATCGCCCAAGTTGAGTTCAAAAATAGCTCAAAGCCATGAGATAAGATGTGCTAGTTTGGTCCGGTTCTAGAAACTTTTATAAAGCTCTAACAACTCTAGCACATTCTCTAGAAATTGGCACATATGTATAGAATTCTCTATAGCAAGACAAGTCTATCTATAAATATGGGTTAGTATTAGCCATTTGAGGATCAAAGCATTAAGCAAGCACTCTTGTAAGGTCTCTTATAATCTTTCTTTCAAGCAATATAATTTCTGCATTTGGCTCAATCGCTTTCTAACTCTAGTCTCTTTAGCACTTTCAGAAAACCTCATAGCTTAACTATCGAAAAGCTCAAAGGTTTACTTAGCAACTTTCGGTAAGTGTTGTCTAAGTGCCGCACGGGTTTGCTACGCAAAACCTCATCCCATGACAAGTGGTATCAGAGCTACGGTTTGCACGCACGTAATCCAGTTCATTTCAGAGCAATAGCCAATCTTCCAACCTCAAGCACAATACAAGAGGGCACTCTCGGTGGAGATATTCCCGGAACCAAGCCGGGGCTGCGATGAAACTCGTGGACAGTCCAAGACTCCTAGCAAATCCAAGTCTACTTCCATCGATGCTTTGGAGTCTTGCATGGCTAAACTCGAATCTTCGATGTCCACCGCTTAGGACATCCTCGAATGTTTGGAAGGAAAGAGTGGACGGGTCTCGAGGGCGAATATGCCGACTTTCGAGTGGCAACCAAGGCCCTCATCCAAGACCAAGCCAACACCCTCCAAGAGGAATTTCGAGCATTCCACGAAGAGTTGCTGAAACTCCGCAGCTTTGTATAGAACAAAACACGCGGAAGTGGAAGTAGTCCGCTCGAATTGGGCATGGCACAAGCTCACACTCTTCGCTAGCCAAGCTGCCACGAGCACAAGTGATACGCGACACATTGATGTGCCAAAGCCCGACACCTACGATGACACACACAATACCACCATCATAGACAACTTCCTATTTAAGTTGGACCAATATTTCGATGCCATGGGTGTACGAGGTAAGGCATCAAAGGTGGGCACTATACCGACATATCTCCGAGGTGCTGCACAATTATGGTGGCGTCGAAGCATGGCGAGATGGGCAAAGGCATCTGCACCATCGACTCTTGGGCAGATTTCAAGTAAGAACTCCAAGAGCTATTTGCCTCAAGCAACGCAGAAAAAGAAGCGAGAGCGTGCCTACGTTGCCTCAAGTAAACGAGTAATGTCCACGATTACATCAACGAGTTCACTACCCTTATGCTCGAGATCAGTGACATGTCCGATAAGGACTCACTTTTCTACTTCCAAGACGGCCTCAAGGATTGGGTCAAGACATAGCTCGATAGGCAGGGCGTCCAAACTCTGACGACGTCATTGCCACATCGGAGTCGCTCAACAAGTACTCCACCTAATCCAAGGACAAAAGGCCTAGTCAAGGGCAAAGCAGTGGAGAGAGTCGCAAGGACAAGGGCAACAACAGCAAGGATTGGAGGTAGAAAAAGCCTTCAAGTGGCAAAAGAAGGCAAGGCAAATCGGAAGGTAAGAAGAAACCACCAAAGCTTCGAAGCCCATGCTTTATATGCAATGGCCTTCACTGGGTACACGACTTTCCCGAGAAGAAGTTGCTCAATGCACTTGCTGCCCAACATAAAGGCAACTTCACACTAACGCCATAAGAACCTCAACCCAACATGGGTTCTCTCCAATGACTTGGCGTACTCAACAGGTCAGAATCATGTACATAAGTGTAAAGATAAACAGACACTCTGTTCGTGTTTTGTTAGATAGAGAGCAACACATGACTTCGTATTCGAAGATAAAGCCAAGCACCTAGGCCTTAAAACTACTAAGGAATGAGGCACAATGAAGGCGATGAATTCACCCTCTAAGCCCATTACAGGCACGGCACAAGGCGTGCAAGTTGTACTTGGCACATGAAGCGGAAAGCTCAATTTTTCCATCGTGCCCATAGACGACATCAAGATAGCCCTTAGCATGGAATTCTTCTACTAAGTCCATGTCTTCCCACTTCCAGCCACGAACACCCTAAGCATCATCAATGGGAGTAAGGCATGCATGGTTCTAACAAAGCGTGGCAAGTTTGAGGAGAAGATGTTTTCGGCCATGCAATTCAAAAAGGCTTTAAAAAAGGACCCAAGCTTCCTAATGTCCATCCAAGAGCTCAAAGAAGGGGGAAGTTCCGTAAATGCTCCAAGCCAAGTCCCTTCAATAATAGAATCCGTCCTCCAATAATTTAAGGACATGATGCCTCCGAAGCTTTCAAAGAAGCTCCTACCTAGACGAGAGGTAGATTATCAAATTGAGTTGGAGCAAGGTTCGAAACCTCCAGCCTTGGTGCCCTACAGTATAGTGCCACCCAAACTCAATGAGCTACGAAAATAGCTCACGGATTTACTAGATGCAGGCTATGTCTGCCCGTCTAAAGCCCTATTCGGTCCACCAGTCCTCTTCTAAAAGAAAAAAGAATGGCTCTCTACGGATGTGCATCAACTATAGAGCGCTCAACAAGATAACTATCAAGAACAAGCATCTGATTCCCTTGATAACAGATCTATTTGACCGGCTTGGCAAGGCACGATACTTCACCAAACTTGACTTGCGCTCCAGGTACTACGAAGTTCGTATTACCAAGGGAGACAAATCGAAGACAGCATGCGTAACAAGGTACGGATCTTTTGAGTTCCTTATAATGCCTTTTGGTCTCACAAATGCACCAGCCACATCCTGCACACTCATGAACAAATTGCTGCAACCAATCCTCGACCGCTTTATGGTCGTGTACTTGGACAACATAATACTGTATAACACCACGCTTGAGGAGCACTGCTGAACATTTGCGACAAGTCTTCCAAGTACTTCGAGAAAATGGAGCTCTACCTCAAGATGGAGAAGTGCTCATTCGCTCAAGAAGGGGTAGAGTTCCTTAGGCATGAAATAGCAGCCAAGAAGCTAATGATGGAGAACTCGAAAGTGAAGGCCAACCTCGATTGGGAGCCTCCCACGAAAGTTCCCGAGCTTCACTCATTTCAGGTTTGGTGAATTGTTATCGTTGTTTTATCAAGGGCTACTCAGCCAAGGCGGTATCTTTGACTGGCCTTCTCAACAAAAATCAGACGTGCCATTGGTTTGAAGAATGCCAGCACACATTCGAAGGCTTAAAGAAAGTAATTTTAGAAGAGCCCGTACTAGTTCTTCCAAATCACATGAAACCCTTCAAAGTGCAAACGGATGCCTCTAACTTCGCAATTGGTTGAGTCCTTATGCAAAAAGGCCACCCTATAGCTTTCGAAAGCCATAAGCTAAATGATATGGAGAAGCGCTATACAAGAGTGCAATCATCCATTGCTTGTGAGTGTGGCGATATTGCTTACTCGACTTATGCTTAATGATCATGACAGACAATGTGGTGACAATCTACTTTCAAATACAAAAGAAGTTGAGTCCAAAGCAAGCAAGGTGGCAAGACTTTCTTACGGAATTTGACTATCGGTTTGAGTACAAACAGGTAAAGCTAATGTCATTGTGGATGCACTAAGCCACAAAACGGAATTGGCAACACTTAGCACAAGCCAACCGAAGTCCGACCTTATCTCACGCATTAAGGAAGGCCTCTAACAAGATCCATTGGCTAAGGACTTGCTAGAGAAAGTTCTCGAAGGAAAAACAAGGCATCCTCCTCACTAAAAGAGATCGGTTGTTCATGCCTAGATGGAGAAATCTACACAACGAAGTAATCAAAGAGTGCCACGACTCCAAGTGGGCTGGTCACCTCAGAATCGAGGGCACCACCGTACTAGTCCAGGCCTCTTACTTTTGGTCGAATATGTGGGATGATATCGAGGCATATTGGCACACTTGTCTTGTATACCAGCAAGACAAGATAGATCACCAACCACCGGTAGGATTGTTAGAGCCCTTGCCCCTATCATCAAGGTTGTGGGAAAGTGTCTCAATGGACTTCATTATGGCTTTGCCTAAGTCCGAAGGATGTGACAGCATCATGGTCGTGGTCAACTGATACAGTAAGTACACCAATTTTATTGCCGCACCAGTAGACTGCAAAGTAAACGAAGCAGCACATCTCTTCATCAAGCACATAGTGAAGTTTTAGGGAGTACCAAAGAGTATTGTAAGTAACCGAGACCCACACTTCACTAGACTTTTTTGGACGAAGCTCTTTAAGATGTTGGGGATGAATCTCAAGTTCTCAACAAGTTTTCATCCGTAAATGGATGGCTAGACCGAGCGCATCAATGGCCTCCTCAAGATGTACTTGAGGTACTACGTGAGCGCTCGCTAGCGAGATTGGGTGAAGTTGCTTAATGTTGCCCAATTTTCTTAGAATCTTCTATGGAGTGAGGCTACAAGCAAGAGCCCATTCAAAATCATTATGGGATTTCAGCCCATGACTCCCAACACCATAGCCTCAACCTACGGAGGGAAAAGCCCCGCAGCTCATAAGCTGGCTCGTGAATGGTACGAAGAGGCAGACATTACACGAGCTTACCTCGACAAAGCTGCGAGGAAAATAAAAAAGTAGGCAGATACGAGGAGACGGCACATTGAGTACAACGAATGTGATCAAGCTCCTACCCCAACAATTCAATATGCTACGGAAAGTCCAAAAGGGATTATTGAGGCATTACGAGGGACTCTTCCAAACTGTCCGATGTATGGGCAACGTCTCATATCTACTAGAACTTTGGCCAAGACTCAAGATCCATCCAGTCTTCCACGTGAGTCTTCTCAAGTCCTATCATGAAGATGTGGGAAGCCCAAGTAGCGAAGAATCAAGGTGTGCCCTAATAGCCGTTGTCACCGCATTCGACAAAGATATGGATTACATCCATACCGATCGAGTAATCTGAATGAGAGGCGTGCTAGCATACCATGAGTACTTGGCGAAGTGGAAAAACCTCCCTGAGAGAGAAGCCACTTGGGAACGTGAAGAAGATTTATGGCAATTCGCGGAGCACATCCAGAAGTTCAAGCACGAGAACACGACGAGGACACCATGAGCTTAGGTGGGGAAGATGTTACATGATGCCCAAGTTGAGCCCAAAAATGGCCCAAAGCCATGAGTCAAGATGTGCTAGCTTGGCTTGATTCTGGAAACTTCTACAAAATTCTATCAACTCTAGCACACTTGTATATACACTAGAATTCTCTAGAAATTGGCACATGTGTATAGAGTTCTCTTGGCATAGAATTCTCTAGAGCTAGGAAAGCCTCTTTATAGATATGGGTTGGCATTAGGCATTTGAGAATCAAAACGTTAAGCAAGCACTCAAAGCACTCTTGTAAGCTCTCTTGTAATCTTTCTCTCAAGCAAAACAATTTCTTCATTTGGCTCAATTACTCTCTACCTCTCTTCTCTTTAGCACTTTCAGAAAACCTCTTGACTAAGCTATCAAGAACCTCAAATGCTTACTTAGTAACTTTCGGCAAGTGTTGCTTATGTGTTGCATGGGTTTGCTATGCAAAACACTCATCTCATGGCATATTGGTACCTTTTTTATACTCCCTTTAAAACTCTTTTTGTATATTGACAATTATAATGGTTGTTAGCAATATTTGAACTAAATAATGATAAAGACATATCTATGCAAGCAGTGGCAATTTACAAAGTGCTCACATCATCTCTGAAAGGGATGGAACTTACAGTCAAATGCAAAAGGGGAACAACCCAAATAAGGAACTTAGCCACCCTATTTGAAATTATAGTTAAGCAACTTAAAAAATGGATGAAATGAACATTTAAAAATTATATTAAAATATAACATAGTTTAAAAGAATGCTTTAAAAAAATTTAATAAAAATGAATTCAATAAAGCATAAATTTAAAAGGATAAGGGATAAGAGAACAAATACTCCATGCCTCTGAACAAACCAATTTTAATTATTCTACTATCGAAGTCTTTTAAGGCTTCAAGATCTTAAAATAGACTTCTAAGTTATCAATAAACATTTACAAGTAATGTTGCACATAAGTGTTTCCAATACTTAAACTTACACAATTTTGATAATAAATTGAAGATTACAAGAAATATTCTCTATAAGAGTAAATATACCAATAATAGCTCAATAATAATTCATTGTGAAGATAAGCAAAATAAAAGCTCAAGGAAGATTGTATAAACTAGTTTTAGCTCAATGGCGATTGAAAAAAAAAATTCTTAGATTTGAGTTTGATTTTGATTTTTATAGTTTGAACTCTCAAACTAGCCGTTATTGACTTTCTAAAAGGTTGCTAGATTGCCGCTTGAATCAAGTTGTCAACCACTCTAGTTACCATTACAAAGAGAATTTGAAATTTTGGCTCAAGCAGTTTGTCACTAGCTTTAGCCGACTAGCTGCTACCTCTCTGGACAAGAAAGCGATTCGCCATTTGTTTTAAGCGATTAGTTGCTACTTTTCTGGACCTCAAGCAGTTAGCTGATATGGTTTAATCGATTAGTTGCTATTGTTCATGTATTCACAGATTTGGCACAAAAGCTTTTTGAAATTATATTATGGTCTAAAACTTTTAAAATATTTATAAATAGGTTTATTTTCATAATTTAAAAATGATACCTATTGATTTCAAAATTCAAATCTTTTCAATTTAGTCCATAAATTTGAAAAATGCCCAATTTGATAAAATCATTTGTTTTATAAACATAAAACCTTTTGTTTATGGAAAATGATGATTCATTTAAAGATAATTAGAGAAATCTTGAGCTTTTAAGATGTTAGATCATACATAAATTAAATTATACTAGCTTTACATGAATTGGAGAAATATGAATTACTTGATATAATACCATTACTATTCATCTTTGATTATACTATTGTCAATTGAGTGTCTTGAGCTTGATTTCACTTTAATGATATTTGTCCTTCAAGGACTTGTGAGATTAGAAAATATGCATTTACCAATTTACCTTTTTTACATGTGGTTTATTATCATCAAAATTAAGGATTATATAGCCGTTTTGGCTAACAATCTCCCCATTTTTTTATGATGGCAAATACCCTATGTATTTTGACATTTCTACTTCCTTGAGAATATGACTATGTGGCATATATGATTAAAAAATATAACACATAACTTTAGTCTCCCTAAGTATATGGCTCACACATATATATACAATACATAATGCTTTCCCTGAGATTTTCATGAATTACCAATTGTTGGATATTTAATCAAATATTGCTAGAACCTTAATCCAACGTTAGACCTATATGTGGTATCAGAACTTCTTTATGTTGAATCATTGAAAATCAAATTTATTTTTTATTAATAGTTAAGATTTGGTGTTCTTAAATTTGGTACTATTAAATTTAAGAACAAATTATTTTGATGTTTGGAATAATTTGGAATTAACAAAAAATAAATATTCTGATTTCATAATTGCAGTTTTAATAGTTTAAAGTTTTGAAACATTCAATATTAAGGATTCTGGAAACTTGTATATTCGTTTATCTTTTATGTTATAACCGACTACAACAACAACATATGTACATATAAATTATTTTTATTTTTGGCTGGCATTAGTAATATACATATGTAAATATATATGAATTAATTTCTAGCCAGCGGGCAGTGGATTCAGCTGTAATTGGTAGCACCATCCTCGGTCTGATCTGTTCAGACCGCGACATGAATGAGAGGCAACAGTGAGCAACCCGAGGCCTGCAAATTAGTAAAAAAGTCCCAGCTTGGCTGCTGCATGAAGAAAATTAAAAAAAAAATGGGATTTTTAAAGTTCAAGCAGGCGGCAACCCAGCCACTAGCGGCGTCCGAGCAAGGCGTGGCCATTCAACCACTCCATCAAGCAAGCCGCGGCCTGATATATTAAAGCGACATGTCACGGGATGAGTGAATGCGCAGCAACCCGTGCGGCACTTAGACAACTTTTAGCACAATGTTGCTAAGTAATCCTAATGAACTTCTCAAGCTAGCTAAGCAAAGAGGTTTGCACGAATGCTAGAGAGATGAAAAGAGCAATATGGACAATATGTGATTTTATTATTCACAAAGGAGGTTACAAGAGAGCTTTACCCATATTTGTGTGATATGTGTGTGTGTGGGTACTTACTCCTATTTATAGTATTGCTTTCCTAGTTCTAGAGTCATCCATACAAGTTATATAATTCAGTTTGTACAAGTAACTACCTAGATAAGGATAAGGTTATAGATAGGGATAAGGATAATATAGTGATAAGGATAAGCATGGTGGTTTCTAGATTTCGAGGATGGTAGAATCTTCTAGATAACGGGCCGGGCTTACTAAGTGCACACGCCTTGTCACAGCCTAATTGCTAAGAGCATCCGTACTGAGCGCACCACAGCTGGCTAGTTGTGTGGGGTAGCCCATTTCTAAGCGCAACCCACTTCTAAGTACATCCCGCATTCTTGCCTCTTTCTCGAATTACTTTGGGCAAAGTGCTTCTGGAGTTCTTGTTGAAAATCTGCCCCATGTGTTGATAGCGCAAATTCTCCTGCCCATATCACTATGCTTTCACCGCCACCACAATTTTGCGATGCCTCGTAAGAACGTAGGTGTTGTACCCACTTTTGATGCCTCGTCTCGCACGCCTATAGCATCAAAATATTGGTCTAGCCCGAATAGAAAGTTGTCTACGATGGTGGCGTTGTATGTGCCATCATAGGTGTCGAGCTTTGGTACGTCAATGCGTCGCGTATCACTCGTGCTTGTGGAAGCCGGGCTAGTAAAGAGTGTGCGCTTGTGCCATGCCCAGTCCGAGCGTACTTCCTCTACTTCCGCACGGACAGCACGCAGTTCGTCTTGCATGAAACTACAGAGTTTTACCAACTCTTCATGGAATGCTCGAAACTCCCCTCGAAGGATGTTGCTTTGATCTTGCATGAGGGCTTTGATGGCTACCGTGAAGTTGGCGTATTCGCCCTCAAGACCATCCACCCTAATCTCTAAATTATCAAGGGTGTCCTGGGCTATGGACATTGATGTTTCGAGCGTAGTTACACGAGGCTCCAAGGCATCTACAGAATGAGCCTTGGACTTACCGCAAGTATTAGGCTGTGTGCGACCCTCCTCACAGCCACAAGTAGGCTCCAGTGGAGCTTCCATACCAACAACGCCCTCTTGAGTTGTGCTAGGAAGATTGGCCATAGCTTTAGACATGAGCTAGGTTACGTGGGTGCAAAACCTTGGTTCTAATACCACTTGTCACGAGATGAGTGAATGCGCAGTAACCCGTGCGGCATTTAGACAACTTCTAGCACAAAGTTGCTAAGTAAGCCTAATGAATTTCTCAAGCTAGCTAAGCAAAGAGGTTTGCAAGAATGCTAGAGAGAAGAAAAGAGCAATATGGCCAATATGTGATTTATTACTCACAAAGGAGGTTACAAGAGAGCTTTACACATATTTGTAAGGTATGTGTGTGTGTGGGTATTTGGAGTATTGGAGATTGGACATACCTAGATTAGTGGGTGCTTACCCCTATTTATAGTATGGCTTTCCTAGTTCTAGAGTTATTTATACAAGTTATAAAATTCAATTTGTACAAGTAGCTATCTAGATAAGAATAAGGTTATAGATAGGGATAAGGATAATATAGTGATAGGAATAAGCATGGTGGTTTCTAGATTTGGAGGATAGTAGAATCTTCTAGATAATAGGCCGGGCTTCCTAAGTGCATACGCCTTGTGACAGCCCAATTGCTAAGAGCATCCGTACTGAATGCACCACGGCTGGCTAGTTGTGTGGGGTGGCCCATTTCTAAGCGCAACCCACTTCTAAGTACATCCCGCCATTAGGTGTACCTGTACTAAGCGAACCCGTGTGCGTAAATTGGCTGTCTTTAGTGGTGAACTTGAGCGCCCCGTGACAGACAGCCATTAACAAACATAAAAAAATAAAAAAAAAAGTAGAGCAGTCGCGCCAGTAGCCAAGCTGCGGCCACCAGGCCATGGTAAGAGCGACGAACCATGGGCACTACATAAGAAAGAAGAAGCAGTAGTCGTGGCTACTACTTGCAAAAAAAATTATTATTATTATTTATTTTTATTTAGATTCTGGTCGGTTCAACCCGACTTGATTATGGATACTGGTCGTTGACCGACCTGAACAGTGTTGACCCGATCAATAGTTGACTTAGTTAATAGTCAACTGTTGACAGTTGACCAAGGTTAAAAAAAAGAAAAAAAATTTGGGTAATTTTAGTATAATTCTAAATTCAAATATTGGCATAATAATATATATTTTAAGATAAATTAATTGAACTAACATATCAGCAAAGTGACCTCTCTTATGGAAATTAACTTATTTTATAATATAAACGGTTTGTGTATATGTAATTTCTGTAAATATCAATCGGCCTGAAGGAAGGTTTATATTTGATAGAGTTATAAGTGCATCTGCAATAATAAACATGTGATAATTATTTAGTTTTACATGTGAACAATAAATTGACCCAAAGGAAAATTTGTTGTTTGATATGTTCTTATTATGAGTGTTTGATTACTGCACCAAGATATCATTTACAAGTTAATATTTTGTTGAAAGATGAAATATTAATGGAGTACTAAGTATCTTGAGATGGTGTTTATCTTTATTTGAATTTATTTTTGTTTTAAGACTAAAGAGAGCTTTTTTTTGTTTGTTTATTGCTCTCTAGATTCAGTTATGTCTCTTGCTAATATTACTGCCAATATCATTATATGCCTATGTTATATGACTCTAATTTGAAGTCTTGGAAAGAGAATATCTTAATAGTTCTTACAGTCATGGATCTGAGCTTTGCATTAAGGGTTGATTGTTCTCCATCTCTTACGGATGAGAGTACCCTTCATGAAAAGAGGAATATGGAAAGATAAGAGAAATCAAATAGCATGTGTATGATGATCATGAAGAAGGCCATTCCAATAGTATTCAATAACTCTATGTCTAGAAAAATAACTAAGGCTAAAGAACTCTTTATAGAAATTAAAAAGAAAATTTTCAAGAACGAAATGATATAAATAGATACGCTCTAGAAAAATCTAATTTTAATAGGGTATAAGGGCAAAAGAAGGAAGAATGATAAGGAAGCTGCAAATACAGCACTCAAAGGAAACAACAAAAGAAATCGGGTGATCCAGAAAGCACTAGTTGTTTCTTTTATGGAGCTGAAGAGCATAGTTTGGTTTGTTTTGAGCTTAATTTGACTTCAGTGCCTAGACATACATGGTAGATAGATTCTGGAGCAACCACTCAAATTAGTGTGTCTATGCAAGGTCGCCTAAATTGTCTAAAGCCCAGTGATGGTGAAAGATACATCTATGTGAGTGATGGCAAAACAGTAGAAGTTGAAGCAATTGAAAAATTTATATTATTATTGAAGACTTGATTTTATTTGGATCTTAATGAAATATTTATTATTCCATCTTGGAATTTGATTTTCATTTATGCTTTGGATAAATCTAGTTATTCTTATTTATTTGGAAATGGAAAATTTAGTTTTTTTCATGATTCAAAATTGGTTGGCTCGGTTCTTTATCAAGCAATGATAATCTTTATTTATTTGATATGATTGCTTTATTTAATGAATCCCTACAATTGAGTATGCAATTAATAAAGAGAAAATTAATCAATGAGAATTTGGCTGCATTATAGTACAAGAAATTGGTCATATCTCCAGACGAAGAATAGCGAGACTTATGTCAAATCAAGTTTTCAACTCCTCAGATTTTACAGATTTTGATATTTATGTTAATTATATCAAAGTGAAACAAACCAATAAAAGAATATTTGAAGGTAACAGGACTTTGAACGTCTTAGAACTCATACATACAGACATTCGTGGGTCATTCCCTATAACTGCTTAGAATGGTCAATAATATTTTATGACGTTTATCTACGATTTTTCTAGATATGACTACATATATCTCCTTCATAAAAAATTATAGTCCTTGGATATGTTCAACAATTTTAAGACTGAAGTTGAGAATCAACTCAATAAAGGAATTAAAACCATTAGATCTAACCGTGGTGGTGAGTATTATCGTGGATATGACAGTTTCGACGAACAACACCTAGGACTATTTGTTAAGTTCCTAGAGGAATGCAGTATTGTCCCACAGTAAATTATGTTAGGCTTGTCCACTAAGAATGGTATTGCTGAAAAATGAAACAGGATGTTTAAAGACATGATGAGGAGTATGATTTGTCATTCTACTTTACCTAAATCACTCTGGGGAAAAGCACTTAAGATTGCAGCATATATCCTTAATAGGATTCCAACTAAAGCGACTACTATAACCCCTTACAAACCTTGGACAGGTAAGAAGCCTAGTTTAAAGTATTTGTATGTTTGGAGATATCCAACTTAAGGGGTACAAGTTTTATGATCCCACGACTAAATCAATTTTCGAGTTATAAAATGCATAATTTTTTGAGGATGTCGAGTTTGCAGGGGAGATATAGTAAGAGACTTTGTCTTTGAAGAGGAATATGTTAATATTCTCACAGGTGTTATTAGCATTGATTAGGGTCACATTTTTTGCTTTGTTCAAGACACAATAGATCAAGACAATATTGAAGAACCACTTATACCAAATATTATTCCAAAAGAATAAACGTCAGATATTGTTCTAGAATAACAAACTCTACCACCTCAAGAATCTATGCCATTAAGGAGATCCACTAGAGAAAGGAGAAGTGCAGTGCCAGATGACTACATTGTATTTCTTCAAGAACATGAGGTAGACATTAAAGTGATGGAAGATGATCCAATCAATTTCCATCAAGCCATGAAAAGTTCTAACTCTCAGAAGTGGATTGATGCTATGAATAAGGAAATAAAGTCCATAAAAGATAATGACATATAGGATCTTGTCCCATTGCCAAAAGATGCGAAACGCATTGGTTGCAAATGAATATTTAAGACCAAAAGGGATCTGAAAGGTGATGTGGAGAGGTACAAAGCGCGTCTTATTGCAAAGGCTTTCTCTCTGGTTTCTTTGAAAGACTCTTTCAGGATTATAATGGCATTGGTGGCACATTTCAATCTTGAGTTACATCAGATGGATGTGAAGGCAGCGTTTCTTAATTGTGGCATTAATAAGACAATCTATATGGTGCAGCCAAAAAACTTTGTGTCAACAGACCTAAAGAATATAATTTGCAAACTTAAGAAATCGATCTATGGGCTCAAGTAAGCATCTTGACAATGGTATTTTAAGTTTCATCAATTGATCATCTCGTTCGGTTTTGAGATAAATTTGGTCGATATTGCATATATCATAAATTATGTGGGAGAAAGTATATTTTTCTAGTTTTACATGTCGATGACATTTTGCTTATCAGTAACGATATAGGCTTATTGCACGATACCAAGAGATTTCTAGTTAAGAATTTTGAGATGAAAGATCTTGGTGATACCTCTTTTGTGTTAGGCATATAGATACACCGGGATTGCTTTTGAGGAAATTCTTAGATTATCACAAAAGAGTTATATCGAAAAGGTTCTCAAGAGATATGGCATGTAAGATTGTAAATCTAGAGATACCCTTGTGGCTAAAGGAGACAAGTTTAGTAACAATTAGTGCCCTGAGAATTATTTTAAGGAAAATGAGATGTAAAAGATTCCTTATGCATTAACAGTAGGAAGTCTAATGTTTATTTAGGTTTATACGTGACCAGATATTGCATACGTTACTAGAATATTGAGCAGGTATTTAAGTAATCTAGGAGTAGTCTATTGGAAGGATGCTAAACAAGTCTTATGGTATTTACAGAGAACAAAATACTTTAGCTCATGTATCGGAGGTCAGATCAGCTTAAGATAATTAAGTATACTAACTCTGATTTTTCTAGATGCCAAGATAGTATGAAGTCCACGACAGGCTACATCTATATGCTAGCTGGAGGTGCTGTCTCTTAGAAGAGTGCTAAATAGTCTCTTATAGCCTCTTACATGATGAAAGCAGAGTTCATAGCATATTATGAGACATCCAAACACAGAACATGATTGCAGAATTTTATCACAGGGCTGCACATATTAGATGTTATTGATAGGCTGCTTAGATTATTTTGTGACAACAAGTTAGTAGTAATGTATTCCAATAACAATAGGAACTCGATGAAGTCGAAGCGCATAGACATCAAGTTCCTAGTTATTAAAGAAAGAGATCAGAGTAGACAGTTTTCTATAGAGTACGTTGGCAAAGCATAATTATAAGGTTTCACATATAGTTCAAGTGGGAGATTATTGGATATTAATCCAATATTATTGGATATTTAATCCAACGTTGGGCTTCTATGTGAATAATTATGTATTGCAGACTATCATATAAGGTTAAGCTTAATTACAAGTGATCTAATTAGGTTTGAGTTAAAGTCCAAGGAAATACTTCAATTCTCTCATCATGCTTATCTCAAATTTTTTACTCATACGGGATAAAAATTCCTTATACAAAGACTCATTAGTAGAACCAAATATAATGTCATCTATATAAATTTGAATAACAAGTATATATTGATCTTTGTGTTTAATAAAAAGTGTAGTATCAGCTTTGCTAATTGAAAAACCATTTTGTAAGAGAAAGTTACTGAGCCTATTATACCATTTTCTAGATGCATGTTGTAAATCATATAATGCTTTAGACAACTTGTAAACATGATTAGGAAATTTTTCATTTTCAAAACTAGGAGGTTGTTTTACATAGACTTTTTCCATAATATAACAGTTTAAAAATGTACTCTTAACATCCATTTGATACAGAATACAAAAGCTAAAAGCATCCTAGTGGATTCTAATCTAATTGCAAGAACAAAAGTCTTATCAAAATTAATTCTTTTTTCTTAGTTGTATTCTTAAGGCAATAATCTAGCTTTATTCCTTACAACTACACCAGATTCATCAAATTTATTCCAAAAACTCATTTAATGCCTATTACAGATTTATGTTCTAGTTTATGAAATGATTTTCATACATTATTTCTCTCAAATTGGTTTAGTTCTTTTTGCATGGCTATATCTATGATTCATCATTTTTCACATTGGAAACTGATTTTAGTTCAATTTGATATGTAAATATAATATGCTCACATTTGTTCCTAACAGATGATCTACTAGTTATGCCTCAAGAAGGATCTTCTGAGATTAAATCTTTAGGGTAATAATAAGCATAACTCCACTTCCTCGGAAATGTTTGAGAATTACTATCATTCTAGTCTAAATAAGTTTGTTCTCCTTGTTGTTCCTTTTGATTTTCACAAAGAAGAACATATTATTTTTCTGTAGTGGATTTTTCATATTGTTGATCTTTATCCTCCTTTTCTATACCTGCATCATCAACAATGAGAACTTTCTCCATAGAGAAATTATTAGACTTATCAAATATGACATGTATAGATTCTTCAACAACCAATGTCCTTTTATTATAAACTCTATAAACTTTACTTCATTTTAAATATCTAGAAAGATGCCAACATCAAATTTTTTCAAATTTTTCTTTGTGTTTAGAATAAACTATTTGCACCAAAAATCTTAAAATAACTGATATTGAGTTTTTTTTTATCATTCTAAAGCTCATAGCGAGCCTTGTTGAGAGATGGTCCAATTAATGCAGTGTTAACGACTTTAATATAAAAATATTTTGGCAATGAGCTTTCATTTAATATAGTCCTAGCCATTTCTTGAATTATCATATTCTTTCTCTTAACAGTTCTATTTTGTTGTGGAGTCCTAGGTGATGAAAATTGATGTTCTATACCGAAATCATTCCAAGAGCTTTTAAATGCATGATGTTCAAATTTTCTACTATGATCACTTCTAAAGCATAACCTTTTTCATTTGGAATTCTTGTTAGCCTATATAGGTATATACTTTATTTTGATGATAACACACCACATATTCTATATAATTGATTTTTCATGATAACTTAAACTACTATTTTTACTATATAAGAGTTTTTGTTTTCAAAGAAAACTAATTTTATTAAACTAATTTATGAACTAAATTGAAAAATTTTTTTAAAACATTGAAATCCTAAAAATGGATCTTTTTGAATGGTTATATAAAGTATTTGGGCTATAATACAGTTTCTAAAAGTTTGGGCCAAAACTATAAATTATAAAAAAATTTCACTTTAGCACTACTGTAGCAAGTGGTTAACCGGATTCAAAAAATGGTAAACCGGTTTCAAGGCAGTAGCTCTCTAAAATTTAAACAGCTAATCGAATTTAAAAAAAGCAGCTAGCCAGTTATGACAAGCAGCTAGACGGTTATGACAACTGGCTAACCGAATGGTGATAAGTGACAAGTCGGTTTTATAGAATTCAAATTTTGACTCTAACCATAACTTCAAGCGGCTAGTCGGTTATCACCAAAAAGTCAATAACGGGTAGTTTTCTTCTCCAGCTATAAAATGACTTATTTAAATCCAAATCAAAGTTGAACAACTATAATTATCACTGAGCATTCAAGAGCAATTAAAGCTTAAAGTCTTGTAATCCTCCTTGTTCACATATTGAGCTTTTATTTTGTAATCAAACACATTGTGTGAGTGAGATCTTTTACAATTTTTTATTGTAAAATTAAAATTGAGTGATTGTAAGTGTTGGAAACACTTAGGGTTGAGAGATTGAGAATAATCTCTTGTTGTAAAGGTCCATTGACACCTTGGAAGTCAAGTATAAGCATTGTTGAAGTCTTAGAGGCACACTTAGTGAAATCATCAAGCTCGGTGAGCTTGGAAGCATGGACGTCAGCATGGTTGGCTGAACCACGTAAAAATTTTGTTTTTGCATTTCTCTTTTCCTAGTCCTTTTATATTTACTGCACTTTAAATTTGATTATTTCAAATTTGTTTGCCTTATTGAGATTGTATTAAGTTTTAATTGCTTAAATTTTTAAAATCTCAATTCATCGCCTCTCTTAGGTTGCTTAGTTGGTATTTCGACTCTTTTACAAAAAATTTTAAAAGCTTCAAAGGCATCGTCCTTACTAGCTAAGAACAACACCCATGTAAATCTGGAAAAGTCATCAACGATCGCAAATGTATAACATTTACCATTTAGACTTGCATACCTTAGTGGTCTAAAAAAATCCATGTGAATGAGTTGAAGAGATTTTGATGTAGAATATGATTTTTTTTCTTTAAAAGATGTTTTGACTTGCTTCCCAAATTGACAAGCATTACATATTCTATATTTTTCAAAATCGATTTTAATAAGACTTTTTATTAAATTATTTTTGAAAATCTTTGAAATTATATCCATATTTACATGACCTAATATTTTATGTTACAACCAACTATCATCACGTAATGCAGAAAAATATTTATCATGAGACAATACATAATTTATGTTAATGGTATACATATTTATGCATATTTTTCCAATAAATAGAACTTTACCATCACATACATTTTCAATGACACATTTTGATTTATCAAAGATAATTCTATAGCCTTTATTACATAATTGACCAATATTAAGTAAGTTATGTATTAAGTTTTCAACCAAGCATACATTTTCAATGATAGTAGAGGAATTTATACTAACATTTCTTACTTCAATAATTCTTCCTTTTAAGTTATCTCCAAATCATACATCTCCACTATTTTTGATTTTAGTGGAACTTGAAAAACCAAGAATAGTCACCGTTCATGTGTCTTGAGTATCTACTATCCAAGCACCATATGTTTCTTTTTCCTTTCTTCTTCGACCCTCACAGAAAAGATCTCATATTAAGTGCTTAGGTACCCAAACCAATTT
Source organism: Murraya koenigii (assembly GCA_025617385.1). Lineage (NCBI taxonomy): Eukaryota > Viridiplantae > Streptophyta > Magnoliopsida > Sapindales > Rutaceae > Murraya > Murraya koenigii. The sequence goes on along the minus strand of CM046819.1, from coordinate 553,174 downwards.
AGGTCCTTAAGTGTTAACGATAATTTCCTTTAGAACCCAAGCTTTCCTAATGTAAAGATTCGTATTTCTCCTAATTGGACATGGATAACTTGTGCGATCATTTCCATTACAATAGTTGCAAATGATTTTATGCTCACTAGTTGATGCAGCCTTAACAAAATAATTTTGGTAATATTTCTATTTTTAAGTTAGGTTTATACCCAAATATTCTTTTATTAAAAACACATTTTTGAGATATGAACAATTTTTCTAAATTTTTTTGACCATTTGTAAACTTCAACATTATATCATTAAGCTCATTACTCTTCTTTTTCAGAACTTTATTCTTCTTAATCAAATCATTAACATGTGAATTTTCATGCTTAATTAAAATGCTTTTTATTTCTTTGAAAGAGATGATTTTATCATGCAACATCTTATTCTCTATTTCAAAACATTCAATCTTTTCATTTAAAGAATTCTTTTATTTTTGCAAACTATCATTCTTATTTGAGAGCTCTAACATTTTTTTTTAAGAAAAATATTTTTCACACCAATTTTCTTCAAATCATTATGCAATTCTTTAAATGCTTCAAACAATTTATCATATGAAGGAAGATCATTTATCTCATTAAGTTCATCAAATGATTTTTGTTCAATTGTCATAAGCATTAAGTTTGACACTTCTTGTGAGTGTTCTTCATCATTATCATTCCAATTTGTCACCATGGCTTTCTTCTTGATTTTTTGAGAAGAAGGCATTATGATTTTGTATAACCGACTTTTTTACACTCAAAGCAAATAATTGCTTCCTTCTTTTCGTTTTGATTTTTGAAGTTTCTAAACTTCGTTCGCTCACTTGATTTCTTAAAGAATCTTATAAACTTTCTAGTATTTATTGTGATATCTTCATCTATAAACTCGCTTTCTTCATTGCTCCCAATCCTTGATGCTTTTAGAGTTATACTCTTCTTCTTCTTGTGTTTATCTCATTTTTCAATAGCTAAATCTTATTCAAAAGTGATAAGTGAGCCAATTAAATCACCAATAGATAAAGTATTTAGATCATTTGCTTTCTTATAGTTGCTTTCTTAGGTCTCCATTCTTTTAATGAGGTCCTTATGTTTTTTTTTTTTTTACCTTTTTACCTTTTAGTAAGTTGAATTCCAAGTAATTTTTTGCACAAATGTTGAAATTAGTGAAAAGAGACCATCAAATCAAACAAAGTCCACTCTGAGATGTGAGGCATTATGAGGTCTTTAAAGGACCATAGGAATAATATCACAATAATTTTTAATTTTTAAAAAAATTATTGAAAACTTTTCAGATAGACATGAAACTTTGAAACTTTGTGGAAGACATAAACATTGGTAAAATGAGAGCATAAGAATAAATAGTAGTTGATTCTAAGGTCTGGGTGAGGTTTTACGGTCATTTGACCCAAAAACTGAAGGCTATAACACAAGTTCTGGCCATTATAAGGGTGTATTTATAGTTGAAGGGGCTTTGCACCCATTTGAGCTAATAACTGATGGTTACAAGAGATTATTTTAGACATTTTGCAGGTTTATCTACTGTTGAAGGGGTTACGCGTCAAATTTTAGGCTAATTTTTTGCAAGCATATGATCAAATGGAGTCTATTTCAAGGTCTGAATGAGATTTCATGAGGACATTATCAAACGTTAAAGGACCGAAAGAATAATTTCCAAAAAATTCTTAATACAATTCCTAAAAATTATTTGAAACTTGTTGGATTGACACGAAATTCTTTGGGAGACGTAGACATTAAATAGATGAGTCTACATGAACAAATGGTAGTCTATTAAGAGGCATGGCGTTTTGCACCCATTTAAACGTAAAACTGAAGGTTAAAACACAAGTTACCGTTTTAAGGGCGTAATTGCTGTTAAAGGGTTAGGGGTTGAATTTGGAAATCATTTATGCATGCACATAGACATTGGTAAGACAAGATCATAGGATCAAATGTTAGTCAATTCTAAGGCCGATGTGAGATTTTACAAGGCCGACAAGTCGTTACGTGACCATAGAAATAATTTTCACATAATTTTCAAAACAAATTCAAAAAATTATAGAGAACTTGTTATATTGACATGACACTCTTTGGTAGGTGTAGACACTAGATATATGAGACCATAAGATCAGATGGAAGTCGATTCCAACACTTGGGTGAGGTTTGGCTCTCATTTTGGCCTATAGTTAAAGTTGCAGCGCAATGTTCTTGAACGTATAAATTACTCGCTAATTTTTTTTTTAACGTACATAGACATTACTAAGGGGAGACCATAGGATCAAATGGAAATGGATTCTAAAGACCATATTAAGTTTTACAAGGTTGTTATAAAATGTTACAAGACAGCAAAGATCAAATAAGAGTTGTTGATGCAGTTTTTCCCGTGTGTCTTCGAACAATGCCTCGAACCTTCAAACAGTATCTTCAAACAGCTCGAGCAGGATCGTCTGGACCTTCTGCTCGCGGCTTCAAACAGTGCCTCGATCTTTCTGCTCGCAATCAATTCGATCTCGAGCAGATTTGCCTCCTTCGTCTTGTTCCGCTGTCTTTTCCAGAACGGCTATCACCCGGACCTGTGCTCACAGAAAACAGGGTCAGGGGTCGCCGGGCATGTTCCGGCGAAAACCCTCCGACGCTCAAGTCAGTGATGGGGTTATTCTTTTTGGTATCTCCCTTAATGAGGGAGACCGGAAAGATGAAAGGGATATTATTTCGCCCTCCCTTTTTAATGAATATTGTGTTTTTAGAGAATCCAGATAAAAGAAAATCAGAATAGGAAGAACCTGGATATCTTTCCTGTAACTTCTCTGGATCAAAATTTTCAACCTCTTTTGTGGATTCAAGTTGCCAACCCTTGTAACGTTCCCCATCGTTTCCTTTTATACTTTATTTTTCCCGTTCTTTCCTTTTTCAGATTGTCCACTCCCGCGTTGGTGGTATCCGGGTCCCCGACAGTAGGGATCGGCGTAATATTCCACAGGGATGCGTGGTCGTCTCCTTTACCCGGTTCACGTGGCGGATCACCATGTCGGGCATGTGCGCTAGGAATGATGACACAGTGGGGGCTGTCTTGCAGCCATCGGCATGATGTCGCCACCATGCCACGTGGGGCCCTGCTCGACATTAAAAGGTGTGCCGGGATTACGAGAGAGCGGGTCGGGCTACCTGGGCAGGTCCGGCATATCCTTCGTCTTGTAACCAGATAACCCAGTTGTGCTCGGGAGCTCACCGTCTGCGAGCAAGAAAGGAGTGCTCGGTCCCCGACCTTGACCGGCTTTGACCGGGGTGGACGACCTCGAGTATACATGAGCTCGGGGCTCGGGTGGCTCTCGGTTCCTCGACCTCGGCAGCTCGGACTTGAGCGGATGGCCTCGGCGAGCAAAGGAGTGCTCGGGACTCGAGCGGCTTTGGATTCCTCGACCTGACCCAGGAATGACGTTCAGGTGAGGTCATCTTTGTGCAAGTAGTCGGTCCTTCTGCTCGAGATAGGCGGTCCCGGGTACTTTATTCAAGTCGAAAGGGCTTTGAGGAGACTGCTCGATATTACCCAAACACGAGTTGACTCCAAACACAGGTAAAAGGTTGTTATGAGACTTACGAGACCATAGGAATAAATTTTGCATAAATTTTGAATAAATTCCCGAAAACTATAGAGAACTTGTCCGATTGATGAGAAAATCATTTAAAGGCATGGTGTTGGTTAGACGAGACAATAAGATCAAATAGAAGCCGATTTTGTGGTCTGGATTAGGTTTTATACCCATTCTGGCCAAGAACCGAAGGCTACAACACAAGATCTTGGGCAGTTTTAGGCATATTTAATATTGCAATTGAATTTCTACTGATTTCTTACAAATATAGATATTGGTGGGATGAGACAACGAGGTTCAAACATGAGTTGATTCTAAGGCCCGAGTTATCATTACAAGATGTTACGTGACCACGTGAATAATTTTTACAAAGTTTTTAAAAGTTCACGAAAATTATGAAGAACATGTTGGATTAGGTGGCAGAAAAATTGGCTAGATAAGGCATATAAGTCAATTCTAGGGCCCAAGTGAGGTTTTCCACCCATTTAGTCTTCTCGCATATTAAAGGTTATACTGCTTGCAGTTCTAAGTCGTTAGGGTGGGATATTATGAGGTTGTTACAAGACCATAAGCATAATTTTACATAATTTCACAAAATTCCAAATATTATGGATAACTTGTTCAATTGGCTCAAACCATTTAGGAGGCGTATATATTAATGAGACAAGGCCACATGATTAAACAGTAGTTTATTTCAAGGTTGAGTAAGGTTTTACGAGGTCGCTATGAGAGGTTACAATCCCACAGGAATTATTTTTGCTTAATTTTTAAAAAATTCATGACAATATAGAGAACTTGTCAAATTGATGCGAAACTCTTTAGGAGACATAGACATTGGCTGACAAGACTACTAATTTTCGATGCTTGGTGAGGCATTTCACCCATTAAGCTTGGAATGAAAGGTTATAGCACGCAGTTCTGTACTGTTTTAGAGGTTAGGGTTTGAATTTCAAACTTACATTTTATACCGACATAGATGTTGGTGAGATGAAATCACAAGATCAAACTAGGTTAATTTCGGGGCCTAGGTGAGGCTTTATGAGGTCATTACGAGACATTAAAAGACCACAGGAATAATTTTTGCATAATTTTTTAAAACATTCCTTAAATTTGTGGAGAACTTGTCAGATTGATGCAAAACCCTTTGTTAGGCATAGATGTTGATGAAATGAGACAATGAAACCAAACGGGAGTCAATTCCTAGACCTAGGTCTTTGCACTAAGTGAGGACCAAACCGAAGCTTATAACAGATGATTCTAGGCCATTTTAGGGTTGATTTTTGAGCTAGTTTTTGCGTGCTCGTGTACATTAGTGAGACAAGACCACAAGATCAATTTGGGGTCGAACTTTTAGCTTCGAACCGAGGTGATAGCACAAAGTTCTCAACAATTTTACTGGCATTTTTTTATTATAGAAGCATTTAATGTTTTAATTTCACGTACATAGACATTGGCGAGACGAGACAGAAAGATGAAACGGGAGTTAATTCTGAGACCTAGGTGGAGTTTTATGAGATCGTTATAAGACTGGGGGAATAATTTTGCACATAATTTTCAAAATAATTCTCAAAAGTGATAGAAAACTTATTGGATTCTCGAACCACTTTGGGAGGCGAGATATTAGAGAAAGTCTGGGAAAGGGAAGACAAAGGTTCCGTTGGCAAAAGAAGGAGCCTTTTGCCCGGAGGTAGAGGTTCTTGTATAGATTTAAAAGCGAATACTGAATCAAACCCGAGAGATTAATGGAAGGGGAACAAATCACGATCTATCAAGCTCTTTTGTAATTGTTCAATCGCTAGCCTGTAATCCAGGGTATCAAACTGAAGCGAGGAATCCTATAGTTCCAAAAGCTTCGTTTAGGAGACTCATTGCTTTTAATCCATATCTCTCTTCCCTTGCGAAACTTCTTTCACGAGCCACAAAGGCAATCTAGGTGGATCCTTTAAAAAGAGATCAGGCCTTTCCCCTTATTCGACTTATACTCCAGACCAGACTTCAACTGTCATTTCCTTCTCATGCGACAAGTACTTCTGCTCTGCCTCATCTAACTTCCTACTAAAGAAAAGAAATAAAAAAAAGTGACCTTATTGCACGGTTCAGAGAGCACTTGTGTATGTGATGCAAGTGAACATGTACAAAAAAACTGTCCAAAAGTTTCGTTGTTTTTTCCGTCGTCGACCCTATTTATGTTTCTATGATGGCCTAAAAACATGCTCATTCCTCAGCTGTAGAGAGACTTTTGAATTACAGGTACCATTACGAGCTCAATATATACGAGTGTTATTCTATGAAATAATATAGAATTTCAAATCATTCACTTGCTTTAACTACTCATGCTATGGATGCGGGAGCATCAACTCCGTTCTTGTGGGCTTCTGAGGAGCGGGAGAATTTGTTGGAATTCTATGAAAGAGTCTCGGGCAGCTCTATGCTTTCGAAAGAGCACCTACAAGGAGAATAATTTGCCCAAAACCAACACGTGTTATTTTCTTCCCGGGTTCGAATCTTGTCCACGACCATCCCAGACTCTGTATCCCTTTCTCAACCAGGCTATTCTAGTTCAGGCAAGCTATTGATTCCATTCCCGAACTAACCACTGTATCCCATTCAGGGAGGCAAGCTAATGACTCCATTTCCGATAACCCCTGACTTCACCAATGACCGAGTGATGAAACAGAACGCACTTTGGATAGTTATTCTGCTTGTATTAACTTTCGTTTGTCCCTTTGTCCCTGATCCTTTCAAGCATAGAATGAAGTTTCTTTCGTGATAGTTAATAAGCTCTGGGTTGTCGGTGATTTATTTTCAAAGTAACCGAGAGCGGCTAATGCTAGATTGAAGAATCTATGATGACATAAAAGTGAGTTTGGCTTTTCTTTCATACACGAAGAAAGTTGTTGGGGACGAGTCCCGACACCTACCTCTTCGAAGAGGGGTCGGGAGGCACTGAAGAAGACTTTTGGTCCAGTAGCGCGAAAAAGGCATGGGGAGGGATAGTTTTGAAAATCTCAAAGCGAAACATTATATCTCACAATGGAGGACATTGTATGTTTCCCTTCTCTGCGGGGTATACGTTGTGTCATGACTCTCGTACTTCTATCTATCGATCTTATCATAACTGGATGAATCGCTTTGTCAAAATTTTAACCTAGGTTTGATTGATAGTCGAATCATCTTCTTTGGTGTCGACTAGTGTTGCTCGCGAGCAACGCAATCTCCGATGATGGGACCGGAAGGGGCAAGGAAGATTTATTAAGCTCTACAACTCGTGGTAGAAGGTGCATATCTATCCAATCCGGAGCTAGTCTTGGGATCAAGGCTTCTTTCCTTTGCTAAATCAAGAATAGCCAACTCCAGGTAAATGCTTTTCCCAGCTCAAAGGAGATGACAAGTAGATTCGAGGGTACCTAGAAAGCGAACAAAGGTTCCCATGGCCATGATTATTGACTAAACTGCCCTTTCTCTGATTCCCCTTCCCGAATCTGAACTACTCATGCTTGAATGTGAATAAGCAATAATACAGCATTCTACTGATTTGATTACCTTCTTCCCTTCCTTAGAGTAGGAATTCTCTCTCGAACCCTAGAACCTTTGGGCGAGGAACTCGAGAAAAGAACAAAACAAACAAGTAAAGCAAGAGAGCCCTTTATAGTTCTGGTAAGGTAAAGGATAGGGATATTCTTGCTGGATAAAAGTAACTTGATCGATGTTCAAGGAGTAGGATCTTTAAGATCCGAGAGAACATGACTAAACTCACAAAGAAGGAGCCAATTCCAATACATGCCTTTATCAACTAAGTTGATTCCAACGACTTCTTTCTATGCTTGCTACTAGAGAATCAAAACAGACGAGTGAAGGTTTTTATTGCTTTAAGAATGTGGTAGCAATGGCATCCGATGTAGATGAACGGAGTAATCCTTTATCTCGGATCAGAGATGCTAACGGGGCGGGAATCGAAATGGGGACCTCTTTACCGCGCCTGTGTCTATCTCCTGTCAAGTATGTTCGATTGATCTGTTTGGATTTTGGTCTATAATGGCCTATTTATTTATTTTTATTGAGATCTGAATTTGGCCTATGAGAGCAACAAGCCACTAAAAAGGCAAACAAAGCAAATACCACCACGAGCTATCCATTCGCTTCATTTGTCCTTAGGAATATGGATTTGAATTTCCTCTAGTACATCCTTTCTCTTGCTATGAGTTCGCTATTCGCTTCATTTGCTTCCCACTTTTAGTACAACAATCTTTCTTCGTTTTCAATGAAAAACAAATAAAATTTCTCGATCTCCAAAAGCGTTTTCCTTCCCCCGCCGCATCTCCCTCTTTTCATCAAGCCTTGACTTTATTTAATGGTTGGGAAGCATTCCCTATCTCGAACTTAGCGGCATTCTTTCCAACCTTATTCAATCAAAAAGGGGGATGGCATCTACGTTTGAACTTCCATGAATGGAAGCGTCCTAGTCTGTCTGCCATGAGGAAGTTTACCTGTTGTGTCTAAGAGTCATCTCCCTTTAGGTAGCACTCTGCATAATCCTGTGGGCTTTGACCAAAGTAATCCTGCTCGAACTCCCCTCTCTAGAGTTTGGTGTACATATACATAAACTAGTTAGCTAAAGAATATTTAACCACCACGGTCCTCTATATCAGTATTCTTATATATAATTATGAGTTCTTACTTTCAAGATGATTAAGTCAACTCTTCTTGCTATATGAGAATCTTGAAACGAGTAGAAAATGAGTGAAGGGCAGTCGTTAAGAAGGGATCCGAAGGAGCGCTGACCTATGACAGTTAGCTCGACTATTTTAGGGGATGTGAGACTCTGGTACATACCGTCAAGCAATCACGTGCCTCTTCCATCCGTTCAGTCCTCACTCTCAATGTAAACGGGAATCAGGGAGTCCGTAAGGGTCATACTGATACAGTTATATCCACAAGTGCACCTATCTTATGAGGGACCATTCGTGTTTAAGTAAGCATTACTCCGCGAGGAAACCCGAAAGACGAAAGACAGGCCAGGCCTGCTTACTTAAATCCTAGCTTAAGAGAGGTTAAAAAGAAAGCATCCTTGCTTTCAAAATCTTCGGGACCAGAAGATCCTATAGACGCCAAGCCTAGTTCTCGCCATTCAGGAGTGGAATATTCCCATGATATAGTCGCTCAGTCATTTGTGAATTCCTTTCTGAAGTCCAGGATATCGGAAATAACGTCTAGAAAGAGTAGCCGGAACCGATGCTACACCAAAGCATGGGCTTTTTCTTCCTTAATAGATTTTGAATTACATGACTAGGAATCTTCCTTTCATCGGTGGCCAAAAGCCCAAGTATTCACTTAAAACCTAGGAAAAAATTCACTAAGAAGTAAGGCATACAACAATGGATCAATTCATTCAACAAGATCCATTCGGATCGGACTAGAATGAATGGGATTGGTGTTACTTGTTTGCCTTTCACCAGGAAACTAGCCGTGACAACTATAGCCCGCGAAGCCTAAAAATTGCACGAGGTAACATGAAATGACTTAAACCTGTTGCGGGGCACTTTCATAAATATATAAAAGTTGAGGGGGTGTGATGGCTCAAGCATATAGTATGTTTCTTCCTGCCGGACTTGAAAATCCTTATAAGGCTCTTTTCTTTATAGGGGGGAGAACTAGTGTCAGCTCTCCACCACCACTGGCATGGGAGGCTCGGAAAAATAATAAGAATCGGCGTCTTGGTGGTGCTACGAGAATGGCGATTTCTCGTATAGAAGAATAGATCCGCGGACCAATTGATTGACCATAAACTGATTGACTGCTATCTAAGAGAAGATAAACAATATCGTTCAAAGGCAAAGGGAGAACATGTAGCGGCTTACCTAGATATCGTGTTTCCCACGCAGTCCTTATAGGTCAAACCAACGATTCTCTTCTTAATCTTTAATAGAGATTCTTTTCTTGTATATAGCTCCGCAACTGTCCCACAGATGAACAAGAAAAGGAATATTCTTAGGAATCCATGCTAAGGGGCTTCTAAACTAGTGAAAGAGAGGTTGAGGCCTGTAGAAGTGATTCAACTTTACTTTGAAGATACTGGATAAGTTGTTGTAGCAAGCAAATTAAAGAATTGTCGAACTTGGTCCTCGAAATCACTAATTTGAGACCTTGAAATAGGTAATACTACGAGGTGAGGGAAAGAAATGTTCCTAAAGACAGTCTCAAGTAAGGTTGTTAGGAGTGGGGATTCGGGCATTGCTTAGTTACCACCAAACTGAGGAGACGAGTGAAATACTTCTCAATTTGCAGCTACAGGCCAAGGATGAGCTAGCCCTTTTTAGTTCATCTGCCTTCTTCACTAACTACTCAACTTAGGCATAACCGCCAGGGTTTCTCCTTCCCACCGCGCCCTTCCTTGTGTCTCAGAGATATAAAGCGAGTGCACTGGAAAAGAATGGGAACTGGGTTGATCTATTCTATGGCAAAGCATCCGAAGCACAACTGCACACTCAGACAATCTTTGCCGAGAGATAAGAGCAATCGATGGAACCGGTGAACTACACTTGCTTCTGGATAGATGTGTGGGATAGAGTGCTCGTGGTACCTGCTGCCACCCTTCCTCCTCTGCTTTGAGAACCGTGTGAACAGGTAATCCGACGATCTAATAAGGCAAGTCTACTTCCCGAGCAAAGCAACAAAACTACACTATTCAAAGCAATCGCCTAATGAGAGCTAAGCTAGTCTAGTCTAATGCTAGGCTAGGTGATTCCTCTCTTCTCTATCAATGACTGAAGCTTAATCTCTCACTATACCACCAGGTTGCCACATTTGCTTATGAAAGAAGAACAATTTAAGTCTAAAAAGTAGTTGATTGAAAAGCCCGAGTAAGGTTTTATGAGGTCGTTACAAGACGTTAAAGACTACATGAATAATTGTGAGCAGTTGGTTCATCTGAAACTAAGATTTCATATTCATTTGACGTAGGCATCATGTTCTATATTCCGTGTTATTGAATAATAGAAATTAGGCCTTGAAGTTTTTTATCAAGAAAAACTAAACTTTTCTTATTATTATTATAATAATTATTATTATTGTTCTATAAAGAATGTTTTATAAAGAAAATATTTATAAGACTTCTAAAAAACATAACCCTACCACAATTTTAAGAAACAAAATAATAATAGATCAGCTCAATATCCTACTTCATAATTTAGCTTATTCTATTTAAATTAAATGCTAAATCTTTGACTTCTAAAACTTCTAAAACTCAGCTTGTGATTTTATATTTTAAGTACCTAAAAATTCTATAAACTGCCTCAAAGTGCCCTTGATATAGAGAGTGCATAAACTAATTCACAACGCCCACTGAGAAAGATATATTGAGATGAGCATGAGCTAAGCAAATAAGATTGCCACTAACTTCTTATATCTAGCAATAGTAACTGGAGTTCCATCTTTAACTTCTGCTAGCTTGTGATTTTGGTCCATAAGGGTATCCATAGATCGACATCACTCATCCATGCTTCTTTTAGAAGATCCAAGACATACTTACATTAGGACACAACTAAAGTTTTCTTAAATCGAGATACCTCCATCATTAGAAAATATTGAAGTGTTACCAAGTCTTTGATTTCAAAGCTAGAAGCAAGACTCTACTTCAACTGCTCCATCTTTATCAAGTCATCCCCATGAGGATGATATAATCCATATACACAATAAATCATTGTTAGTTTCACATCTTTAGATGTTTAAAAACATGGCGTGATCACTTTGAGCTTGAGCATAACCCCGACTTTTGACTGACCTAGTAAATTTTTTAAATCAGGCCCTAAGAGATTAATTGAGGCCATATAATGATTTCTTTAACTTGCAAACTCTAGATTGAAATTTTCCTTCAAATCCAATGCTTCTTCACTATTTAGAAATATATTCTTTACATCATGTTATTGTAGTAGCCAATCAAGATTTATCACCATTGAGAGAAATACCCTTACAATATTTAATTTTGCTACTGAAGCAAGCAAAGGTTTCGAGATAGTCAGTGCCATAAGTTTGAGTAAATCCTTTAGCCACCAACCGAGCTTTGTATTATTCCAGTGTCCCATTGGAATTATATTTCATAGTAAGGACCCATTTACACCCTACTATCTTCTTCCCCTTTAGTAAGTTTGTTACTTCTCATGTTTGATTATTCTCAAGAGCCTGCATCTCCTCTTCGATAGCTTATCTCCACTCTAGAACTCTTAACACTTTATGTACATTCTTTGGAATTTCCACAGAAGAAAGTTGAAAAGTAAAAGCCAAAAAAGTGGGAGATAATTTATCATGAAAGACATAGTTAGACATGAGATGTTTGGTATAAGAACGCATCCCCTAATGCGATAAAAAGACTTAAATCATCAAACTTTGGATCAAATGAAATTTTACCTGAAGACTTATATATATTAGGTTCTATCGTAAGTTTGGATTCTTGATTCTGAAGAGAATGAAGAAGTTTGATGAGTGATTGGGCTGAAATTTTACAATTTTACCTCGTCTCGTACACTTACGACATCGAAATATTAGTCAAGTCCAAATAGAAAGTTGTCTACAATAGTGGCATTACGTGTGTCATCGTAGGTGTTGAGCTTTGGCACATCAATGAGTCGCGCATCACTAATGCTTGTGAAAGTTGGGCTAGCGGAGAATGTGCGCTTGTGCCATGTCCAGTCCAAGCGGCTTCCTCTACTTTCGCACGGATAGCACGCAGTTCGTCTTACACGAAATTGCAGAGTTTTAATAACTCTTCGTGGAATGCTCGAAACTCCCCTCGAAGGGTGTTGCTTTGATCTTGCATGAGGCCTTGGTAGCTACCATGAAGTTGGCATATTCATCCTCTAGACCTACCACCTTAATCTCCAAATTGTCGAGGGTGTCCTAAACCATGGACATCGATGTTTCGAGCATGATGACGAGAGGCTCCAAGACATTACGAAGCCTTGGAATTTCTGCAAGTCTTGTGCTGCGTACGACCCCCCTCACAGCCACGTGTAAGGTCTAATGGAGCTTCCATACCAACAACACCTTCACCGCTACATGTGCTTTTCCTAGTTCTAGAGTTATCCATACAAATTATACAATTCAATTTGTACAAATAACTATCCATACAAACTTTATCTCTTATTAGTGAAGTAGAATAAAATTGAAAAGAAGTAGAAAACCCAAGCAATAGCGAAAGAGGTGAAATACCTTACATGGGATGCGAGAAACAACGTGCCTCCCTGCTTTTAGGTTAATTATAATTATGATTAAAAATATAAAAAGAATAATAAAGAGGGCTATTTCAAGAAATTTGTCGGCGTCAAAAGCCCAACCTTAAATTTATTGGCCTAAAATTGATAAGCTTAACCCATTGTCATCTGCTTTTAGGTTTCCTGGATTTAGGTAGCCGAGTAAATCAAATATCTGGACTTAGACTTGACCATTAAACAGTGTAACACTTTGCAACGTATTGGGCTAAAAGTAAAACTTATGCAAATAAGCCCATGTTAATTCCTGCGAGCACATTGAACGAAAGACGAGGGAAAAGCAAAAGCTTCGTGCATGGCAGCCAACGATATTAAAAGAGATACAGATACTTCTCAGGAAAGAAAAAAGAAAATGGAGATACAGATAAATGCTAAAATTTGATTAAGCAACAGCTTGCAAATAGCGAGGCAAGATGTTTCAAAAATTGACTACTATTCATTGATTTGTGTTGTTTTAGAATTTATGCAAGCTGTTAGTTATGGAGTCAAGGTGTTTGAAATAATTCCCAAGAGAGAGAATCGTCAACATTGCTTCAGAGTTTTGTAAATTACTATGTGAAGCAGGTAAAAATTATTTATCAGCTTTAATTTTTATTATTATTGTATGAAATGCAAATCATTATGAATGGAATTATCATGTATTACTCGGTCTGTGTAACATAAATCAAATGCTAATGATCTTCTTTTGGTAGTTTTATTCACCATAAATTGTAAATGAAATGTAAAAGTTTGTGAGTTCTCCAAACTTGTGCAGCAATGACAAGTTTGTTAGTATCAAGATACATTACTAAAGGAATTGAAGTTAATGATTATGAATTAAAGATAAGCAAATAAAGATTGGTCAGAAAATGCATATATCTTATTACATACTAAAATATTTCAAAATGACTTCCCTTAGAAAATTCATAAATCAAATGCTAACGATATTTTTTTCGTAGTTTTCTTCACCATAAATTGTAAATGAAATGTAAAAGTTTGTGAGTTTCTCCAAACTTGTGCAACAATGACAAGTTTTGTTTAGTATATCACCTAGCATTCTTAGCTGCTTATTTGGCTTCTTTGTCCAATGTTAAATCCCGAAGATATATTAAACTAAACCTAGCTTACTGAAGAAACAGTTGTTGAGAATGAACTCAAATTCTGAGTTTGTTGGTTAGCATTGTAGAGTAAGAGATCAAGGTACAATCTTTAGCTGCTTAATGTTGTGATATTTGAGGCTCTCACCTCAAAATTTTTTTTATAAAGAGGTACAATCTCCGAATTCATAATGTAAATAAAGAGACTCAGCAATTATGAGTAAGTTAATTAGTAGCATTTAGAGGAGTGATTGTTGCTGCTGTCTGCTGATTTTGGACTTCGTGATTTTGAAGGGGTCATCAAGGGTTTAGGGTTTAGGAACTATCTAAACTTTGGTAGGAGTTGATGTTGTGGGGTTAGTGAACTCTAGTAATAATGATATCTTCTAAGAAAACTGACTTTTTCTATTAAGAGGTTTGTGTCTTATAAAATTGGACTTATAAACTTGAAGCATTGAGATGAGAAATGAACATTGTATTTTCCTTGTAATGTACACTTGGTTTTATTGCCCAATTTGGAGCATTTTTATACATGGATTTGGAAATTTAAATGGCATCTTGGGATAGGTTTATGTGAGGGGTCATAAATAATCGTATTTTTATTAAATGAAAGTTTGTAGCACAAAAGTACTATTTTGGTGCACTAATAATGAAGGCATGCTTGACCATTTATATGTTAAAAAAGGGATGGAAAAATCCTTCATAAGTTTCAGGCATACGGTTGGGAATTTTGATGAAATGAGAATTTGGATGAGTTTTTGTAAAATCAAGTGGGGAAAGGGGATTAAATAATCCCCAAATTTTTTAATGGGATGGGATTTGATTTTGTACTCCCTCAACCCAACCCCATATCTAAGGGATTTGATTTTGTACTCCCTCAACCCAACCCCATATCTAAATAAGTATTTTTTTTAGTTATTATTTATTCAAACATTTGACACTTATATGATTGAAGATATTGATCTATTATGTTTGACATGTTTTTCACGAAAGTTATATACAAAAAAATGCTACAAAATAGATATATGGAGAAAGAGGTTAAGATGAGTAAACTTATTCCCACATAGAGACTCTCCATCCTCCATACTAAATTATTGGAGAAATTCTAAATGGAGTGTCTCCTTACCCCCATCTTGTCCCAATTTTATCCCTAATTCATATACATGTTTTATAGGTTAGATTTAAATCACTAAACATTCTCCCTTGTATGTTATATCTTTATTTAGTTTACAATGTCACCTTATATTTTCTTGGTTAGGCTCTATGTGTTTAATTTAGCAATTTCTTAAGAGAAGATTGCAATTACTTTTGATGGCTCTAAAGATCATTTTTCCTGACTCTAGTGCATGTGATCTCATTTTTTTTGAGAAACCTATGCATTTGACATTACAGATTACCCTTTGTATGCTAATGAGCATTGATATATTTTATACACCTTATCTATTGCAATTATGTTTTGTTTAGAAATAAAGAATCATGGGATCCACCTCAATTTAGAAATAAAGAATGCATGAGTATCAATCTCTCATTCTCCGAACTTCTCATTCTAACCGCAATGAATTATCTTAATCCCCAAAATGCACTCAATCAAATTTTGCCATTTTTCATTTGAGTCCAATAAAATTATGAAAATACCAATAAATTTTGTATTATTTACAAATAAGTCCTTTGATAACAACAATAATAATAATTTCATTCTAATTATTAAAATTTATTTAGTTTTATTATTTAATTATTATTATTATTATTTAATTATTATTGTTATTGTTATTAATTTCATTATTATTATAATCAAAATTAATTAAATTAATTTTTAATTTTTTTATCATTATCATTAATGTCAATATTATTAGTATTAATATTATTAAACTTTATTATTATAAAATTGTTTAATTTTTTATTTTAATTATTATTATTATTATCATTAATGTCATTATTATTATTATTATTATTATTATCATTAATGTCATTATTATTATTATTATTATTATTATTAATGTCATTATTATGATTATTATTATTAATGTTATTAATTTCATTGTTATTATAATAAAAATTAATTAACTTTATTTTTAATTGTTATTATTATTGTCATTAATGTCAATATTATTAGTATTAATATTGTTAAATGTTAAACTTTATTGTTATTTAATTATTATTATTATTATTATAAAATTGTTTAATTTTATTATTTTAATTATTATTACTATTATTACTATTATCATTAATTTCATTGTTATTATTTAATTATTTAATTATTATTATTGTTATTAATTTCATTATTATTATAACCAAAATTAATTAATTTTATTTTTTAATTTTTATTATTATTGTCATTAATGTCAATATTATCTGTATTAATATTATTAAACTTGTGGATAACAATCTGATTGAAGGCAAATTTTTTAGTGCTTGTAATTTTGGTAAAAACTAAAAATATTTGTCCACATTTATTCTCATAGACAAGGTAAGATGAACACATAGTTTGAAAAACACGTTGCAGAAATATTAGACACATCATACATGTGATGATATTTCCTACGAATATTGATGGCATTGTTAGGCTTATCAGTTATCCGAAGATCTAAATGCATTGTTAGTATATTGCTACAAGATAATCTAGTCTAGTATGTATGTGTGTGTGTGTGTGTGTGTGATGTATCATTTTAAAAAAATGGCTGAGATATGCAATCTGGATTTCCTATAGTATTAGCATATAGCATAAGGAGAATGAAATCATATAGCAGTTGAAAAATTAACAGGAAATACTTGCCAATTGAACAGAATAGCCACAATTAAAGGATCAATTATGCCCACAGAAAAATATTATTACTATGCAAAGCATCTGTTTCCAAAAGAGCTTAGCAATCACTGTACTTTGAGCTTCAATTATTGTACTGTAATTCCTAAATTTTGCTTCTCAATTTGAAATCCAATTCAGTATTTTATTTTCTTAGACTACCAGTTCTGGTTGCTTGCAAATAATTTTAATTCATGTTCAGTAATTTCCATTTAGATTAGTTTTCAATTCTGCGCACTCCAGAATTTATTATACTGATGTTTCGTGGAGAAATGATGTTTGAAGGTGTAGGAGGAAAAAGGTATTGAACGTGTGATAAAGAAAAGATATTCAACGAAAGAGGGGTTATGAGGGTAATAATTGATTTTTAGAATTTATTCAAAATAAATGGGTATTCAAAGTGTTTTGAAATGTTCATGCTTTGAAAAGAATCATCTTATTTTTAGAATGCTTAGGGTAGTCATAGAATTACCATGCAAACTTAACTCATCCAACCAACAAGTATATATCCTTAACTGTTAAAGCATCAAGTGCTTTAATAGGCACGGGTGCAATATATCTTACGACAATAAATCTACAAGGGCTGGGCTATTGTTGATGATCTCCTGTATTTGAAAACCTGTAAAAGTTAGACAACACAATTTGTGACATTTTAGATATTAATTGTATTTTGTATCAGCTAGTTAAGATTTGCTGAGAAATTTAGAACAAATTATCCTATAGTGAGTACAAACAGAAATAAGTGAAAATATATAACAGAAGACAGTAATCTTATCAAACATTGTCTACACATTTTCAAGAAGTTGCAACTACTTTCTTGATAGAAAGAACTTCGGCAAATGATGTAAGAACTTTAAGGGATCTTAAACTGGAATATGTATAGTGTGATATTTACAGGCCCTAAAGATATATGCCAAAAAATAGAGCATTGAAAAGTCTTCAATGGTATGAAAAAGATGATGAAGCAGGTGGACACAAGTTGTTTTGATCACTAGTATGTTGAAGATAAAACAGAATAGAAGGTAATGCAGTATCTTCAATGCCTCAGAACGTGGATTAGTGTGTTCATCATTCAGTTAGAGACCCTTTAAGTTAAGCAAGTGGATGAACATATTAACTATATTTATTTATTTATTTAATGTGGTGAAGCAAACATGCAAACAGTAAGGCTCTAGAGACAATTTACAGATCATATTGGCGTATTTCTAAAATTTTATTATCATATTGCCCTATTTATAAAATCTTAGTAGCAAGTTGTGACTGACTAGTATCAGGAACTCATAAAAAATTGTAAAATCAAAGTTTCCATTTTATTAATTATAAAATATAGAAGAAATCCCCAAGATACATAAAACACAATGTTTTGAACTTGATTTCTTTAGTTTCCATGATGTGAAAAGAAACAAACAAGTACAAGAACAACTCCCCACCTGACAATTTCCACCTCTGTCACATAATTAAGAAGGCAGGCCTTGCTCCAGATGTGAAAGACTTCAATGTGAAAGATTTCAATATCCATCCATTATTGATAGAACTTCATATTTCACAGATTCTGATATTAGTTTTAAATGTAGAATGTAGTACAAAATTTTTTCCCTAGATATCATGAAAATTAAAGTATGTATGTGATGTAGTATGTATGTGATCTTACTAGAAAATTTTATTTTTTTATAATGAGAAGGAATCGAATTAAAGGAGGTTGAACAGCCCTTTTGGGTGATGCAGTAACTGCAACAGCTTGAAAAGAGTAAGTAGAAGCAGGTGACTGAGTATTAATAATTCTTGTATATGGTACATGCATCTGACCTGATACAACTATTAGTTAACATCATTCGTAGTCACAAATAATAAACAAAGCATGTCATGAAGGTTACATATGTTACAAACACGAATTAAAAGCAATATGTTATGGACATTAAAGTAATTAAAACCCAAATGGATACCCACTCCACTCTTATATTATACTGACCACAACTGTAAAGTTACCATTGCGGTAACATAACTAATTATTCCCCAATGCTTTGGCTTAATGCTAAAATATTTATTTCTGATTGTTTTTTATGTGCAAATTTCAGAACTAATTATTTATGAGCGGCATTATAAGAATGTTCAGAATAATGGAAATCACAGCAGGTTATGAACTCTGCAGCATTATCCTCTTAGAAGGTAAGGGTGGCAGGGGATTTCTTAAATCATTATCTTATAATACTCTGCAGCACATAAAGGCTGCAGCTTGATCGCAGACATTAGAAACCCAAATAATACTAAAAAGTTAGCTCAAGACCTTCACCATCGAAATCAGATTAAGAAAGACAATCTGAAATATGCACTTTGTAGTAATAAAAGACAAAAAAGAATGCTCAAACTTTTATTTCTAAAATCAAAATTTGCAAGGCCAGGAAACAAGAATGCTCAAACTCTGTAATAATAACCAAAAAGATAATGAAAAAAGGTAAATATAAGCGAAGTGAAGTAGTTTGATATTTACTGTTAAATATATCAATGATAGCAAAACTTACATAGGAATGAGAAGTATGCAAATGTAATTTCATCTTCAACAAGAATCCAATCTGTAACTGAGAAGAGAGAAGCAGACCCCGCCAACCCTGCCAATTAGCCAACTTGTAATAAAACATGCTGTTAAGACAAGACATACCCTTTTCCTGAGATACTTGAAATGAAATACAAAATTAACCAAGAAAACAAATCATAACCAGAGAATTTGTGCCATCACCGATAATTCGCTAAACATGTATCTTTAAACCAGGAGTGATGAGATACTTGAAATCAATAGAAAAAAATCATACCCAGATAACTTGTGCCGACGGTGCACCCGTAATTCCCGGTTCATGCAAGTAGAAAATGAATAAGTATAAAGCTAAGACTACATAGAAAACGAGATACCTTTAGACGAAATCTTGGATGCCCGAGACGAGAGAGGAAATATAGAAACAAGCATTTTGTGGGGAAAAGGATTACGAAATTAGGAGTTCAGGTGGTGGGAGTTGAATGGGGACGGGAGGGAATAATATGTTTTGGGGGGAATGTTGAAAAAGTGCGCTTCATTTGTGCGGGAAAAATATGTGGAAAGGTCCCTTTTATAGCAGTTTAACAAAACGGTGCGTTTAGTGCGTTTATGTTATTGGCGTTTTTTTTTTTTAACTCAATAATTTTCTTTTAAAGCATTTGGAAAGGGTTCAAATCTTTGAAAGGTGATAACTTTGTGCTCGGAGGTCCGATTGAGGCGTTTTTTTTTTTAAACCGCATAATTTTTCGAGAAGAATGCGGTGGTCAAGTTCCGAAGGAGCTTGGGGGCCTTTTCGACCCTTAATTTTACATTTTTCTTATGTTTTGACACATTTTTTGTACCACAAATTTTTTAACCTTAGATTTTTTTGCAATAAGACATTTTAATTTTGATTCGACCACACAAATCAGTAACTTAAATGTCCAATTATGATCTGAAAAAGTTAGTTATTTGATTTATAATTTATTTGTACCTTACTTTTGTATTAAATTTATATTTTGTGTACACAAACTTGTTTTGTTAGAGTTTCTCAGTGGTGGGCTGGAAATCCTTTTTGTGCTTTTTGACCTCCATGTAAAGGGTTCAAACCGCAGCTGAAGCTTTGGGATATTCTGTTGAAATATTTTAGATCAATTTCCTAAATAGCATATTTCAATAACATACCTTTTTAATTTAAAAAGCAAAGTGAATGGCAGGGAGGGCGACATTCCGGCGACGGTGGTTTTTAAAAAAAAAGAAAAAATACGAGGAGTTGTTCTTCGCGTCCGACGGTGCTGGCTCGGCCTTGCTTGACGTTTCCGTAGACCCGACGGTGAGAGCCACGGGGATGCGGTTCGTTGGGCACGGTCGGAGCATAGTGAACGGCGAGGCGCGTGAGTGGCGATTGGACGGCGTGAGCC